>JAQPPZ010016995.1:612500-1225000 GCA_028583015.1 Wollemia nobilis | reverse complement strand
CCTTGGGGTCACTCATCGCGCAAGACCCTTTTGGTGAAATGACAACCATTTAGGTTAAAACATTATCACAATCTACGATGGAGCGTGCAAGCTCTGATCTGACGCTAAGAATCCACATGATCCAGATTGAACTATCTCTGAATAAGTTCTCTCGAATTCGATATTGTTTGACTAAAGCCAACTGGGGGTCCTTGTTCTCCCCAACCCCTCTTACTAGCAACACCACGTCATTTTTACAAGTTCTTTCCTGCTCAGCTTTTGTTCGGGATAGACTTCAAGAGGGATTGGTCGTTCATACTATCAAGGTTTTTGATCAGCAAGATTGGTACACACCCATTCAGGATTACCTCAAGCTAGGTAATATCCCCCTTGGATTGACACAAGCCGTGAAAATATCATTCAAACAAAAAGCGGCAAAGCATGTCTTGTTAGGAGACATTTTGTATCGTCAAAATTATGAAGGAATCCTCCTTCGTTGTTTGGACTAGCAAGAGTCCACTTGGGCGATCACCCAAGCTCACGATGGTACCTGTGGTGGCCACTTCAACGGTATGGCCATCGCAAAGCACATTCTTCGCATGGGTTATTATTGGCCATCTTTAGAACGAGATTGTTGCACATATGTGAAGAAGTGAGTGAAGTGTCAGCACCATGCTAATTTGACACATGTACCTTCTTAGGCCTTACAACCGATTCAATCGGTTTGGTCTTTTTCATAGTGGGGCTTTGATCTAATTGAAAAGATCTCCCCTATGTCATCTGGTCATCACACGTTTATTTTAACGGCCACAGAATACTTTACCAAATGGGTGGAAGCAATTCCGCTGACCACTACGACTGGAGCCCGCATTGCAGAATTTATTTTACATAACATCATATGTCATTTTGGTATTCCATCCAAGATCCTGTCAGATAATGGGACGCCATTCAAGAATAAATATGTGCATTCTTTGACCACGAAGTACAAGATTCAGCATAGCTTTTCAACACCCTATTATCCACAGGCAAATGGGCAAGCAGAGGCATCAAACAAAATGCTAGTCGCCATTCTCAAAAAGACAGTTGCAGACAATCATAAGGACTGACACATTCAGATCTCGCTTGCCCTATGGGCTTATCGCACCAGCATTCAAACGCCCACTGGGGAAAATCCATTTTTGCTAGTATATGGCTCCGAGGCAGTCATGCCTTTTGAGTTGGAAATTCCTTCCCTGCACATTTCAATGCAAGAGTTCATCGATGATGACACTGCGCGACAGGCTCGGTTAGATCAAATGACGTTGCTTGACGAACGACGCGTTAATGCTCTTGAGCATTTGCGTATCTATCAAGAGCGACTTAAGAAAGCATACAACATGAAAGTCCACTTCAAGGAATTTTAGGTTGGTGACTTGGTCTTAAAAGAGAACCAGCAGAATTCTAATTTGTCATCCCATCTACGATACAAGTTCACAGAAAAATGGTTAGGTCCTTACATCATTGACAGTAGAATAGGACCCGAAACATACCGGCTTGCCTCTCTTGAAGGAATCAAGGAAACAGAACCCTTGAACATCATTCATTTGAGGCCATTCCACATCTAGAGAGCCATAGTCCAACAAAAAGCTCCAAGGATTACCACAATCGCTTGGTCAACCCAAAAGCTCCAAGGATTATCACAATCGCTTGGTCAACCCAAAAGCTCCAAGCGTTACCATAACTGCTTGGTCAACATAAAAATTCAAAAATCAACAAAAACAACACAAAAATCAAAATTACAAAAACAATTGCATTTCAATTCCATGCATTCTCATAAAAATCAAAATCACAAAAACATTTGCATTTCAATTCCATGCATTCTCATTAAAAAAAAAAAAAAAACAATCAAAATTACAAAAACAATTGCATTCCAATTCCATGCATTCTCATAAAAATCAAAATAAAAAAAAATAGGTTCCATTAAGCATTGCATCCATACATTGCATACTTCGCTAGGTCATACAAGTCAAAAGCACCATAGGCTGTCATTACTTGGCAATTCCATTATTTCCACCTCAAATCCATTTTCATAAACGCATACATCCAGCATATCACCCTTTTATTTTAGCATAGTCAGTTGTCTCCTATTGTATATAGGGTTTTCGTCATTCAGATGTCTTTAAATTTCTAGCCAAACTTGTACACAGTTAAGCAGATTTTACATGGGAAAGTTTTACTTGACTCACACCTTGTTACATAGCATCCCAACACAAATTAACACATAAAATAATTCCTAAGTTGTGTGAATGAAAGATGAAACCTGCACAGTAATCCAGGTTACCATAAGCAAAACGGTTATCTTGCTTATCCCCCTGTGCGAATGACCCTAGGAATGCAGAGAGTTGGCAAAAGGACAAGCATCCTCCCTACCCAATTCCCCATAAATCCCAAGTTCTCATAAGTTGCAAAAACATCAAAAATTTGCAAAATGTCAAAACATTACAAATTTGACATCCTACAGTGCACACATAAAAAGGCACAAAAAATAGTGATTCTCGTCACTCCATATTCAAATACCTTGCTCAAAAAAAAAAAAAAACAACAAATAAAACCAAAATAAACAGTGATTTTATCACTATAAATAGAAAGTATCCCAATACAATTGAAGAAAAGAAGGGAGTCAAACTTGAATCCCTGGAACTCTCAGCATTTCGACAGGTCATGAGGCAAGCTTCAGTATCGATTTGGTTGATAGCCTATTGGTCACTGGCGGTAAACCTCTCGCATGATGATATATCTATCACATTAACTTGTGTGCAGATCAATGTTTGCATGTGGATGAGCTAGCTTATGGTATCCTAGATAACATCACAGATTAATTTGACTAAATACAATAAAGGAGTTAGTGGAGCTAATTAGGTAATCCTTAGTACAGGTTCAATTGAAAGCCCATCTGGCACTGACGGTATCCTGATGAATAACACATAAACAAACTCAATTGCACACACAAGGATGTGAAATAACTTGGTTAAATTCAAGTCGATTTATACCTTGTTCAAAAGTCTTGTGAGATAAATGTACAGTCTTGGCTAGTTAGTTAAAATATCTGCATCTCAGAAAAGCTTAACTACATTTTCAAACAACCGATACATTTCATTCCATACATCACCATCCGCAAATAAACAAAATACAAAAACAAAGTTTCCACATGCACAAGCATTCCACAAAGTTATCCCATTATTAGCAAGTCCAATCCAAATTTTGTTTAGTCTATGGTGCATCGACAAATCATCAACAAATCATTGCATTCATTCCATATGCATACATCATACAAATTAGAACCATCGCATTCATAATCGCATATGCATACATCAATGTAAAAACATGTACATAAAAATAAATCATGAAAAATGATAAACACCAAAAAGAATCATCTGTATATATATCATAACAAAAATTGCCTACAGGCTACAGTGCACTGGTCCTCGGACCTCACTCCCATCATCCAAAATCTCAAAAACCCCCAGCCTAGGGCATCAGCCACCATGATCACATAGGATTGGTGCGACGAGAGCTACCCCCTATGGTATCAGTCCTCTAAGACCTCTCAGGGCGATTGCTCGCCCCTACATCCCGACCACTCGCACCTCCCTCATCTCATCGCCTGCGATAGGATGATGCCGACTGATCCGTCCCATTGTCTCTCATCCTATATGATGAGCCACTGGCCGGAGGCTCTGGTATTTGCCCACCCAGGAAAATAATCTCACCCTCCATCTCTGATCAATGTTGCCCCCAATCTACCTCCCGTCGCCTCCACTCTGCCTCTCACCTATGATAGTACACAATTGCCTCATCGTGTTGTGGTAGCTGTACCTGTAGGAGATCCCTCTCCCATGTAGCATCTGTATCACAACCCTACTGGCAAGACGCAACCCCTGTGCTCTCCTACCCTGCTACCTGTGTCTGCAGGAGATCCCTCTCCTGCGTCATCTTCGTAAGCTCTCCATCCCACCTCTGTAATAACCCCGTCAGTTGCGCTACCTCAACGTGCAACCCCACCTCTGTCTCCTCTGACCTAGCCTGCTCTGGAGCATCCTGCATCTTCGGCTGCTCCTCATCCCCAAAATCCTCTCCTACATCTTCCACCTCCACCATATCCACATCAGTAGGAGCTCCCAAACCCTCTCTTGGTGCCTCTGCACCCTCTCCGCCTCTTGTTGCCTCATCTCCTCCCAATGGCCCCTCACCTTGCCACTGCCGAAGCATCCACCACTCCTGATACTCGACCGTCACTCCGATGTCATCTACGTCTGGAATGTCCAAAACTGTATCAAACTCCTCCCCCAATGGCTTGAGGATCGGTGTAGCTAGGGTCCTCTCATCACTCCGGTGCCGATAGACTACGAGTTCTCTAGGCAACCCCTGGCGTACCCCAAACTGTCACGTCACTCAGAGATAATGAAAGTACTCCTGCTCTGTCCCATGTTGCCCAATCACCCATCTCCCCCTCTGAACCCGCTAAAGCCACTCATCAGCCTCTGGCCATGCGAGACAATCCTGATATGGCCTCCATATCACATCTCCGGGCATCAGTCGTGCCAATGCATCTCTGTAATGGTCCACGTCTCCCATGAACCGTCGACTCTACCCCCGCTCCTCCGACCGATACCATAAAGCACCATAACAAATATCCCTATCCACCATGTTAGCTTGGGTAGTCCAGGGTAGCCCTCGTGGTCGCTCTATGGTTATATGCTGCCAGGCCCAACACTGCAACAAGTAACTACAGCCGATCCCCTTTCGCCTTCGGTAGCGGACCTCATACAACTCATCATACAACTACGCCAAAAGCATCTGACCCCATCTCATAATCACCGGCTCTGTCACCGAACAATCCACCAACTACCACACCACCTCCACTAGGTTTCATGGGAACCTCGCTCCTGACGAGTCTAGCAGGAGCATGTTGGAAATGAGGCTCATGAGTAGTGCATGCCTCACGCCCAACATTCCCCTCGCGTACCAATATCGTACCAAAATCCCCCCAATCTGGCAATATAGCTCCGCCCTCTCCAAGGAGGTCATCCCATCCTCATCCTCTTCGTGTCCAAAATATCGGGTCAGTACAGCCATCCTCTGGCCTCGTGGAGTCGTCCGAATGGGAACCCTGTCTATCGAAATCCGAAGAATCCGATACACGTCCTCTAAGGTGACTGTCATCTCCCCTGTCGAAAGATGGAAGGTGTTCATCCGAACATCCCATAGGCTGATCAATGCTATGATGTATGCCCGGTCCGCCACAACTGCATCCAACCGAGCCACATGCTTGAGCCCTAGGGCATCAAGCCAATCCCAGTCCTCAGCTGTCAACGCCTCGCGGGCATTAGAAAAAATCGTCGGCACCCGATGTCGACTCTTCAACACCTACACATCACAGAAAACAACAAACATCAAAAACATGCATCCAAATATCATCACATGTACAAAAATGCATAACTATACAGTAACAT
Source organism: Wollemia nobilis (assembly GCA_028583015.1). Taxonomy (NCBI): domain Eukaryota; kingdom Viridiplantae; phylum Streptophyta; class Pinopsida; order Araucariales; family Araucariaceae; genus Wollemia; species Wollemia nobilis. The sequence continues at coordinate 1,219,529 of JAQPPZ010016995.1, read as the reverse complement.
ATTTCATTTACATGTACATCAAAAAAAAAAAACAATAAAAATTTGACATGGTTTACCTACGGTTTTACCTAAGTTTCCCATTTCAAAACAAAAACAAATTCATTAAGTTTTCATCTTACATTTCATCAAAAACAATAAAAATTTGACATGGTTTACCTACGGTTTTACCTAAGTTTACCATTTCAACAAAAAAATTCATCCATTTTTCATTTTCAAAAACGACAAGAATTTGACATGGTTTACCTAAGTTTACCATTTCAACAAAAAAATTCATCAATTTTTCAGTTTTTAATTTCATCAAAAAACAACAAAAATTTGCCATGGTTTACCTACGGTTTTACCTAAGTTTACCATTTCAAAACAAAAAAATTCATCCATTTTTCTTTTCATCAAAAAAAAAAAAAAAACGACAAAAATTTGACATGGTTTACCTAAGTTTACCATTTCAACAAAAAAATTCATCCATTTTTCAGTTTTTAATTTCATCAAAAAACGACAAAAATTTGACATGGTTTACCTAAGTTTACCATTTCAACAAAAAAATTCATCCATTTTTCATTTTCAAAAACGACAAAAATTTGACATGGTTTACCTAAGTTTACCATTTCAACAAAAAAATTCATCCATTTTTTAGTTTTTAATTTCATCAAAAAACAACAAAAATTTGCCATGGTTTACCTACGGTTTTACCTAAGTTTACCATTTCAAAACAAAAAAATTCATCCATTTTTCATTTCATCAAAAAAAAAAAAAAACGACAAAAATTTGACATGGTTTACCTAAGTTTACCATTTCAACAAAAAAATTCATCCATTTTTCAGTTTTTAATTTCATCAAAAAACGACAAAAATTTGACATGGTTTACCTAAGTTTACCATTTCAACAAAAAAATTCATCCATTTTTCATTTTCAAAAACGACATAAATTTGACATGGTTTACCTAAGTTTACCATTTCAAACATCCAAATCCATCCATTTTTCATTTTTAATTCCATAAAAATTACAAAAAAATATGGGCATGGTTTACCTACGGTTTTGACCTAAGTTTTACCATTCAGAAAAACATTTTTAACCATGGTTACCCTAAAGTGTTACTCTAAGTTTCATTTTGGGTTTATCCTACGGTTTTCCATCTAAGTTTCCATCGGTTTGCATCCACGTTTCATTTGGTTTCATTCATTCACCTTTTAATTTAATTAATTAGGGTTTCATGTTTTAAAACAAACGAAAAACAATAAAAACACATTTGCATTTTTCAAATTCAAAATCGAGGAGATAGTGCACTTACTGGTCTTGCCTCGGCTCCGCCGCTCGACGACCCGATCTGTGCACTCATGATGGCTAGAAAATCTGGCAGCGCTTCGCATCAGAAAATTTACCTCCTCCTCCCCAGAGCTCCAAATCGCAATCACTGAATAGTGCAAATGAGCCAAATCCATCATTTTCGCATATTTATATTTGTTGCCAGCTGGTAATTGTCCTTGACCGGGACGAGCACTTTTTGGCACGATCGTCCCACCCAAGGATGAGTACCCACGGAGAAGCGCTCGTCCCACCCCGGGACGAGTACCATCCTGGCACTCGTCCCCCCCCCGAGACGAATAAAAAAAAAAAAAAAAACAAAAAAACATCAAAAACAACCACAACATAAAAATGACAAATGCCAACAAAACCAATAAACATTGCTGGACAAAAGTGCTCTTGCACTTAACCTCTTAGCATAAGAAAACTGATGTCAAGGTCTACCTTGTCATTATCCTACTCCCTAAGAAGGCTACCATAGCCGGACCGCTCCACGAGACGACGGATTTTTGCCAATGTTAACCCCAAATGGCATCCCAAAATGGATTCACCTCCACCAAAAATAGGTCAGAGCAATCGGGCAACTGCTCGAGCATGCATCGGATAACATCTGAAGGCACCCTCACTTAAAGTCATCTTGGGTCAAGCGACTCGTCGCTTTTCTCATGTCGGTCATTCCCTCATCGATTCGTCACTTGAGGGGGTAGTCACACTTAGTTGCCAATCAACACCATTATATCCATTCTTGGAAATAACATGCATTCAAAAGATCATTGCAAAAGACAATTGCGCCCCTGCTTGGGGCAGCAAACAAGCAATTATCACAAACTGATCATATACTTGGCATTCGTGAATCATGAACTCAAGGTTCCCATAGACAAAAGGTTACGCCCTTTGCCTATTCATGACTGATCAATGTTTAAGTTCAAGTAATACCTCACCGAACCAGGTTAATGCTTGATTTAAGTTCCTTACCTTGTCAGAAGCAAAGATTCAAGAATGCATGCCCTTTCCATACTTGGGGCATCAAGAGTTGGTTAGGTTACTGAAAACCTTAATCATTAGTGCTTTGGTTATCTATTTTTGCTCAGCACTGCACCATGTGCAGCGCTTTCCAAAAAGGGGCATCTGTAGACACCAAAACAACACCAATCCAATTATGTGACAATAAGCATTGATTGCACTAACACACAGCCCCCAGGGCAGCCCTTAGAGGTTAAACAGTGGTTCTAACCACTCCCACAATAGTTTTACAAGTCAGGGATCAATTTGGCACCTTTTAGACACTTTATTGCTTATTCGTCCCACCCAGGGACGAGTGCAGATTTGCACTCGTCCTACCCAGGGACGAGTGTGGATTGATACTCGTCTCACCTAGAGACGATTACCAGCGCTCGCTTTGGGGTGGGACGAACGCCAGGTTTGACCGACAAAAAGTCAGATCTCGGCATGTGACAACTCAGAACTGCCACTTAGATTTTCCTGCATGACATAGGAGTGCGAGTGAGTTCTTTTGACAACTCATATCTGCCAATTGACGTTCTCTTCACTGCATGGGAATGAGAGTGAGCTTTTTAAGACAATTCAGATTTTCCACTTAACTATCCCTTTATGGCATGGGAGTGCAAGTGAGCTTTTCTAAAACATACAAAGACATGCACAGAGGCAGTTAAGAAGCCCTTAATCAAGAAGAAGTCTTCTCTTCACACAAAAAGCATTCATGCAAAGAAACACTTTTGCATGTTAATTCAAAGAGACCCCTTGGGTCTATAAAATGGTGAGTTTCCTCACCCAAAATATATACAGAGAAGGAGCATTTTGAGCGATGAAGTGCTGCTAATTCATTTACTTGCGATTTGTGTTTTCAACATCCATAATCTCTTAATCGAAAGAGAGGTTATTGGGTGACTTTTGAAGGCACGAATCAAGAACCAACACCAATTTTTTTGACCACAATATTCTACCAATTTGTCGACAACACATCACATCAGGTTTCGGACCCATCCTAAGCGGATTGGTGTCGAAGCAAAGTTTCACCCGCGGGTGGTTTGCCTTCGGGCACCCCCCGCTTTATTTATTTTGTAGTATTTAGCTAGTTTCATGTTTATGCTTTTGTCAAGTTTTCATTTTATTTAGACTCATTTTAACCATCGTTAGATTCATCTTTTATTTCTCATACACAGATGCTACTGATTCTTTGTTTATTTCTTTGAACGTAGATTTGCAGCATTGGAGGAGCAACGAGGAATCTACCTTTACCAACACAAGCGACGACAACGTTTTGGTTTGCCCATCTTATATGTGGGCAAGTGGAAGAAGGAATTCTGAAAAAATTTGTAAAAGACCAATATTTAATGCTCCTATCCCCTAAAAAGGAAGGAGACGCATTGTAACACAAATTTGAAAAACACATCAATAAAAGGGCCGATATTTATATTGCTTTAATATCTTGTGTTCATGTTCTTTCTTTTTACGCATTTTTCAATAACATAGGATTTAAGCGTTATTTTAGTTTCATTTACATTACATTTTAGTTTATCCTTTTTTTTTTTGGAATCTCGTGCTTTCAGTTTGTAATCTACCCAGATATTCCACCAGTACCGACTATCTACCACCACCATAATGTGGAGAGAGATTTGACTTGGCCCCATGTGACTCCACTAGGCAAGGAGGATGATGATTGGTAGGATTCAAGACTAGTAGACATTGGGACCACTACTAATTACAATGTCTGGTGGACTACTAGGATATGATAGGGTGGTGGCCCACTAGGAAAAGCTAGGGATGGAGCAGCAACAAAGGTAGCTAAGGTAGCTAATCTAGGGGAGCAATGATTTCACCATTGGATAGAGTGTGGATGGGGTGAGCTTGCATCCATAGAGGAGGAGCCCTATGCTGATGAGAAGGGTGAGGAGGAGCTATATGATGAGACCTCATAGCTTAGATCCTAGGTGGTTAGCTTGTAGTCATAGCTAGGGACCGCTAAGATGTAATTTTTTGGGAGGGGCACCTCCATTACCACTCTGTAAACATAGCTAAGAGCAGCTCAGGATGGACTTATAGAGGGATAGACTCAGTTGCACAAATATCAGGAGGAGAGGACTCTTCACCTAGCACATATTTAGATTGCCACTCTAGATCTATAGAAGATGATGCTTGAGTGGGATATTCCATAGTCTCGACTAGACTTGAGGACTCAGGAGTGGGATTTGGCAATCATGCGAGGTGAGACCTCGACTCCATAGGCTACTCCTATGGCTCTAGTTGTATAGAGAACTATAGGTTTAGACCTATCTATAGATATCAGGATACTATAGGCTTTGGTGTAGACTCATATCAGGAAACGAGCTTTAGATGCTACCCACATCACTCTCCTAGAGGGAGAGGTCACACTTCATAGTGGCAAGATTCTAGAGAGATCCATATATCTAGGGACCCAAAAGACTCAAACATAGGAGACAAGGTATTCCTTAGCTTGGTCTAGCCATAGGACTCATAGGTCTAAGAGATCCACCGATACTATCTCTAGGCAGACTCACCAAGAGGGTGGAGGTGATGGAGGAGCCTCACAGATAGGGGTGTAAGCATGTCATGATTATGCATTGGCCATATTGTATCATTTTTATCTGAGGACATACAAATTTGTAGTCTATGGGAATTTTGGGCACACCTATGTACTCTTTGAGACACACTTATATGATATGACATTAGATTTATGACTCATTACATGTGTACATTTATTATTTTTATGTTTATGAGATGCATATGGATGCAATGCTTATATGTTATGTTGATTTGATGTTATATGATGCGATGTATAGATGACATGCACTAGCTAGATGATGAATGTATGACAAGATATTATGATATAGATGTGTATATGGACTACTATGATGTATGTGAAGAACACAAGATTATACTAAGAGGGGGGGTGAACGGTATAAAACCACTTTTTACTTTTCTTTCCCAATCAATATTATGCAATATATCAACAACAATATCAATAGAAGTAATAAAAGCAATGCATAAATCACCACACACAATAGAGATACCAATTTAATGTGGTTCACCCAATGTGGGATACTCCATGAAGAAAATATTTCACTAAAATTTTCTCAACAAATCTCTTGGTAATCCTTTCCCTATTACAATAATTATGGACCTCTATCCAAAAGAGACACCAATCCTCTAATCAAATTTATGGATCTATATCCACGGGAGAACTCTTTCTCCTTTGCTCTGGCTAGTGATCTTCTAGAAGAACTGCTGCCTCCACTACACTGGCTTATGGATCTCTATCCACTGAAGACTCTTGCACTCACATAGAAGACCTATCTTCACTGCCCTATATAATGGACCTCTATCTATTGGAGACTATCATCCTCTATACTCTATCACCTCTAAATCTTGCTCTCAAATCTATCTTAAATATACACTAAACATAGTCCTTCGATCTAACACAAATATAATCAATATTTATATTTGATCTACACTAAACACATTCCTTCGGTCTAGCACAAATATACTCAATATCTATCCTCAAATATGCACTAAACACAGTCCTTTGGTCTAGCACAAATCTGCTCAATATTTATCCTCAAATATGCACTAAACATAGTCCTTTGGTCTAGCATAAATATACTAAATATCTATCTCTAATATGTACTAAACATAGTCCTTTAATCTAGCACAAATATGCTCAATATCTATCCTCAAATCTGCACTAAACACAGGCCTTCGATCTAGCACAAATTTGCTCAATCTCTGTCCCTGATCTGTACTAAACATAGTTCTTTAGTCTAGCATAAATCTTCTTAATATTTTTCTCTGGTCTGTCACAAACCTATCCTCAAATCTACACCAAACTCTATCCTCAAGCCTTAACACAAATCTAAACTCAATCACAAATACACTCTGCTAGATCTATCCCAAACCTTAACCCAAGGTTTAAAAAATAAATCAATCAAATTTGCTCTCAAGTCTACTCAAAAACTTGTCTCAACTCTACCTTGTAAGCTTCCATAGAAGCTCACACTAACCTATCCACAAGTCCTTTCTAGAACTTGTCCAATCTTCTCAACAAGTCTTCACTAAGACTTACCTCAAATCTACTCAACAAGTACTCACTAGAACTTGTCCAATCTGGTCAACAAGTCTTCACCAAGACTTACCTCAAATCTGTATTGTAAGCTTCCACAAAAGCTTACTCAACTAAACTCAACTTAACACAAAATACTCTTCAATAACTTAGAAAATATTCACACAAAATCTTGTTTAATCTCACAAAAACATATAGATAATTGTTAGAGACTCAATATGCTTCACACTCACAAAAATGCTCAATCACTTTCAATATCTTTCTAAAATCAATTTAGAATATAGAACAATTTTTTTCACAGAACATGAACTATCACATCAACACTTCCACTTGACTAGGCTTATACAACTCCACTCAATCAATCACTAAATGAAACACTTATTGCTTACAAACCCTAGTCCAAGTATATGAACACTCACTCAATTATTTACATTAATTCTTATCAAATAATCTCACATAACAATGATACTCATGATATTACACAAACCCTAGTTTGAGATAGTTCTCAACTTCACATAACAATGATACTCATTATTTTTCACAAACCGTAGTTCAAGCATATGAAAGCTTTACTTCAATATTTCTAACAATGCTTATCAAACAAGGTTTTTATCATCAACTTTCACTTAGAAAAACCTTTAAAAATCAAACTCAACAATGCTTATCAAACAACCCTTTTCACTCCAACATAGCATTCACAACATCCAACAATCACTCACAAGGAAGATATGCCCATAAATTTTTGTTTGATGAAGAATTACCCTTAAAAACCTATCTCAATCACAATTAATCTCTTTGCCAAATTTAAGGGTTAGGTAGTGAAAACTCTCTCAGAATGTTAATCAATAATTTCCTCACAAATTATTTTCACCATACAAAACATGAGAACTCAATTAACCTTATTAATCCTTTAAAACATTAAATAAAATAACTTTATTTTGAAATAACATTCAAAACCATCTAAAGCCTTATCACTCCATTCAATACTCTAATCACCAAAATCACAATATAAAAATCAACTTTCATAAACCTTATATCTCCCTAAAATCTTATGCCAAAAACCTAAGGAGAAAAATTAAATTTAAAAATTTAAATACCTTTTTCCCTTGGTGGGAATCAAACCCATGTTGTGCTTCCACCAGTGCCCTGGCCATGACTTCAACTACCACGTGAGTGAGGTGCTCACCTTGGAAGCAAGAAGCACCTCATGCTCTATATGCTTCCCTTTGGTGCCTAAACCAAAAATTGAATGCACTTCTTCCCTTGGTGCCCAAACCAAAACCTTCACCAAAATTATCCGAGATTCGATTGCGGGTCCTCCCACTTGCCAAAGCCCTAAGTCACAACCTCTTGCCACTAAGACAACCCACCAGATGAATATAAGACTTAGTGCCTCACCAACTTGTTCCTTCACTGGTGCACGCAAGACAAAAAAACTTTTGTCTTCTTCCTTGCACAAAAATCACAAAATCGCAGGCTTAGAGTAATTCGAATGAAGGTAATTTCTTTGCCACCAAGGCACATGGTATTTATAAAAATTTTCCACCACAATATTAAACGTCGACGAAGGGATTTATTCATGACATTAACACATTTATTTTTACCTTGCAACCCTAACTTTAGGGTTAATTAAAATTAGATTATAATTTAATTAATGATAAAATTATTATAATTAACCTATAATTAATTTAATAACCATAGGGTTGATTAAATTAAATTACAAATTAATTTATAATGAAATTATTATAATTAATTTAATTACTTTAGGTCTTGCCATTAGACATTTAATATTATAATATTATTTTTCTTGGGCCTTCTAATTTCTCCTCTAGACTTTATCTAATCATCTACTTATTTCTAAAACTAACTCTTGACATCCTTCCTCTTGCACTGCTCACTGAAAATGACTCTTGAAATCAATGATAACAAATCTTGCTCATCTTTCCAACAATATCCCCCTTTGTCATTGATGGAAACCCATTTTCCTTTTACCATTCCTTTTACCTTTTTTTGTTGTACTTCCCCTGAGAAACTGCTCCCCTGACTGAATTCTCTCCCCCTTTATCATAAATGGAAAAGGGTCACCTTTGGGGCTCGGGGCTAAGAATGAGACTCTTATCTTAGCCCCTCCCCAACATCCTTTTGAAGTGGTTAATTCTAGGGTGGGAGTATTTCTACTCCCAACATGCACTAATCTTTTCCTTTGTCAACTTTCATCTTCATATGATCCTTTTGATTCCTCTGACTATTTATATTCCTACTTATCTCTAGAATTTTTGCTCTACACCACTTTGTTGTATGTCCATCATTATTGCACTTATAACACTTCATGTTTTTATTTCTTTGAGGTGAAAATGTCTTAGGATTTCTCTTGGTGAAGCCATATCTATTCTTGTCATGATAATAAGATGCGTAGTGACCATATTTTCCATATTTAAAACATCTAACTAATTTTGCACCTTTATACTTTCTTGAGTCCTTATTCCTTCTATCATAATTAGCTTCTTCATCACTAGATAGCTCATTGCTTGAATATGACTTCTTATCCTTAGTATTTTTAGTGGCTTTAAATGTTGCTTCTTTCTAGGAAATAGGTTCTTCTTTTATTCTTATCTCAAATACTGTGAGAATGCCATGTAATTCATCTCTTGTCAAAATATCAATATCTTTCAACTCTTCTATAGCTGAAATATTTTTACTAAACCTTTTGGGAAGTGACCTTAGAATATTATCACACACATTAGGTTTTGAAAATTCAAGCCCAATTCCTTGCATGGAGCTAACAAATTCATCCACATGAAGTAGACATGCGAAAATATTTTCCTCATCCTTCATTTTTAGATATTAAAATGCTCTTTTGAATTTTTGCAACTTGGCCCTTTTGACCTTTTTATCTCCTTCATATATGCCTTGCAACTTATCCCAAATTTCCTTTTATGATTTGCAATGCATAATATTTATAAACTTTTTTTCATGCAAGCCCTTTTGAATTGCATTCATTGCTCTTGAATTATAATTATGTATAATATTACCATATTTATCTATAGGTGGAGTTGTTGGTGGTGTGTATCCATTTTTAACTGCTTCCCACACTTCATTTCCAAGATCCATTAAATGAAACTTTATCCTTGTGCTCCATAGTGTATAATTATTCCCATCGAACAATGATGCTAAAATTCCTAAGGATCCACTCTGAGAATCCATTTGTGTTCTTGTAAGCTTTTCCTTCAAGAACGCTTTTGAAGGAACCCACCCTGATACGAATTGAAGAACACAATATTATACTGAGAGGGGGGGTGAAATGTATAAGACCACTTTTTTTTTTTTCCAAATTAACATTATACAATGTATCAATAGCAATATCAACAACAGTAATCAAAACAATGCATAAATCACCACACACAATAGAGAAACCAATTTAACGTGGTTCACCCAATGTGGGCTACTCCACGGAGAAAATATTTCACTAAAATTTTTTCAACAAATATCTTGGGAATCCTTTCCCTATTACAATATTTATGGACCTTTGTACAAAGGAGACACCAATCCCCTAATCAAGTTTATGGATCTCTATCCACGAGAGAACTCCTTATCCTTTACTCTAATTGGTGATCTTCTAGAAGAACTACTGCCTCCACTACACTATCTTATGGATCTCTATCCACTAAAGACTCTTGCCCTCACATAGAAGATTTGTCTTCACTACCCTGGCTAATGGACCTCTATCCACTAGAGACTATCGTACTCTATACTTTGTCACCTCCAAAGCTTGCTCTTAGCTCTATCTCAAATCTGCACTAAACATAGTCCTTCGGTCTAGCACAAATCTACTCAATATTTATCTCTAATATACACTAAACATAGTCCTTCGGTATAGCACAAATATGCTCAATATCTATTCTCAAATTTGCACTAAACACAGTCCTTTGATCTAGCACAAATATGCTCAATCTCTATCCTCAAATCTGCACTAAACACAATCCTTTGGTCTAGCACAAATATGTTCAATATTTATCCTTAAATCTACACTAAACACTAAACATAGTCCTTCAACATAGCACAAATATTATAAATATCTATCTCTGATATAAACTAAACACATTCCTTCGATCTAGCACAAATATTCTCAATATCTATTATCAAATATGTACTAAACACAGTCCTTCGGTCTAGCACAAATTTGCTCAATATTTATCCTTGATCTATCCTAAACACAGTCCTTCAACCTAGCACAAATGTGCTCAATATCTATATCTATTATGGCACAAAACTATCCTCAAATCTACACCAAAATCTATCCTCAAGTCTTAACACAAGGCTTGACTCAATCACAAATCAAATCTGCTAGATTTGCCCCAAACGTTAACCCAAGGTTTGAATAAATCAATCAATCAACTCTGCTCTCAAGTCTACTCAAATAATTGTCTCAACTCTACCTTGTAAGCTTCAACAAAATCTCACATTAATCTATCCACAATTTCTCTCTAGAACTTGTCCAATCTTCCTAACAAGTCTTCACCAAGACTTACCTCAAATCTTCTCAACAAGTCCTCACTAGAACTTGTCCAATCTGGTCAACAAGTCTTCACCAAGACTTACCTTAAATATGTATTGTAAGCTTCCACAAAATCTTACTCAAATCAACTCAACACAAAATCCTCTTCAATCACTTAGACAAGCTTCACACAAAATCTTGTTTAATCTCATAGAAATATATAGATAATTGTTAGAGACTCAATATGCTTCACACTCACAACAATGCTCAATCACTTTCAATCTCTTTCTCAAATCAATTCAGAATATAAAACAATTATTTTCATATAAATTTAACTATCACTTCAACACTTCCACTTGACTAGGATTATACAACTCCACTCAATCATTTACTCAATGAAAAACTCCTTGCTTACAAACCCTAATCCAAGCATATGAACACTCACACAATTATTTCCAACAATGCTTATCAAATAATCTCACATAACAATGATAGTCATGATCTTGAACAAACCCTAGTTAAATATAGTTTTCAACTTCACATAGCAATGATACTCATGATCTTGCACAAACTCTAGTTAAAGCATATGAAAGATTTACTTCAATATTTCCAACAATGCTTATCAAACAAGGTTTTTGTCATCAACTTTCACTCAGAAAAACTTTTAATAATCAAACTCAACAATGCTTATCAAACAACCCTTTTCACTCCAACTTAGCATTCACAACATCCAACAATCACTCACAAGGAAGATATGCCCATACTTTTTTGTTTGATGAATAATTACCCTTAAAAACCTGTCTCAATCACAATTACTCTCTTTGCCAAATTTAAGGGTTAGGTAGCAAAAAATTTCTCAAAATTCTAATCAATAATTTCCTCACAAATTATTTTCACCATGCAAAACATGAGAACTCAATTAACCTTATTACTCCTTTCAATTATTAAATAAAATAATACTTTATTTTGAAATAACATTCAAAACCATATAAAGCCTTATCACTCCATTCAACACTCTAATAACCAAAATCACAATATAAAAATCAACTTTCATAAAACTTATATCTCCCTAAAATATTATGCCGAACGACCTTAGGATGAAAATTAAATTTAAAAATGTAAATACCTTTTTCTCTTGGTGGGAATAGAACCCACGTTGTGCTTCCACCAACACCCTAGACACAACTTCAACTGTCGCATGAGCTAGGCGCTCACCTTGGAAGCAAGGAGCACCTCATGCTCTATATGCTTCCATTTGGTGCCTAACCCAAAAATTGAATGCACTGCTTCCCTTGAAACCCAAACCAAAATTGCTGTCGAGATTCGATTGCGAGTCCTCTTGCTTGCCAAAGCCCTAAGTCATAGCCACTTGCCACTACGCCAACCCATTGTATGGATATGAGACTTAGTACCTCACCAACATTGTTGCTTCGTTGGCACACACAAGACAAAAAAACTTGTCTCTTCTTCCTCACATGAAAACCGTAGAAATCACAGACTTAAAGTAATTCAAACAAAGGTAATTTCTTTGCCACCAAGGCACATGGTATTTATACCATTGTGCCACCACAATATTAGACATCGACGAAGGGATTTATTCATGACATCGGTGCATTTATTTTTGCCTTGCAACCCTAACTTTAGGGTTAATTAAATTAGATTATAATTTAATTAATAATAAAAATTATTATAATTAACTTATAATTAATTTAATAACCATAGGGTTAATTAAATTAAATTACAAACTAAATTATAATGAAATTATTATAATTAATTTAATTACTTTAGGTCTTGTCATTAGACCTTTAATATTATAATAAACTATTATAATATTATTTTTCTTAGGCCTTCTAACTTCTCATGCAGACCTTATCTGATCACCTTATTATTTCTAAAACTAACTCTTGATATCCTTCCTCTTCCATCGCTCACTGAAACTGACTCTTGACATCAATGACAAAAAATCTTGCTCATATTTCCAATAGTATGCATATGGATGCAATGTTTATATTTTAAATGCATGTTTAATTTGATTATTTGTATGCATTTAATTTATGATGATATGATATAATGAATGCAATGTATGTAATGCATTATTTACATGATGATGATCTAATGTAAATGAACCTGTATGCTTTAATCACTTAAAACATAATGAATGAATGCAATATGTGTTAGCAATCTAATGGATGACACCACAAAATGTATAAAAATAATGAAATGTAATTGATATATATTATCATAAGAATTAATCAATTAGACATCCATATGTGAGATGAAATGATGTATTGTTTCTATTCATAAGCTTTTGTAGGTTAAAAGATATGCACAACATAGTCAGTGGTCGTATAAATACAATTGTTGATATCCATATGTTATCTAACCTATGTTATGAACACCCCTTAATAAACAAATTCCTATAAATATAAGTTGATGATTTATCGATTGAAGTGAGTTGTTGCTATTTGGGAATTTTTGAGGTTTTCCATGAACTCAAACACCCTAGTTGACTTATCAAAAGTTGTATATTGACTATACTAGACTTATGAAAGATAAAAATTTTGCTATGAAAGACCAAACTATTAATTACCCCTATGTGTGCAAATGAATATATTAGATGAGACATAAGACTACCTCATTTCTAGACATGATTCATTCAACCCTTTTTTGTAATGAAAATCACCACATGCTCACTCGATCCTAGGTTTGGACTTAGTTGGACTAGACCGCTAGGCAATACAGGCCACCTAAAGCTAGATCATTTGTGAATTTCTAGACCTATCCCAATGTCAAGAAGGATTCATTCAGCCCATTACTATATTGGGGATCACTCCATGATTTTTGAGTATTGACCATTCCAGGATTCAAGCTCATTCTCTTCTTTTCTTCAATTGTTTGGGATACTTGCTCAGATATAGTAATGAAAATCACTATTTATTTTATATTTTTTTTTGAGTAAGGGATTTGATTTGACTTTGGGATTTTTCTCCTTTTTGTAAGCAAGGGATTTCTTCAGGTAGGGATAACTTGTCCTTTTGCCAATGACCACTAATCTAGACCATTGCACCTCATAATTGAGCAAGTAACAAAACCTTTCGCTTAAGGTGACCCGGACCACTTTGTAGTGTTCATCCTTCCTTACCCTAATTAGGATTGTTAATGTATTTGATTAGTGATGGGATTATAATATGCTAAGTTCTATTAAGACTAGACATCATCTACAAAAGCAAAGTCATATTTATACTAAATTTGAGAAGACCACTAGGTATGGCTGAATGACCATAAAAACCTAGTATATTCTTCATAGCAACAAGAGATGTTGTGTTGAAAAACACAATTACTCACAAGGGTGATGGAAGATGACGATGCATAGATGCATGATTGAAATACAAGTGTGGTGTCAATTTTAATATTGCAAACACAGCCTATTCTAATGCAAGTACGATGGATGGAAATATGTAAATGTAATGCAATTAAGTGAATGTAAGTACAAAATGAAATGCATGATGCAAATGTTTTTGAAGTTTTGAATATTTTGCAATATTTTTAGCTTTTATTGCTTTTTGATTTTTTATGGATTTTGAAATTTTCCATATTTTTGAATTATTATGTGTGGAATGCCTTAATATGAAGTATGTTGAGAGGTTCAAGCTCTTCAACACCTTCAAGTGATGTTAGACGATACGTTCTAGTTCCAATATGCTCTAAGATGATATATGGACCTAACCAATTAGCTATAAATTTATCTCGCAAGTGCAACAACATGTTTGAGTTTTGCTGGTTCTCTTTTAGCATAATATCACCAAATTTAAAGTCTCTCAGATAGACTTTATTATTGTAAGCTCATTTTAAGCACTCTTAATAAATGTGGAGATTCTTGAGGGCATTCATGCAACATTCATCAAGAAGCATAAATTGATCAAGATAAGCTTACCCTACAATGTCATCATTAATGAACTCTTTCAATGCGATGCACAACGTTGGAATTTCTAACTCTAAGGGCATAATGGCCTCAACACCATATACTATTGAAAATGGGGTTGCCCTAGTGGGCATCTGAATGTTAGTCCTATAAGCCCATAATGCAAGGGGCAGTTGGATGTGCCAATATTTGTGGTTTTCTTGTACCATATTTTTCAATATGGCTACCAATGTCTTATTTGAAGCCTCAGCTTATCCGTTTGCCTATGGATAGTATGGAGTCCCAAAATTATGATGTATATTGTACTTGGATATCAAAGCCCTTAAAATTTTATTCTTAAATGATGTTCCATTATTCGATATTATTTTGGATGGTATCCCAAAATGACTAATGATATTGTGAAGTATAAAATCTGCAATATGTGCTCTAGTTGTCATTGTTAAAGGAATTGCTTCCACCCACTTTATAAAATACTCAATAGCCATTATAATAAATGTATGCCGACCTGATGATAGGGGAGATATCTTACCGATTAGGTCTAAACCCCACTGAGAAAATGATCAAACCACTTGGATGGGTTGTAAGGCCTGCGATGGCAAGTACGTAATATTAGCATGATGCTAAAATTTGAATGATGCAGTGCAATCCTTCTCCATAGTGGGCCAATAATAACCCATTCGAAGTATGCACTTGATAATGGCCATGCCACTAAAATGGCCACTACATGTATCATCATGAACCTATAAAATTTCCTGAGCTGACACTTGGGGCTCAAGAAAATAAAGGAGAATTTCATAATAGATTTTATGGTACAAAATGTCTCCTACCAAGATATACTTTGTCACTTTTTGTTTGAATGTGTGCTTCACAGCATGCGATAATCCTTGAGAAATTAAACCAAGCTTAAGGAAGTCATGTAATTGTGACATATGGTCCTGATAAGCTTCTTCCTCGACTGACAAGTTGACTTGTTCCCTTGGTATTTGTTGTGTGTGAATACATACTAGGATACAACCTTGTGGTGAATGGTGGTGCCATTCCCCATAGGACCTTGCAAGATCAAAGACCCCAAGGGTGTCTTCTTGATAATTTTTTTGGCTTTATAGAACCAATCATGGTTTGGTTCTATATGAATCATGTTAATTTATTCCTTATTATCAAAATCCTCACAATACATCCTGGCATGTGATAGCATCTTTACATGAATGGTAGTAAAATAGATATATGGATTCTGAGGTATCAAAGATCCTAGAGATGCCATAGTTTCTACAAACCTATTCGATGTACAAGGGATTACCTTGATGTCATACCACTCTAGCTGGACTAGATAAGTGTTAGCAAGATCCTTATAAGCTTTTAGGATAGGAAACCTACATTGAAAAAGTCCATTAACTTTATTAACAATGAGAAGAGAGTCACCAAAGATATTTAATCATTTAATCTTCATGGTGATGGTTGTTTGGAGGTCTAATATTAGGGCTTCATATTCAGCATTGTTTTTGGTACAAGTAAAGACTAACTTAAATGAAAAGGGTATTGGAACACATTGTGGCATGAAGAAGATAATTATTGCACCACCCTCTTGCTCACACTTCAAACCATCAAAGAACAAAGTAATGTCAACTTTGTTATCTGGTTCTTCGGGTTTGAGAGATTCTGATAATGCATAGACTGCATAATTGAAAATCTCTATGGTGAGGGTCTTACTATTCTAGAGAGGAACCTCTTCCATTTGATCAGACATAACCTATCCCTTAATGGAATTTTACTTAATGAATTCCAAATCAAATTTTGTCGATAGCATGATCCACTTTGTAGTACATGTATTATGATATGTCTTTCTCATCATATACTGCAAAGGATTTTATTTGGATATCACATACATCTTATGACTTAGCATATAATGATGCAACTTCTTCATTGGAAACACCACTACTAAACATATCTTCTCTACATATGCATACTCTAGCTCATAAATCACCAAGGTACGACTGATGTAATATATCGCTTGCTCTTTGTCTTGCACATTCTTTTGGGCCAACATGGTTTCCAATGCAAAGTTATTAGTTGATATATACAGTAAGAAAGGCACTTCCGGTCTTGGTGGAGCTAGCATTGGTGGTGTTGCCAAGTATTGCTTAATTTTAGAGAATTCCGCTTGACAGTCCTCATCCCAATTTAATGGGACTCGTTTGTGTAATAGCCAATTTATGGGTTGGTATTTATCTGATAATTGTGTGATGAATCACTTTATGATGCTACTTTTCCCTATAGGATTCCTAAATATTTTAATATTATGGGAGGATACATTTCTAATATGGCCTTTACTTTCACTAGGTCAACTTTGATCCCTCATTTTGAAATGATGAATCCCAAGAGCTTTCTTGAAGTTACACCAAATACACACTTCTTGGGATTCAACCTGACATTATGCTCTATCAGGCAATCGAAGACCTTCCTCAGGACCTCTGCATGCTTAGAACACAACAATGAATTTGCCAATAAGTCATCGATGTAATATTCTAATATTTTATGCATGTAGTCATGGAAAATGTATGTCATGGCTCACTGATATGTGGCACTAGCATTTTTAAGGCCGAATGGCATAAATTTATAACAAAATGTTCCCCATGGTGTTGTGAACATGGTTTTGTGCTAGTCTTCAACTTTAATCTAAATTTGGTTGTAACTAGAAAAATAATCCATAAGGGAGAGCATCTCATGACCTGTAGTTGCATCTACAAGAGCATCTATGTTGGGCAATGAGAATGAATCCTTTGGTGTTGCCTTGTTGAGATCTCTGAAATATGTATAGATATGGATCCTTCCATCATGTTTTATTATAGGTACCATGTTTGATACCCATTTCGGATAGTCGATGGAGATAATGAACTCTACATCCAACAACTTTTGCAACTCATATTTAACCATTAAAGTAACTGTTGGATGCATCTTCCTGAGCTTCTGCTTGATAGGTATTTTGGAGGGATCTAGTGAAAGGTTATGAGTAACCATTTTTGGATCTAGTCTTGATATATCCTTGTATGTCCAAGCAAAGATATTATGTCTCTCTTTTAGTAGAGGGATGAGGTTGGCATGCTCATTAAGATATAGACTCTCTATAAATTTAGCCTTCTTAGGATTAGTGGGATCATCACTGATACCCACGTCGAAGGTTTCCTCTACTAACATATGTGATCCCTCCTCAAGCTAGTGAGGTGTAGGAATCAAGTGGATGTCATCAGCTAGATTTAAGGGTCCTACATAATAAATTTCCTTAGTGTGATAAACATCATGTGCACAACATGGTACAAAATGGAAAGGTTGCAACATTTCTTCGTTAGGGGAAATATTCAAGCTCTAGTAATGAATTAACACAATTCCAATCAATAGTATCTACACTAAGATACAATGGTTTGGAAGGATCGAATGTATTTTGAAGTGGAGTGATCAAATCAATGGAGATCATATTGATAGAATGGATTAGATCTCCAAGACCACGTGTGTGTAATTCTATCTTATCTATGCTATTCTCATACCCAAGATGTGGCTCTAGGGGTATGGGGATCTCTGGATCCGATCTATGAACAGACTGGAAAGTGGGATCTCTTGGATCAAGGAGATATATGTATGTTGGTGGATCAAGGAAGACTATATGATAAATAATATCCAAATTAGGTGGTCTCCCTTTGAGGCATGGGCTAGTATAGACTCTCTGATACATCTCATCGATGTTGACCAATTCATGATGATGTTGTAAGTAGTGAGGCCTGAGATAGGCTCTCTCAGTATCATACTCATCATCACTGTCATATATGAGTCCTTCACCCCTACCGATAGGAATCATATGATTAAAAAAATGAGGCCCAAGGTAGGCCCGCTCTTCATATCCACTATCATCAATATGGGATCCCTCATTCTCGCCCACTATCTTGATGGGTAATAAATATCTTAAATGTAGAGGACCTAAGTAAGCCAACTCAGTCATGTGCTCATATTGTTCATTGCTTAAAGCTTGATCATTATAATCTATTCCAAAATCACAATTGGGTTCATCACGTTCGACAATTAATTTTGCTTGCACTTCCTCAAAAGTAATTTTTGATTTAGTGTCAATTGCTATATCCAGATTCTAGATCTACATGCCAGTATCATCTACAGTTTCATAGTTTTTAATATCCAAGTTAGATCTTGGATTATCTCCTGTATTGACCTCTACCATGATGTTATCATGATAGATCTCAAGTGATTCAATAGAGACATAGGTTACCAACCTATTACCCCTTCATATGTGACAAGGGTTAGGGTGATAAGAATTCCAATCCACATCATCCACTATACTAAGACTCAAATGATCTAAATATGATGTTGGGAGATCATCCTATCCTCTTATATGATAGCCTAACCAAAACCTATCAATTGGTATCTGATACTGTGGTTCATAAGGAGATTGGTTCCCTTGCTTGAATAAGCCTAAATCGCAACCATGCATATGGTAATGTTCAAAGTAGTGCACAGTAAATTCAGGGTTATACTAATAATGAACAGTCATCATGAATGGTTCATCTTCATCTTCATCTATGGGTGTGAGATTTGCAATTTGATCCAACCCTCCATAAATGAAGTTTGTTTGGCTAGTTGGCACCCCTAGTGGTACTACTATTCCCATGGGAAAGTGATGGGCTTGAGGATGGCCCATGTCTTGTGCAGTTTTAAAAAATGGTATGAATTTCATATTATGCATGATATATTATGCATGATATATTATGCTAATATGGGATTAACCAAATGTATGTTCACCTACGATGCAAATGACCCTATTAAAGAAGTAAGTGAGACAGGTTGAGGTGCATTATCAACTTGGTTTTGAGCATCCCCTTTGTCTATGGGACTAGGACCCTCGATGGTTGCTACCTTGGGTGCTTACTTTGACTCTTTTTTACCCATAACTACCTTAAGATTTTTTCATTCCCAAGCATCTTGGATGCCATAGGATTTTTGAAGCTATTTTTGTGTGCTCTAATAGTTGTGGTGCTGTCGTGGAAGGTCCTGCACACACTCCTTTTAATTTTCCTTTTGGATGTTTGATTGGTTACATAGACCATATATATAGGTGCATTGAGGGGAGAATGAAATCTCTTAGTAAATCAGCTAAGTTTACACATTTGAATGGCTCATCATAGGAACGAACCATGTGCACTTGTCCCTCATGTATATATTTAATACATTGATGTAAAATCAAGGGAATGCAATGCATTTATCTAATCCAATGCCTCCCTAGGAGGATTTTATAATGTATGGTGCCTTATATCACATGACACATCATAGGGATGGTATTCAATCCCACCTAAATTGGAAGGACTATAGTACCTACTGTTGAGCATAACACATCATTAAATGCTCTCAAGGTGAAGGTAGAAGGTACGATGTGTGACTTTGACAACTTCAGATGTCAATGCCTTGGTGGTGATAATGTTGATTGATGAAACTATATCAATCAAAACCTATTTGAATGGTGTGTTATTTACACATGCAATTATATGTAGCAGCGGGTCCGCTATAGTAGTAGAGACCATCTTAATATTGTAATCATTGAATTGAATCATTGGTTTACTGCACTAATGCACATGTCCCATGAAGTTCGTAAATTCTTCAGGGTCCTAGGAATAAACTTTGATAGAACTTAGGATGTCCATGAGCATCTCCCTCTGCTTAGGATATTGTTGAATCAGTTCATAGATCAACAACTTCATTGGAGTTGTTTGTAGGCTTTGAACTAGCCTACTCCTAATTGTCACCACCGGTCTAGTTGGTGGGCTTGGAACATTTTGCACTAGCCTTTGAGGGGGTATAACTTGAACCCTAATTGGAGATGGAGGTGGATTTTGTCGCTCATACCTCCCTTGTCTTGTGAAAACATTGACCATACCAATGAATACTTGATTTGGTGGTTCCACCCGCACTTGATTCACATGACCAACATTGTTCCTTAGTGGCTCATGATTTGGTAAGGGGTTCTTGAAGATCCCCATATTTTGGTTGTTTGGAGCCTGAGGGTTGTCCACAATTAGCTCATCTTTTTTAATCATGTTTTGCACTACATGTTTGAAACTATAACATCCTTCGATGTCATGTCCCTTCATCCTATGGAAAGTGCACGATACAGATCATCCCTATACCCCTTTGGATTGGGTTGATTAGGGTCTATTAACTTGATCTTTGATAAGTTGAGGGCCTTGGCCTCACATGGTTGATGGAATATCAATGTCATCAACTCCGAAAAAGGTGTGAACTGGAAAGGTAGGCATTGTTATTTATTCTTACCCTTCTTGTTATTATTGCACTGATCGTATCATGTAGGAGGAGGTTGGGCCTGATAATTCTATTGTTGCCCCTTATCCCCTTTTTGGAGGTTTTAACACCACTTGGTTGACATGGGTAGGCTTGGCCTTTTGATTTTGATGTTGGGTATTCTTCTTGTTCCAATCCTTCTTATTCCAGAGTTGTAAGTTACCCTCCTATAACTTGATGTTCTCTATTACCTTGGCTTGCACCAAGGCCTCCTCAAATATTTGATACTATTGCAAATACAATAGTAACGAGATGTATTTCACACAACTCTTTGTATACATTCGAGTTAGTTCTATGGTCAATAATGGAAAATGGTAACTTTGCCATTATATTTCTCCATATTTTCCCATAATCCATGATCGGCTCATCATCATGTTGCATTAAAGCAGCCATATCATATAGGTTTACCTTCTTCTTGATGTCAAAGGAGAAGCATTCAAGAAATGCATTAGCCAACTATTCAAATTTGGTTATGTTGTGCCTCTTAAGTTGATTGAACCACTCTCGAGTAGGGCCTAAAAGGGTTGTGATGAAGGTTCTTAGAAATAAAGCATCATTACTTTCTATCTAAAAGCACATATCCATAAATCTTGTAACATGTTCCTGAGCATCCTCCTCTCCTTGAAATTTCTCCAGCTTTGGCATCTCAAAGTGATTAGGATATGCTAGAATGGGCACTAACGGGCATAAAGGCTCATTGTGAATTTTGTTCAAGGTTGGCTTTTGATAAGTCATCCCTTGTTTCTCTATTACTCGAACCTTGTCTACCAAGGCATGATAGGCCTTCGAAGATAGAATTTCCTCTTCTTTGAGAGGTCATTGGGGAGCCTTTGGAGGTAAATTCTTCTTCAATCGAGGTGGAGGACTAGGTTCATCCTCCATGTCTACTAAGGAGATCTCAAGATATTCATATTCTTGTTCATCTCTTGCTACTTCTTCGTACTATGTACACCCATGATTTAATAGTTCTTGGTTCTATATAATATTTTGGGTCATGTGGTGAGTACAAGTTTCAATGTGCTCAAGGTGCAAATCGGGCTATAAAGCAGCTCGTCTATGAGTGCGATCCCTATATTCACTATGAGGGGGTAAATTATCATGAGCCAATTGATCCTCTCACTCAGTACACTCCTTTTGATCAAGGATGCATTGCTCATGCATGCGTTGCTCAAAAATATGCTACCTTAGCAACCTCTGTCTCTGAGTATCCTCATTTTTAAGGTGCTCATGCTCTACATGGATGTCTTCCAATTGATCTTGGAAGATCTACTTTCATTATTTTGACACCAATTTCTATGATTGATCTATAAGATCGGTTGTATGTGGTCTCTGGTGGATTTTTTCTATTCGAGCAATGTTTTCGATGTGACCTCCAATAGAATTGTTTTCCACACTCTTGCATTTTTTTGTGTAGATGATATTTTCATTTCTATGTTGTATGTTCTCTATTCCCGTGTGGATCTATGGGATAATTATACTACGAGAATTCTTAGAGCATTCTCCTAGTTCTCTGATGGTCCTACGTGTGCTCTCACTATGAGAACTCATAGAATGAGAGTGCACAACTGAGGGTTTATACCCTAGCTACCCTAAGACTCTATCAATACCATCCAATTGTCTAGTGCACCACGACTCATGTGGTGGCGTACCATTGACTCCAATATTAGACATATCAAATGTGAAATTACCAATTTTATTATTGTTTGAAGTCTTTGTGGGCCTATACTTTGAAGTAGTCCCTCTCTTCCTGCCCCTAAATGGGTAGATTTTCTACTTGTCTATTTTGAACTAATGGGGGCTTGGAGCCTCCCTTAGCTCGAGTACGAATGGGAACCAACTTGGTTATAGTTCCTTCCTCAATGATGTACTCTTCAATGGATCTAGTGGATCCATGAGGTGTATGATCATGATATATGCTCCCATGCTTGAAGGCCCCATGTTGGGATCTTCCATACTCGAATCTATCTCGTGAGGCATGTACATTGCCTCCTCTAGGTGGGGTATTCTGATGAGAACCCCTACGCATAGAGTTATCCCCTCTAATTCTCACCGAACATCATTCGAGAGGATATTGTGATTGAGGGTTTGATGCATTGTGTTGTGCATTGGGTGGAGCTTCGACTTTGACCTTGGTTCTACGCCGAGATCGGCCTCTCCATGTTCTAACCATGATGTGTATTATCTCGTATGTAGATTTTAAAGCAAACAAAGTAAATAAGAATGATTATCTCTTTTAAATTTTATTTGTGAGCCCTACATTGGTTTGATGTGTTTGAAATTTATTGAAAACTTAAACTACTCTCATCATGTTTGAAATTGTTGATGTAATGCTCAAATATTTTAAGAGTTTTCACTTGTATGCTCGTAGCTCAAAAATTGGCAATGAAATTCACGGTCACGTAAACCTCCCAAAATGTGGAGATGAAATCCACACCCGAGTAGGGAGCACAAGTCCTTCCGATCCTCACCTACCACCCTATGCATAACAATACACCCCTATGAAGAGGAATGCATGCTATTTTGCACGGTTAGGATAGATCTTGGAGTCGGTATTGGCCAATAGTACAAGGTTCAAGGGAGTTGGGCCAACAGATGGAAATCACTGCCACCATCATTGAACCCTACTAGTGGTTGGATATGACTTCCAACTCACTAGCATTTAAGTGTTACTTGGTGTGTGTGTGTGTTCATTTTATACTTTACAAAAAAGGGAAAATGCAACACCAAGCATACAATGCTCTTTCCTATATGCCTAATGATAAAAGCATTTTAATATTTAGAAAGATGCATCTAATTATTGAAATGTATTTTAGAGAATGCAGTTAAATGATGCAATTCAGCCTCTGATTGGGCCATAATAGGCAATCTCTACAAACATACTCTGAATATTAGTCATGGGACAAAACCACAGGTAGCAATGCTAGCCACAGGATAGAGCCATGGGCTAAGAAATTAGGCATGTTTGACAGGTGCAGCTAATAGTTCTAGCCATGACTGTAAGGCATGGCTGATAGATAGCATGAAAATTTGCATGTAAATTCCTTCACTTTACTATTATCTCTAGGTTTTTTAATTACCTACAATAGTGAAAATAGTAAGATACAAATTATAGAGGATCAAGGTTACCTGGATTCCTCATATGATGGAGAGACAAGTCGATTATTGTTTGCTTTTTTGATCTACTGCTATCTATGGCTATCAAGCACAATGGATATTATGTGCCATGGTTTTCAAGCGTGGATGACACCTACAACAAGAAAAATTCAAAAATCCATTAGTTCTTGCAGAATTTGTGGGGTTTCCACCATGATCGCCATCTATAATGATCTAAAAAGCATACACCTAACTAGTGCATAAATTGAAATCGAGTATTAAAGAAATAAAGAATAGACAACAATGAATTTAACAAGAAATTAGGGTTTTATTTTATTAAAATTTTGTCAAATCCATATTACAAATACATCCCTCTTAGGGATACTCAATTTTTGATACAATTGATACAATTTTGAAGACCCTCTAAATGAGGGGGTGGTGTAATCTATAGACTTTTTAGAAGGTACATGAACTGCTTAAGGCCAAAGATAGCCTTCTTCTCCTTTGTTTGGAGGCATATGCTACCTTGAATGCCTTGAAAATGATTAGGTCTTGTAAACCCTGCGTTCAAGAAACAACATGAAAGGGGTTAATAACAAAGGAGGCCTCTCTTGATGAGGATTTTGAGACAATTGCATAAATTGATGATAAATAAAGCAAGAAAGCATGTAAATCTATGAAGATATGCAAGAAATCATCAAATTATTATAAAGCATGTAAAGAAAGCATGCAATATAGCAACTATGCATCCTAATTAGCCATTAGAATTTGAAAAGCATGAAACTAGTCTAAATTGATGATTGCAAGGAAATGGAAGTAAATCTACCTCTAAATCCTAAATTAATCGGTCAAATATCTGCTACAATGTTAATCTATGCTAGATTAAGCTAATTACATAACTAGAAATGGAAATCTATTGCTAAAACAAAGGAAATTAAAGATCAAACCCTCTTCACGGGTCTAAGGTACAATTGGCACTATTAGCTACGATTGGTAACTGTGGCTAAGGTGCAAATATCTTTACTCTTGTAATCAGGGCTTAGATATTCAATTCCCTCCATGGAATTGATGATCAAGGGTCACCTCTATATCCCAAGATGGATTGGTGGTTGAATTTGATAAGATTCACATTTGATTGGCTTGATTTTATGATTGATGCTTCTTAGTCCTTTGGAAGCTTCATTGATGGATTCATGCTTATCACTCCACAATTGGGTAGCACTTCGACTCTCCTCAAGGGGTTGTCAATTCACTATCCATTTTGGTAGAGCTTCATTGCATTTCAACTCAATATTATTCTAGACTTCTCCCCAATTTGAAGGGGGTCTTATAGCCCTCCTAATCCCTAATCTTGGCTTGCTTGGGAAGCCAAGATCAAGATCCAGGAGGTTGGATCAGTTGGGAGGAAAAATCTCGAAGCTTCCCCACCCAAAACTGTTTGAATTTCATTGCCTAGACTATTGTAACTAAATTTGGCTTGGCCCAAGATTCAAAATAGTTTTAGTGCTAGCCATGGCTCTGAGGTGTAGCTAGCTCTATTAGCCATGGGTGTCAGCCATGGCTAAGGCTACCCAAATTGAGTGGTTAAAACCATTGCTTCACCTTGGAGTTTTCCAAGATCCTTCATATGGTCTATTAGCATGCCCATATAAACATGATGCATTTTAGGTGTCTATACTAGAGAAGTAGTTGGATAGTTCAAGAGAGGCACTGAAGAGCTCTAGATTGGCACTAGAGAGTTCCAAAGCGATGATGGAGACTGTGAGAGCGAATATTATAGAACAACTATAATTTACTATAGTTTGGGTTGAGAGAATGAAAATTTATATTGATATCAGGTAGATGTTCCTACTACCAATTATATCAGGCAAAGTTCCTTGATGAGTGATGGGTGCCATCACCTTCAAGATTACGATTAAGAGCTTTGTCAATAAGTGATACCTCTTGAAGGATAGTCAATTTTTATTCTCCTCCTCCTCCAAGGGTTTATTTGATGAGGCCTGGAAATGCCTTAATCATAACATATTTTGAACACTAAAAATACCTATAAACTCTTATGTTTTATCTGATATGTTAGTTAAGTTGATTCAATATGTTGTATATTAACCATTTTGCATGATCAATGTATTTGGAATATTATATGCTGATTTTATAGCTTTTTGCATAGTTTTGTGTTCTTTTTGCTATGATTTGCTACAATGGGATATGCTTAGAATAATAGCAGCATTTCACTAATCATGTTTTGATTTGTCTCAAGCATTTATTTCACCTAAATCTGGCAACATAGGTAAGCAAATTGTTGTCGTGCAAAGAAATCGGTCTTTCCCATGTAAATTCTAGCCAAATGTCCATAAATAGCAAGGCATGGAATTCACATGAGGAAAGAGATGAAGACCATTGGAATTTGATCTTAAGAGATAACCCACCTGAGATATGCAGAAGAAATCACTGGAAAAGCACACATTTGTTCATTTTGAAGTATCTTCAGAATGAAAAAATATCTTCGAAATGAGAGAACACAACATCTTCAGAATGAGTGGATCTTTAGAATGAAGAATGTAGTATCTTTAGAATGAGTGGATATTCGGAATGAAGAATGTAGTATCTTTGGAATGAGTGATCTTCAAAATGAGAATGCAGTATCTTCGGAATGAGCGATCTTCGAAATGAGAATTGCATTATCTTCGGAATGAAGCCACTTATCTTCGAAATGAAAACAAAGTGTGCTTTTTGACTTGTTGACCGATTTTTGAAGCCGAAAAAAGGGAAATAAAGGTTGGAAAAAGTAAAGGAAAATATCTTCCATCTGTCTTTGCCATCATTGCCGACCAAAGCCATCATTAAGGGAAATATCAAGTTTTAATCTTCTTCTAGGATAAAACCAGAATTTGTTGCAGCATTGTAGGATTAGATATTTTGAGATATTCTTTGTTTGTAATCAGACCTTAGGACATCTATAAATATTGCTCCCATTCAGGTTGAGCCGAGTAACATATAGAGGTAATAGTAAGTAGTAGCAGCAGGAAGTAGAAAGTAAGGAAGAAGCAAAAAATAGGTAGAAATTGACTGTTACAGTCCTATAATAGTTTTTCAGCAGAATTATTGTAATCATGTCTTTTAATCAATAAAGTACACCAGTTCTATTTCATATTGCTTGTAAATGAGTGTGATTAATATTTAGAGAGAGAGAGAGACTTATACCTTCTTCTGGACAAGGAGGCTGGCCACTTCCAGACATAGGAGGAGGACTAACAAGCAGGTTTTTATTCTGATTTTGCTACAGCAAAATGAGTTGTAGAACTTGTTATTTCAATTGCTTGTAAATAGCTGACAATATTTGCAGTCTTAGTTTATTTATGCTTAGATTAATCTTGTACTTAGTTTTTTAGCTATAATATTTACTTTCAGCAAAGCTTCCATTTTATTTCAGACTATTATTCCCAAAATTTATAGTTTTTCAGCAATTTCTTGCATTTTATGTTCTGCTGTCAAATCCTGCACAGAAGATTGACAACCTTCTGTTACAGAGCTTTGACAGTTTTTATTTCCACATTAGATATAGACTTTCATTACTGCAAAAGTAATTAGATTTCCTTTCTGCAATTAGGATCAGAATTTTAATTCTGCAACTATTATTTTTGCAATATAATTAGGTCTCATTCTGCAATTGTAATTAGGACTTCATTTCTGTAGTTAATGATTAGTTTCCAATTCTACAACTTAGATTAAGATTTAATTCATGCAATTTAGATATAGGAATTTTCCAAAACCCCCCACATAATCGGTTCCACCAATAAGACATGTTGCTCTAGATTGACCTAAGTTATAGTTGTTTCACTTCTTTCGCAGATAGCCTTGTACACTGCCCTGGAATGACAGATTCATTGAGAATTAATGATGGTATAACAACTACGCATCATTATTGAGAGATAGGTACCAATAGCTAGACTGATTTTAGGGATGTCTGGGGATGAGTGTACCAAATTTTGGGGTTGTGGTACACCCTCCTTTCTTGAGTTGAGTGTATCATTTTGTTTTCTTTTGTGATACATCTTCTCTAGCGGTATGTATGATATGATATATATATGATATTTATTCTTTCATATCGATATGATGTTTTTATTACTTGTGGTTTTTAGATATTGACATTTTGATATGCGATTGTTGATATTTTGTGATAAAATTGACTTAGGTGATTGTAGTTATGATTGGTATTTTGATCATGAATTTGTAATATAATGATGACCAAATGTTAAGGGAGGAAGGTTGCCCTATTTGAGAGATGTATTGAGATATAGGCTTACCCATAAGTATTTGCCCTATTAGAGGCAAATACTTTACCTTTTATGACTTCTTGTATGTGGAAATATGATCTCATAATTTTTAAATTGCGGCCTACAATACCATGTTCATGATAGCATTTGAGACATAATGAGGTATCTATAATATGTACACGAATTATAATGTTTTAAAAAAATATTTTTCCTCTCATCAATATCTAAGTTCCATACTCTATGAAACACTTAAATGCATAGGTCAGGTACCTGTAATATTTACATGACATATAAAGTTTTCTTCTCATAAATTTTCAAGTGCCATTCTCTATGAAACACTTGACTGTGTAGATGAGGTACCTATGATATTTACATGATATATAAAGTTTTTTCTCATCAACACTCAAGTGCCATTCTTTGAAACACTTGACTATGTAGATGAGATACTTGTGATATTTACATGATATATAAAGTATTCTTCTCATCAATATTCAAGTGTAATTATCTATGAAACATTTTACTGCGTAGATGAGGTACCTATGATATTTACATGATGTATAATATTTTCTTCTCATCAATGTTCAAGTGTCATTCTCTATGAAACACTTGACTACATAGATGAGGTACAAGTGATATTTACATGATGTATAATATTTTCTTCTCATCAATGTTCAAGTGTCATTCTCTATGAGACACTTGAATATGTAGATGAGGTACCTCTATGATTTATTTTGCTCCTTATTAATTTTCAAGCACCATTCTCTATGAAACACTTTACTGCATAGATAAGGTGTTTAATTTTCATCAATATTTAAGTGCCATTCTCTATGAAACACTTAACTGCGTAGATGAAGTTTTTGCTTCTTATCAATGTTCAAGTGTCATTCTCTATGAAACACTTGACTACATAGATAAGATGGTTTTTATTTTCATCAATGTTTAAGTAGCATTATCTATGAAACACTTAACTATGTAGATGAAATTTTTGCTTATTATCAATGTTCAAGTTCCATTTTGTATGAAACACTTGAATGTATAGATAAAATGGTTTTGATTTTTCATCAATTTTTAAGTGTCATTATCTATAAAACACTTAATTGCATAGATGAAACTTTTGTTTCTTATCAATGTTCAAGTGCCATTCTATATGAAACACTCAATTACGTAGATAATATGGTTTTGATTTTCATAAATTTTTAATTGTCATTCTCTATGAAACATTTACTTGTATAGATGAAATTTATTTGCTTCTTATCAATGTTCAAGTTCCATTCTTTATGAAACACTTGACTATGTAGATAATATGGTTTTGATTTCCATCAATGTTTAAGTGCCATTCTCTAGGAAACACTTAACTACGTAGATAAAATTTATTTGCTTCTTATCAATGTTCAAGTACCATTCTTTATGAAACACTTGACTGTGTAGATAAGATGGTTTTGATTTTCATCAATTTTTACATGCCATTCTCTATGAAACACTTAAATGTGTAGATGAAAATTTTACTTCTTATCAATGTTTAAGTGCCATTATTTTTTAAACATTTGATTGTGTAGATAAGATGGTTTTGATTTTCATCAATGTTTAAGTGTCATTCTCTATGAAATACTTAACTACGTAGATGAAATTTTTTCTTCTTATAAATGTTCAAGTGCCATTCTCTATGAAACACTTGAATGCATAAATAATATGGTTTTTAGTTTCATCAATGTTTAAGTACCATTCTTTATGAAACACTTAACTGCATAGATGAAATTTTTACTTCTTATCAATGTTTAAGTGCCATTATTTATGAAACACTTGATTGCATAGATAATATTTAGGATTTTCACTAATGTTTAAGTGTCATTCTCTATGAAATACTTAACTGTGTAGGTGAAAGTTTTGTTTCTTATCAATGTTCAAGTGTTGCTCTTTGCAAGCACTTGACAACGTAGATAAGATAGTTATTGGTTGTAAGCCTTTTGCAAAGCTAAATGATGTTTGATAATGTTTTTGATGCTAATAGCAAATTTTTTTGCAATATTATGTAATGATTTCAAATGTTTTTTAAAGTTATGAATTGATTATGTAATCGTTTTATGATCTTTGCAAGTGTCTTGCAAAGTGATGAAATGCTTTTGTAATTGATTTCATAGTCTTTACAAATGTCTTGCAAAGTGATGAAATGCTTTCATAATTGATTTCATAGTCTTTGCAAATGTCTTACAAAGTTATGAAATGCTTTAGTAATTGATTTCATAGTCTTTGCAAATGTCTTACAAAGTGATGAAATGCTTTTGTAATTGATTTCATACTATAGTTTTGTTATTACAAAATATTTTACAATGTTATGCAAGTGTTTTTAATGCTTATAAGGTTTTTTAAAGACATTTAGATGATGTTTTTAATGCAATTTTGTTGTTATTGCAAAAAATTTACAATATTATGCAAGTGCTTTTGATGCTTGCAAGGTTTTTGCAAGACATCAAGATGATGTTTGTAATGCAATGTTATTGTTATTGCAATGTTTGTGAAAGGATTTTTGCAAGATACAAAAATAATGATTTGAAAATGGTTTATAGGCAACAAATCCACATTCCATAAGAAGAAGAAGTGACAAAGAGGATTTGCCTAGTTTTGACAATTTTGACAGTTTTAGCAAAACGTACAAAGCAAGAGTAAAATGTACAATAAGGAAGTAAAACGTACAAAGCAGGATAAAAACATACAAAATGGAAGCTGAAATGTACAAGGTAGAATGTAATGCAATGAAATGCATATGAAATGCAATTTGAGTTGTATTTGTGAATAAATTTTATAATAAATGTAATTAGACTTAGTAAAAGGGTGTAATGAAAAAAACCACTGCTCGGGTTTGATGAGGACAAACTGCTCTACATAGATGGAAGTAGTTTTTGGAGGCAGTCTAAAAAATTGGAGGAATGTTGTGATGGCATCGGTCCCATCATAGAGCATGCATGCTAGAAAAAAATTTCATCTAAAAATGATTGAAAGAATAGGATTTCCCATTGCATATTGGGAATCGTTTGTTAAAGAACAATGGATGTTTGGAACGATGTGAAGCTAGACCGGTTCTAGTGGTTCAACTAGATTCAATGGTGGAATATGTGGAGTATTTAACCAAACATTCACTTATCAGAAAATTTATGGGCATCCAAATTTATCTTCTCTTTGTGGAGGATTGGGTTAGGAAGACTTGAAACCCTGAAGGTGACATGGAGGTGATATTGAGTACGAATAACTATTTTATGGTGGTTTTATCTTGTCTTGTGGATCATAACCCATATTTCTATAACCAAGTAGGACTCTTTTTAAAACCCTAGCATGTGGGTTTCAAATCTTTAGAGGAGCAGTCATCACGGGTTATAGTGTGGGTTTGACTTTTGTGGCTCCTATTGGAATTCTGGAGAAATGGCATCTTGCATATGATTGCCCTTCTTCTTGGGAATTTTGTTGGACCATAAAAATAGATGATGGATAAAAGGTAATACCCTTTGCTCGTATCTGTGTTGAAAATGATTTAAATAATCCTATTCTAGATTTTTTTGAAATATAGTTTGGATCGACTACATGGGTTCAACAACTTGACTATGAAGCTCTTCCATTTTGTTGTTGGATATACAATGAATACGACCACCTACAAAGAAAATAACCTACTTTTATTCCATCCATGGCTTCAAATAATAGACCCTCTTAGTTTACACAAAATATGGATAAAGGAAAAGCCTCGATAAAGGAAAAAAATCAAGATAAGGACGGCTTTGTTTTGGTAAAACCTTGAAATAGAGGAAGAAGGACAAAAAGAGACCTTAAGGATAACCAACCAGATGTTCTACTCAACCATTTTGAAATACTAGATGATCTTTATTAGTGCATGGATATACCTGAGACGTCGCTACCTGATGCAGATATAACAGGACCGAATCAAATGTCTCTTATTGAGGTGGAACCTAAGAAATCAGATCTAGGGAATTTAAATGAAGAACATAGGGCTTTGGTTATGAGTATAGGTGATATGATTGGCTCTACCCCTATAAGGGAAAATATTTTAGAAATTGGCATATATTTAGTTATGCCCTCTCCTACTCAGAAACTGATGTAGTCATCCTTGTACTACAAAACTCCTATGGTGTTGGTATTGCAACAAAAAATAATTAAAAAATGTGTTTCATATAAGAATATGAAGGTGGGTCAAAATAAAGACCAGGATAAAATAATGTTAATGGGGGATACTTTGGTGGAGTTATGCTTGGTGAGAATATTGGACTCCCATTTTTCTAATCCCTAGAAATTATTATCCTTTCATGGAATGTAAGGGCGTTGAACAACATCCCCAGAAAAAACTTTATTTGTAATTTGGTTCGTGTTCATTCTTTGGATGTGGTGTTTATTCAGGAGACTAAATTGTCTACTGATAGTATGTTTAATATTGCTTCCAAGTTGTGGAGAAGGGGTCACTACCAATGTATTGGTGCATGTGGATATGCTAATGGTATTACTTTTTTATGGGATCCGGTTAAGATCTCTCCTCTTACTTGGATTTCTAGCAAATAGTCTATTTTGATGATCGAGCATGATAATGAATCTGGTGAAACCATCCTACTTACAAATATGTATGCTCCTATTGATTACAATGGTAAAGTGAATTTGTGGGAACACATTGGCTTTGGGAGAAGTCTAGCTTCCCTGTACCCATGGATTTTGGCTAGAGAATTCAATTTTATCACTTGTTTGGAGGAGAAATACAATGGGGTTGATCATATTGACCCTTTTTATTATATATTTAGTGCTCATATCCAGACCCTGAACTTGGTTGACATAAAGCTGGATAATGGAATCCTTACTTGGTACAATAAAATATGTGGGTAAGATTCCATCTCAAAGAGACTGGATAGGTTTTTGATCTCCAATTTTTGAATTGGTAATAATAGAAGCGCTAGTTCTGTTATTTTAGAGGGTAGGGGATCTAATCATTGGCCTATAAAACTCTTTGCTTTGGAGTTAGGGCTAAATAATAATTCTTCCTTTAAGTTTTAACTTATGTGGCTTCGGGATCCTAAGCTTCATGATTTCATGTGAGGCTGGTGGACCAATGGCAAACCTCCTCATGGCACTGCTATGTATTCCTTTTATGAAGTGGCTATAATTTGTTAAGCATAAATTGAAGAGATGGAATAGACTAAATATTAGGAATATTTCCTTGGACAAGTTGGTGGCTTGTAAGAGGGTGGAATAAGCTTCAAGTAATATTAAAGATTAGGGACTCATGAAGAAGCTTATCATTAAGGAATTTTAGGCTATGAAAGACCTAGCTGAATGGGAATTAAGGGAAGAAATTTTTTGGAAATAAAAAACTTGAGTAGATTAGCTTCAAGAAGGGGATAGGAACATGACCTTCTTTTATAACCCAGTTAATGCTTGTTGTAATGGTAACCTAATTACCTCTCTTGTGAATTATCAGGGTGCCCTACTCTCTTATTTTAGGGAAATTTTAGAAGAGACTAGGAGGTATTTTTCCTCTCTCTTCAAGGAAGACTCCATATCAGATGATGAGTATGAAAAGATTATTCTAAACTATATTCCCTCAATTGTTTCTAGAGAGATGAATGAGCACTTGATGGGTCCAATTTCTCTTGAGGAGTTGGAAAATATTTTTTCAAGATGAAAAAATGGAAAGCCCCAAGGCCGGATGGATTCTTGATTAAGTTTTATTAAGAGTTTTGGGACTTAATCAAATATGATCTTCTAGAGGTGGTCCATGAGTCCCAAAAGAATAAACATATGCTAAGGGCCCTAAATGCTACCTTTGTGGTGCTTATTCTCAAAAAAGAGGGAGCAAATTTCTTGGATATGTTCAGGCCTATTGCTCTTTGCAATGTTGTGTATAAGATCATCACAAAAATTATTGTTGAGAGGCTGAAGATATGGTTGAGAAAAATCATCTCTAAGGAGCAAGGTGGGTTTGTTACTGGCCAAAAAATCCTGGATGGGGTTGTTATTGCTATAAAAGTTATTCACTTGATGGAAACTTCTAAGGAGAAAAATATGTTCATTAAGTTGGACATGGCCAAAGCCTATGACTAGGTCAGATGGTCCTTTCTTCAAAAAGTTCTTATTTCTTTTGGCTTTGAGGAGGAATGAATTAGATGGGTGATGAGCTATGTTTCTTCTTTCGCATTATTTTTTGTTGTTAATATTGAGCCATTGAAGCTATTTGAGGCCTCAATAGGATTGAGGCAAGGAGATCCTTTATCTCCTCATTTGTTTATAATTATGGTGTAAGGGTTGGGAATATTGCTCAGGTCTCAGGTTAGATAGGGTCTCATTCAAGGGTGGAAGTGGGATAGTAGTTTTCTACCTCTTTCCCACCTTCAATTCGTTGATGATACTGCTTTATTGGGAGTTTCTACTATTAGGGAAGCTAGAAATATTAGATAGTCTCTTGACATATATCTTGTTGCTTCTGGATAGTTGATTAATGAGGATAAGTATTCTATTTTCTTCTTCAATACCCCTCCTCTTATTCAAGCTAAGATTGCTCATATTCTAAGATTACAGGTCAGGACTCCCCCCTTCATTTATCTTGGTATTCCAATTTCATCTTATCCTATACCTAGAT
Source organism: Wollemia nobilis (assembly GCA_028583015.1). Classification (NCBI taxonomy): domain Eukaryota; kingdom Viridiplantae; phylum Streptophyta; class Pinopsida; order Araucariales; family Araucariaceae; genus Wollemia; species Wollemia nobilis. Next base: position 1,184,372 of record JAQPPZ010016995.1, on the reverse strand, counting down.
CTTCTTGGAAGTCTATGGTTGATAAGTTTAGAAGGAGGTTAAATCATTGGATCGTCAGATGGCTATCCTCTATAGGTAGAGTGTGGCTTTTATAATATTTTGTTCAAGCTTTATCCATTTATAGGTGTTTTGTGCAAAACCACCTTCTCATTTCATCAAGGACATGGAAGCTTTGTCAAGATAGTTTTTATGGTTTGAAAAACTTGATCAATATAAATGGAATTTGGTTAGGTGGGATTCTATTTATGGGTCGATTTAAGAGGGAGGCCTTGGGTTGCGATGGGCAACTCTTTTTGGGCAGGATTTGGCTATGAAAATTTATTGGATATGGTGTACCTCTCAATATCATATTTGGGATAGAATATTATCTTGTAAATACTTGAGAGGTATTTCTAAGCATGAGATCCCTATATTCAGCTTGGTTGGGAAAGGTTTAGTTATATGGGATACTTTAAAAAGAGGATCTAATTTAATTAAGTAGGATTTTTTATATATTTGCAATCAAGGATCAAATGCTTTTTTTGGGAGGATTCTTGGGATGGCCACCCTCTTATCTTGAATCAATATCCCATATTACATTCCCTACATTTTTTTTCTTAGAAGTGGGTTGGTCTCATGTGGAGGAATTTAAAAAATCTAGTCTTTTGGCAATATGGAGATGTACAAGTGGAAATATCCATAAGAATGGACCCAGGGGGGATTGGTTGAGGATAGAGATATGCGTACTCTTATTCTTGTGGTACGCACCTATTATTTATTGAGGGGTAAATACATTCTGGCTTATAATCCTAATCCCAAGGGAACCTACTTTGTAGCCTATGGATATCAGGTTCTTGATAAGAAAAAGTTTGTTAGTCTCACAATGACACTGAGAGGGGAGGGGTGAATCAGTGTAGCTCTTTAAATCTTAAATCTTCAACTCTTAAAGCCAAAACAATGAAAAATTAAAACCACATAAAGCAAATATAACAAGAGAGCATCACACAACACAAGATGTACCGAGGTTCACCAGTTTTGGCTACTCCTCAAAAATTGACTATTTGGACTCCCATCCAAATCCAGCCTTTGCAAAGCAACAACTTTACAATCAATTTACCAGCACCAACTGGAAGGAGCACCAACCCCTGATTTATCTACACCAACAAAAAGGAGCACCAACCCCTGATTTACCATCACCAACTAGAAGGAGCACCAACCCTTGATTTATCTGCACTAATAGAAAGGAGCACCAACCCCTAATTTATTTGCACCAATAGAAAGGAGCACCAACCCCTAATTCCAAGCACCAAATTGGACTACAATTCTAAAACTATAATTTTGACATAAAAATGCCTTCGCTTATACAAGACCCTGACTGGTCTATTGCTAACCCAACCTCTCTCGCTATTCACCAAAAAACCACACACACTTACGACTCTGCTTACTACACTTTTACTACCCTCTTACAACCCTCTTACTGTGCTTCTTACTGCATTCTTACGACTCTCACGGCTCTGCTTAATGCTCTCTTGTGGCACTCTTCCAACCCTCTTTTCGTAGCACTTTCGCTCTTTTGTAGCCCCTTCGCTCTCTTTCAGCGGCAACGTAATTCTCCATGCAGACCTCCTTTTATATCAAAGATCTGATTCTATTTTTAACTTCCATATTTTTTGCATGCAACTTATTAATAGAAACTTCTATATGTAACTCCTTTATCACATAGTATTCTCTCATGCATCCTATTAATAGTTACGACTCTTTGTTTGGTCTTCGACTGATGACTTTCGCTTAACCGTCGCTCGATGCTTTCACTCCATAACTGGCCCTGTAACTGTCATTCTAACTTCAGTTCACTGTTATTATTTTACCTGCATGATTTTTATTTGTAACTGCACTTGTAACTATCGTACTGACTTCAGTTAACTCTTCTTATTCTAGCTGCATGATTTTCTTCTGCAACGGCCCCTATAACTGCCATATAACTTCAGTTAAATATCACATATCTTATTTCAGCTGGGTTCTCTTCTTACCTCGTGCCAACACGACCTGTCATGAAATCATGATACTTCTACCTCTTTGTCCTCTTCTCAAACTTGTACCTGTGAAAACATAACATGTCGTGATATCATGACGCTTTCGCCTCCTTGCTTCTTTCTTTGGCTTATACCCATGAAAACATAACATGTCATGATATCGTGATCCTTTCACCTCCGTACTCTTCCTCTTTACTTTTGTCGTGATATCATGACACTTCTGTCTTCTTACTTTCTCTCTCCTCCTTTAGTCACAAAAATGCGACATGTCACGATATCACGACACTTTTTTCTCTCTCTGCCTGCTTGTCCTTTTGAGTCGCGAAAATGCAACATGTCGCGATATCACGACATTTTTTCTCTCTCTGCCTGCCTACCCTTTTGAGTCACGAAAATGCGAAATGTCATGATATCACGACACTTTTTCTCTCTCTGCATGGCTGCCCTTTTGAGTCGCGAAAATGTGACATGTCGCGATATCGCGACACTTTTTCTCTCTCTGCCTGGCTGCCCTTCTTGAGTCACAAAAATGCGACATGTCATGATATCATGACACTTTTTCTCCTTTGCTCTTTCTCTTGCCTTCGGGTTGCGAAAACCCGAGATGTCATGATATCGCGATGCTTTTTCTTCTTTGCTCTTTCTCTTGCCTTCGGGTCGTGAAAACCCGACATGTTGCGATATCGCGACACTTTTTCTCCTTTGCTCTTTCTCTTGCCTTTAGGTCATGAAATCGTGACACTTTTTTGTTCGTACAATCTCTCTTGCAATATGTCACGAAATCGTGACACTTTTTCTACTTGCCTTTTTCTCTTCCAACATGTTGTGAAATCATGACACTTTTTTGTCCATACAATCTCTCTTCGAACATGTCGCGAAATCTCGACACTTTTTCTTTCGTACAATCTCTCTTCGAACATGTCACGAAATCGTGACACTTTTCCTTCCATACAATCTCTCTTCGAACATGTTGCAAAATAATGACACTTTTTCTTCCATACAATCTCTCTTCGAACATGTCACGAAATCATGACACTTTTTCTTTCGTATAATCTCTCTTCGAACATGTCGTGAAATTGTGACACTTTTTCTTTCGTACAGCCTCTCTTCGAACATGTCGTGAAATCATGACATTTTTGCTTGCTTGTGCTTTCTCTCCGAACATGTCATGAAATTGTGATAGTTTTTCTTGCTTGTGCTTTTTCTCCGAACATGTCACGAAATCGCGACAGTTTTTCTTTCTTCTCAACATGTCGCGATATCATGACAGTTTTTCTTTCTTCTCAACATGTCGCGATATCGCGATAGTTTTTCTTTCTTCTCAACATGTTGCGATATCACGACAGTTTTTTTTTCTTCTCAACATGTCGCGATATCACGAGAGTTTTTCTTTCTTGCACAACATGTCGCGATATTGTGACAGTTTTCTTCCTTGTGATTTTCTTTTGATTTTTAGCATATGGGCCACTTCGATCTTTTGAAAAATCACTGTACATACTCTGAAGAACCTCTTAACTCCTCGTCTCATCGCATCAATCGATCTGTCTGACTGTGTTGACAACAATGACAATACTGTTCCTGCACCTTTCTCAACGATCTCCCCCTTTGGAATTGTTGGCAACACACATGCAATTTCTTGAAATTATTCCCCCCTTTGACAATAATACCAAAGGGCTGCTGCAGACTCCTCCTGAGTCCATGCACAACATTCTTAGGCACAAATTGTTACAGTTAGCAAATATTACAAACATGAGCAAAAATATTATCAAATATATAAATGCTCCCCTTGAGAATGTGGTCTTGATAGCTAGTCAGTTCTTGGGAAACATGACCACTCCCTATTCATTGTGAAGGTATTCAAAGACTTCCTTGGGCAACGGTCTTATGAAGATATCTGCTACTTTCTCTGTTGTTGGAACAAAATCCAACTTAACCTCACATTTCGCTTTCTCCTACATACAACATGTTGTTGCTACAATAAATTTTGCCTCTACTGTGGATAAGGAAACTGACTCTTGTTTCTTACTATTCCACGCGACCAACCTGTCTCCAAGAAAGAATGCACCTCCACTGGTACTCTTTCTATTATCTACACATCCTTGCTCAACTTGCAACCTATCATCATGGGAGTGCTAACTGGCTTACAATCCTCCATTGTGAACTTTTTAGCATCTCTTTCACTAAACCAAATTATCAGAACTGTTATTTTTCGTAACTTTGAACAATGGCAGTAAGAACCATCAAAAGTACAAAATTGACATATAGTAATACTACCAATGGATATAATTCTCAATTTAATCACCACCCTTCATGGTATCACCATAAACAATGACATGAACTGAACCACACTTTGGAAACTATACGACAACTCCCCGACTACTTTCCTTTCATCCTCAGATAACCACACAAATACATAGGAGCATTAAAATAAAACTTTAACATTGCTCCCCCTGAGGATGTGCTACCTGGAGCTGCTTAGTGCAATAGAGGAGTAATCTCCTTCAGTCCAAGGAGACACGATTTCCTCTCTTCTTTCTTTCTCCAATCTTTCTTGAACTTAGGTTGAAGGTTTTCAACTGCATCCCTATTTTGAACCTTTTCGTGAACTTGACCATTTCTCTTGGGTGGTTGTCTCTTGTACATCCTTGATGGATGATTATTTTCCTTTCTTTGATGCACATGATTTCTTCCCTTTCTGTGTTGCATTCTTTGCGTCTGATGAAATCTACTATCATGTCTTAGATTGGATACAAAAGCTCTTGGACAAAACCTTGCTATTTTCCCATGACCATTACATTTAAAACATTGCACATGGTGTTCAACCAAAATAATAGATGTATTTCTACTAGCATAACTCTTTGATCTATTATTAAATCTATAATAAATTGCCTTGTGACCATAATGGTTGCATCTAAAACAATAGCCATTAAAAGCATTATTATGAATAGAGTGAGAGTGATAGAACCTCTTTTTTTGTGATTGCTTTGTTGTAGATCTCATTTGAGGTTTTCTTCCTTTTGAAGATTCAGCTTCAAGCTTTTCTTGCTTTGATCCTTCAGCAGTGGACTTCTTCTTCTCTACAGATTTAGAAGATGAAGGTTGTTCAGCTTCACATCCAAGACCAAGCTTAACCATTGGGCTTCTTTGTTGCCTTATCATTTTATCTAGTAGCTTTGTGCTCTTCTCGAATTTGATATTTGTATTGGCCTCTTCTAGTTGTTTCCTCAATAAAACAATCTCCTCTTCTTGTTTGCAGCAAACATTCTCTTTCTCATTGATCTGTGACTTCAAAGCTTCTTCTATTTTCTTGGATTTTTGAATTTGTAAGAAGAGATCTTCAATATTATCCCCATATTCTTCCAACTTCTTGGACAGTATTTTGTTCTTTTTTCTTTCTAAACCCAACGCTTCAAGTGCAGCGATCAACTCACCTTCTAGATCTACTTCAACCTCAAGGTTTTCATCATATACTTTAGAATTAACTTCTTCTTCCTTCTCTGACTTTACTTCTTCAAATGCCATAAAAAGATCTTCACTTGTTTCCTCTTCAGAATCCACATCGAAGCTGTCTTCTGATGAACTGGAATTCCTGGAGATGAAACTTTTCTTCTTGAAGTTGTCATTTTTGAAATTCGTCTTTTTCTTCCAGTCACTTCTTTCTTGGTGCGATCCTTCATCATTTTTGTCCTTATCATTAAGTGGACATTTAGATGCAACATGCCCAACGCCTCCACATTTGAAACATTTAAACGGTAACTTTCCTTTGTATTTTCCTTTTCCCCTTATTAGTTTTCGAACAAAGTTTGCTTCCATTTCATCTGATGTCTCTTCTTCCTCGGATTCTTGTTTTGCTTTTATATTTTTATGTGATTTAAAAGTAGCTTCTCTGTCTGTGGGTTTAGTTTTTCCTATTCTCATCTCATATGCAGTCAAAGAACCATGCATCTCATCCATACTAAAAGTATTTAGATCTTTAGCTTCTTCTATTACCGAAACTTTAGAATCAAATCTTTGCGAAAGAGATCTTAGTACCTTTTTCACAACGATAGCATCTTCCATTTTCTCACTGAGTCCTCTAATCACATTAATGATTCCATTTACTCTTAACATGTATGCCTCTATGTTCTCATCGTCATTCATATTTAATGCTTCAAACTAAGCTCGATGCATTTATAACTTGGCCTCCTTGATCTTGTCGTCTCCTTCATGAATACTCCTTAGTTTTTCCCATATGTCTTTTACCATTTTACAACTCATAATTTTTATCAATTCGTTGTCCACTAAACTGCACATTATAGCATTCTTTGCTTTAGAGTTATTCTCAAACAGTTTCTTACTGGCAATATCGATTGGAGGAGTGGTGGGTGTTGTGTATCCATTGTCTACTGAATCCCAAATGTCGTATCCCAAAGCATAAAGATATATCTGCATCCTGAGTCTCCAAAATAAGTAATCAGTTATGTCCAACAATGGTGCTTTGTTTGATGAGAATCCTTCACCACCTGCCATTGTCTCACTTCCAAGATCACCTTAGTCGATTAAGCTTGTCAAGGGAAACTGGCTCTGATACCAATTTTTAGTCTCACAATGACACTGAGAGGGGGGGGGTGAATCAATGTAGCTCTTTCAATCTTAAATATTCAACTCTTAAAGCCAAAAAAATGAAAAATTAAAACCACATAAAGCAAATATAACAAGATAGCATCACACAACACAAGATGTACCGAGGTTCACCAGTTTTAGCTACTCCTCAAAAATTGACTATTTGGACTCCCATCCAAATCTAGCCTTTGCAAAGCAACAACTTTACAATCAATTTACCAGCACCAACTGGAAGGAGCACCAACCCCTGATTTATATGCACCAATAGAAAGGAGCACCAACCCTTGATTTACCAACACCAACTGGAAGGAGCACCAATCCCTGATTTACCTGTTAGTCTTACAATGGCACTGAGAGGGGGGGTGAATCAGTGCAGCTATTTAAAACTTAAAACTTTAACTCTTAAAGCCAAAACAAATGAATGCTAAAACCAGAAACAACAAGTACCACAAGAGAGCATCACATAACACAAGATGTAACGAGGTTCACCAGTTTTGGCTACTCCTCAAATTAGACCGCTTGGACTCCCATCCAAATCCAGCCATTGCAAAGCACCAACTTTACAATCAATTTACCAACGATCCACTGGAAGGAGCACCAACCCCTAATTTACCAAAGCACCAACTGGAAGGAGCACCAACCCCTGATTCCAAGCACCAACTTGGATTTCTATTTTCAATTTTGATTGACATAAAAATGCCTTCTGTGTTACAAGACCCTCACTGGTCTAGCTTAACTCAAATCAATCTCATGGAAGCATACACTCTTTTACAGTTCTACCTTCTGCACACTTACAACCCTTTCATATGGCTTGCTCTTGCAGCTCTTCACAACTCCATCACAACACTGTTATTTTCTCTTACAGCATACTTGCTTTCTTTTAACAGCCCACAACACTATCCTTCTTACAGCATACTTCAAGCTATTTTACAGTCCACAGTACTAACTCTCTATTTTTTACGCAGCACTCTTTCCTCACTACTTCTTATCTCTCAGCAGTTCTCTCTCTCACTTGACCAACCCTTTCTTTCTTTGGCTTTTTCTTATATATGTTTTTTCCACACACGAGCTAAAACCTTACGGTTCATTCTTACCGCTCTGCTTAATGCGTGCTCAACCCGTCTTCTCTGCACCCTGACAACTTTTCTGTTTATTTCGGCTCTGATAGCCTTATCTATTTATTTCGGCTCTGACAAGCCTTATCTGTTCATTTCGGCGTTCTCTCTTCCTTGTCAGTGGCACCTTCCCTCTTTATGGCAACACGTCATTTTAAACAATATTTTATCATCTTAAAACCCTAGTCTTTAGTAACTGCCATTAACACGCATGCAGCCTACTATCTACGCTTTCTCGGCTTTTGTCTTTTTACTGCAATATATTATATTTTATTACGGCCCATACTTTTTGTATTTCTCATTTCCCGCGCTCTTACCACCGCACCGCGCACCCTACTACAGTTGTCTTATTATAATAATACATTCTGCCTGATCTTCTTCAGATTTTTTTGGCCATTGTAGATTCTGTCAGTTTGTTACACGTGTAGCATTTTTGTAACCCCACCTGTAATAGATCTTGTTTTGCTGCAAGATTTTATTCTGCAACTGTCCCTATGTATGCTTCTTCGGCTTGCTACCGCGAAAACCTTACATGTCGCGAAATCGTGACATTCTCAGCTTTCGTACACTCTACTTCGCAAGCACCAACGAAAACATGACATGTCGCGAAATCGTGACACTTTTCGCCTTCTTGACCTCTTCTTGGCATGCACCCGCGAAAATGGAACACGTCGCGAAATCGCGACACTTTTCGGCATGCACCAGCGAAATCGAAACATGTCGCGAAATCGCGACATCTTTTTCTCTCTCCTCTTTCCTTCGCTTTCGCCCGTCGAAAATGGAACATGTCACGAAATCACGACATCATTTTCTCTCTCCTCTCCTTCCTCGCTCCCGGAAAATGGAACATGTCACGAAATCATGACAACATTTTCATCCGTACAACTCTCTCTTCATGCACTAGCGAAATCGAAACATGTAGCGAAATCGCGACAACATTTTCCTTACAACTCTCTCATGCACTAGCGAAATTCCAACATGTAGCGAAATCGCTACACTTTTGCTCACTTGCATCTAACTCTTCATCGAAAGTCTGACATGTAGCGAAATCGCTACACTTTTGCTCCTTGGATCTATCCTTCCCTTCGAAACATGTAGCGAAATCGCTACACTTTGTGCCTTACTTTTACTTGCTTAAAATCCTACATGTAGCGAAATCGCTACACCTCTTGTCTTGCATTTCACATTTGGATCAAACTTCAACATGTAGCGAAATCGCTACACTTTTGTTGCCGTACATTCTCTCTCTTCTTCGGGTCATGAAAACCCGACGTGTCACGATATCGCGACACTTTTCGTTGCAAGCTCCTTTCCTCCATTTATGTCATGAAATCGTGACATCTTTTCCACTTGCTTCCTTCTGCAAATATGTCACGAAATCGTGACAGTTTTTCCACTTGGCTCCTTTCCTCCAACATGTCATGAAATCACGACATCTTTTCTACTAGCTTCCTTCTCAACATGTCGCGAAATCGTGATAGTTTTCTCTTTTTCTCTCTCCTCCAATATGTCGTGAAATCGTGACATTTTTTCTTCTCTCTCCTCATTTTTGTCGTGAAATCACGACAACATGTCACGATATCGTGATAGTTTTCTAGCTTTTTCTCTCTCCTTTTCGTCGCGAAATCGCGACAGAAAACATGTCGCGATATCGCGACAGTTTTCTAACTTGTCTTTTTCTTTGATTTTCTGAAACTGGGCCACTTCTGTCTTCTTGGAAATTTACTGTACATGTTCTGACTGACCTCTGAACTCTTGTTCACTTCATCAACAGATCTATCTATTGACTTCTGCACTCCTGTCCATTGCATCAACCGATCCTCTGTCTGTGTTGACAATAATGACAATAGTTTGGCTGCACCTTACTCATCAAACAACTCCTATCCATCACCTTGCTCATCAATCAACTCCAATCCATTGCATCAACTGATCAACCTGACTGTGTTGACAACAATGACAATACTTTGGTTGCACCTTGCACATCAATCTCCCCCTTTGGAATTGTTGGCAACACACGTAATTGCGTGCAATTACCTGTAATTCTTCTCCCCCTTTGACAATAATACCAAAGGGCGGCTGCAACACTCCCCTTAGTCCATGCACAACATTCTCAGGCAAAAAATTAATCCAGTTAGCAAAAAGCATAAACATGAGCAATATGATGAACAGATCCATAAATGCTCCCCCTGAGAATTTGATCCCGATGTCTAGTCAAATCTTAGCCAATACTTGGGAAAAAGTGACCTCTTCAGATCACGCTGTCTTCTGAGCCTCAACCCTCTATACTCTATCATAGACTCACTAAGAACCTGCTTAATAAGCTCACATAGAACTTGTCCAGATCAGCACACAAGTTCTCACTAGAACCTCGCTTAGCATGAACCCACAAAGAGAATTGTTAGAGACCCAATGTGATTCATCAACCTCATAGAAACATACAGAGAATTGTTAGAGACTCAATATGTTCTATACTTAATTCCCAATCTCAATCTCAACTATTAAACTCAAAACAACCAACCAAGGGTTCCACCAACTCAATGCAAGTAGCTAGACTCACAAAAATAAACCCTAGTGCACAAAGCTTCCACTATCTCAAACCAAAAATTATGCATTCACCAAAAACTCTCCTTAAGGATAACAATGCATAAGTAGTCTTCAATAAACCAGAAAATAGGATTTACACCTAGCCAAGGGATACCTAGAAGAATACCTTTTCACTCCAACCTTATTTCAGAAAACATACACCAATCATACTCATAAGAAGAATGTGTCCATACCTTATTGGAGTAGAAGATAATTGAACCTTCAAGCTGACACCACACACAACTCTCAAACTTCCAACCAAGTTAGGGAAGGAATAAAAATAAATGAGCAATAAAATGAACTTCCTTTATTACACCTTTTAGCTCCACTTCTTTAAACACAACCACCAAAACATGCCAATAAGATAATGTCAAAGCAAAATATGACAACTTAACCTTATACCTCCATCAATTATATTTGCCAAGTCAACTCAAAATACTCCAAGCAAATAATAAAAGATATACCTTGGCCAATCTTAGTTCTCCAACCTTTGGAGAAAGTGAATAACACCACCACAAATGCTAAAGCGCATTCATTGTTGCTATCCTCGTGCATCACGACCAAGACGAAATTGCCCACAACATGGGTCAAACTTGGCACCTCTGCCCAACGCTTCTTCACTCAACATTCAGATTTCACATCTTTCAACAAAATTGATAAGTGACTCACACTTGTACCAACTCTGCAAATTTACTGCCAACTTAGTGCAAGCAATAAATACTGTACTGCAGCACAACCAGATTCCTTTTTAAATTTAAAACCTGATCTGAGTTTTCTACAGATACTGCAGATCACACTTTACTTTTAACTGTGCAAATCAGGAGAAGACATTTTGACAAACACTTTATGGCCAACCATAGAGCCCCTTACTCAACCTCAACTTCTTAACCTCGGATTGATATTTTATCAACAGTTAAACCGAACTGTCTGTGAATTGAATAATATTACCAAGGCGACAAGAAGGATCTAGCAATCTTTACCTCAAAGTGTAAAACAAATACACGCTGCTCGAAACACGTATATGCAGCTAGGGCAAACACGCATTCTTTCATTAAACAGAGAAACTTTTGAACTGTTATGATCCGTAGCTATGAACAGATGGTGGAAGAATTATCAACAGTACAACAGTGACATATCTCAACACTACCAATTGTGACAGCTCTTCAAATTAAACAGCACACTTCACGGCACCTCCAAAAACAACTACAAGAACTGACAACACACTTTAACTGCTATACAACAATAACCCGACTGCTTACCTTTCATCCTCAAAAAACTGGCCAAAAACATAGGAGCATTAAAATAATATTTTAAGATTGCTCCCCCTGAGGATGTGCCACCTGGAGCTGCTTAATGCATAAGAGGAGTAATCTCCTTCTGTCCAAGGAGACACGAATTCCTTTCTTCTGTCTTTCTCCGGACTTTCCTGAACTTGGGCTTGAGTTTTTCAACTACATCCCTATTTTGCCCCTGTTCGTGAACTTGAACATTTTTCTTGCGGGGTTGTCTCTTGTGCATTCTTGAAATATTATTTTCCTTTCCGTGCACATGATTTATTCTCTCGTCTGTATTGCATTCTTTGCGTCTGATGAAATCTAGGGTTTTGCATTAGATTAGATACAGAAGTGCTTGGACAGAACCTTGCTATGTGCCCTTGACCATTACATTTAAAACATTGCACATGTTTAATTCCCTGTCTGTATAGCATCCTGTCTTGCCTTAGGTTGGATACAGAAGTGCTTGGACAAAGCCTTGCTATGTGTCCATGGCCATTACAATTAAAACATTGCATAGGGTGTTCACTCAGAAAAGCAGATGTAGTTTTATCAGCAAAACTCTTTGATCTTTTGTTCAGTCCACAATAAATTGCCTTGTGACCAAAGTGGTTGCATTTAGAACAATAGCCATTAAAAGCATTATTATTAAAAGAGTGAGAGTGAGAGAACCTCTTTTGCTGTGGTTGCTTTGCTATAGATTTTCTTTGATATTTTCTTCCTTTTGAGGATTCAGCTTCAGACTTTTCTTTTTTCAATCCTTCAACCGTGGACTTCTTCTTCTCTGCATATTTGGAGGATGAAGGTTGTTCAGCTTCATATCCAAGACCAAACTTAGCCGTGGAGCTTCTTTGTTGATTTATCATTGTATCTAGCAACTCCGTGATTTTCTCAAATTTGAGATTTATATTGGCCTCTTTTAGTTGTTTCTTCAAAGAAACAATCTCTTCTTCTTGTTGGCAGCAAACAGTCTTTTTCTCATTGATCTGAGACCTGAGAATTTCTTCAACCCTCTTGGACACATCTACTTGCAGCTTCAGATTACTAACAGTTTTGTTAGATTCTTCTTCACGTTTGCTATATACATCGACTTTATCATTCAGCTGTGTCTTCAAGGCTTCTTCTGCTTTCTTGGCCTCTTGAATTTGTAAACAGAGATTTTCAATCTCATCCCCGTATTCTTCCAACTTTTTGGACAGTCTGTTGTTGCTTTTCTTTTGTATACTTAACTCTTCAAGTGCGGCGATCAACTCACCTTCTAGATCTACTTCAATCTCCAGGTTTTCATTGCATACTTCAGAGTTCACTTCTTCTACCTTCTCTAGTGCAATTTTCTCTTCTAAAGGAACTGAAACTGACTGAGATGCCTTATTGGAGGATGATCTATTCTTCTTACCCATTGTATACTAATCCAAGATCAACCCTGACTGATTTAGCCTAAACTGGGAACTTGGCTCTAATACCAATTGTTAGTCTTACAATGGCACTGAGAGGGGGGGGTGAATCAGTGCAGCTATTTAAAACTTAAAACTTTAACTCTTAAAGCCAAAACAAATGAATGCTAAAACCAGAAACAGCAAGTACCACAAGAGAGCATCACATAACACAAGATGTAACGAGGTTCACCAGTTTTGGCTACTCCTCAAACTAGACTGCTTGGACTCCCATCCAAATCCAGCCATTGCAAAGCACCAACTTTACAATCAATTTACCAAGCATCCACTGGAAGGAGCACCAACCCCTAATTTACCAGCACCAACTGGAAGGAGCACCAACCCCTGATTCCAAGCACCAACTTGGATTTCTATTTTCAATTTTGATTGACATAAAAATGCCTTCTGTGTTACAAGACCCTCACTGGTCTAGCTTAACTCAAATCAATCTCATGGAAGCATACACTCTTTTACAGTTCTACCTTCTGCACACTTACAACCCTTTCATATGGCTTGCTCTTGCAGCTCTTCACAGCTCCATCACAACACTGTTATTTTCTCTTACAACATACTTGCTTTCTTTTAACAGCCCACAACACTATCCTTCTTACAGCATACTTCAAGCTATTTTTTAGTCCACAGTACTAACTCTCTATTTTTACGCAGCACTCTTTCCTCACTACTTCTTATCTCTCAGCAGTTCTCTCTCTCACTTGACCAACCCTTTCTTTCTTTGGCTTTTTCTTATATATATATTTTATCACACAGAGCTAAAAACATTACGGTTCATTCTTACCGCTCTGCTTAATGCGTGCTCAGCCCGTCTTCTCTGCACCCTGACAACTTTTCTGTTTATTTCGGCTCTGACAACCTTATCTGTTTATTTCGGCTCTGACAACCTTATCTGTTCATTTCGACGTTCTCTCTTCCTTGTCAGCGGCACCTTCCCTCTTTATGGCAACACGTCATTTTAAACAATATTTTATCATCTTAAAAACCCTTGTCTTTAGTAACTGCCATTAACACGCATGCAGCCTACTATCTGCGCTTTCTCGGCTTTTGTATTTTTATTGCAATATATTATATTTTATTATGGCCCATACTTTTTGTATTTCTCGTTTCTCGCGCTCTTACCGCCGCATCGCACACCCTACTACAGTTGTCTTATTATAATAATACATTCTGCCTGATCTTCTTCAGATTTTTTCGGCCACTGTAGATTCTGTCAGTTTGTTACACGTGTAGCATTTCTGTAACCCCACCTGTAACAGATCTTGTTTTGCTGCAAGATTTTATTCTGCAACTGTCCCTATGTATGCTTCTTCGGCTTGCTACCATGAAAACCTTACATGTCACGAAATCGTGACATTCTCTGCTTCCGTACACTCTACTTCGCAAGCACCAACGAAAACATGACATGTCACGAAATCGTGACACTTTTCGCCTTCTTGACCTCTTCTTGGCATGCACCTACGAAAATGGAACACGTCACGAAATCGTGACACTTTTTGGCATGCACCAGCGAAATTGAAACATGTCATGAAATCGTGACATCTTTTCTCTCTCCTCCTGTGAAAACTCGATGCCCGCAAAAATGGAACATGTCACGAAATCATGACATCTTTTCTCTCTCCTCTCTTCCCCAAAATGGAACATGTCACGAAATCGTGACATCTTTTCATCCGTACAACTCTCTCTTCCATGCACTCAGCGAAATCAAACATGTCCACGAAATCGCGACAACATTTTCCTCCCTCTCTCCAAAAAATCCAACATGTAGCGAAATCGCTACACTTTTGCTCCTTGGCATCTAAACTCTGCTTCAGCCTGCGAAAGTCTGACATGTAGCAAAATCGCTACACTTTTGCTTCTTGTCTCTTCTAAATTCGACATGTAGCGAAATCGCTACACCTTTTTTCTTTCTCTTTCTTTCGAAAACACATGTAGCGAAATCGCTACACCTTTGTGCCTTGCACTTCCAGCTTTGGATCGCGAAACTTCGACATGTAGCGAAATCGCTACACTTTTGTTGCCATACATTCTCTCTCCTCTTCGGGTCACGAAAACCCGACGTGTCGCGATATCGTGACACTTTTCGTTGCAAGCTCCTTTCCTCCATTCATGTCGTGAAATCGTGACATCTTTTCCACTTGCTTCCTTTTGCAAATATGTCGTGAAATCGTGACACTTTTCCTTGCAAGCTCTTTTCCTCCATTCATGTCGTGAAATCGCGACATCTTTTCCACTAGCTTCCTTCTCTGCCAACATGTCACGAAATCGCGATAGTTTCTCTAGCTTTTCTCTCTCCTTCGATATGTCGCGAAATCGTGACATTTTTGGCTGTGCCTTCTCTCTCCTAATTTTTGTCATGAAATCATGACAACATGTCGCGAAATCGCGACGTTTTCCACTTTTCTCTCTCCTCTTTTACTCGTCACGAAATCGCGACAGAAAACATGTCGCGATATCGCGACAGTTTTCTAACTTGTCTTTTTCTTTGATTTTCTGAAACTGGGCCACTTCTCCTTCTTGGAAATTTATCGTACATGTTCCGATTGACCTCTGAACTCTTGTTCACTTCATCAACAGATCTATCTATTGACTTCTGCACTCCTGTCCATTGCATCAACCGATCCTCTGTCTGTGTTGACAATAATGACAATAGTTTGGCTGCACCTTACTCATCAAACAACTCCTATCCATCACCTTGCTCATCAATCAACTCCAATCCATTGCATCAACTGATCAACCTGACTGTGTTGACAACAATGACAATACTTTGGTTGCACCTTGCACATCATTACCAACACCAACTAGAAGGAGCACCAACCCCTGGTTTATCTACACCAATATAAAGGAGCACCAACACCTAATTTATCTGCACCAACAGAAAGGAGCACCAACCCCTAATTCCAAGCACCAACTTGGACTGTAATTTTGAAATTGTAATTTTGACATAAAAATGCCTTCGCTTATACAAGACCCTGACTGGTCTATTGCTAACCCAACCTCTCTCGCTATTCACAAAAACACCACACACACTTACGGATCTCGCTATCGCACTTTTACGGCCCTCTTACAGCCCTCTTGTTGTGCTTCTTACTGCATTCTTATGGCTCTCACGGCTCTGCTTAATGCTCTCTTGTGGCACTCTTCCAACCCTCTTTTCGTAGCACTTTCACTCTTTTGTAGCCCCTTCGCTCTCTTTCAGCGACAACGTAATTCTCCATACAGACCTCATTTTATAACAAAGATCTGATTCTATTTTTAACTTCCATATATTTTGCATGCAACTTATTAATAGAAACTTCTATATGTAACTCCTTTATCATAGTATTCTCTCATGCATCCTATTAATAGTTACAACTCTTGTTTGGTCTTCGACTGATGACTTTCAGTTTAATCGCCGCTTGATGCTTTCACTCCGTAACTGGCCATGTAACTGTCATTCTGACTTTAGTTCACTATTCTTATTTTACCTACATGATTTTTCTTTGTAACTGCACTTGTAATTGTCGAACTGACTTCAGTTAACTCTTCTTATTCTAGCTGCATGATTTTCTTCTGTAATATCCCCTGTAATTGCCGTATAACTTTAGTTAACTTTCACATATCTTATTTTGGCTGGGTTCTCTTCTTAGCTCGCACCAACATGACCTGTTGTGAAATCACAATACTTCTACCTCTTTGTCCTCTTCTCGGACTTGTACCCGTGAAAACATAACGTGTCACGATATCGCGACGCTTTTGCCTCCTTGCTTCTTTATTTGGCTTGTAACCGTGAAAACATAACATGTCATGATATCACGATGCTTTCACCTCTATACTCTTTCTCTTTACTTTTGTCGCGATATCGCGACACTTTTGCCTTCTTACTTTCTCTCTCCTCCTTTAGTCATGAAAATGCGACATGTCATGATATCGTGACACTTTTTTCTCTCTTTGCCTGCCTGTCCTTTTGAGTCATGAAAATGTGACATGCCATGATATCGCGACACTTTTTCTCTCTCTGCCTGCCTGCCCTTTTGAGTCGCGAAAATGCGACATGTCGCGATATCGCAACACTTTTTATTTCTCTGCCTTGCTGCCCTTTTGAGTCGCAAAAATGCGACATGTCGCGATATCGCAACACTTTTTCTCTCTCTGCCTGGCTACCATTCTTGAGTCACAAAAATGCGACATGTCGCGATATCACGACACTTTTTCTACTTTACTCTTTCTCTTACCTTCGGGTTGTGAAAACCCGACATGTCGCGATATCGTGACACTTTTTCTCCTTTGTTCTTTCTCTTGCCTTCGCGTCGCGAAAACCCGACATGTCATGATATTGTGACACTTTTTCTCCTTTACTCTTTATTTTGCCTTCGGGTCGTGAAATCGCAACACTTTTTCGTCCATACAATATCTCTTGCAATATGTCATGAAATCGCGACACTTTTTCTAATTGCCTTTTTCTCTTCCAACATGTCGCAAAATCGTGACACTTTTTCATCTGTACAATCTCTCTTCAAACATGTCGTGAAATCGCGACAGTTTTTCTTCTGTACAATCTCTCTTTGAACATGTCACGAAATCGTGACACTTTTTCTTCCATACAATCTCTCTTAGAACATGTCACAAAATCGTGACACTTTTTGTTCTGTACAATCTCTCTTCGAACATGTGAAATCATGACACTTTTTCTTCCGTACAATCTCTCTTCGAACATGTCACGAAATCGTGACACTTTTTCTTCCATACAGTCTCTCTTCGAACATGTCGTGAAATCGTGATGGTTTTGCTTGCTTGCGCTTTCTCTCCGAACATGTCACAAAATTGCGACAGTTTTGCTTGCTTGCGCTTTTTCTCCAAACATGTCATGAAATCGTGACAGTTTTGCTTTCTTCTCAACATGTCACGATATCGCGATAGTTTTTATTTCTTCTCAACATGTCACGATATCGTGACAATTTTTCTTTCTTCTCAACATGCTGCGATATCGTGACAGTTTTTCTTTCTTCTCAACATGTCGTGATATCACAATAGTTTTTCTTTCTTCTCAACAAGTCGCGATATCGTAACAGTTTTTCTTTCTTGCACAACATGTCACGATATTGCGATAGTTTTCTTCCTTGTGATTTTCTTTTGATTTTTAGCATATGGGTCACTTCGATCTTTTGGAAAATCACTGTACATACTCTGAAGAACCTCTTAACTCTTGTCCACTACATTAACTGATCTGTCTTACTGTGTTGAAAACAATGACAATACTGTTCCTGCACCTTGCTCAACAAAGTTTAGGAGTCTCCTATCACATGGTGGGAAAAGGTGTGGAACATATTTGCTTGGCCGAAATGTAACTTCTTTCTCTTTCTGGTAGCTCATAATAAATGCCTCACTTGGGATAACATGAGGAAGAGGGGATTTTGAGGTCCCTCTTTTTGTATCCTTTGTGGTAAGAATGAGGATGACTCTTCTCATTTATTTTTCCAATGCTCCATTTCCAGATATATTTGGCACCATTGGTGGAGTTCCTAGAATCATCATTATTTTCATGTGCTCTCCCTAGTGGATTTTTGAAGTAGTCTGGGTAGACCTCCAGCCAAGGTTACCTTCCTCTGGATGGCTTAGAATTTGGACCCTTATTACATCATCTTGCATATTTGGCTCAAACAAAACTATCACATATTTCAGGGCAATCATTTGGCTATTCAACAAATATGACAAAGGATCTTGTGTATGGTTTGAGGAAACTATCCATAGAAAATGTGATGTGATTGAAGAAAACTTACAAGATATAGAAAATTTGGTAAATTGAACATATTAGTTATAAAACTATGTATGACAGCTTGCAAAACCAAATATGAAGGATTGAATGAGTTTCAAATTATACAAGAACTAAAACCATATGATTTGGAACTATAAAATTGTACAATTTAAGTCTGTACAAGATATTTTCCAGTCAGATATCAATTGTTGGGAAGACGGTATGGTTATATGATTTGGGTATTTGAATAAGAATAGTAAATTGATCATTCCAAGCCTCTAATAATCACCTTCCCACTAGGAATACTGCACCCCTATGCTACATTTGGTATTATTACCTTATCAAAATTGGCATTTTTGTTAAAATGGATCAAATTGATAGAGTAAGAATATTATAAATTTGGATGTGAATGACAGACACCAATGTGCAAAGACATAGGAGATGAGAAGTACGAGAGAACATTCTAGTGGGAAGGAGCATGAGAATTTCTCAAATAGGGAATGAAATTAATTTTGAACATAGTACACATGAAAGAGAAATAGAGCAAGTTTGGAAATCTGACAAAGGAGATTTTGAGGTACTATTGATAGGGACAAAAGAGTAGGTGCCAAAAAATTACTAACGTAGAGGAACAAGTTGACATAGAAGTAGTGCATGAGGAAATACGGTGGATGGTGACACCTAAGAAAGTGATGGAAGTATTGCAATGGAGTGCAGAGGATAGGAGTCAAGCACTAGGGAAACAAAGCATGGGGTCTCAAGAAGAAATATCAAGACCATCTCCTCACATCAGTGAAGGAATTTACAAAATGAATATGCACATGATTTTGGTCAACGACGAGTGGGAGAGTAAAATATACCTCGGATAGAAACTTTTTACGATGAGCGTAGTAAAACACCCCTATGGAGGAATCAGATAGATATTCCACGAGAAACCTCAAGTGATGAGGATGATTCACCAAAGATGGCTAATAAGGTAGCCAAGAAAATATGTCCACCCTTTACAGGTGAGGATAAGGAAGATCCCACAATATATATGAGAATGTTCATATCCATTTGGAGGGTAAAATGCATAGATCAACTAGATGACTAGTTGAATTTATTTCCTACTACCTTGAGAGGATTGGTGATGTATTGGTATCTAAAAAGAAAAAATGCAGTAGATTTCTAGACTTGGAATCAAGTGAAAGAGAAATTCATTGAAGAATTTCATCCCTTGAAGGATTATGGAGACATTGTCACTAAAATTTGTATGACTAAGCAAAATCATGATAAATATGTAAAATCATATAACCGTAGATTAAAGTAGTTAGTAGAAATGATGCAGATACCTTCGAAAGATGTATTGTTAAAGTGGTGGTCGTAGATGGATTGCTACCAAATATAACAAAAATATGAAGGAAATACCATAAAAAATGTATGATGAATCTTTAAAGCATGCAAAGAATTTTGAAATCAACTTGAGAAGATGTATACAAAAATATTGTATCATCCC
This sequence comes from Wollemia nobilis, assembly GCA_028583015.1. Classification (NCBI taxonomy): domain Eukaryota; kingdom Viridiplantae; phylum Streptophyta; class Pinopsida; order Araucariales; family Araucariaceae; genus Wollemia; species Wollemia nobilis. The sequence goes on along the minus strand of JAQPPZ010016995.1, from coordinate 1,164,112 downwards.
AAGTACAATGATTCAGATAGTGGAGAATACGACACTATACAAAGGATAGTAGCAACATTCCATCAATAATTTGACAAGATCATAAAATAACAAAGAAGCAACCCTGTTAGGAATGATATTTCATGCACAAAATATAAAATTGAGGGCCATATAAATATAAAGTGTCCATGAAATGATTATTGTCATATCTGTAACATGTTGGGACATGAGGTGATGCTATGTCTATATAATGCAAGAGTGCATCCATAGGTCTTGATAGTCTAGAAGTAGGAAGATAAACCAAATACCCTAGGAAGTGGACAAAAAGCAACAAGTGGTAATTATAGAAATAGTTGGTGAGGTGGAAGGTAGAACCAGGGCAATCGACAAGGAGGATAGAGCCATTTGCAGTATGACTCAAAAGGGATGCTGATCTTACAATATTGCAATTTCCATAAGTAGGGGTATTTTGCAAAAAAATATCCTTTGCATAAGAGATAAGAAATACAACAAGTAAAAACTACACATATGTGTAGGTGGTGTGGTCCGGGTAACCACAAGGAAGTAAATGTGTAACCACCAGAAAGGCTCACACACGAGGCAAGAATCTCGTTATTGCAATAGTAAATGAATAAGCAACATGCATAAAAGATAAAATTGACAACAAGATGTATGATAAACACTTTATTTATTCATTAAGTCCAATTTGTGTTACAATTACGTCCCTCTTAGGGATAATCACATTGATACAATATTAAAATAAGCTTTCTTGTGATTGTAATCCTCTTCAAGATAGGTGTGATGCTCATTGTACCTTTATAGGGTGACACAAACTGCTCTGGGGTGGATATGCCCTCTTCTTCATGATGGGGAAGGAACTTGATAGTTGGTTCTCCTTTGAAACTATTCCCCATGGTCAAGAAACAACACAAGAATGTCAAAAATATAGGCAGCCTCTCATGATGAGGCCCTTTTAGGTAAATTGCATAATGACATCCTTAAACACGCACAATAAAGACAATATAAAAGATGCTTCTAAACTATGCAAATCGAATCAAGATTTATACAATAGCATAAAAAAGACAGTAGCTACTCTATGCATGGATCAGATATGTGAAATAAGGCATGAAAGTGCATAAAGAACTTATTAATGTCCTAATTAAAGCATAAACGTAAAGAAGCTAAATTAATCTAATTCTATGATCAAAAATATGCTAAACTACCATAAAATCATGAAAACAACCAATCTAAGCTATTTAACCGGACATAAATGGAAATAGGAAGGTGGTTATACCTCTATTACAAATCGTAGCTCTAATGAGCGGTATGCACTGTAAACCACGTATGAGAGCTATGGTTAGCACTCTGATAGGCTTACCCTCAATTCCAAGGGGAGTGGGATTGACCTCCTTGTCCAATTGATGTTCAAGGCTCGCCTTCGATGTCCTTTCGATAGATTTGGTGGTTGAATCATTTGATTGAGCCTCTGTTTGCCCAAATTTTCACTTATTGACTCTCCTAGGCACATAGGGCATCCATGACTAATTGATATTTAGAGTATTTTTAAAGTAGCTCTTAAATGCACGTGTTTAGTATGCAATTCGATGGCTTCACTGCTATTTTTATCAATCAACTATGTATATCTCTTACCCATTTGAAGGGGGTATTTATAACATGTCCGTAGGGCTAGTGGTGGCTTCATGGAGAAGCTAAGATCAAGAAGGGGTGGTTAGGACAATTTTAATGGAATCTTCTAGCATCTTTCGTCCTTCAACCACCCTCTTCTAGATCAAATGGTCGTTCCAACCGATTTGGCTCGGATTGGAGGCCAACTAAACTTTAGTTAATACCATAGGTTACAGTTGTGGTTCAGACTACAAACCGTAGGTGTCAACTATGGTTCAGCCTATAGACCACAGGTTTGGGATATGGTTCAGACTAATTAGGCCAAGGTGCCCAAATTGTGTGGTTAAAACCATTGCTCTATCTTGGAATCTGTCCAATACCTTCCATATGGTCTTCTAGCATGTCCATATGAGTAGTCGCCTTCTAAATGACACATTTTAGGTGTTTACAGATGTCCCTTTTGAGATGCATTGTGATATCGAACAACACTAAGCAAAAATAGACCTCCTAAAATGATGTCGAAGGTTCTATGATTATCATTAATCAGATCAACATTAGATACCCCAGGTATAGCAAAAGGACGTGCATCCTGGAATCATTGCTCCCAACTCTTTGGAGGCTTAAACTTGAAAATCTTGTGCCCTTCTCATATCATTCAGTGCAGTTGTGCATTTCATAGGTATATTATGACCCATAGATCCGAAATGCGAAGAACAAAAAGTAACATCATATTTTCTATTTACCCCAAGAAAAAGGGGTAAGCTTATGATAGTTGTTTACAATGATTTGCAAGGACGAATGCAATTTTGACAAGATCAAGGGATCTACGATTCTTAGGGATCTTCTGTCGATTTTGATTATGATTTGATATTATGACTACCCCCTCAAGTGATGATTCAATGAGGGTAATGACAATGATTCAAGTGATAATGTCGCTTGACCACCATGGATAATCTGAAAATTTTTAGATTTGAGAACATTAAATTCTTGGCTATGCCTAGTTCAAATTTTAATTCCAACTATTAATAATGATTTGCACATTCCTATCCCATGGAGCAGTCATGCTGCAATAGCCATATTAGGGAATCGAAATGGTACAAATCCAATCATATTTGTGTTGAATCAAATTGTCGATGATTTGCTGAAAATATGTCATAGGAGACATGACATGAAACACCTCATTCTCGTGGAAGAGTCTAGCCACAAAGGCTTTCTTAGGGATTGAGAAGAAGCATATTAGATCAACGATGAACATTTTTGCCCCAAATGTCCTTATGGTTATTTACTCATCTTTTCAGATTGCATGGATTGCAAGTTGCTACAACCACCAAGTGTATAGGGTAAATAGCTGAATACGAGGTGCATTTGGATTTAAAATTATTTGAAATTTTTTTTTTTTTCTGAATTTAATCATGGTGCTTGAACATCACCAATTTTGCAACAGTGATTTCTTTTATTGAAATTTTGATCCAATCGAAGTCATTGATTTACCTTTTTAGATCTTCCCATGGTGGGATTTTACTAGTTTTTCTTCCAGTTGCTAATCACAGACATGATGTGCGGTTCCCATTTTGCAAATTTTGGGAACCGCGACTAAGATCTGTAGTCGCAAAACCCTAATTCTTGGACCGCAAGTTTTAACTGCGGTCCGCATGGAATAGTAAAAATATATAAAAATTTTCACTTTTTTCCTCATTATTATTTTATAGTTTTAGAGCTCTAATAGTGACAACTTTAAACCTGCCCTAAAACCCTACCTAGTCATACCGACATTCTACCTATCACACGATGGCAGCATGAGAGGAAGCTTCATCCAGTTGAGGTAAGAGCGAGGGCAAGGTAATTCAATACCTAGACCACACATTTTTTACCAGTAAATTTAACCTCACTAAAAAATGAGATAAATAAACCCAATTAAACTGCTGGCAACGAACCTTAGACTTAGATTAGGCTAGCTAGATTAGGGTTTTAATTTTAATATTTTTTTATTTTTTGGGCGGGGAATTAGCCCCATCCGAGGTTTGAATGGAGACCACAGGTACCAGTTGTTGTTTCTAATTGACTGATTGGGGACCGTAGTTGACAGCTATGGTCAGCATTCAAAATTCCAATGGTCAAATTTTGACCGTGTGCAGACCGCAGGGTTGACCCGTGGTTCGCGACCTTAGAAAAACTTTTCCTAATTTTTTTGATTTTTTCTAAGTTTAATAGTTAATTGATCTTATTTAATGTGTTTTTGAATCGCCTAAGTATTTTTGCTGATTTTTATGAATGTCTTATGATATTTTTTTGCCGTTTTATCAGTTTTTTAGAATTTTTTATTATTTTTAGTTAGCTTTTTCCTTATAGTATGCTTTTATTCCAGACATTGACCTCTAGGGCGAGAGAGCTAGATCTACTTAAGACTCTCCATGAATGGCTCATGGATGGTGAGCATGACTGGTTTCGAGCCATTGGATTTGGCTATGTCTTGGATTTACCCACTATTCGGGTAAACCAATCTTACTTGACTGCATTGTCCAGGCACTAGAATGCCCGGACAAATACATTTCACCTGCCCACAGGTGAAATTACTATCACATTAGAGGATGTATATCTTTAGGATCCCTATCGATGGCGAGGCCATCATATCATCTAGTTCTGGGGCTAAGAAGCCCATTTTTGATGCTATAGTTGGGGACTGGAGCCAGTAGGCTCAGGATACTATTGACCATGGAGGAGACCACATTGCTTACTAGGAGGGTAAGCGCATATTTTTAGTTCACGTTGTTGTCTTCATGATCCTCGTGGTACAAATTGTGCTTGCAGACTCCTCGGGCATGAGGATTCCCTAGAACCTCTTAGCTAGCATCTGGAGAGTCATCCAAAGTTCTACTAGGTAGCCATTGCATTTAGGTTTGGGCAACACGCTATTATACCACCTTTATAGGGAGCTATACTAGTTTACTGAGCAGAGCTGTAAGGGCATGAGTTGTAGTCTACTATTGTAGATCTGGAGCTAGCAGCATATTAGGATATAACATCCTAAGGATATATCATTGGATATTACTACTATTGCTATCGAGCACCAGTGCTATGCTACATGTTGGACTCACGAGGAGGAATTCACCTACAGTAGGATTCATGCTGGTGATGTCCAACATTATATTACTTAGTTCACGCTACTTGGCCTAAATTATGTTCAGTGGCAGCCATACATGGATTGCCCAACATGGTCGAAGGCGGGCGATTGGCTTTGACAGGCTCACCAAGATATATAGTTGATCAACCGTAAGGCCGAGATTTGAGAGTACTAGTTTTTCTCATGTGTCCTACGACATTTTGGAATGGTGCAAGACATTCCTAAGATTCCATTTGTGTATCGTCGATTGGCATTAGAGCGGGATCTATCATGGATTTAGCCTACAACTCTAGGATATGAGGATGATGATTACCAAGAGACTGGTGTTTAGACGGATGTAACTACCCTAGCATATGATGGATGGTGGTCACTATTCAAGTGGTATGAGACAAGGCATTTGGGTCAAGAGCCAAACCAGGCAGCAGCAAAGGCATAGGTGGATCCCGATGGGCATAGGGTGCGCTAGAGGATAGAAGGCAGTTGGGTGCAGAGGCTAACATTGAGAAGGCTCTTGAGTTTGAATTGGATGAGGAGGCTTATGAGGAGGGTGAGGTCCCTCCTGACAGCATAGAGGGGGTGCTCCTAGTGCAGGTGGCTAACTTGTAGAGTCAGCTTAGCAGGGTCTAAAATCAGTAGCAATAGTGAGATACGATGATTGCTACTTTGTAGGCTCAGCTGAATGACAAGGACAAGAACTTGACTAGGGCATAGGGATATATTAAGACTCTAAATACATGGGCTACAACTACAGAGACACAAATTCAAACACTATATACTGTACTAGAGCAAGCTTAGGCACAATAGGATGCAACAGTAGCAAAGAGAGATCTGATCAGGGCATTAAGGGGGGCTATGCCACCTCCTCAAACTATCATGGGGCATCTAGTAGCACTAGTAATAGTTGTACCAGGCGACCAAGATCCTATGGATGAGGTCAAGCGATTACAGGATATGGTCATGAGGACCAATGATATGCATGCATCCCGGGTTGCTTGAGTGGACTAGCTGGTAGGTTACATAGATATGCATGGGTTACAGGTTCCTGAGGATCCTTTCACTCTCGAGTCTTAGTGGACCAGGACTAGGACTACAATACAATCTACTGATAGCTCGAGCCATCATACCTATTAAAGTGAGAGGACACATAGGTCCTCTAGTACACATGGCAATAGTAGTCATACCAGGACTAGGGAGGTAGGACAATCTACTATCACATCCAACCATAAATCCTAATGCACAAAGGTTCCCATTGCATAGGTGGCAGTTGGACGAGTACTAGGCCTCTTCAGGCTAGGTGGCACATAGGGCCCTCAGCAGGGCGGCCATTAAGGTACAACAAGGTAGCAAAGAGCAAGCTCCTAAGCATAGTACTAAGGGAGGTGGTGAGAGATCTAGTATAGGGGGAGTAGGACAAAGCTAGGGCTTTTATAACACATACTACATTTTGATATATCATCATTTTTGGTGTAAGGTCGAGGACCTATACGATTATAGCCTACGAGTATTTTTGCATACTCTCTATGTACTCATTTGGACACATATTTATATGATATGGTCATTCTAGCTCATTTTGTGTACATGTGTATATATTTCTTTTTTGATCTTATGTTTATGTGATGCACATAGACGCAATGCTTATGTTATGCTAATACTATATGATGCAATGGTGATGCCATGCATTAGATAACTATTTATTTTATGATGATGATATACAGTGATCTAGATGCGTAGATATGCTTTTGACGATAAATGCATATGGATGCTATGGTTTATTTTAATGCATATTTGATATTGCTTCATTGTATGCATTATTTTATGGAAATGCTTTATTTACCCGATGTTATTCTAATGTAAATGAACTTGTAGGCTTTAATCACTTAAAAATTAAGGAATGAATGCAATGTGTATTTGAAAATTTGATGGATGATGCCACAGGATGTGTAAAAATCATGACTAAAATTGAAAATCCTTAAGATAAGAATTTAATCAATTAATCACCCATTTATGAAATGTAATGGTACAAAGCTGCATGATGCGAATGAGATAATATGTCATTCTATTTTCTTTCGCACTTTGAATGATATGCACGATATTGTCAGTGGTCGTCTAAACATTGTTGTTGATATTTATCAGGTATCTCTCCTATTTATTGATTGTTCTTGATACAATGATGTATCGCTTATTTGATACTTTGAAAATTGATGATTTGTAATAACTTTTACCATTTACTGGTTTATGCTTTTGTAGCATTTGTTGCTTTTTAGAGATATTTTGAGGTTTTTCGTGATACTCAAACATCCTAATAAAATTATCAAAAGTTTCATACTAACCACACTAGACTTCTGATATAAAATGCTTTTTCTAGGATAGACCCTAACTGTTCATTATCCCTGTGTGCAAATGAATATTTTAAGATAAGACACGAGCGTTCCTCAATGTCAGGCGGGATTCTTGTAGCCTATTGCTAAGATAGGGGTTCCAAAAATGTCTTATCCAATCTCAAGTTTAGATTTTAGTTGGACTAAGCCACTAAGAAATGCATGACACTTGAAGGTAGCTCTTCCACATTCAAACATTGGTCTTGTTCATAAGCGAGGTGCTAATGTGTCAGACATATCATCATGTGTAAGGTACAATAGTGCTGACAATTCCAAGGATTCAAACTCATTCCTTTCTATCCTTCAATTTTTAGGATACTTGCTCATATGTAGTGAAGCAAGGGAGTCGATTCCATATTCTTTTTAAACTATCTTTGGATCTTCATTTGATCTCTCTTCGAACTGGATTTTGGATCTTCATTTGATCTCCGCTCGAAATTTTGATTTATGATCTTAATTTGATATTCACTTTGAAATTTTATTTAAGCCTGTTTTCTAATTTTCACTCGATATTTAATTTTTGGTATTTACATTTGATACTCTTCTTCAAAAACTTTTCTTTGGGGAGATTTACTTGGAAAAACTATTTCTGGTATATCGATTGAGAATATCGATCTTATGATATCAATATGGGATATCACTCTAGGGATTCGAGCTATGATATTGATCGAGGGCCTCAATAATGAGGATTGATATGGGATATATCTTTGGTATATTGCTCATTTTATCATAAGCAAGGTATTATGAATAGGGAACTAACTTGTCCTTTTACCAACTACCAATATTTCCCATACCGTTCGCATAGAGGGATAAGCAAGAATAACTCTTTTTGCTTCAGGATACCCGGTCCTACTTCATGGATTTCATCTTCCCCTAGTCCTTGTTAGGATTGTTTAAATTTTTTTATTAGTGATAGGTTTCTAATATGCTAAGGGCTATACTAACTGAACCTTAGCTATAAAATCAAAGCGGGCTTTCTACCAACTCTTGATAAGACTACTAGGTATGACTGAGTGACCGAAAAACCCTAGTATATCTCCATAGCAACATTATAGGTTGTGTTAAAAAACACAATTACTCACATGAATGATAGATCATGATAAATGTAGAGATGCATGATTTAAACACAAACATGGCATTGTTTGCAAGACTGACAAACACAAATGTCTTCTATTATGAAATGCAACAGATGACGAATACCTATATGCAATGCAGTAATGCGATGGATGCATGAGTGAATGCAAAATGAAAATACAAAATTCAAATGCAAATGAAAATGTTTTTGAATTTTATGCTTTACCAATTTTTTTGGATTTTATTGATTTTATAATTTTATGGGTTTTGAGCCTCATAATTGACCAAACGACGAGCACATGCCTTCAGATCCTTTAGGTTGACCAAGCAATATTTAGGAATCCTTGGAGCTTTTAGGATTTACCAAAGGGATTATGGGTACCTTTGGGGTGTTTTGGGATGACCAAGCAATTTTGAGAATCCTTGGAGCCTTTGAGGTTGACCGAGCAGTTTTAAGCAAACCCTCGGGGCCTTTTACTAACATGACCAAGGGGTTTCAGGAACCCTTGTGGCCTTTTGGGGAGGTTAGGTGGCCCTATAGACCCCCAGTGCATTAGCCACTTGATGAAGTTGAGGGAGGTACGATACCTCTTGATCCCTCTCATTGCCTTATCAAATTTGGCGTATATGGTGGGGAAGGTATGCTACCTTGGAGACCCCTAGCATGCATGTTATCCACTGAAATGTAATGATATTGCTTAGAAAGAGTGATAGAAATCAACTCTCCTATATGAGAAATGAACCTCAGTGGAGTGCCTATGTCTAGGTGTGGGTGAACAAGAGAACCATCCTCACGAATAGCATCTCGTACTACTAGGTCTTGAACAACCCTCTTAAATGTATGACAACTTCGAATTTCATGTCCATGTGCTCGATGATAGACACAAAAGGGACCCCCATCAGGTACCCCAGTCTTAGACACTCATTTTTTGACTTTGGGTAGTGCAAATGCATTTTCCTCATGTAACTTTTGAGACAAGGTTAGCATAGTCATTTGAAATGAAACTACTCGCTGCACTGACCTATCAGGCTTATGAGGTGACTAATGACCTTGGGGTCACTCCTAAGGAGGTGTGACCTCCCCTTCAGCATATTGGGACATTATGTGAAAACCATCTTCCTGTAAAACTCCCTTATCTATACAGCATTGCACCACACTCTTGAATTCACATCAATCTTGAATGCCATGACCCTTTATTCGGTGGTAGAGACAATAGTGATGCTCTATGTAGCTCATAGGTTTAGATCTATTTGGGTATACAGGTATGATTTTAGGCAATGTAATGACCTTAGCCTCTTACAGCTTCTGAAAGATGTCCATCATAGACTCTTTCACATAAGTCAAAATGTGTTGCGACTGCTTTGGGCGCTCGACTTGCATTAGTTTGTTTTGAGTGCCAAATGGTTGGCTTGGCCGCATGGGCTCTTGCTTTTTTTGAGGCCTTTCTTGCACTTGCACAGGAATTGGTTTGACCTCAACCAAGGGTTTCTTTTGTGATCCCAAGTTTTTAAGCTATTTCGTGATAAAATTCCATGCCTTATCATGCTCATCCATACAATGTTCCATTTGTTCTAGGTGACCTAGAATGGATTGCAATACTGACAAAGAATTCATATGTGTTCCAATTGATTGATTTGAAATACCTTTGTCATTTGAAGGAAACAAAAACATGGATGTTATGGATCCATTAGGCAATTTCAAATCACCTATTTCCTTCACTTGGTTTGACATGGATGCTTCTTGATAATACAATTTATTAGTGCTATCCACACACTTATATCTATGACTCATTTCAGGTTGTTGTTTCACTTCATTGTATTGAATTGTGTTAATTTTAGTATCCCAAATATGGTATGGGGTGCACACTTGCCCTTGTCCCTGAGAGGGTGGCACAAGAAATAAGTCAGGAGTGACTAAATGTAAGGGTTCAAACCCCTCTACTATGGAAGCAATGCCTAATTGCCCCATCTCCTAGTCTATTTGTTCTAGAGTCACTTGGTCTTCTAGTCTAAGGTCGACCATTCCCACAAACTCGTGAGAAGATGACTTTGCAATGGCATGAGCCATAGGTGACTTGTCAACATACTGAGGTTGTCCTACTTTAGTCATGATGACTGAACCTTCCTCATATTTACGTGATGCATCTAGTACTGGATCTACAAGTATAGACTCGACAAAAAGCTGACCTAAATCCTCAATGGACTCCATGGTGGGTAGCATCATAATGTTAGCCTCTATAAACTCTTCATACTCACTACCGTCCTCATGAGGACTATTCTGTGATATGGTATATGATGATGGTGTGATACACTCAGGTTCATCCACATCCATCATAAGCTCTTCTAATCTAGTAGGAGCATGAGGCTCCTCTAAAGACATATCAGAGATAGTTGTGAGTATTTCTATGACTACATTCATCAATCCATTCATTCTAAGTAGTGTCAAGAGTGTAGCGGTTGTAGGTGACTCCACAAGTGATAGCGATAGGGATGGTAATTCCAACATTGTCTACGAAGCTATGTCTACACTTTGGATAGGCTCATCCAAATTAAATTGTAGATGCATACGCATCTTACTAGGTTCCCATGGATGATCCTCAGGCTTATAATACTTGAAGGGATCTGGGTTTGCTTCAACTACATTAAATTCACCTCCATGATTGTACTTAATGCACTGATGCACTATTAATGATATGCACTCCATGAATCTTATCCATGGTCTACCAAGCAACAGATTATACTGTCTTGATCCCTCCACAACGTAGCACAACGTAGGAATAATCTTTTGTCCTACCTTGATGGGGAGAACTATTGTGCCTATTGTAGGGGATTCAACATCATTAAAATATTGTAACATTAGCATTGTTTCCTTGATGTGGGCCAATGGAATATTGAGATGTTTGAGTACTGAGGTGGTGATCATATTAATCGATAATCCTATATCCACCAACACTCGCTTATACACAATCTAGTTTATCCTCATTATGATATGCAATGGAGGATCATATTCTTTGATAGGGACAGGTTTGAATTCTTGTTTATGGAAAGTAATCATAGGTTCCTTATATGGTGGAATAGACTATATATGCCCCAAGGATTGTGATGACTTTTGAGCATTGAAACTGCTCACCTATAAAACTTGATTACTATCGACCTCACACTTATACATGGGATCCCTAGATGTCTCTTTCTATTGCTCTTAGATAACCCTAGGCATGTCTATTATTCTATAAGCATGGCTATCTACTGGATTAAGTGGCAACTCTTGATGTTGCACTGGGTGCATCACATTGACTTGTTGCCCGAACACTCAAGGTATGAGCTTCTTTTTGGAAATTACCTCACATGATTGCTCTTCATGTGATTTTTATTGGTAAATCCTCTCCTCAAACCATTGGAGATCATCCAACCTTTGTTGAGGCACTCTCTTTCTCTTTGTGTACTCACGCTCTAGACGCTTACGCTGATAGCACACCTCCTCAAATTGGTCTTGGAGTAGCTGCCTCTCATGGGCTGCATGAGACTCAGATTCCCTATAGGACTGACTCATGGAGTATGATCCATGACTCTCTATCTCCTTATATGGAGATCTAGTGACTTGGGTTCTCACCATATGTGAAGAAACTCCATGCTCTATATGGGTGAACCCCCTACATGATGAAGGGAGTTCACGATGACTCTCAGGTGCATAATGAGTGCAACACCTAGCAAGGAGGCATACAAGGTTTGAAATATCCTCAAGATAACATCAAGAGCATTCAGAGCCCCTCCATAAACTCTCTGACTCATTAGCTTGTGATTGAGGTTTATCATACCTAGTCATCATGATGAACCGACTAAACAAGACTCAAGAGGTTTCCTCTCTTACTAAACATTATGGCCTCAAGGAGAGCCTTATCTTGATGAATTTAAGCAATAAAGAAGCATACAAAGTAAACAATGTGATTATCTCCTTTACATTTTAAAAATGAGCCCTAAACTATTTGATGTTGTTTTCAAGATGTGTTGTATCAATATAGAAACTCTTATCGTGTTTTGCAAAACTTGTTTTATTTTATTCTTGGTTTAATGGATTTAACCTATACGCTCATAGCTTGACAACTTGGCTATGAACTCCAAGTTGCGTAAATCCCTCGTGTGTGGTAATGAAGCCCACACCCAAACAAGGAGCATAGGTCCTACCAGATCCTCACCCAATCTCACCCAATTAGTGTTATACCCTCCAAAGAGGAGTACATGCAAATTTTCTAGGCTACGGATGGTTCTTGGATCCGGTATTGGTCTATATATCAAGGTTTTGTAGGATTTGTGCCAACGGATGGAAGTTACACCCACCATTTTTGAACCCTACTAGTGGTTGGATGCCGACTAACTCACTAGCATTTAAGTGTTTCATGGTGTGTGTGGTTCTTTTTAATTATACAAAAACAAATGCATCATGTATCACTCATGCTCATTCTCTATATGATATACAAAATGAAAGAACATTTCAAATTTAGAGAATGGAAATTAATGTAGATGCTATTTAATACAACGCACATTACAATGATGAATGGCCTCTAATCGGGCCTCAAACATGCAAACCGACACACAATATTTATCAAGCATGTTGTATTCTAGGGTAGACTGCAATCAAAGATCTATTGTTCCTAGCAATGCCTTTCTAATGATGCAAAAATAGAATGCTAATCTAGGACTTAATTCATTTTCATTTTTCTTAAATGTCCTAATTAAATTTTGTTTTATGCATTCTAGAAAAACACAGACAGTAAGAACAAAGATAGAGACTAAAAATTGGACCTACCTCAGACCCTCATCTGATGGATATTTATCCCTTTGCTATTTGTTGTGTCTACTATAAACCGTAGGTTGGGTCTGCAGGCTGTAGTATGAACCACAGGTTGTAGCTACGGGCTAATAATTAGACCACAAATGTCATATGTGGTTTGCACCTGATATCAGAAAAACACATGGATTAAAAATTAGGGGCATAAAATGTGGAGTTCCAATGTGATCACCATATGTAACTGTTGGAACAAAATCTGCCTTCGATTAATAGTGTCGTGCCTTAGACTTTGCCAATATTGAATAGACAGATCTTGCTTGAGATCATCTGTCTAGTCTCCAGAGAAGGCTGGTTCCTTTAATTTTTTTAGATAAAATGGGAACAAGAGATAAGGGAAATATAGCCTAAGCTAAAACTTTTCTCACGATACAGATTAGACAACAACAAACATTGATGATGTAGATTACTACTTTCAGAGTTTTCTTTATATCTTCTTTATAGAAAACATGAATTCTTGAGTGTGACTTTTAGATGTTCGTCTAAAAGCATGTAATTATATTTTAATGTTCAACTCTAGAAACAAGATTTATATGTGCACAGTACAGATTTTAGAATATATACATTATAAAACTTAGAATGAATAAAAGTTAAAATACCAGATACATACACAATTGCACACAGAAGTTTCAAAAGCCAGAAGAAGAAATATTTTATTGCTTGTAATCCAATACATGTACATCAAGCTTGTAAACGTCCAAGAGCCGACCCTTTTTCATGGTCGACTCACTCCTATTTATACCCTAAAAAGAGTATATTCTACCATGTACATTTAATTTATTCAATAAATTACAAGTAATTATCTACAGTTTCTAATAATATACAACGAATTTCTCGTAGATGGGATAGATTTCCTTTTGACTAATTTTAGATGAGCCTGTTATTCTACAATCATCCAGTGGACCTGCCAGGTTATAATCAACAGACCATTCTTCATAAATCAGCACCTGATGTCAGTGCATGTCCCCACTTGCCAAAAATATACTCTATTCCTTTACAGCTGGCGTGTCATGAAATCACGACATTCTTTCCTTGCTTTTCTCTTTTTCCACCTCCAGCCATGAAAATGAGACATGTCATGAAATCATGACATTCATCTCTTGTTTTTATCTTCTACTACTTCCAGCCGTGAAAATGAGACATGTCACAAAATCACGACATTCGTCTCTTACTTTGCTCTTTTGCTGCCTCTCACCATGAAAATGAGACATGTCACGAAATCATGATGTCCGTCTCTTGCTTTGCTCTTCTGCTGCTTCCAGTAATGAAAATGAGACATGTCGCGAAATCGTGACATTCATCTCTTACTTTGCTCTTTTGCTGCCTCCCACCGTGAAAATGAGACATGTCACGAAATCGCAATGCCCGACTCTTGCTTTGCTTTTCTGTCGCTTCCAGCTGCAAAAATGAGACATGTCACGAAATCGTGACATCGTCTCTTACTTTGTTCTTTTGCTGCCTCCTGCCACAAAAATGAGACATGTCACGAAATTGCGATGTCCGTCTCTTGCTTTGCTCTTCTCTCCATGAAAAGGCAACATGTCACGATATCACGACACTTCTGCCTCTTTGTTCTCCTTTGTTGCTCTTAGCCACAAAAATGCAACATGTCGCGATATCGTGACACTTTTGCCTCCTTGCTCCCTTTTGTCGCTCTTAGCCATGAAAATGCAACATGTCGTGATATCGCAACACTTTTGCGTCCTTGCTCTTTCTCTTCTCTTTTGGCCGCAAAATGCAACTTGTTGTGATATCACAACACTTTTTCCTTCTTGCTCTTTCTTTGCTCTTTAGCCGTGAAAATACAACATGTCACCATATCGTGACACTTTTGCCTCCTTGTGTTGTCTCTTCTCTTTGGGGCACAAAAATGCGACATGTCATGATATCACGACACTTTTTATTTCTTGTTCTTTCTTTTCTCTTTTGCCGCAAAAATACATGTCGTGATATCGCGATGCTTTTTCCTTCTTGCTCTTTCTCTTCTCTTTAGCCGTGAAAATACATGTCGCGATATCGCGACACTTTTTCCTCCTTGCTGCTTCGCTTCTCTTTTGCCATGAAAATACATGTCGCGATATCACGACACTTTTTCCTTCTTGCTCTTTCTATTCTCTTTAGTCGCAAAAAATACAACATGTCCTGATATCGCAAAAATTTTGCCCCATTGCTCCCTTTTGTTGCTCTTAGACACAAAAATACATGTCGCAATATCACGACACTTTTACCTTCTTGCTCCTTTTTTTTGCTCTTATCCATGAAAATACATGTCGTGATATCGCGACACTTTTTCCTCCTTGTTGTTTCTCTTTGCTTTGGACCACAAAAATGTAACATGTCATGATATCGCGACACTTTTTCCTCCTTGCGATGTTTTGCTTTTTCTTTGATCTTTAGCATATGGGCCACTTTGGTCTCCTTGGAAAATATGCAAAAAGGCGCATCAGCTGTTTTTCTGTAGTTAGTCACTTTTTGAATAACATTCTTGGTGCCTTCCAATGGAATTTTTGGTTGCAAAAAAAAATAGACCAGGCATTCATCCATTGGGAAACGGAGTCACCAAAGACAGTTGCAAAAAGTAAAATTTCGAGTGGAAAAACAAGGATAAAAGAAAAAGAATGCACTTTGAAATATAAGTGATCTTTACCTTATCAGAACCTTTCTTTTACTGCTCAAGGACATAACCTTTGTCTGAAGAACACAAAAAAATCAATTCTGGGAGCTAGTCCTAGCTTTGGCTGCTAGCTACTACCCCTGATGTTTAGATCTTCTGATTCTGTCCATGGCTGCAATTATCTCTTGATAAGTTTTGCACACTTGATTCTTATTAGGCCATAAAAAGGGAAATATTTACAAAACTCCAAACTTATAATATACTGTACATATAATGGTGATCTGTAGCTTTTACTGGAAATACAATTTTAGGTGGAAATCATTCACTGTGATGGGTAGAACCCATCCATATTGATCTTCATTTCTCACCCAAACTTGATTGTAACCAGAGAAGTCATCTAATAGAGAAAACCTTTCTGCTCCTACCACAGTATGAATGATTGGGTCAATCTAGGGTAAAGTATAGTGATCTTTTAAAGAGGCTCTATTAAAATTTTTGAAATCGACGCATAGTCGTATTTCTTCATTTTTCTTGCAGATTGGAACTAAATTTGCCACCCAGGTAGAGTGCTTGATTGGGTATATTATCTTAGCCTACAGGATTTTTAACAACACCCATTTCATTAAGGCTTCAATTTTAGGATTCATATGCCTCTGCCTCTGCCTAAAAGGTTTAGCTCCTTCCTCTAGTTCGATGGTATGTTGAATGACTTCTTTCCTATACACTTTCATATCACTATAAGTCTATGTTGGCAATTTTGGGTACCTTGGGTACATTGCCTTTGCTCAAGTGTAGAAGTTGTCATTGATGTCAAGAAGCTCTTGAAGGAATTTGATTTAATGTCAGATTATTCAGAGCATGGACAGTGAGTTTCCAGGAAGATCATAGTAGCCCATTTGCAAAAGATCAAAGAAAAAGACAAGTAAGAAAAGGTATGCAGCAGGCAAGAAAAACTGTCGCGATTTCGTGACATGTTAGAGGAGAGAGAAAGTGCTGGAAAAACTGTCACGATTTCGTGACATGTTTGAGGAGAGAGAAAGAGCTGGCAAAACTGTCACGATTTCGTGACATGTTGGCAGAAAAGAAGAGCAAGGTGGAAAGTGTCACGATTTCGCGACATGTCGCATTTTCGCGACTCGAAAAGTGCAGGAAGGCAGAGAAGGAAAAGTGTCACGATTTCACGACATATTGCAAAGAAGATTGTACGGACGGAAAAGTGTCACGATTTCGTGACATGTTGCAGGAGAGGGAGTCTGAAAGAAAAAGTGTCACGATTTCATGACATGTTGCAGAAGAGAGAGTCCAAAAGAAAAAGTGTCACGATTTCATGACATAATGCTGAAAAGAGAGTCCGTAGTGTGAATTGTCATGATTTCGTGACAAGTTTGAAGAGAGAGAAAGTAGCAAGACAAAGTGTCACGATTTCGTGACATGCTATAGAACTCGAAGTGAGAACTGTCACGATTTCATGACATGCAGCAAAGGGAAGAGTCGAAAATGAGAACTGTCATGATTTTGTGATAGGTTGCAAAGAAGACGTTGAAAGTGAAGGTACGATTTAAGTCAAAGAAATCGTATGGATGCATAAAGTGTCACGATTTCATGATAGGTTGAGATGGAAGCATTCAGTTGGAGAAAGTGTCATGATTTTGTGATAGGTTGAGATGGCAGCATTCAGTTGGAGAAAGTGTCACGATTTTGAGGTTGAGATGGGGGCATTCAGTTGGAGAAAGTGTCACGATTTCATGACAGAGATAGTAAACAAGTCTTCAATAGAAGAAGCATCATGATTTCATGATGAATTCAAGAAGGAAGAGCTCGAAGGCGAAAGCATCATGATTTCGTGACATGTTCCAGTTTTATGGGCGTAAGGCAAAGAAAAGCATAAGGTAGCGAAAGTGTCACGATTTCACGACATGTTCCATGTTTTCGCTAGTGCAAGGAGAGAAAGTGTCATGATTTTGCGACATGTTCTGCTTTCGCTGGTGCAAGCCGAGAAGAGGGTAAGAAAGCGAGAAGTGTCACGATATCGTGACAAGAGCTTAGTCAAAGTCGTCAAAGGCTAAAGTGTCACGATATCGTGACAAAAGCCATAAGATAGTGTACGGTTGCAAAGGTGTCGCGATATCGCGACATGTTGTAGTTTCATGGCAGAAGCTACAGAAGAGTTGTAGAGGTAGTGAAGCCGACAAAGTTAAATTTGGGCCGACAAAGATTAGGGTTTGCAGTCGACGTAGTTTAGGGTGTGCAACCGACTAAGATCAAGGTTTTAATCTTGAAAGTGTTAGTATAAAAGGAGGGCTGCTTGGAGAGTTAAGTATCGATTGGAGTGTGCGTTCGAAGTGCGACGTTCATAGATAGAGTGCAAAATTTGATAGCAGGGTACAGAGTGCATTTTGTCGAATCGTCTAAGTGAGAGAGATCGCAAGGAATCAGAGTGTGCGAAGACGGTGCTGCTGTGTTTGCGAAGAGGAGTAGAAGTTGTTGGCGTTGTAATATTTGCAGATAAAGTGTAGGGGGATAAGTTCGATCGTCGATAGCTGAGTACCACTGTGATTACGTAGACAGTGCAAAGACTGGAGTTAGACAAAGTGCGGCTGTAAAAGCACAAGAAGTTGTGTATGTTGTGAAGCAGTCTGGGCAGGTTCTAGTGAGAACTTGCAAAGCAGATCTGAGACAAGTCTTGGTGAAGACTTGGGTGAAGATCAAGCAAGCTTTAGTGAAAGCTTGTGAACCACTTTTTGTGAACCAGATTTGAGGACCAGTTGAGGACAGAGATTGGTGCAGATTCGAGGACATTTGTGCCAGATCGAAGGACTATGTTTGGTGCAGATCAAAGATAGAGAACGAGGACATTTGTGCTAGACCGAAGGACTGTGTCTAGTGCAAATTCGAGGACCAGCTTGGTGATGATAGAGTTGAGGACAGAGGTCTCCAGCCAGAGCAGGGAAGACAGGTGTCTTCTATGGATAGAGTTCCATTTGCTAAGGGTAGCGGAGGCAGAGGTCTTCTAGAGGATCACCAGCCAGAACAGAGCTAGGGGATTGGTGTCTCCTTTGGGTTGGTGCCCATAAACTTTGTAATCGGGAAAGGTATTCCCAGAATTATGATTTGATAAAATTTAGTGAAATATTTTATCCGTGGAGTAGCCCACTTTGGGTGAACCACGTAAATTGTTGTGTCTCTTTGTTGATGGTGTTTTGTGCATTGCTTTGATTACGGCTTTTGAATCTGCTATCTATACACTGCATATTTTTGAATTGAAAGTTGAATTGAAGGAAAAAGTAAAAAGTGGTCTTATACTGTTCACCCCCCTCTCTTAGTATAAGCTTGTGTTCTTCAATTGGTATCAGAGCGGGTTCCTTCAAAAAGTTTAATAGCTTGAAGGAAAAGCTAGCAAAGAACACAATGGATTATTCAAGTGGCAATGCAGCACCTATTCTTGATGGATCAGATTTTGGTCTGTGGAGTGCAAGAATGAAGGTTCATCTAATGGCACTTGGTAATGAGGTATGGGAAGTGATTGAAGATGGGTACACTATTCCTGAACATGGTCCTTATACTAAAGAAGACAGGCTCCTACATCACAACAATTCAAAAGCAATGAATGCAATCCTGAAAGGCTTACAGAAAGCAGATCTCACCAAAGTGATTCACTGCAAGACAGCTAGTGAAATGTGGAATCAATTGAAAGTGGTTCATACAGGTGATGCAAATGTCCGAAAGGCCAAGTTGAGACACTTCAAAGGTATGTTCGAACAACTCCAGATGAATGATGATGAAAATATTAGTGACTACATGCTTCGTATGGATGAGGTTGTTAACTCCATGAAAGACTTAGGTCTTGAGCTTGCTGAAAATGATGTTTGTGATAAGATTTTAAGATCTCTTCCTAATAGATTTAGTGAAAATATTTTTGCTATTGAGGAAGCTAAAGATTTGGATAAGTTGAAAAAGGATGAGCTCCATAGTATACTTGCAGCATTTGAGTTGAGAACTCAAGTGAAGGTTGATGTCAAGAAAGAGGCAGCTTTCAAGGCTACCAAGAAATCAAAAGGCAAACAGCTTAAAGAGAGTGATGAGTCTTCTAGTGATGAAGAAGCATATTACAGCAAGAAAGACAAGTTCTCTAGAAAGAGCAAAAGCATGAAAAATATAAGATGTTTTAATTGCGGAAAGTTTGGTCATTATGCTACTGACTGTACTGTTTCCAAGAATGAAAGTGATGAAGATAAACAGGATTCTAAGAGCAAGGAATCTGAAAAGCACAAGCATCACAGGAAATACAAAGATGAGCACAACAATCAAGGAAAGAGGTATTCTCGCAAGCACAAGAAGAGTTTCTACCTAGACAAAGCAAGTAAGTGTTCGAGTAGTGATAGTGAAAGTTCTTCGAGTGATGATGAAAATGAGATGTTTATTTCAGAAAAAGAGGAAGAACCGAAACATAGATTCATTATCATGAAATGTCTTAGATGTGGAAATTTTGGTCACCTTGAGGATGATTGTACAAATAATGATTTGGTTTCCAGTATGTATGAGGATGCTTCAGAAAACTATAAGGAAGATGCATGTATGGTTTTTGAAGAGGGTAGCACCTCTAGCGATAAGAAAACTGAAAAAGGCTTTGATGATCCAGAAAGCAATCAAATAAAGGATCTTGAAAGTGAACTTTCTAATGCTCTAAGTGCTTTGAAAAAGGAAAGAAAGAAGAATGCTAGACTCAAGGATAAGTTAGATGAATGTTGTATGGAGAGAGATGATCTTACAGAAAGTCTTGACTTCTCTATGGCTAAGACACAAGAACTCAAGGACGAGTTAGAGTCTAAGATTCTTGAGTATAGTGAGTTAGAAAAGAAAATGGCTTCTTTGAAAGAGGAAACTAAAGAGTACAAGGATAAGCTTTACAGGTTTCAAGATAGCTCCAAAAAGGTTAAGTCACTCATCAAAGGTCAAAGAAAGACAACAGATAAAATAGGCCTTGGCTTTGTTAAGCCGCGCAAGGAACAGGTTGGGGAATCTAGTAAGAGATTTCAAAAAGAAGAGAGTTCTGATGAGGAGAGTATTTCAGAGAAAGAGTCCATGGATGATAGATGCACAGAAATAGAAAATAGAATTCAGAATAAGAAGAAGAAGTTTTTGGGACCCATGAGGTCGAATAAAGGAAAATTTCACGATAGATGTTTTGCGTGTTACAGGTTTGGTCACATGGCTGCACATTGCATGGCTCAAATGAAGAAGGTAAACAACAATTTCAGAAGTGCTAGTTTCTTTCAAGGATATTGCTACTCTTGTCAATAGTTTGGGCACAAGGCAGTTTATTGCAAGGCAAATAACAGGAACAGGTTTGGTCAGAACTGGTGGATTCAAAAAGTAGGTATGCCTAAAAGAAATAACTTTGTTACTTGTTATAAGTGCAACAATGAAGGTCACACAGCTAGACAGTGTAGAGCTGAACTTCCAAGGTACAGGAATAGAAATAGTAGTATGAATAGGTCCAAGGATCAAGGCATGGATAAGAACAGTGACAGGAACAAGAACAGGAATATTGACAAAGAGTTCAAGAGAAGGCCCGACAAGGAAATTGTAGACGCTGATGATGATCAATGCCTAATGGGAGTTTTACTCCCACCCCTATTTTAATCACCTCATCAGGAGGTGGGGGAGGGACTAAGCTAAGATGCTCATTCTTAGTCCCGAGCCCCAAAGGTGACCCTTTGCCATTGATGACAAAGGGGGAGAGATATGAGTAAGGGGGAGAGCTTCAAGTGAAGAGAAGAGCTTCAAGTCAGGGGGAGCAAAACTT
Organism: Wollemia nobilis; assembly: GCA_028583015.1. Lineage (NCBI taxonomy): Eukaryota > Viridiplantae > Streptophyta > Pinopsida > Araucariales > Araucariaceae > Wollemia > Wollemia nobilis. Next base: position 1,142,671 of record JAQPPZ010016995.1, on the reverse strand, counting down.
CAAAGGCAGATTCTCAGTTGTGAGCACAGTTGGTTTCAGTTTTGGCTTTTGAGATGTGTTTTCAGTAAAGGTTTGCCATCAATGACAAAGGGGGAGATTGTTGGCAATTTTGGGTACCTTGGGTACATTGCCTTTGCTCAAGTGTAGAAGTTGTCATTGATGTCAAGAAGCTCTTGAAGGAATTTGATTTAATGTCAGATTATTCAGAGCATGGACAGTGAGTTTCCAGGAAGATCATAGTAGCCCATTTGCAAAAGATCAAAGAAAAAGACAAGTAAGAAAAGGTATGCAGCAGGCAAGAAAAACTGTCGCGATTTCGCGACATGTTAGAGGAGAGAGAAAGTGCTGGAAAAACTATCGTGATTTCGCGACATGTTTGAGGAGAGAGAAAGAGCTGGCAAAACTATCACGATTTCGTGACATGTTGGCAGAAAAGAAGAGCAAGGTGGAAAGTGTCACGATTTCATGACATGTCGCATTTTCGCGACTCGAAAAGTGCAGGAAGGCAGAGAAGGAAAAGTGTCACGATTTCGTGACATATTGCAAAGAAGATTGTACGGACGAAAAAGTGTCACGATTTCACGACATGTTGCAGGAGAGGGAGTCTGAAAGAAAAAGTGTCACGATTTCGTGACATGTTGCAGAAGAGAGAGTCCAAAAGAAAAAGTGTCACGATTTCATGACATAATGCTGAAAAGAGAGTCCGTAGTGTGAATTGTCATGATTTCATGACAAGTTCAAAGAGAGAGAAAGTAGCAAGACAAAGTGTCACGATTTCGTGACATGCTATAGAACTCGAAGTGAGAACTGTCACGATTTTATGACATGCAGCAAAGGGAAGAGTCAGAAATGAGAACTGTCATGATTTCATGATAGGTTGCAAAGAAGACGTACGAAGCTGAAAGCGTCATGATTTTGTGATAGGCTGCAAAGAAATCGTATGGATGCAGAAAGTGTCATGATTTTATGATAGGTTGAGATGGAAGCATTCAGTTGGAGAAAGTGTCACGATTTCACGACAGGTTGAGATGGCAGCATTCAGTTGGAGAAAGTGTCATGATTTTATGATAGGTTGAGATGGGGGCATTCAGTTGGAGAAAGTGTCATGATTTCATGATAGAGACAGTAAACAAGTCTTCAACAGAAGAAGCGTCATGATTTCATGATGAATTCAAGAAGGAAGAGCTCGAAGGCGAAAGCGTCATGATTTCATGACATGTTCCAGTTTCATGGGTGTAAGGCAGAGAAAAGCATAAGGCAGCGAAAGTGTCACGATTTTGTGACATGTTCCATTTTCACTAGTGCAAGCCGAGAAGAGTGCAAGGAAGCGAAAGTGTCACGATTTTGTGACATGTTCTGCTTTCGCTGGTGCAAGCCGAGAAGAGGGTAAGAAAGCGAGAAGTGTCACGATATCACGACAAGAGCTTAGTCAAAGTCGTCAAAGGCTAAAGTGTCGCGATATCACGACAAAAGCCATAAGATAGTGTACGGTTGCAAAGGTGTCGCGATATCGCGACATGTTGTAGTTTCGCGATAGAAGCTACAGAAGAGTTGCAGAGGCAGTGAAGCCGACAAAGTTAAATTTGGGCCGACAAAGATTAGGGTTTGTAGCCGATGTAGTTTAGGGTGTGCAGCCGACTAAGATCAAGGTTTTAATCTTGAAAGTGTTAGTATAAAAGGAGGGCTGCTTGGAGAGTTAAGTATCGATTGGAGTGTGCGTTCGAAGTGCGACGTTCGCAGATAGAGTGCGAAATTCGATAGCAGGGTACAGAGTGCATTTTGTCGAATCGTCTAAGTGAGAGAGATCGCAAGGAATCAGAGTGCACGAAGATGGTGCTGCTGTGTTTGCGAAAAGGAGCAGAAGCTGTTGGCGTTGCAATATTCATAGATAGAGCGTAGGGGGAGAAGTTCGATCGTCGACAGCTGAGTACCACTGTGATTGCACAGACAGTGCAAAGACTGGAGTTAGACAAAGTGCGGCTGTAAAAGCACAAGAAGTTGTGTATGTTGTGAAGCAGTCTGGGCAGGTTCTAGTGAGAACTTGCAAAGCAGATCTGAGACAAGTCTTGGTGAAGACTTGGGTGAAGATCAAGCAAGCTTTAGTGAAAGCTTGTGAACCACTTTTTGTGAACCAGATTTGAGGACCAGTTGAGGACAGAGATTGGTGCAGATTCGAGGACATTTGTGCCAGACCGAAGGACTGTGTTTGGTGCAGATCAGAGATAGAGAACGAGGACATTTGTGCTAGACCGAAGGACTGTGTCTAGTGCAAATTCGAGGACCAGCTTGGTGATGATAGAGTTGAGGACAGAGGTCTCCAGCCAGAGCAGGGAAGACAGGTGTCTTCTATGGATAGAGTTCCATTTGCTAAGGGCAGCAGAGGCAGAGGTCTTCTAGAGGATCACCAGCTAGAACAGAGCTAGGGGATTGGTGTCTCCTTTGGGTTGGTGCCCATAAACTTTGTAATCGGGAAAGGTATTCCCAGAATTATGATTTGATAAAATTTAGTGAAATATTTTATCCGTGGAGTAGCCCACTTTGGGTGAACCACGTAAATTGTTGTGTCTCTTTGTTGATGGTGTTTTGTGCATTGCTTTGATTACGGCTTTTGAATCTGCTATCTATACACTGCATATTTTTGAATTGAAAGTTGAATTGAAGGAAAAAGTAAAAAGTGGTCTTATACTGTTCACCCCCCCTCTCAGTATAAGCTTGTGTTCTTCAGTCTAGGCTATTATATTTGGATATTCTCTACATAACTATTTTATTTGTTCTAGTTCTACCACTGTACAATCAGTCCATACTTTGATCATTTTTCTCGGTTCTAGTTCTATTTCCTTATACCAACGTTCATCTACCTTGATCCTTAGACCTACAGCTCTATCGCTATTATCAAAAAGGCTCTCTAGGGTGATTAGTCTCCTAGGGATATGATTGTTTTCAATTGAATAAGGCTCTCTTCATCCTCTTCTTGTAATGCTCTATGTGTAAAGCAATTCATCTCATGAATAAAAAATCCAAGATCTGCTCATCGTTCTCAAATACCTGCCAAAAAATGTCCTTGTCAGGCACAAAAGACCTGTATATAAGTCTAACTATTTTAGACTTCTGAATAACATTGCTCACTGGGCAAAAATTTGATCCTACTAATGCTAACATGTCTGCATGTGTGTTTTTCTCTCTAAAAATGGATTTCATTTTTAGTGCTTCAAAATTTTTCAATAGATCTAACACTTTGTTTTTGTAAGCTCTTAGGTAATGTTGCTTACAAACGCATTTGCCAGTAACCTATTTAATAATCAGCTCTGAATATTCATAGATCATTAGCTGTTTTGCACCCATTTTTTTAGCTTTCCTGAGTCCCAAACACAAGGCTTCGTATTCAGCTGCGTTATTAGTGCAACTCCATGTCAACCTATATGAAAAGAATTTTTCTTTTCCAGTAGGTGAAATCAGAAAAATTCCAGCTCCTGCTCCATTTTTGCACCTTGACCCGTCAAAGTACAATTTCCATAACTAGTTGGCCGAATCACCTATTTTAGGGACAACCACAGGAAGCTTTTTTCATTTTTCAATGGAATAGCTTCCTATTCCTGTCTCTACCATAGAGTTGAAATTCTCCATCAAAAACTTAGCTTTAGATTGAATTTCCTCCATGGTTTCTTCCATTAGATCAATGTTTTCCAATTCCTCAGACATCATGTTTATGGTAGCTGTTTCCTCTAGTATTTCTACGCAAAAAGTAGATGGTTTTTCATTGTAGATCTTAACTCTTTTACCTTTGAAAGGACTTCTAAATCTAAATAATCTAGAGATAGATAACCGCCCAATTTGGCTATGAACTCTCTGGATAAACACATACTAAATATGGTTCTAAGTCTACAAAAACTACTTCTTGTATGAGGACTACTTCTGGCATTCTGTGGACTTGAATAGGGATATCTTTGATCACCCCGATAGTTTTCACTGGAGTACCATCTAATTTCAACACACCAGGATGACTTCAAGTATATTCCATCCCCATTATGTCACATACGACTTTCGACATCACCGTAGTTACGGCCCCTGAATCAATCATGCAATTGTGAACTATCCACCCCTCCATTTGCAAGGATAGATAGAATGGGGGCAATTTGTTTTTCCTAGAGGTTGACACAACATTTTCTTGTATAACATTTGAGGAAGAGGTATCATTATTTAATTTTAAGGATTCTTGGAGGAGGTCAATCTGACCAGAATTTGTAGTGCATCATACATTCTTATTTTGGAAAGGGGTCCTCTTCATTTCTTCTGCAATGTTGAACGAAAGAGTTGCAGTTGGGGATACTTCAACACTTTTCTCCCTTCCACTAGTCGATGCATCATATCTATCTCTGTAGACCTGCGTAGCTTCTATTCTTTGTTTTTTTGTTAATGAAGGAAATATGAGTCTTTCCTTTGCTTGCTCTTGAGTCTCACTCCATTTTCTAGGAGGAAATTCTTTTCTTAGTGCAGTCACAAAAATTTGAGTAGGATTAGAACGTCCTTTCTCATTAGACTGGTTTTTCTATGAAGTTGCCCTGGAGGCAGGAGGAAAACCTAGTGGTTGGAGTTCCTTAGGGTCAACTAGTAATGGCTTTTTTTTTATCTTGTCAGGACTGATACTTGCTCCACTGATGGCATTTCCAAATTGTGGTGCACCTCTTTGATTATGTTCACCTGTCCCTTATCGATTTCTTTGGCTATTTCATTAATAACCACTTGCACATGATGTTGATGAATCATGCATGAATCTTCTCCATGAGGATCATTGCAAGTGGTACACCAGTAATCAGAATTAGCAGGTTCTCCATTATCTCCTGTCTCATTTGCATACACCACATTTTTTCTCTCTTGTACCCTTCCACTTGTCGAAGCACCTTCCTTTTGTATCTGTGGAAATCTTCTTGCCTGAATATTCCTTTTTGCCTCTCTCTTTTTCATGGATGCCATTTCATTTGACAACGTCTTCATTGTATCAATTATGGTTGTGTATTGATCATTGGGGGGAGCTAATGCAAGGGGTGTGGTTGGTAATGCAAGAAATGTATGAGGTACGGCTATAGCTGGGAGGACCTGCGTTTATGGGAGTACATGCATTTTAGAAATTGATGCTTGGGAAAGCTCTGGTAAAATTGGCAATAGACTCTTTGATGGGTATATTTTTGTAGCGATGAGATCCGCTTTACCCTTTGCTGCCTCTAGATAGATCTGAAAAAAAGTGGTTACACAAGATTGCCTTATTATCATACTGAGATCTGAATCAAAAGCCCTTAAGTAATAGCATATAGCTTGTTCTTCCATGGGCTTTAGGCCTTGCGGTACTCTATCATGAGTTTTGGTAAATCTGATGTTGAAATCTTGGATTTCTTCTTGTGGATGCCTCTCAATGACAGTGAATTGATTCAACAATGTGAAAGGATCCACATGTATATTAAATTCATCGACCATATGGCCGGCCAGTACTGCCCAAGAAGTAATGGATCCAACGGGAGCTCTGTACCAATAGAGCATCTTTCATTTCAAATATATAATCAACAATATGACCATTATATCTTCCTGAGTGATGTTGTAAATAGATGCTAGCGATGATACATCTAAACAATGCTCATCTGCTATTTTTTTTGTTTCGTCAAAGGTCGGTAATGCTTTTAGTGTAGCTTGTGGAATTTGGTGGTGTGTTCCCAAGTTCAAAGGGCCAGTTTGATTCCACACAAGATGCGTTGGGGCAAGGGCAGCTACCATGATTGCTAAAGGAGTTACAACCGCTATGGGATTGCTTGCAGATGCTCCTACAACAGGTGTTAAAGAGGTGCTAATGGTGCCGGGTAGATTTTATTGTGCGGTTAGGACAGGGTGTGCTTTTAGGCTTTCGAGATGTAGTTCAAAGAACTCTATAGGTTTTTCAGTGTTTCTAGCTTAGGATCTGGTTATCATATGGCTATATAACTAGAGGGTTTTTAGAAAAGGTCTTTCTTTTATGGTCTAAAATGCAACAGAGTCGCCAGGTGGTTTTTTCTTGAGATTTTTAAACAAAGAGGCTCTTAAGGTAAAACAATAAAAATTATACAATAATGTGGGATTTTTGGTCCCACCAGGCATGCCAAAAACTATTGGAAAAAAATCTACCTTCGATTAATAGTGTTGCGCCTTAGATTTTGCCAACATTGAATAGACAGATCTTGCTTGAGATCATTTGTCTAGTCTCCAGAGAAGGCTGGTTCCTTTAAGATTTTTAGAGAAAAGGGGAACAAGAGATAAGGGAAATATAGCCTAAGCTAGAACTTTTCTCATGGTACAGATTAGACAACAACAAACATTGATGATGCAGACTACTACTTTCAGAGTTTTTTTTATATCTTCTTTATAGAAAACATGAATTCCTGAGTGTGACTTTTAGATGTTCGTCTAAAAGCATGTAAACATATTTTAATGTTCAAATCTAGAAACAATATTTATACATGCACAGTCCATATTTTAGAATAGATACATTATAAAACTTAAAATGAATAAAAGTTAAAACACTAGATACATACACACTTGCACACATAAGTTTTGGAAGCCAGAAGAAGAAATATTTTATTGCTTGTAATCCAGTACATGTACATCAAGCTTGTAAACGTCCAAGAGCCGACCTTTTTTCATGGTCAACTCACTCCTATTTATACCCTAAAAAGAGTATATTCTACCACGTACATTTAATTTATTCAATCAATTACAAGTAATTGTCTACAGTTTCTAATAATATACAATGGATTTTCTGCAGATTGAAAAGATTTCCTTCTAGCTAATTTTAGATGAGCCTGCTATTCTACAATCATCCAACGGACCTGCCAGGTTATAATCAATAGACCATTCTTTAGAAATCAGCACCTGATGTCAGTGCATGTCCCCACTTGCCAAAAATATACTCTATTCATTTATAGTTGGCATGTCGCAAAATCATGACATTCTTTCCTTGCTTTTCTCTTTTGCCGCCTCCAACCACAAAAATGAGACAAGTCACAAAATCACGATATTCGTCTCTTGGTCTCTTGTTTTTCTCTTCTATCGCTTCTAGCCATGAAAATGAGACATGTCACAAAATCATGACATTTGTCTCTTACTTTGCTCTTATGTTGCCTCCCATCGTGAAAATGAGACATGTCGTGAAATCGCAATGTCCGTCTCTTGATTTGCTCTTCTACCGCTTCCAGTCATGAAAATGAGACATATCACGAAATCACGACATTCGTCTCTTACTTTGCTCTTTTGTTGCCTCCCGCCATGAAAATGAGACATGTCATGAAATCGTGACATCCGTCTCTTGCTTTGCTCTTCTGTCGCTTCTAGCCACAAAAATGAGACATGTCATGAAATTGTGACATTCGTCTCTTACTTTGCTCTTTTGCTGCCTCCTATCGCAAAAATTAAACATGTCACAAAATCACGACGTCCATCTCTTGCTTTGCTCTTCTCTCCATGAAAAGGCAACATGTCGCGATATCACGACACTTTTGCCTCTTTGTTCTCCTTTGTTGCTCTTAGCCACGAAAATGCAACATGTCGCGATATCGCGACACTTTTGCCTCCTTTCTCCCTTTTGTCGCTCTTAGTCGCAAAAATGCAACATGTCACGATATCGTGACACTTTTGCCTCATTGCTCTTTCTCTTCTATTTTGGCTGTTAAAATGCAACATGTCACGATATCGCAATACTTTTTCCTTCTTGCTCTTTCTCTGCTCTTTAGCCGCGAAAATACATGTCACGATATCGCGACACTTTTGCCTCCTTGTGCTGTCTCTTCTCTTTGGGGTGCGAAAATGTGACATGTCGCGATATCGTGACACTTTTTCTTTTTTGTTATTTATCTTCTCTTTTACCATGAAAATACAACATGTCGCGATATCGTGACACTTTTTCCTTCTTTTTCTTTCTCTTCTCTTTAGCCGCAAAAATACATGTCGCGATATCGTGACACTTTTTCCTCTTTGCTCCTTCTCTTCTCTTTTTCCATGAAAATACATGTGATATCACGACACTTTTTCCTCCTTGCTCTTTCTATTCTCTTTAGTCACAAAAATACATGTCATGATATCGTGACACTTTTGCCTCATTGATCCCTTTTGTTGCTCTTAGCCGCAAAAATACAACACGTCGTGATAACGCGACACTTTTACCTTATTGATTATTTTTGTTGCTCGTAGCCATGAAAATACATGTCGCGATATTGTGACACTTTTTCCTCCTTGCTATTTCTCTTTGCTTTGGACCGTGAAAATGCAACATGTCACGATATCACGACACTTTTTCCTCCTTGTGGTGTTTTGTTTTTTCTTTGATCTTTAGCATATGGGCCACTTTGGTCTTCTTGGAAAATATGCAAAAAGGTGCATCAGTTGTTTTTCTATAGTTAGTCACTTTTTGACTAATAGTAACCACCAGAAAGGCTCACACCTAAGGAAAGAATATCATTATTGCAATAGAAAATGAATAAGCAACATGCATAAAAGACAAAATTGACAACAAGATGTATGATAAACACTTTATTTATTCATGAAGTCCAATTTATGTTACAATTACATACCTCTTAGGGATAATCATGCTGATATAATATTACAATAAGTTTTCTTGTGATTGTAATCCTCTTCAAGATAGGTGTGATGCTCAATGTACCTTTATAGGATGACACAAACTACTCTAGGGTGGAGATGCCCTCTTCTTCACGATGGGGAAGGAACTTGATAGTTGGTTCTCCTTTGAAACTGTTCCCTATGGTCAAGAAACAACACAAGAATGTCAAAAATATAGGCAACCTCTCATGATGAGGCCCTTTTAGGTAAATTGCATAATGACATCCTTAAACACGCACAATCAAGAAAGTATAAAATATTCTTCTAAACTATGCAAATCGAATCAAGATTCATACAATAGTGTAAAGAAAGACAACAACTACTCTATGCATGGATCAGATATGTGAAATAAGGCATGAAAGTGCATAAAGAACTTATTAATGTCCTAATTTAAGCATAAAAATAAAGAAGATAAATTAACCTAATTCTACGGCTAGAAATCTGCTAAACTACCATAAAATCATGAAAACAATCAATCTAAGTTATTTAACCAGATAGAAATGGAAATAGAAAGGTGGTTATACCTCTATTACAAACCATAGCTATGATGAGCAGTCTGCACTGTAAACCACGTATGAGAGTCATGATTAGCACTCTGATAGTCTTACCCTCAATTCCAAGGATAGTGGGCTTGACCTCCTTGTCCAATTTATGTTCAAGGGTCACCTTCGATGTCCTCTTGACAGATTTGGTGGTTAAATCATTTGATTGGGCCTTCGTTTGCCCAAATTTACACTTATTGACTCTCTTAGGCACCTCGGGCATCCATGACTAATTGATATTTAGAGTATTGACAAAGTAGCTCTCAAATGCACGTATTCAGTATGCAATTCGACAGGGATTCGTTGCTCTTTTGATAAATCAACCCCATATATCTCTTCCCCATTTGAAGGAGGTATTTATAGCATGTCCCTAGGGCTAGGGGTGGCTTCATGGAGAAGCCAAGATCAAAAAGGGGTGGTTAGGATAGTTTGAATGGAATCTTATGGCATATTCCATCTTTCAACCACCCTCTTCTAGATCAAATGGTCATTTCGAACGATTTGGCTTGGATCAGAGGCCAACTTAAATTTAGTTAAAACTGTAGGTTACAATTGTGGTTCAGACTGCAAACCGTAGGTGTCAACCATGATTTAGCCTATAGATCATAGGTTTGGGTTGCAGTTCATACTGATTAGGCCAAGGTGCCCAAATTGAGTGGTTAAAAAAACTGCTCTATCTTAGAATTTTTCCAAGACCTTCCATACGGTCTTCTAGCATGTCCATATGAGTAGTCGTCTTCGACATGATGTGTTTTAGGTGTCTACACAATGTGCTACCTAAAAGGACTTGGCTAGAACTTGGAACTCCATATCTATGGGCATAGAGCTTCTGACTATATGGTGTTGACCAGTATGATATCGAGACAAAGGGAGCCTTGACAACATAATGGGTGGTGATAGCTGACCAAGATTTTATCCTAGATTTTGTTGTGATTACTATGCAGAAGCCTGCATATTATGCGTTATTAAGAAGAGGATGTCTACATGTAGCCAAAGTTTATCACAACTGGGAAAGGAATTAGATCACTTTTAAAAAAGGTATAGCATAAGTATATGATTAATTTGAATAATCAAAGGGTCAATGAGGATATAGCCATAACTGAAAAATTAGAAAACTCTTCAAGAGATGAAGGATATGAACCTAATGAAGAAGGAATGTTGTACCTTGATGAATGTAGTGAATATGAAGCTAGATATGATAGCGGACTTCTTCATTGGAAAATGGAAGAGTACAAAAGTTTTTAGCCCAAATGCCTCTGTATTAACTCAGAGGATATCAAGGAAAAACAAGATGAAATCATAATCAACCAAGAACCTAAAAGGAAGTGAAAGAGAAATGGATGTTTCCAAAACATTTTGTAGAATATATAGTAGGAGATATGAAAATTGATGCAATACCGACACACTCGAAGAATGTGGAGAAAACAGTGAGTGAGCCAAAAAATATCAAATACAAAGGACCTTGGAAAGTGGACATCAATCTAGGGATGGATGAGGAACCTAGGATGATTCACTATGGTGGTGATTGCAATAATGTAGTGAAAGTGGTAGCCTTTAAGATATTATTAGAATATAAGGATGTCTTTGCATGGACATACAAGGACTTGAAGAGAGTAACACCTAAGTTATGTGTTCATAATATCATGTTGATGCCTAGAGCACAACTAGTAAGATGAATCTAAAATATGTTGCATTAGTGAATGCAAAGATAGAGAAATTGTTAGATGTAGGTTTCATATTTAGGGTTACAACCAGTGAATGGGTATCATCTATAGTGGTCACCTTGAAGAAGGAAGTGGAAAAAATCAGAATGTGTGGAATTTATAAGTCTAAATGTAGTAACCATTAATGATCCCTTCCCTATTCCCTTCACAGATTTAATTCTAGAGGAAGTCACAGGATATGAGATCTATTTATTTTTTGATGGATTTTTGGGTTACAATCAAATAAGCATAGTTGACGAAGATAAGATAAAGACCAAATTTATTGTGGAGCATGGAATCTATGCATATAATTGAATACCATTTGGGATTTGTAATACCCTAGCTACATTTCAACATATTATATTGTATATATTTGATCAGTTGGCGACGGGGAAGTTCAAAGCATTTTTGGATGACTGGTCCATTTATGGGGAGATCAAGGAGCATATTCCTACCATCAGTGAATGTATGAGTAGGTGCAAAAATGCACAAATATCATTAAACCTTGAAAAGTGTTATCTGATGGTACCATATGGAAATTTTTTAGGACACATAGTGTGCAATGAAGGATTAAAAATAGATCCTGATATGATCTGTGTGATATTGCACATGGAATAACCATATTATGTGAGTTCACTTAAAACCTTCCTTGGATCGATGGGGTATAATCGAAGGTTTATTAGTAATTTTGCACATGTGCCTTATCCATTGGATTTGTTGAAAAAGAAACATATTCCTTTCATATGGATAGAGGAGCACCAAGGATCATTTGAGGAGTTGAAGTCCAAGCTTATCAGTAGCTCTACTTTGGTGTTTCCAAATTGGTATAAGGAATTCCATGTCCACATTGACGCTTCAAAATTTTTAATTGGATGTTCTTTAGCACAAGAAGAATAGTTCAGGCTAGATCAACATATTTTCTTTGCTAGTTGTCTATTGTCAAGGGTGGAAAGAAAATACAATACAAAAAAAAAGAGAAGCCTTGGGAATGGTATATGTAATTCAAAATTTTAGGCATTACTTACTGATGAATCCCTTTGTTTTTTATGTAGATCACCAAGATTTTTTGTACTTAATAAAAATTGGTAATACAAGGACGAGTCAATAGGTGGCTCATCATCCTATAGGATTTTGTATTTTGAGTAGTAGTGAGACTTGGTAAGAAGCATGTAATTGTAGACCAATTGTCCCAGATACGATTAGGAGAGCCTGTAGGAACAGATATTCTAGATGAATTCCCTAATGCACAATTATTCGCCATCAATCTTGTTCCATCATGGTACAAGTCTATTGGCTATTATCTATCCATAGTAGAGTTACCACAAGAGATGACAAAAATCGAGAAGAATAAAGTAATTATGAAGCTAGCACCCTTCTAGTTGATAGCAAGATTTCTATATAAGATGGGAAATGATGGTATCTTACAAATATGCGTGATGGAGGAAGAAGTTAAAGTGGCATTGAAAGAATCTGATTAAGGCTTAGTAGGAGGGCACATGGGACAAAATACCACTACTAGGAAAATATTACTAGTAGGATTATGGTGGCCCACACTATATAACGATGAAAAATAATACATAAAAGCATGCAATACTTATCAAAGGATAGGGAAGCCAATAAATAGAGACTTTATGCCATTGCATCCATCACAAACCCAAGAGATATTTTAAATATGGGGATTGGACTTTGTCAGATCATTGAAAATATATTGAAGAAGGAAGTGCATGTACATTGTGGTAGCAACAGAATACTTGACAAAGTAGGTCAAAGCAAGAGTGCTACCTGATAAATCAGCTAAAAGTATAGCAACATTCTTGTATGAGTAGGTAATTACAAGATTAAACATTCCACTACAAATAACAAGTGATTAGGGAGGACACTTTGTAAATGAGATCATTAAGATGCTGACAACCGAATTCAAGATTTTACATTCATTGTCTAGTTTGTATTACCCCAGAGCCAATGGGAAGGCAAAAGCAACAAATAAAGTCCTGGTATCTACTTTGTACAAAACCTATGGAATAGATGGAGTGGATTGGGAGGAAATATTACCATCTATTTTGTGGGCATATAGAACAAATTTTAAACCAAAAATAGAGCATACACATTTCTAGTTGATGTATGGACAAGAGGCAGTGGTGCTAGTCAAATTATTGATACCAAGTCTAAGAGTTACAATGGAGCATCACTTGGGTGATTAGGAAAGTTTGGAGGAGTGACTAAATCACTGATTAAGTTGGATGAAAGAAGATTCATGGCACAATGGGAAATTGAGGTAGCCCAAAAATAAGGAAATTGTGGCATGAAAAACACTTGAGGAAGCTAGAACTTAGTCCGGGTGACTTAGTTCTAAATATTAATGGGAAACAAGAAATCAATACTGGTAAGTTGAAGACTTTATGTCTTGGTCCCTACAAAATGTGGAAGTAATAAATAATGAAGAAGTCAAGTTGTAAAACTTGAATGGGACTGAGGTACCCAATACTTTAAATGGTTCAAAGTTGAAGCCCTATAAAGTATAGTGCTTATTCATTTCTTTGAAAGAGATAGAATGGAGAAGACAAGGAAGAGCTCAGCAATGAACTGAAGAAGAACAAGGTTAATCATAGGAAGAGCCTGACATGGGAATCACACACTTATTTTTATAAGGGAAGGAGACACGGATAACTATAGAACAACAATATTTGGTACCTCAACCCAGATAAAGAAGAATATTGCGAGTGCATGTCATATTTGTAGATGGGACTGAATGAGTCATAGAGGAAGACACAGAGTGGATTCCTCCAAATGAAAGAGGATATTAGGAGATAATACTATTACCCAAAAATAGAAAAGGTAAGAAGAAGCACCCCAAGTAAATCAAAACATGATGTATCCTTAGGTGGAACGTAGAGAACTACCCCAACAAGTAGAAGGACGAAGAAGGATACGGTTAATAGTACGATATGAAGATAGAGTGGACACTTTTGAAATGGAATTTCCAGAGAAGAATTGAAATGAGACCATTGATGAAGAATTGGTTGGACTTACTCCATTAGCTCATATAGGGCTATTACAACAAATAATGTAACTATAGACCCAACAAATACAGGAGGAATATCAGACACTACAAGGTCATAATGCAAGGTTGAGGGAGCAAATCATCCAAGAATTGGATGGTACAATACAAAGGTTGGATGAGCAAAGAGTAGCGAGGCTATAGGAACTAGAAGGGAAAGCTAAGGATAATGAGGGGATAACTCAAAAAAGTGGTATAATAAATTATGGTGTAAGCACAAGTGAAGGAAGAAGATCACAAGTAGCACCAATTGATCTACCAATGACAAATGAAGATGCAAAAATACTTTGGTGAGACATTGAGGAAGCAACCACATCACCTAAACCACAAGGTAACACATGAGTAGATTTGAGTGAATCTAGTGATGAAGGAATGTCTTTGCTGGTAAGGGAACCTAACATAGAGAGCAATGGTGATGATGACTGCCTAAGAAGACCCTAGGAGCCTCAAGCCAACCTTGATCCTCAAGCTTATACAATAGTCTATCGAAAACTAAGAATACAAAGGAGATAAGTAAGGAGATTGGAGAGATTGATAAACTTACCAATGGATTGGTCAGAGAAAAGAGAGGATAATAAAAATGACTCAAGTTTTGATATAGAATTTTTTGATGCATATAGAGAGATCTTGGAAACCTCATCTCCATAGATATGCTTTGAGAAAATAATATGGAGACATCACTTAATACATGCAGATCATAGAATCAGAGCACTACAACAATTATCACCAAGTGTAATATGAAGTAGAAGTCCACTAGCCAATATTGAATTGGTAGATATAACTCCTGATAATAAAGTAATGAGAGGGAGGAATCGACAAGGACCCCTAAGGATTTAGCTAGAAATGGGAGGAGGTATTCGACCATGGAATGAAAGAAGTCAAGGTGATATTACACCAAGAGGAGGAAGAGGATGAGGAAGGTTTCGACCCCCTACTCCTAGATGGATGGGAGACACACCTTTAGCATGTTTGAATTAGACAAGGAATCTACAAGGTATACTAAGGATAAGAGGAATATTACCAAACCCTACAAGGCGGTATCCATTGGGATGACCACCACTAATATGACAAGGACCTCAAAGAGTGGAAGGAGGCAGAGGATTACTCCAAGGAAGGGAGGAACCACCAATTGTTCAGAGAGGTTTGATATCAAGAGGAGTAGGACATGGAAGGCACTTGCAAGGTAGAGGCCTTACTGGTAGAGGAAGAGTGCATTTTGTAGATGAAATAAACCATGGATAGCAAAGGATTTGATCACCAAGTCTGGAGATAGAATTGATCTAAGGAGATAGGTGGATAAGTCACTCAAATGATAGCAGAATAGTCAGAGCACCACCACCAAGGGATCCATCACCTGTACGACAAGAGGAAGAGACACAAAGAGAAGATACTCCAGCTTGCAATTGTACAATTCCAAATTGCACACATGGTAGTGGAAGGCCAGGGAATTCGGTAACATCACAAGTCGAGATGAATCGCCCTAGAGAGCAAGTGGTACCAGATGATACAATCACTCATAATGTCATGGTTGAACCTCCAAGAGAAGAATCATATGGGATCGTGCAAGTGAATGTCACTATGTGATTCCCATGATGGTAAGTGTAAATAGTATTAGGAAATGAAAAAAATAAATAAAGAGGAAAAATAAAATTCCTTAGTTGTGAAAATCCCTCGGGATGCAATTAAGAAGGAAGTTGGTTGAAAACTAGAAATGATGACCTCTTCAAGAGAAAAATGGAAAATTTCTCTAAGTGATAGATCGTACAAACCAGTTAGAAGGTGGAAAAAGCACAAGTTTGAAATCGTACAAGCAGAAATAGAAAAGACACATATAGAAATCGTACAAGGGAGCTTATTGTATGATTTAGATCGTATAGTGTATGATTTGATCGTACAAATGTATGATTTGCAACCACCACAATTAATGTTTGCATGTGTGGAATGATGAGTTATTGAGAAATATAGGAAAAATATGAAATCACATGCAAAAAGTAGTGAGTTGTCGATCATCCGGGCAAAAGAAGACAAAAATGCATGCAAAGAAGGTAAAGTGGCACAATTTTAAAAATTGAACGGTTAGGGTTTTGCAGCAATTTAAATAGAGGATGCTTGAAGTATTTTTGCAAACCATACAAGGGTAAATTCAAAATTTTGAGGAGAGCGAAGGTGAAAAGCATGCAACTAGATAAAATCTTCTACATGGGTATGGAAATTCACTAGTAGAACTACAAGATTGCATGACCCATTTTAATTTTGCACTAGGGAGACTTTTTGCATTCAAATAAAATAAATCAAAAGAGAAAAAGTGAGGGTTTTGACTCCATTAAAAGCAAATTTTGAATTGCAACTAAAGGGAAGTGAGGGTTTGCAGTAGAAGGCATCAAAGAAAGAAACAGATTGTTGAAAACGTCCACCTAGGGTTCAAGGAAATTGCAGATTGGAGTCAGAGTGAAGAAATTGCAAGAAAAAGAACTTACAAGCCCTAATAAGAGAAAAAGCGACAAAAAATAATTGTAGAAGGTATAAGCAAAAGGGGAGATGACCGTACAACCCTACAACACAGCCAAGAAAATTTTTTTTTGGGAGAAATTACACCAAGTAAAGGAAAAATTATAGATTTGCTCTGGAATTGCACTAGAAAGATAGATCGGGACATTTTGGCAACTGGGTTGGTGACAAATCATGGAAAGGGAGTGAAAAACATAATTTTTAGGTAAATAAGGGTTTCAGAAGATGTGTTGTATGATTTGGAGGATAGATTGTATGATTTCAGGGAGAACTTGTGCGATTTCAAGCAGTTTGGAGGCTAATTTAAGCCTTTTCGAGCAAATCGTATAGATATAGCAAAGGAGAAAATGTGGATAGGGATATTGTATGGATTGGTATGACCCTTGTACATTTTGGTGTAACTAATGTATGATTTGTAGTTGTTGAATGGTTTTGAAGCAGTTTGAAGGATTATACGATTTGGAGGTTGTTGTACGAACAAAAAATGTACATGAATGGTTTGGAGGGTGTATTGTACGATTTATAGTAGCATTGTATGATTTTTAGAGGACTTCTGGTTGCATGATGGTTGATGTCTAGAAAGAAAATCTAACTGGAGGAATGGTAGGAAAATGATTTCAACCAAAGAGTTTGGATACCGGTTAAGAAGAATTGTAGCCAATAGAGTTGAACGGTCACTAGGACCTCTGCATAAGAGGGAGTCACATCCGTGGCAACACCAAGGGTGATAGTTTTAGTCCTATGGTTGGCATGGTAATCATCCTTGGAGGAGAGGAGGATACAGGTCATGGAGAGAGTAAATGTATTGGAGGGTTGATCGAAGAAGGACATTGTCAAGGTTTTGAGAGGAGGAAATGGCATAAGAAAGAGCCTCAAGGAGGGAACTATGTAGTGAAGTCCATTACACAAAAGATCTAGAGGAGGATCTGAGCAGTGAATCCGAGGAGGACTAGGTTGATATAATGAGGATATCATTTATACAACATGGAGGAGATACATGTCGAAAGTGGTGGAATAAAGAAGAAAATAAGAACCACCCATGGAGAAAAGAATTTGAGAAGGTTGGTGTAGCTATGATAGCATAGGTGCCACCACACCAGAAGACCTTATTTTATAACTATCTATTGTAGATTGTTTAGGCATACGATCCTGCAAGCAGACTTGCCTATGTTAATATGGGAAAATAGTCGGTGAAGGTAGAGTTCATAGTAGAGGCATTCAGAAGAACATTTGGATTGCCAAAAAATGGTATTGAGATAGTCAAGAAGTTGCTTGATCTGATTGAGACACATCGCATCATCACTTCACTCACCAATGTGAAATCATCGATCGAAGCAAAGATCTCGGGTGTAAGAACTCGAGGGATTAAATAGAGCCAGTTGATAGGAAAGGATTGGCCATGCACCATGAATATTGTAATGGCTCGACTGTCAGGAGAAACATGAGCCATAGAGATGCCAATATGGATGGCTCAATATATGGAAGGTATTACCAAAGGAATTCAGTATGATTGGGGTACCTATCTGGAGAGAAAAATGCATGACGTACTAACAAAAAGGTCAAAGAATTTTGGGATGACTTTCCATGCTATTGGATTGTTATTGAATGTTGTTACATAGATGGGAATTCATTTTCTGGGCTTGACAGAGCCTAGGAATATTGATGCAGGTAAGCCAACCATTCTATGGTGGGTAAAGTCAGTGCCAATTCATAAGGAGACTCTAGATAAGTCTCGGGCAAAGAAAGCACCTAAGAAGTAGGCCACTATAGTGCATGAGGATACTCCTTCGGATGAGGAGGTACACCATCGAAGGAAAAGACCTAGGAAGTTGCAACCTAAACTGGAACAACAAGCACTTCAACAATGATAGTAGGAGTAATCATCAGTTCAGGAAAGGGAGGAAATTATGGGGAGGTAATCCAACCTAGTATGGATAAGAACAAGAATACAATGGGAGAGAATGGCAAATAATCCCATTCTAAAAAAGTAAGCCGAGCCTGTATAGGAGAATCAACAAGAGGAAGGACAGTCAGACTCGAAGAGGCTGGATTTACACAATTGGGATTGGGTAGATGTAGAGGAGATGGTAGAGTCCCCATATATTTTCCAGTCTACCGATCTTAAAATTTTGGACTCTTCTAAAATTTTGGATGATACAAAAGTGAGGCAAATAGTACAAGAAGTGATATCCACTACATAGGAAGTAAGGGAGAAAGCCAAGGTGGTAGTGGAAGCCTTAGAAGAAGAGTCAAGAGAGAAAAAGAAGCCCCACTTTAGATTCATGATGGGAGGAGGCACTAATCAAACTGAACAGAGTGATGCACAAGAAGATACGAATGCATCACAAGAATAGGAAAATCCTATTGTTGAAGAGGTCACAATAATGGAAGTTCAGTAGAATCAGGAAGAAAAGTAGGTGATAGAAGAACAATAGGTGGACTTGCTTGAATAGCAAAAGGAAGTCCAAGAACCTATAGGGAAACAACAATCTCATCCTGAGGTTGTTGATATTGAAGATGATATGGAGGTTGAGAGACCTATGGGACAAACTCCACCACAGGAAAAGATAAACATAGAGAAAGCACTAATGGAGCTTGGGGGAAGCTCTGGTCACCACTTGGAAGAAGAGGAAGAACAAACTCCTACATAGGAAGAACTACAGAGGATGCAAAAAAGCTACCTCCTAGAAATACCACAGTTCTCAAATATTGAAATTGAAGAGGATGCAAAAAGGGTAGAGGATCAGGTGGACCATTTCTTCTCTCATATGGGCAATGCCATGGCCAATACCAAACTATAGTTTTGTATTGGATGCGTAGGAGAATTGAAGCTATGGGAGGAACAAGTGTTTATTGAATTGGAAAAGATAATAGAATGGGTGAGTAGTGAGGATCGTATAAGGAGAATTGTTGATATCCATGTACATCACCCATGGAGGTTACCCAGGGAAGAGGTAACAATGATTTTAGGAAGAGATGACTTACTAGATGGAGTGAGAACCAACTATAGGTAGCATCCGAGGTTGTACCTAGATAAAGCCAATTATCCGACTTGTCCCTTGAATACAGTGAAGTTGGAACATAAGAGGGTAAACTTAGGCTTGGCTATCACTCTGAGGAAGTTGAACTTCCTAACACATTGGATAGAGTGGCTGAGCATAGGATTGGAGCAGATCTATCAGCTCAAGGAAGCTTAGAAAGAAGAGACAGAGGCCACTCGAAAGGAAATGGTTGCAATGGAGGAAGAATTGAATAAGAGTAAGGCTGCAACAGAAGAAAAGTTAAAGAAATTGGAAGAAGAACTACTGAATAACAGGGCTAGTTTTGAGGCCAAAATTAGTTCTCTAGAAGAGGAGAAGCGACAGGTCTCACAAATGGTAGAAGAAAGGATCAAGGAGTTGGAAGCTCAATTAAAAACAAAAGAAGAATAGTTGCAGGTGAAGGATGAACAACTGAAAATATAGCTGGCTATGAAAGATGAGCAACTGATAGTGAAGGATAAGAAGATAGAAGAGCTTACAAAAGACAATAAGTGATATAATGATATGATCCTAGAGAAGCAAACACAATTGAAGGTTAAGGAGGAGATTGTTCGTGCTTTGGAGGCTGATATTAATCACCATCTGAAGACCATTATAGACAAGAATGAAGAGTTAGAAGTAGCAACTCAAACAGAAGCACATTTATAGGAGAAGCTTAAGAAGAGTGCTACTGAGTGCGAACAACAATTAAGGGAACTCTTGAAGACTACCAAGGAGACAACCAACCAGCATGGTATGAAAGTAGTAGAAATGGGTAACTACATAGCCAAGTTGCAGAATCAACGCATAATTCTTCATGCCCAGCTAGAAGACAGTGAAGCCTTAGTCAAAGAATATGAGGCCCAACTAAAATAGAAAGACGAGTCGGTGAGGACACCAACCAAAGTAAAGGGGAGGGTAGATGTAGGCAACAAATCCACCTCCTAGAAGAAGAAGTGACAAAGAGGATTTACCTAGTTTTGACAATTTTGACAGTTTTGGCAAAACATACAAAGCAGGAGTAAAACATACAAGGAGGAAGAAAAACATATAAAGCAGGAGAAAAACGTACAAACTAGAAGCTAAAATGTACAAGGTAGAATGTAATGCATATGAAATGCAATTTGAGTTGTATTTGTGAATGAATTTGATAATAAATGTAATTAGACTTAGTAAAAGGGTGTAATTAATATTTTCGTTATACATGGGCAGTTGTAAATAATGAATTGCCTCAGGAACCACTTGGAACGACCTAGGCAGACGTTATATAAGGCCCCCTTTCAATTTCGTAGGTCTAGTTATTGAATGCATCTATCTGATCATTGTGTGGAATTACTGGTTTATTGTGTATCCTTGTGGAAGTTGTTAGTGATTGTAATGTACCATTGAAGAGTAATGAATGAAGAATCACATTGCATAGCATTCTCTCACATCATTGTACGATTATGGAATGATGGATTAGTGTTTTGTAGTATCTGATTGTTGCATGTTACTTTTCTATGTCTATGGATGATGTTAATGCACTAGTATGAATAATGGAATTGAATCACCACTGGTGTGAGCCTTGGAAGTGATCTATGAGGAATATTGCATCTAGAAAAGATGTCTTGGGAGCTATTGTATGATTTTTGGAGATTTCCATTGTGAAGAACTTTCTCAAACCCTAAAGATAGAACTTGCATGTTGGTAAATATGGAGTAATTGACATTCCAAAACTTTCCAAAACTTGTATGAGAAATATTGGTAAATAAAAGCATCCAATTTGGCACCTTTTTGAACTTTCATTTCATACAAATCATACACCAGATGTGTTACAAATCGTACAAAAGAACTTTACCTGATTTGGTAGTTAGGCGATTGAAGAAAACTTACCCGATTTGGCAATTTTGGCAAATTGAACAAATTAGTTACAAAACTGTGTACGACAACTTACAAAACCAAATCTGAAGGATTGAATGAGTGTCAAATCATACAAGCACTGACACTGTATGATTTGGGATCGTACAATTGTATGATTTGAGTCCGTACAAGCTATTTTGCGGTCGCATATCAATTGTTGGGAAGACTGTACGGTTGTACGATTTGGGTATTTGAACAAGAATAGTAAATTGATCATTCCAAGCCTCTGAGAATCACCTCCCCACCAGGAATACTACACCCTTGTGCTACATGGTTTACAAAAAATATTGCAAAATTATTTCATATCTTTCTTTTTTCTCTAGTTGTTTGAAAGTAGACTCGATGTTGTTGAATTTCTTAACACATGAGAGAGGGTATCAAGAGTATATAAGTTCATTATCTAATGCATATGAAAATATTTACATGTACATGAGGAATTGGAATTAATACTCTTTTCTACCTTTGATCTATTAAAATATTCAAGTATTTTGTAAATAAATCTTTCAAACTAAGGGTAACGCTCCCATACGTATAATCCAAGAGAAGAAGAAGCCCTTATTATTTGTTCAACATGTGTATAAATAAATGTATATGCACAAAGTATGGGAAAAAAATATGCTTCCCTAGAAGGTTGATGTGATAGAATTTCCCTTTGTCTAAAGGATCTTGATGTATGAATGAGTAGATAACATCCATACTGGCTTATAGACTACATGGATATGATAATCGATTGCTTGATGCATTCATAAATGATTATGGGTATGTGAAGTGTTGATTACCAAATCCTAATGTTCTCAAAGGATCCATTATTTAGTCTGGATATTTTTGTTTTGAAGAAAATAATAAATGATAGTTTGTTGTTATGTATCAAGATGGAGGAAGTTCTCTATCTATCGACTAGAATTTTGTACAACCAGATAGATAATATCTAGCACACTTGATGAGTGATTATTTTGTGATTAGATATTTACAGTGTATCTACATAATATACTTAGTTGGAAATAATTTTTTTTTATCCAATGGATTATTAGGTAAATAATCGATGGAGACAATATGATTCATGAATTTTTAGTTGTAGAAGATCGAGCGACTATGAGAATAACATATATCCAGTATCTGGTGAAGCATACAAATAATTGTATTCTCACAAGTCATTGGATCCATGTAACCTCATAAGCCTAAACAAGATCACCTATTTTTCCTGCTTAGCTTACATCACATTAAATTAAGATAACAATAACATAACCAATTTCTAACCCTACTGGTATAATTATAACAACCCCTTGAGTAAATTGAAGTATGAAACTTAGAGGAGAAATATTCTTGGGCAAGTATATCATGGTGGATAAGTGGGAATCATAAGGATATTTGTTTACCTAGGTGACATAAGGATCTCAAACATCTTCTCTTATTTGATATAAGTACTCTGGAAATAAAACTCTACTAAATTAACCCCCTTTGTACTCAAAATTTAAAAACCATATCTCAATATCCTTACAATACCCAAAACAAGGGTATACTTGCTACACCTCATGAGGAATATTCTCATAAACAAATTGAACTAGAAGTAAACCCTTGGTTGCAAAAAGCACCTAGGGAACATGAACAAATTTTTGAACAAATTTATTTTTGAACTATATACCACATCAAAGAATAAATTACAATAAACAAGGATATATTTTTAGATGTTACTAGAGATGAAATTATAGAGCAAACAAAAAATGAATCTACCACAATGCACAATAATATCGAATATTCTAATGATCAATAAACTTTTGCTCAAATCAATGAAACTCAAAATAACTTGGCAAGTCTCAATGTGGCTATGGCTCAATCTATCGATTCTACAACACCTCCAACTACATCTATGGGGATTCCCACTATAGTAAATTCATTCTTAACTAGTGATACAACCAATACTATGAACCCCTTTTTCACTCATGACGTGGGATTTAGCCAAGTCCCTCCTACTATAATGTCAAGTCAAAATTCTTCAACTCTCATGAAAATACTTTTTATGATGCAAACCTTTTCTCAACCATAATTGCAACCAATAATAACATTACCAATAGCTCTTTTATCAAATGATATCCAAGATATCAATACTAAAATCTTAAACTTAGAAAAGAGGAACTCCAAGTTTGAAGAACTTGAGTGTCAAATTTTATCTCTCCAAGGATCATCTAAACTTAAGTACTCTTTTGAAGAGCTCTATAATGAACCATTAGATCTGATGATCCTAAAGAATCCATTTCCAAAGAACTTTAAAACTCCAAAATTTCAAATGTACAGTGGAAAGCAAGATCCCATAAACCATCTAAGGTTATTCCAAATAGCTTGTAGCGACATCAATCATGATGAAAAACTTCTCCTTAGGCTATTCCCTAAAAGCCTTAGTGGTTTAGCCTTAGAATGGTATTTTAAAATACCTCACCACTCTATCACAAAGTTCAAAGAACTTATGGAAGCCTTCATTAAACAATTTTCAATCTACATAGAAGACAAGGTTACCATAGATGACCTTTATCAATTTAAACAATCTAAGAATGAGAAATTTTTTGAATTCTTATCCAAATGGAGAGGTTTAGTTGGAAAGATCCAATACATTCCTCATCCTAAATAACTCTTAACATATTTTCATACAAAACGTTCATGAACAATTGTCATATCCTTTGGAGATGAAAAACTTAACCTCCTTTGAAGAAGTTGTTGACATGGCTAAAAGAGTATAAGTTGTCCTCATAATATGGGGCCAACTTAGCTATAAAAAGAAAGAAGATAAAAAATCCCCTAACAAGAGGAAATATAAAAACACACATTTTGTAGGAGACAGTGTAACCAACTCTCATCAAAACAACAACATAAATGCTACTCAGAATGCTCTCAAAAGTTTATCATCCAAAGAGAATATAAACCTCAAAGGCAATATACGAATACCGGATAAATTAAAATGAATATGTTAAAAATACTCCTTGATTCTAAATTAATATAATGTTCCACCTATTAGTCCTTGGGATATATAAGGGAGCACCTTTTTGGTATAGGTAAGACAAGTATTGTGACTTTCACCAAACGGAAGGACATACTACCAATAAATATAGAACTTTAAAGAATATCATCCAAGACCTCATTGAGGAATGAAAAGTAACATTCAATAAAATGGAAAATCACAACAAAGGTATGGGTATCTTTCAAGACCCCTTACCAATGCATGATAAAAAATCATCCAACTTTGTAGGTATTATTCATTTATCTAAGTCTTCCCATGTCATAACTAGACAACATGCAAAGAATCCATCCTTGAACCAACCTCTGTTGGTCATCCCAATAATGAAAACCAATGTCCCTAATAAATCATATTTGGTGATCACACCTTCTCAAAATACCTTGCATACCTTCGATATTCATCAACAATTAGAGGAAGTACCTGCAAAAATATCCCTCTTAGAATTTTTAAAAATATCGCATGCTCATAGGGAAATATTGCTAAAAATATTAGGTGAAAAAGAAGTCCCTGAAGACTTATCTCAAAATGATATCACCAACATGGTTGGGTTAATTGGAATTAACAATGCTATCTTAGCCTTTCATGAGGAAGACACTCCTCTTGAAACCATAACAAGAGATTTCCATCTTTACATTAAAAATCAAATATGCTATAAATATATCAATAGAGTCTTGGTAGACAATGAAATAGCCTTGAACATATGCAACGTCAAATTTTTACAAAATTTTTATTTAACAAAAAATGACTTGCAAAAATCAGATCTCATCATTAGGGCCTTTGAAAATGAAGAACGAGAGGTAATCGGTATCATCACTTTACCTATCAAAGTAGGGCCACACATCCTCAACACTCTCTTCTATATCATATCATGTGATATGTCATATAACATGCTCCTCATAAGACCTTGGATACACACTATAGTGCCTTCTACCTTAGATGAGTGTCTCAAATACAAGTATAAAGCAGAATTATCCATGTCCTTGGAGATCCAAAACCTTTTGCCATGTGCAATTTGACCGACTTATAAGAGATTAATATTCACCCTTCCATACAATAAGCTAAGTCAATAAATCAACCAAAAATAGATAAAAGAAAAGAAACAGTAGAGGAACCTATCAGAAACTTAGAAGACATTCCCCAATCATCCTCTTCCAATGAACAAGTCAATTTTATTCATAAAAAATTATATGCTTTTATAGAAATAGTAAGCATATTCCTATATCATCATGATATAGGTCTACCAAATAGAAAAATACTTAAAATCCAAATAGTATCTCGTACTTTCATTCATGGGGGAACTACCCTTGATGAGAAGATCCTCGGATGTAACCGCATGCCTAGTGAATGAACATATGCTACATGCTATATGCCACATTCATTTTCCATAGCTACAAAAATACTTTCCAACATGGTTTTTCAAGGTAAATACCTAGGTTATTATGAAAAAGGCATTAAAGAAACCCTAGAAGCTAAACCTTAGTTGGCACGATGTGTGATCAGATTCATCCCCAACAAAAATGAACCTTCTCCTATATTGGAAGGAGATGAAAAGAATGACTATTTTGAGTCAATACATGGCTCCCAATGGGATGATGAGGATGAAGAAGAACTATGGTTATTCCTTATTCAAACACCCATAAAACCATACAATTTGGTAGCATCAACATGTTGGAATTAGTTCATCTAGAATCAATAGCGATCAAAGAAAATATCAAAGATTATTTATATTATCATCATACAAAAGTATCTCTTGAAGAAATATTCAACTTAGATGCAACTCAACTTCTTAAAATAGAACCCCTCTCCATCTTGAGGATGAGTCGCAAGACCTAATCAAAGATATTATTGAATTCAACATAAGAATAGATCAGGATCCTCACCTTATCAAGATTGAAAAAGTTCTAACCCAATAAGAATGAATAGATTACACAAATATTTTGAAATAATTCTCTAACATCTTCACTTGGGGATACAATGACATACCAAGACTTGACCCTTCACTGGTAGTCCATAATTTGGTATTATATCTTGATTCCAAACCTGTTAAATAGAAATTAAGAAAGATGCATCTAAAATTTACTCTTTTAGTAAAATATGAATTATAAAAAAAATCTAGATTTTGGATTTATAAAAGCCATAGATTATTCGTATTGGATATCCAACATCATTCTTGTTGCTAAGAAGGATGGATCCATTCAAATTTGCATGAAATTTTAGGATATAAATAATGCTTATCCAAAATATTATTTCCCTCAACCAAAAATAGAAATGATAATGGAATTCATTGCAGGATCTGAGATGTTATCCTTAATGGATGCATTCTCAAGCTACAACCAAATCAAGATAGCACCAGAAGATCAAACAACTTTTACTACCCCTTGGGGAACCTTCAGCTATCAGGTCATGCTATTTGGCCTTTAAAATCCAGGAGCAACATATCAAAGGGCCATGACATATATATTTCATGACCTTATGCATAAAATTGTATAATATTACATAGATGATATCTTGGGTCAATTTCAAAAAATAAAATACCATATTCAAGATCTCATATGTATATTTGAAATATTACGAGATTATAGAGTTAGGATAAAACCCAATAAATGTATATTTGGGGTAACATCAAGAAATATATTGGGATTCATTGTATCCCATTATGGTATTGAAGTTGATCTATCCAAAAGCATGGTAATATACCACCACCTAAAAATCCAACTGAATTACAAAGCTTACAAGGAAAATTACAAGCCATCCGTAGGTTCATATTACAACTCATAAAAAAATATCAACCTTTTTATAAATTATTGAAGAAAGGAGATAAGTTTAAATGGGATGAAGGGTGTCAATAAGCCTTCAAAACTATAAAAAAATATCTCTTGAAATTGCCTATCTTGGTACCACCAAACTTGAATCATCCATTATTGCTATATATAGTAGCTACCGAACATGATCTTGGAACTTTACTAGTCCAATACGATGAACAACATAGAGAAAGAGCAATCTACTAAATTAGAAAAAATTTAGTAAACTATGAAACTCACTACATGCCACTAGAGAATATTTACCTCGTATTTATCTTCTTGTTTCTTAAAATAAGACACTACATGCTTAGTCAAAAGACTTACATCTTAGCAAGGGTAGATCCATTGCGCTACTTTATGTTGAAACCTTACCTATCAGGTAGAACTATGAAATGGATCATAGCCCTTAGTGAATTCAATATAGAATTCATAAATAAAAAATCACTAAAAAGGCAAGTCATAGCCGATCAATTGGTCACATCCTCTTTAGAATAAAAACATCCCATAAGCATATATTTTCTAGATGAAACAATCTTTTCAATAGAAGCCCAAGAGCCCGAAACTTGGGTCTTATATTTTTATGGAGCTAGATGCACAAAAGATGCAAGGGTAGTAATTGTTCTAGTCACTCCACAATAAAAGATTATCTCACTATCCTTTAAACTTCACTTCTCATGTACTAACAATACAACATAATACAAATCACTCATCTTAGGTTTTAGGGCTGCAAGAAAGCTAAACATTGAAAACTTAGTAGTATATGATGATTTACAATTGATCATAAATTAAGTGAATAATACTTACCAGACCAAAGATAAAAAATTGAAGCCATATAAATACATTGTAGACATGTTGAAAACTCACTTCAATAAAATTACCATAGAATCCATGCCACAGTATAGCAACCATCACACTGATGCTATGGCTACAACTGCATCTCTCATACCCACAGAGTTGGAAGATGAAGAATTTTATATTATCATCAGGTCAATCAACGAATATTCAACAATCGAATAATTCTTGCAATCTCTTAACATATACAGTATCGAAACATCTATACCTCAAGAAAATTGGTATCAAGACATCTCCAAATTCCTCAAAGAGGGAATATTACCTGAGGGTTATAAATTTAAAAAACAAAGACAATTTATGATAAAAGCTTACAAGTATATCATCATTATGGATATTTTATATCAATGCTCCTTTAAAGGTATACTCCTTAGATGCCTCAATGAAAATGAAACCCAAGCTATCATAAAAGAAGCCCATGATTGAGCATGTAGTAGATATTTTAGTGAATTATCCATAGCCAAGAAGCTCTTAAGAATGGGCTATTATTGGCCCTCTATGGAAATAGATGCTCACAACTATGTAAATAAATGTGACAAGTGTTACCAACATGATAATATTGTTCACGTCCCTTCCCAATAACTTCAACCAATCATATCGCCTTGGCCTTTATCCTCTTGGGGATTGGATATTATAGGTAAAATCAATCCTCAATCATCAGATGGACACACGTTCATCATCACTACTAAAAAATTTTTACTAAATGGATCAAAGCAATACCTGTATCCACCATGATAGGAATTCAAGTATCAAAATTAATTCTAAATCAAATCATCAGTTGATATGGTATACCTTCTATCCTAATCACCGATAATGGTATCCCTTTTAAAAATAAGGAAGTTACCAAAATGTGCACTAAAAATAGAATTCAACAAAAGTGTTCTACACCATACTACCCACAAGGAAATGGACAAGTTGAATCCTCCAAAAAAGTGCTAATCAAAATCCTTAAGAAGCTAGTAAACAAAAATGGTCGAGATTGGCACTTGCAACTCTATCCCAACTTATGGGTATATCGCCCCAGTGTGCATACTCCTACAAGGAAATCACCATACACTTTGGTTTATGGAACCAAATTAGTATTTCCTTTTGAACTTGAGATACCCTCCCTAAGATTCTTGTTACAAGATTCTTCGGTAGGAGATGAATATCACTCAAATCATTTACAATATCTTGAAATATTAGAGGAAAAATGCATCAATGCTCTAGAACATATTATAACATACCACAACAGACTCTGACGCACCTACAATAAGAAGGTACATCAAATATCCTTTAAAATTTGGGACTTAGTCCTTAAAGAAAACAAAAAAAAATACTAACATTGACATCGAACTAAAAGGAAAGTTCGAACCTAATTGGTTAAGAAATTTTATCATTATAGCTAAATTCAAATTTGGAGCCTACTACCTAGCCACATTGGATGACCAAGAACATAAAGAACCAATCAACATCATGCATCTTAAATGATACTATGCATAAAACATAGAGTTTTTTGCTTGATTATTTGATTGCATGCACTACAAATATCATCATACACACTTCATCCCTTGAACGATTATCTATTTTTCTTGATCATACCATAGAGTTAAGAGAGTTTACTATGATGCAAAATCCAATCCTTATTGCAAATACATATGCATTTCATCTACCTAGGGCTAACCATATGTTGAGTAAACTCTCTCAGTACAAAAATCTTGTCCACCAAACCTTCTTCTACACCCCACTTCACTACTATCATATTTTTCTCTCCTTATCCCTCTCTTGGGCGAAGTGATGTATGATGCAATCATTAATGAACTTTATGACCCAGACTCTTCCCTTTCTTCTATCCCAACTTGGGGGTATCCAGCAATAAACAAAAATCAATTATACTTTCTTCCTTCTCATTTGTCATACTTCCTCCCTCTCTTAAAAATAAGCAAAATACACAACCTACTTTCCTCTATTTCATACACAGTTACATCACTAATATCAACAACATTTTACAATAATATTATCAACAATATATATCTACAACATCTTTCAACAAAAGAGTCTTTTTTTATCAACATTCATGATTATTTAATAGACTCCTCAAGGACACCTTTTTCTCTTCTACAATGCATCCATGACCTTTTGCAACCTCTCTTGCAAAACAATGTATTATATAAGAGAATTTTAAGAGTAGTCTATTGAATGTGTCATGACATATATTCATCACATTCTTCAAATACAACTCATTTAATATGCCATCCAGGGATAAGGAAAATCATTCAACAAATCTCTCGTGATTTCACAATCATTTATGGATTTTATTAGTTACTGGTTGAATCGGGTTCTATTCCCTGATTGACTTGTCATTTGAGTTTACAAAAATCATGTTTAATATATCACCACTAGCTTACTTATTAAGTTGGTCACACAGGCCAAGAAGCCACTAATCATCCATTCTCCTGTGGATTAACAATTAATTGTCAGCTTTATACAAGAATGGATGATTAAGGGTAGCCTTTCCCATTCGATATATTGTTTTAGTATGCAATCAAAATATAAATAAAATCTCCACATGTTGTCCTTACAATAATTCATAGGGATTGTAAGATTTCACATCTCATAGGTGTCTTACAAATATCATTAGCCAATGGATTAATGATATATTTACTTTCTCTTTGATTTATTACATCAACATGTTATCACATTTTATAAATACCATTGATTGACTTTGATAGACCATGAGGTTACCAAATACTCTATCAATCCAATATCTTGTATATCTACAATTAGTTATATATATTACTAGGCATTGGATCGATATTATTCTCGTAGCCTCCTGGTTCATATTATTGGTATTCTATCAAACTAAAATCATGATCTATCACCAACTATTTTCCAAATAGGTCTACTCAGGGTTATGCATAAGGGGTTGGACTCAAAATGTACTTGTAAAAAAATGGTGAATCCTAATCAAAATCAAGGTGAATCATGGAGAATCCTAAGAAAATCAAATCGAGCATCTTCAAACCAAAATTTGAGGTATTTGAAGCCCTAAAATGTAAGGTCATATTTGGAGCTACTTTTGACCTATTAAATCATCTTATAACTTCATAAAACAACAAACATTAGATCAGGCTTGAAAATAGCTTTCCAACGAGTACAAATATGCCTATGTTTAGATATATATTATGGTGAATTGACCCTAATAAAAAATTGGTCCTAAAAATTTTAGGCGAATGGGCCGATGTTGAGGGTCCTCATATTCACCAATTTCCAATTTTGAAAATCCTAATATTCGTTCAATTGGTGAATATTCGCCACTATGCATAACCATGCTTCCAAGTAATAAACTTAAATAAACTAGTCTTATCATATAAAAATAATAAAATATGCATAGTTTCTCAACACAAATGCACAATATAACAACAATGGTTGTCTTACCACAATCTTTGTAAATCGTCCATGTTGGGACATCAAACCAGTATATCTTTGGGCTTTCATCTAGGAGACCCCAGTTAGAATCATGGGAAGGGTGGCCCCCATTGTTCCCCTAGTTGATAAAAAGTTACATGTCCTTTCAAAAAACCCTTTATTTACCCTAATTTAAAAAATAGAAAAGAAACCATGTTTGTAAATAAACTAGAAACTCATTAAGTGATTTTTGATCTAACATTTGTTTATACAACAAGGGACTCAATAATGGCTATCTACAACTTTCAATATGATGAAAGAGGAATAATATCATCCAATAATTCTTATATAAAAAATGATACTAGTATTTTGTTAAATCTAGTGAATATTTACCTTAAATCCTAATAAATCAAATTAGACTTAAACATTGAATATTTGAAAAACTAATTTTTTTTACAAAACTAAATATACCCCAAATGAATATTTTGTAAAATAATGATTTTATAAAACCAATTATTTGCAAAAGAAAATGTTTATAAAACCAAAATAGTTCAACTCAATAATATTTTTTTGAATGAATTTATGTGTAAAACATTTGTTTATAAATCAAATATGTGCAAAACCAAATATACTCAATAAATAATATGAATAAAATCATACCTATTCAAAAAAATATGAATAAAATCATAATGCCCAAAATTTATTAAATCACATATGTTAAAACAATCATAAATGTCTCATTTTTATCCTATAAAACATTGTTTGAGTCACCCCTTATAGAAATAACATGTGTCAAATTCTCATGATTGTCAATGCTCAATTTTCATTCTATTATATTTTCAATCTTTGATTGTAACCAAAGGAAAATAATGGTTATACTATAGTGCATGCATGATAGGCTTATAATTATAAAATAGGGTATCATCATTTTTTACTTGAATAAATATGTGCTCTTTTTAATTTATAATTTTTGTTTTATAAAAAAATGTAACTCCTAGACATCAAATAAACTTTTATATAATTTTTTTTTTAAGTATAAACCAAGTTAAATTATATTATACATAATTCATGTATTAGAATTACCCAAAGAACAAGAGAGTCGATTTCAAAATCATTGACATCATCATCACTTCAAGGTTTCACTAACATTAAATTGACTTCTATACATCTTAATAAAATTTGATCATCATTCTCTACATTCTCATGTTTTGCAATCACTACAAACACATCTCATACATGTATATATAAATATTAATCATGTTAAAAAAGTGTATGTTTCTATATATATGCATAAGTATGTGCATACAAATTCAAAATTATATGAAGCAATATGGTTGGTATGGACTTTTATAGAATGACCCAAGGTCCTTTCAAGTGACATTGCAAAGGAACAAATTGCATAAAAAAATAAGTTTGAAATGACCAACTAATTTAATATTGGGTTAAAAAAACTAGAATAAATAACTAAAGTTTAAAACCCATAAAATGAGGACCAATGTCAAGCAAAATTGGGAGAAAAAATACATTCTTTTTATTTTTTATTTTTATTTTGTTAAATGAAGGGGTTTTGAAAGGGCCCCAAACCTTTAACATTTGTAGACGAGAAAAGTCACATCCAGCACCTATATAATACAAAATTTTGACTAAAAATGAGCATGATGCATACTTCAATACAAAAATTTTGATTTAACTCTATCCCATGGGGATTCGGTATTTCTTAAATTCCATCTAGTTTCTTTATAATTGTCGAGAAATTTAATCAATTCTATATTGGATTCAAATTAGATCTCCAATTTTACCTTTGCTTCAATTCCACTTTTCTAAGATCTTTAGAAGCTTCCACCTAGTCTTCATTCAATATGTAGCCTTCTTTATTTATCACTTGAATATTAGTTTACTTTCCATGAAAACCAAATCGATGCTAATAGATATTTTATAGTGATCAATTCCCCTAAGGATTTGAAACTTCTAACTTAGTAGCATTAGATTTTTTTTTCTCTTTCAGAGTTATAATCATCAAAGCCTCTAGGAAAACATCATTCTATACCTTGGATTCATCCATCTAAACTCCTATGTTTGCCATAATATCAGTTGTAGCATTACTTTCCCTATAGATGTGTTGGGCAACAAATGACTCCATGTCTAATAGTATATTCACTACATCCTGAATAATACTTTCAATGATCTAGCTAGCAATTTGCTTCGTATTCAAATTGTTAATAATATTCATAGAATTCCCTTCCACTATAAGCTTCTTAACATTCATTTTTTTGCAAGCCTTAATATTGTAATCATGGCTCTCATCTCTACTACATGGTTTGATGCATGGCCAAATTTCACCACATAACAAGAGATCACTACCCTTTAGCTAGTTCTCATAACCCCTTCCTTGGATTACCTTTAGAGGTTCCATCAAAATTTAATTTTACCCACTCTAGGGGGAGGATTCCATATCACATTTATCCTTGGCCAACTACTCTAATTCCCTATAGCTCTTAGCAATCCTCATTTTGTTGTTAATTGTTACTCCATATCATTTTCATATATTTTATCGTCCATATTAACAAAAGCATTTCCAACAATTGTAACTTTGGCGCTCTTGATAATGACCTCTACACTATTAGCCTTGTTCTAGAACACTCATTTATTCCTCTCCCTCCATATCTACCAAATGAAGTGGGGTAAAATAAAGATCCAAATTTTCTTCAATCAGGGGCTATGATAAGGGTTAACCCAACTTTCCCATAAGGCCTCCAAATACTGTTTTCATTGGTTGAGTTTTAAGCAACTAAAGAAGTGCATGCCAAACCTCCAAATAAAGGGGGCAACAAACAAAAAGATGATAATTTTTTTCCTCATCCCCATAACATAAATAACACCTGTTAGGAATGATCACCTCTCTTCTTCTAATATTATCCACTATCAATATCCAATTTTGCAATGTCAGCCAAAGAAATAAAGATACCTTTGGCAGGATATCTTGATATTCTCACAATGACACTAAGAGGGGGGTGAATCAGTGTAGCTATTTAAATTCCAATATATAACTCTTAAAGCTGAAGCAAATAGAACTTAAAAGTAGGTAAAGCAATTATCATAAGAGAGCACACCACAACACATAATGTAATGAGGTTCACCAATTTGGCTACTCCTCAAGAATGATTGCTTGGACTACGGTCCAAATCCAGCCTTTGCAAAACACCAATTTTACAATCCATTTACCAGCACCCACTAGAAGGAGCACCAACCCTTGATTTATCTACACCAACATAAAGGAGCACCAACCCCTATCCAAGCACCAACTTGGATCACAGTTTTGAAAGCTATATCAATGACATAAAGATACCTTCACTTTTACAAGACCTTGACTGGTCTATAATTTATCAAAACACAGTAAACACTTACTGCTCTGCTTGTCGCTCTCTTACAACACTCTTCTAACCCTCTTTCGACAGCACTTTCACACCTTCAGTAGCATCTTCATTCTCTACGCGACTGCCCTTTTATAACCCTATTTCTCATTGAGACTCCTCGTCTTCTATAACTTTTGTAATCTTGCATATAGCCTATTAATAGCCACTGCTGATGGTAACTCCTTTATAGCACATTATTTATTACATGCAACCTATTAATAGATCTATCTTTGTTTCGAACTGTCAGTATAACCGCTGCTCAATGGTTTCACTGTGACACGGGCCCTGTAACTATTGTTCTTTACTATTCTTATTTAACTTGCATGATTTCTATTTGTAACTGCACCTATAACTATTGCACTAACTTCAGTTGACTCTTCTTATATTGGCTACATGATTTCCTCTATAACTGCCCCTGTAATTGTCGTTCTACTTCAGTTAACTATCTGTAATTGTGTTGTGACCTGTTGCAAAATCGTGACACTTCTGTCTCTTTGTACTCTTCTCGCCTTTTACCCATGAAAACATGACATGTCACGATATCACGACACTTTTTGCCTCCTTGTCATTTTCTCAGCTTGTACCTACAAAAACAAAACATGTCGCAAAATCATGACACTTTTGCTTCCTTGCACTCTTCTCTGCTTGCACTAGCGAAAACATGACATGTCACGAAATTGTGACATTTTTCGCTTTCGTACACTCTTCTCTGCAAGCACTAGCAAAAACATGACATTTCACGAAATTTTGAGATCTTTCACATCCGTACACTCTTCTTGGCTTGCAGCAGCGAAAACATGACATGTCATGAAATCGTGACATATTTTGCATCCATACACTCTTCTTGGCTTGCACTAGCAAAAACATGACATGTCACGAAATCGCGACATCTTTCGCATCCGTACACTCTTCTTGGCTTGCACCAGTGAAAACATGACATGTCACAAAATCACGACACTTTTGCTGCCTTGTGCCTTTTCTGTCTTTGGCCCGTGAAAACACAACATGTCACAAAATCGTGACACCTTTTTCTATCGGACTCTCTCTCCTGCATTATGTCGCAAAATCGTGACACTTTTTCTCCTTAGTGCTTTTTGTTGATAAGCAACACACCCCCACTGAAAAATGAGATTCCATCCTTAGAAAATTTTGAACTTTCATTTTTTGTAGCAGGGACCCTCTTGATCTTTTCAGGTTTTAAATCCAAATTTGCTTGCCTCCTTTTTAAAGTTGTGTTTTTTCTTGCATTCTAGCTGTGTTATCCAAGAATTCACTTTTTACATGCTAGAAATCATTCATGCACAAGCAAAATATTGCACCGGTACCGAGAAAATCCAGAAAACAGTTGCATAATTCACTGAAAAATCAAACTTTCCATTTTTGGTAGTGTCGCGATATCGCGACACTTCCATTTTCGGAAATGTCGTGATATCGCGACAGGTAAGTCAAAATGCGGCTAAGTGCCAGAAAGGTCGCGATTTCGCGACATGTCGCTAAATCGCGACAGTTTTTTGGAGAGAGAAGCAAGCTGTACGGAGGGTGCGATTTTGCGACATGTCGCGAAATCGCGACATGTCGCATTTTCGCGGTAGGAGAGAGAAAGTGGGCTGCAGGATGAAAAATCGGCTAGGTCGCAAACATGTTCCAAAATCGTGGTCAACGCGATCAACGCATGTAGGTACGGAACTGTCGCGATATCGCGACGTGTTCTAGAATCGTGGCTGAAAATCGGGATGGCTGTACGGAGGCCAGGAGGGTCGCGATTTCGCGACACGTCGTGAAATCGCGACATGTCGCATTTTTGCGGCCGACGAGGGAGGAAGTTGTCGATGCGCTGGCAGGGTCGTGATTTCGCGACATGTCGCGAAATCGCGACATGTCGCAGAATCGCGGTAGGAGAGAGAAAGTCATAAGTTGACCTGAAAGTGCATTTCGATGGGAAACATAAGGCTTCCTGGGGTAGCAACACGTGTCAAAGCGTGAATGGGACAAACAGAAGCCGACATGCAAGCTTATTTTGCGGTTTTTAATCTATTTTTAATGTTTTAAGCTTCTGATTTAATTAAAATGCTAATCTAATGTATCTTTTTGTCTTTCATGCAGGATTCCACCTGGCACTTACGGGACAACCGGGAAAGACCATAAAGGCAAAGATAAAGTGCGGATTTAGTCAAGGACCGCCATGCTAGGAGAGAAGCTACCGGTGAGAGCATTCAACGACAAATTTATTGCAGACTTGATAGCATGAAGACCATTTCAACTTCGGGATGGATTTGCGGAGATCGAATTGATGGAGAAGTGGTGACTCATCCGGCTCACCAGCGAGAATTAATGAAAGCATTTATTTGCGACTGCGAATGAATGCAAGTTGCATTTTATTTTATCTTCTCCATTTATGGCAGTCGATCTGCATGATTTGTAGAAGGGTTGAGTTTTATCCGGACTTCGATTTTAAATGGATTTTTATTGTAAAACCCGGGTCCTAGGGTTTAAGTGCGATAAGATTTAGGGTTTGAAGAAGATATTTTGAAAAGATCAGGGTCTGTCCTGAGTCTATAAATACAGATTCTAAATGTAATCACGAGAGGCGGAGACTTAGAAATAAAGGCTTATAAGCAATTTCTTGCAAATTTTGTGAAATCCTTTGTTTCTGGACTTGGAGTTGATGTGCTTTAGCTTTTCTATGGTAGCATGGCCAGGAGCCTAATCTTTTGCAGAGTGTGATAAGTGTATCTTCTTTTGTTATCCGTTCCATTTAAATTTTATTAGATATATGCTATAAATCTAAGTTATCAAGTTTAAATATGCTGTTAGGCTTCAGTTGTTCTTTTGTCTGCTAGGGGAAATTACAGATTTCAGGTGTAAGTTTGTTCTAATTGCTCTGTCTTCACTATGCGAGCTAGGCTACCGGTGAAAGATACCAGTTTTAACCAGCTGCCATTGGATTTATAATTTTTTGCTAGATCTGTTTCACTCTGCCTTGTGCTCTTAGTTGAAAGTGATCTTAGACTGATTGGACACTTTCTTATTTGATTTGTTCGTTGTGAAGTCGATAGCATAGATAAGATTGATAGTTTAGGGTTTTACAGTTGATGTTTGATAAACTTCTCTTTTCTGCCCTACCCTACCCTCTCTTTGCTTACCGTTAATGATCCATTTTTATTTTTTTTATTTGCCTTTTATTTAAATCTGCTGACCCATGAGAGCTAGATCCAGAAATCAAGTCAAATCTGATTGTCAACAACTTTTGCAACTACTGAACAAGTTCAGGAACCCCCTGTAAGGTAACAGAGCAGTCCATATCGAAATCTATTCTAGAAGTGGAAAAGAGTGAATTGCCATTCGACCCAACTCTGTAACTCGCACCTTGGATAACCAGCTAGATCCTAAAGATGAGTGGGATCCGTCCCGTGGGTGTCTCCGGAGCTTTCCTTGCTTCATCCTTTCCCGGGGTGTGCATGAAAGCCGGACCAAAAACCTAATTGGCGCTAGAAGGAGGGCCGAGAACATCTGTTCTTAGTGCACTTGAGTTGAGAAATCCGACTGTATGTGGAACTGTAAAGCTGTATTTTATCCAAAGTCTGGTAGCCAATTTTCCCCTCCTCCTCAGCCAACAACCTAATTGGCGCTAGAAGGAGGGCTGAACTCAGTTCAAGTATTGTAAGGGCATAACAGCAACATTTTGAAGGACCCACAGTGAACTCCGGACAATTTTGTAAATTGTCAGTACAGTTTTCTAAATTGTCAGTGCAGTTTTAAATTGTCAGTACAGTTTTTGAAAGTTGTCAGTGCAGTATTTAAAATTGCCAGAGAAGGCCTTTAGTTCAGTGGTTTGTTAAGAACAGTTCTATCATCACTTGCAGTTATCCAATTACAAATCAGAACATCACTGTCAGCCAAGTAATAATGGCAAATTGGTTGGGCTCCACAGCTTTGAAAATTCCGGGTATAGCCCATGACCTGCCCAGAAGTCCAGAAAGGTATCTCCCCAGGTACAAACATGATGGGACAAGAACTGCAGAAGAACATCTACTAGCTTTTAAAAATGCTTTAAAATTGTTAAATATACAGCATGAAAATGTTTCCTGCAGATTGTTCCCGTTCACTCTCCAGGAGGGAGCTTATGACTAGTTTTTAAACCTCACCAGTAATTCCATTACTAGATGGGATGATCTAGAGAAAGCTTTTATATCACAGTTCGGTGAAGTGATAGATCCCAACATTTTATATCAGCAATTTTCCAGCATCAAGAAAGAGTCGGGAGAAACTGTCAGGTCTTTCAATATGAGGTTCCAAAGAGCTTACGGTAGAATGACTGGCCATTACATCCCAAATGCAAATCTGGCCTTAGAAATCTACAAGAATGCATTGGATTTGGTGACCTCTATTTTCCTCAAGAGAGACATTAATATCACAACCCTGGCAGAGGCTTATAAAGAAGCCTTAATTCTTGAAAGACAGTTAGGGCCTCAAATTCTGAGTAGTCCTTTGATATCCTATGTTACACAGAACATGTCTATTCCAGACCCCATTCCACATCATGAGTTAGTGCCAACATGTCATGCCTTACCCAAGGAGACTCCATTAACTGTGACATCCACTCAGCATGTGCAAAATACAGAGAAAATTTCTGACAAGTTCAAACTGCAAGTGCTTGAACTGAATAGTTGTGATCTGGCACCACCCAAATCTGAAGTTTTTCTTGATAAGTTAAATTTTCCTGGAGATCAAAGAAATATTGATATTTCTAGTTCACCCAAAAATAGTACAACCAGGGTTTCAGATTCTTTCACTTTTCTTGAAGGGACAGAAAGTCTTGTACAGACTCTTGTGGATGAAATACAAGATTTTCAACAGTTCAAAATGGACAGTTATGACTTGAGATGTCAGAGTCCAGAACTTAATAATGATCCTTCCTCATCAGAGGATGATGAAAGTGAGATTCAATCTCACTATGCGGAAATAGCGAGGAGGATAACATCATTGAGGATATGAGGGAACTTAAAGCTGACATCACCCTCTATGAACCGCCTCAGATTGTTGAACAAAGGGATAACTTGATTAAGGCTTACTCTGGACCACCTGTTGGATTTCAAGAAAAGGAGGAAAAGATAGTAAATATGAATGTGGTCGACCAACTTGGAATTAATGAACTGTCTCAACATAAGCCTGCAACTTCTGAACATAATGTTAAAGAGAAGGCTATAAACTGTGTTGATGCAGATATTGGAGTTTATAATTTTGCAACTGAGAAGGTGAGAACAATTATAGCCCTAATCAATAACAACAATGATGTTTGGACATTGCACATTGATGAGGTTAAATCTAAGCAAGGCTCAGGTGAAAAGGAAAATTGTAAGCATTCTACTAGAGGGATAAAAATTGAAGTCCTGGATATTGAAGCAGTGCAGCAACCACAAAATGTTCAAGTTGTTAAGAACCAGGGCATATAGATAAAACATGATTTCTTTCAGTTGTCACATAATTTTCAAGATGTGGTGGTTTGGGTCTGTCAAGATTTTAAGGTATTTGATCCTGGGGTTTTTTTTACATTCAATCCTTTTGAAAGAACTCTGCAAACCCTTCAATTAGAAGCATGAACATGTTATCATATGATTTGTTATTATATGATTTGTTTAATTTGAAGGAGTTGCAGATTTGTTTTTTCAAATGGGACAGGGAAGACAGTAAACACAAGTCTTTCCCAGATAGCAAATTTTTGAAGCATAGTCTGGAGTGCATTTCGTCAACAGGACCTGAAAGGTAATTTTTTTTTAAATTACTTGCATGGTCAAAAAATTTTAAGGCACCATTTCTCTGCTTTCCCAACTGCTGCATTTTTTGAGTATGAAGGGAAGTTGTAACATATGTATGCATTGTAAATAAGATTTGAAGTTTTTCAGTTTTATTTCTTTGTCAGTGCAGTTTTTATTTCAATGTCTGTGCAGTTTTAATCTATTTCAGTTTAATTTTAATGCTCTGCAGTTTTAATTTATTTGTTTTTCAGTTTATTTCTTTGTCAGTGCAGTTTTATTTTTAAATGTCTGTACAGTTGCAGTTTTTCAGTTTTCTTTAGTTGTTTTTCAGTTTTAGCTTGTGCAGTTTATTTCTTTTGTCAGTGCTTTTTATTTCCTTTCTTTGTCTTTTTATTTTAGCTTGCTTTTATTTTAGTCTATACAGTCTTTTCTTCCTTGCAGTTCTTTTTCTTTGCTGTCTGTACAATTGCAGTTTAATTTATTTTAGTTGCTTTAAGTTATTTTCAGGTCTAGACAGTTTTAATTGCTTTGCTTTTGTTTTAGCTTAATTTTTTCTTGCTGTACATGTATTGTGCTTTGCATCCTTTGTAAATAGCCTTGCAGTTTGTTTTATTCCTTTGTCTGTACAGCTGTGCAGTTTTCAGTGTTTAGTTTATTTTATTTGCAGTCTGTGCAGTTTTATTTTGTTTTTGCTTTAAGCCTGTGCCTGTCCTTGGAAGCCTGTACAAAGTCCTTTGGCTTCTAAAATTTTTTGTCCTTTGCCTTTGCTTGAGCAATCAATGAAAAGTCAGCCTGCTAAAAATTGTTTTATTCTGAGCTGATAAATCCACAATCCAATGCCCATGTTGTTCACCATTCTAATTGAGATAGTCTGCTTGCACTGAACTGTGGAACTATTTTGTTATTCAAGACAAAGGTAGAGAGATGATTGGATCTTGTGTCTTACTTGCCACAGTTGTTTTAATTATAGAGAAGCTGCTATGCTGTTTAGTTGGAGGAACTCCCGGGGAATCCAAGAAAAGCTGGTTATGAGAGGGGACTATGTCATGCAATTATTTGGGTGTCACCAGAGGCTATCAATGCCTAGACTGAAACAGTTCCAGATTGATCAAAAAAATAAAAGAAGATTGTGATTTCTCTAAGGTCTTCCAGATAGTGATATATTTCAAAAAGAAGAGAGATAAAAAAAAAAAAAAAAGATAAAAAAAAAAAGATAAGAAGAAAAAAATAGAAAAAGAGTTGAACAATTAAAAGAGGCAGCCAATATTAGATTCTACCCTACAGTTGTAAATTGGGTCGTGTAAATCTAAAGGGTAGCTTTGTCTAGGCTGTAAAAGGCTAAACTAGTAAACAGAGTTCTACTCGGTTTCCCCTTTTACAATCTAGAAAAGTTGATTAATCCGAGTTTATCATTCAATTCAGTCATCCTTGAAGAAAGTTTTATACCTTTTGAAATTGCACATCAGAAATCTTCCTTGAAGTAATCCGACCTAGTATGTCCTTGGAAAATTTTAACGACTTGCGGTTAACGATCAATTTATTGTGAAGAATGTCTGTGGCAAGGCATGATGCATGGTCTTTTTGTTTTGAAACCAAAGTCTTGGGTTCTAAAATAGTGCTACTATTTTACTCGCAGATATCGCCATTTGTTGATAAGCAACACACCCCCATTGAAAAATGAGATTCCATCCTTAGAAAATTCTGAACTTTCATTTTTTGCAGCAGGGACCCTCTTGATCTTTTCAGGTTTTAAATCCAAATTTGCTTGCCTCCTTTTTAAAGTTGTGTTTTTTCTTGCATTCTAGCTGTGTTATCTAAGAATTCACTTTTTACATGCTAGAAATCATTCATGCACAATCAAAATCTTGCACCGGTATCGAGAAAATCCAGAAAACAGTTGCATAATTCACTGAAAAATCAAACTTTCCATTTTTGGTAGTGTCGCGATATCGCGACACTTCCATTTTGGGAAATGTCGCGATATCGCGATAGGTAAGTCAAAATGCGGCTGAGTGCCAGAAAGGTCATGATTTCGCGACATGTCGCGAAATCGCGACAGCTTTTTGGAGAGAGAAGCAAGCTGTACGGAGGGTGCAATTTTGTGACATGTCGCGAAATCGTGACATGTCACATTTTCGCGATAGGAGAGAGAAAGTGGGCTGCAGGATGAAAAATCGGCTAAGTCGCAAACATGTTCCAAAATCGCGGTCAACGCGGTCAATGCATGCAGGTACGGAACTGTCGCGATATCGCGACGTGTTCTAGAATCGCGGCTGAAAATCGGGATGGCTGTACGGAGGCCAGGAGGGTCGCGATTTCACGGCCGACGAGGGAGGAAGTTGCCGATGCGCTGGCAGGGTCACGATTTCGCGACATGTCGCGAAATCGCGACATGTCGCAGAATCGCGGTAGGAGAGAGAAAGTCATAAGTTGACCTGAAAGTGCATTCCGGCGGGAAACAGAAG
The DNA here is from genome assembly GCA_028583015.1 of Wollemia nobilis. Taxonomy (NCBI): domain Eukaryota; kingdom Viridiplantae; phylum Streptophyta; class Pinopsida; order Araucariales; family Araucariaceae; genus Wollemia; species Wollemia nobilis. Next base: position 1,099,632 of record JAQPPZ010016995.1, on the reverse strand, counting down.
GCTTCCTGGGGTAGCGACACGTGTCAAAGCGTGAATGGGACAAACAGAAGCCGACATGCAAGCTTATTTTGCGGTTTTTAATTTGTTTTTAATGTTTTAAGATTCTGATTTAATTAAAATGCTAATCTAATGTATCTTTTTGTCTTTCATGCAGGATTCCACCTGGCACTTACGGGACAACCGGAAAAGACCATAAAGGCAAAGATAAAGTACGAATTTATTCAAGGACCGCCATGCTAGGAGAGAAGCTGCCGGTGAGAGCATTCAACGACAAATTTATTGCAGACTTGATAGCATGAAGACCATTTCAACTTCGGGATGGATTTGCGGAGATCGAATTGATGGAGAAGTGGTGACTCATCCGGCTCACCAGCAGAATTAATGAAAGCATTTATTTGCAGCTGCGAATGAATGCAAGTTGCATTTTATTTTATCTTCTCCATTTATGGCAGCTGACTGCACAGATTTGTCGAAGGGTTAAGCTCTATCCGGACTTCGATTTTAAATGGATTTTTATTGTAAAACCCGGGTCCTAGGGTTTAAGTGCGATAAGATTTAGGGTTTGAAGAAGATATTTTGAAAAGATCAGGGTCTGTCCTGAGTCTATAAATACAGATTCTAAATGTAATCGCGAGAGGCGGAGACTTAGAAATAAAGGCTTATAAGCAATTTCTTGTAAATTTTGTGAAATCCTTTGTTTCTGGACTTGGAGTTGATGTGCTTTAGCTTTTCTGTGGTAGCATGGCCGAGGAGCCTAATCTTTTGCAGAGTGTGATAAGTGTATCTTATTTTGTTATTCGTTCCATTTAAAGTTTATTAGATATATGCTGTAAATCTGAGTTATCAAGTTTAAATATGTTGTTAGGCTTCAGTTGTTCTTTTTTTTGCTAGGGGAAATTACAGATTTCAGATGTAAGTTTGTTCTAATTGCTCTGTCTTCACTGTGCGAGCTAGGCTGCCGATGAAAGATACCAGTTTTAACCAGCTGCCCTTGGATTTATAATTTTTTGCTAGATCTTTTTCACTCTGCCTTGTGCTCTTAGTTGAAAGTGATCTTAGACTGACTGGACACTTTCTTATTTGATTTGTTCTGTTGTGAAGCTGATAGCATAGATAAGATTGATAGTTTAGGGTTTTACAGTTGATGTTTGATAAACTTCTCTTTTTTGCCCTACCCTACCCTACCCTCTCTTTGCTTATCGTGAATGATCCATTTTTATTTTCTTTATTTGCCTTTTATTTAAATCTGCTGACCCATGAGAGCTAGATCCAGAAATCAAGTCAAATCTGATTGTCAACAACTTTTGCAACTACTTGAACAAGTTCAGGAACCCCCTGTAAGGTAACAGAGCAGTCCATATCGAAATCTATTCCAGAAGTGGAAAAGAGTGAATTGCCATTCGACCCAACTCTGTAACTCGCACCTTGGATAACCAGCTAGATCCTAAAGATGAGTGGGATCAGTCCCGTGGGTGTCTCCGGAGCTTTCCTTGCCTCATCCTTTCCCGGGGTGTGCATGAAATCCGGACCAACACTTTTCTTCTCATCGGGTCGCGAAAACTCGACATGTCACAAAATCACGACACTTTTTCTCCTTAGCGCTTCCTCTTGCAAATTCTCATGAAATCGTGACACTTTTTCTTGCAAGCTCTTTCTCTCAAACATGTCATGAAATTACGACACATTTTCGTCTGTATAATCCTTCTTGCAAATTGTCGTGAAATCGTGACACTTTTCTTTGCGAGCGCCTTCTCTTCGAACATGTCACAAAATCACGACAGTTTTCTTTGCTTGCACATTCTTTCTGAACATGTTGTGAAATTGTGACAGTTTTCCTTGTGCTTTCTCTCTCTTTGAACATGTCACGAAATTGCGACAATTTTCCTTGCGCTTTCTCTTTCATCCAACATGCCGCAAAATCGTGACAGTTTTCTTTGCACTTTCTCTCTCCTCCGATATGTCGTGAAATTGTGACAGTTTTGCCAACATTTTTTCTCTCCTTCGATATGTCACGAAATCACTACAGTTTTGCCAGCATTTTCTCTCTCCTCTTATATGTCATGAAATCGTGACAATTTTTCTAGCATTTTCTCTCTCCTTCGACATGTCGCAAAATCGCGATAGTTTTTCCAGCATTTTCTCTCTCCTTCGATATGTCACGAAATCACGACAGTTTTGCCAGCATTTTCTCTCTCCTTCGATATGTCGCGAAATCGTGACAGTTTTTCTTTTCGACCAAACTGTTGAGAAGCAACACACCCCCACTGAAAAATGAATTTCCATCCTTTGAAAATATTGAGCTTTCATTTTGCAGTAAGGACCCTCTTGAGTTTTCTAGGTTTTAAATTCCAAATTTTGCTTGCTTCCTTTTTCAAGTTGTGCATTTATTTGCATCTGGCTTTGATTTACTTCAGAATTCATTTTTCACATGTTAGAATCATTCATGAATAAAGAAAATCTTTCACTGATATGAAAAAAATGCAGAATACAGATAGATAAATTCATTAGAAGCCAAAACTTTCCATTTTTGGAAATGTCGCGAAATCGCGACGGGTTTTGAAAAAATCGGCTAAGTCCTGAAAACGTAGCGAAATCGCGACACTTCCATTTTTGGAAATGTCGCGATATCGCGACACTTTCCATTTTTGGAAATGTCGCGATATCGCGACACTTTCCATTTTTGGAAATGTCACGAAATCGGGTTTGGAGAGAGAAAGCAAATGCGTACGGAACGTCCTGAAATTTCAGACATGTCGCGAAATCGTGACATGTCACATTTTCGTGGCTGCAAGAGGCAAAAGGAAGCAAAGGGCAAAATAGGTCACGATTTTGCGACATGTCATGAAATCGTGACGTGTCGCAGTTTCACGACTGCCAGAGCGAGAAAGTGGTTAAGGCAAGAAAGTGTAGCGAAATCATGACGTCTTCGGGATGTCATGAAATCGTGACAAGTTTTGGCGCATGGGAGCAAGGCATGAAAGAGGGTGCAATTTCATGACACGTCGTGAAATCGTGACATGTCACGTTTTCGTGGTGCAAAAAACAGAAAGTCACCAAGGCATGAAAGGGTCACGATTTCGTGACATGTCATGAAATCGCGACATGTCGCATTTTGGGAGAAAAAAGAAAGGAAAAGGAGGATTTCGAATGTCGGATTTGTGGCACATTGGAGAGAAAAGGCGCAAGTCGCAAACATGTAGCGAAATCACGACGTCATGAAATCGCGACGTTTTTTGAAGAAGGGCCCCAAGGCGTACGGACCGTCGCGATTTTACGACATGTTGCGAAATCGTGACATGTCACGGTTTCGCGGCGGGTCCAAGCCAGAAAGAGAGAAGCTGAGCCAGCAAGGGAACCAAGGGGGCAATCAAAGGAACCAAGAAGCAAGGCAGCACAAGGGCGAAACAGGTCGCGATTTCACGACATGTCGTGTTTTCGTGGCCATGAAGAGGAAAAGTTTCTGAGGCACAGGAAGGGTCACGATTTCGTGACATGTCACAAAATTGCAACATGTCGCGTTTTCGTGACGCATGGAGCGAGAAGGAGGCAAAGGCAGAAAAGGGTCACGATTTTGCGACATGTCACAGTTTCGCGGCCATGATGAGCAGAAAAGCGGGCAAGGCTAGAAAGGGCGCGATTTCGCGACATGTCACAAAATCGTGACATGTCGCGTTTTCGCTGCATGGAAAAAGAAAGTGAACCAAGGGGCAAAAATGGTCACGATTTCTCGACATGTCGCGAAATCGCGACATGTCACGTTTTCGTGGCTTGCAAAGTGGAAAGGTGCCCAGGGCAAAAACAGGTCGCGATTTCGTGACATGTCGTGAAATCGCGACATGTCGCATTTTTGCGGCCATGGCAGGAAAATAGCACAGAATGGAAAACAGCTGGAAATGGACACGTGTCACGATTTTTTGCGACACGTGTCAAAACAAAGCAAGCCTACGTATAATGAACTTTAGGGTTTTGATTGAACTTTAGGGTTTTGATTGAACATTAAAGTTTTGATTTAATATTATTAAAATACTAATCCTTCTTTTGTCTTTTTTGCAGAAAGCCATCTGGCACTTGCATGATAACGGGAGAAATGGCCAGAAAGACAAAGTTAAGTGCAAATTAATCGAAGACCGTCATATTGAAATGAGAGATGCCGAGAATTGTTGTTTCATCCAAATTTTACAGATCTGGCCGCAAAGAGACTTTACGGTGACTAAGCAGTTGCCCATTTAATGGAGTATGTCGAGAATTGGCCGAAAAATGAAAATATCTACACTCGGTTACCGAAATTTGCCGATGGATGCATTTAATGAAAATTTATGGCAGAATTAATGGCGTGCAGACATTTTCAACTCAGGGATGGCTCTGCGGAGATGAAATGTCAGAGAAGTGGTGACTCATCCAAATTTCCCGAGGGAATTAATGAGGACATTTACACACAGTTGCGGGTGGATGCAAGTGGCATTCGAATTCTGCCTTCTCCATTTATGGCAAGTGACTGCACTGATTTGTAGAATGGTTAAGTTTTATCAAAGCTTTATTTTTAAAGGGCTTTATATTGTAAAACCCGGGTAGTAGGGTTTAAGGTGATAAGATTTAGGGTTTGAGAAGAAGATATTTTTGAAAAGATCAAGGTCTGTCCTGAGTCTATAAATACTTCTTCTAAATGTAATCGCAGGAGGCGGAGACTTAGAAAAAAAGGCTATTGAAGCAATTTCTTGCAAATCTTGTTAAATGCTTTATTTCTGGACTTGGAGTTGATGTGCTTTTGTTTTCTGTGATAGCATGGCTAGGAGCCTAATCTCTTTCAGATTGTGATAAGTTCATCTTCTTTTGTTATCCGTTTCATTAAAGTTTATTAAATATATCTTGTAAATCCGTGTTATCAAGATTAAATATGTTGTTGGGCTTCATTTGTTCTATTGTATGCTAGGGAAAATCACAGATTTAAGGTTCAAGTCTGTTCTAATTGCTCTGTCCTCACTTGTGTGAGCTATGCTCTTTGGTGAATGATACCAATTTTAACCGACTTCCCTTCTGTTTATGATTTTCTTTCAGATCTGTTCCATCTCTGTCTTATGCTCTTAGTAGAAGGTGATCTTAGAAAGCTGGACACCTTCTTCTTTGATTTGTTCTATTGTGAAGCTGATAGTATAAATAAAATTGGTAGTTTTGTTTTTACAGCTAAGTTTGATAAACTTCTCTTTCTGCCTTACCCTACCCTCTCTGTTTTACCGTGAAATGATCCATTTTTATTTTCTTTTAAATTTGTCTTTTATTTAAATCTGCTGACCCATAAGAGCTAGATCAAAGAACTAATTTTAAATCCGATTGTCAACAAGTGACAACTTCTAAAACATTACTGAACAAGTTCAAGAACCCGTTGTAAGGTAACAGACAGTCCATATTGAAAACTATTCTAGAAGCGGAAAAGAGTGAATAGACATTCGACCCAACTCTGTAACTCACACCTTGGATAACCAACAAGATCCTAAAGTGAGTGGGATTTATCCCTTATAAGTGTTATCAGAGTTTCATGCTCATTCTTCACAGGGTGTGTATAAAAGTCGGACCAACATTTAAAAATGGCGCTAGAAGGAGGGCCCACTGAACTCCGTTCAGTATTGTAAATTGTCTATACAATATTTAAAATTGCCAGAAAAGAGGCCAAGTTCAGTAGTCTGTTAAGGATTGTGAGATTATAAGTTGCTTGTGAAAAGTTGGATTCTACATACAGAGTAACAAGGTCCCACCCCAGAGTTGGAGAGCTCCTTGTGCCTGAATTAGAAACTCCAAGAAGAAGTAGCCTCAGAAGGGCCAAGTCTCTGTCTGAAATAGTTTTATCACCACTGGTAGTTACTCCAACTACAACTCAGAATATCATCGTCAATCAAGTAGTAATGGCAAATTGGTTGGGTTCCACTGCTTTAAATATCTCGGGTATAGCCCATGACCTGCCCAAAAATCTCGAGAGATATCTTCCCAGATATAAGCATGATGGGACTAGGACAGTAGAAGAACATCTGGTAGCATTCAAGAATGCTTTAAAATTGTTAAATGTACAACATGAAGATGTTGCTTGCAGATTGTTCCCGTTCACTCTCCAGGAGGGAGCTTATGACTGGTTTCTAAATCTCACTAATGATTCTATTACCAGTTGGAATGACTTGGAAAAGGTTTTTGTGTCACAGTTTGGTGAGGTAATAGATCCTAGTATATTATATCAACAGTTTTCTAGTATCAAAAGAGAATTAAATGAATCTATCAGATCTTACAATGTCAGATTCCAGAAAGCTTATGGTAGACTTATTGGTTATTATGTGCCGAATGTAGACCTGGCATTAGAGATTTTTAGAAATTCTCTAGATCCAATGACTTCAGTTTTCTTGAAAAGAGATCCCTCTGTTACTAATTTAACAGAGGCTTATAAAGAAGCTTTGATTCTGGAAAGACAGTTGGGACCCCAACCTTTAAATGCTCAGCAAATTCCTTTGGTTACACAAGCTGCCCCTATTTTCAATCCCATACCACATCAGATGATGTTGCCAGTGTGTCAGACTCTACCATCAGCAAATCCATTGGCTGTAACACCTGCTGAGAATGTACAGAACCCAGGTAAAGAGGCTGATAATGCAAGAGTTGAAGAAGTCTCAAAAATAGTCCAAAAATTGGCCAATGATTTTTTGAGTTTTAAAAGGCAGGTTTCTACTGGGGAGAACTCAAACAGGTATTCATATCAACAGAACAGATTCAATCGGCCCCCATACGAACCCAATAAAGATTACAAAGGTAAAGGTCATGATGTGAATATTTGTGATTTGGCTTTGCCTAACTGGTGCAGAATACATGCTACTTCTCAGCACGGGGAGTTGGATTGTTTGGAATTTTGTAATGCATTTGAAGCTTTATCTAGGGAGTTGATTTCTCCTGAACATCAAAGAACTACGGATGGCCCAAGTTCATCCAGCCACAGTGCAGCTATGGTCTTGGATTCTTTCACTTTCTCGAAGGAATCTAAGAATGTAGTTGAAATGCCTATGGATGAGGTGCAGGCTTTCCAACAATACAGGAGGGACAACTACAACCTCGAGAAACAGAAATCCGGAGCCCAACACTACATCTACCCCTCCGGACAACTCTCACAATGTTCCCCCAGATCCATCTTCAAGCAATAACCCATCTCCACCCAAGGGAGGAAATCCGAGAGGACCGAGATGCTTTTGTCCCTCCACTCAATAAGGGATATAACATAGTGGAGGACATGAAAAAGATCAAAGCCAACATCACTCTTCATGAGTTGGCCCAAATTTCAGAACAGAGGGATAACCTGATTAAAACATACTCTGGGCCTACTACAAAATCTTTGGACAAGGGAAAGAAGATGGCAAATGCGAATGTAGCCATGTATAAAGAGAAAACTGAGGTTCCACCTTTTCTACTGACTGTACGTATTTTTGGGAAAAACTTACACAATTGTCTGGTAGATTCGGGTGCTTCAACTAATGTTATGCCTTTGGCCATTTGTCAACAGTTGGGTTTGACCCCAATGAAGTCTGAAAGAAGAGTTGTCCAATTGGACAAATCGAGAGGTTAAAGTAGTAGGAGAACTTCAAAATATTCATATCCAATTAGCATCTGAGCCAAGGGCTCAACATAGAATTGAAATTTAGGTTGTGGATATCCCCGTGGGGTACGGGATGCTTTTGAGCAGGGATTGGTCGAGATCTTTGAATGGATACTTGGCAACAGACTTTTCACACATGTGGTTGCCGTGGAAGGGAGTGGCAAATCAATTACGGGTTGAAAGAGAACCCAGATACAAACATACGATCACTGAATACAATGCAGAAAATGAGACTGTAAATATTGTTGAGGTAGATATTGGAGTTTACAATTTAACAACGGGACAAAATGAGAAGTTTAGTAAAGCTCATCCTGTTCATAGTAATGAAGTCTGGACGCTTCATGTGGATGGGGCTAAATCTAAACAGGGTTACAGTACGGGGCGAGTCCTTAAAGGGCACGAAAGTCGGACATATTTTATGTCTTATCGCCTACGAGTTCCCTTGTACAAATAATTTAGCAGAGTATGAGGCTCTGGTATTAGGTTTGAAATTTGCTTTGGACAAAAGTGTAAGAAATATTCAAGTTTTTACGAATTCAGAATTGGTGGCTAATCAAGTCAAAGGTAAATTCCAATGTAAAGCATCTTATTTAAAAGGATACAAACACCGGGCTTGGGATCTTGTAGAAGATTTTGATGCTTTTAATCTGACACACATACCCAGAGAGCGAGAATTCACGTGCGAGATGTCTTGGCTTCTTCGACCGCAAGTTTAAAACCACTGGAAGAATTTAAATGGAACAAGTTTTCAATTGAGTTAGTCCCTTGTCCTTCAGTCCCAAATAATATAGATAATTTTCAGGTTTTCTCTGATGATCAACAGATTATAAACTTTTTGCAGAGTACTAACACATTTGAAAATGCTATAATCGATGATGGACAAAGGGATACTCTGCTGGAGCGGTTAGATGATGACAGGGGAATAATAAGGTTGAAAGATAACAGAATTCCAAAAGGGATGGTGGAACTGGAGCGGCTCTTTGATGTTGACAAAATCAGGCAAAAGGTGAATTCTGAGGATTCTATGGGTGCAACAGACAGTGAGACTGAGAACCTGAACGTGGGGACTGAAGAAGATCCCAGGCACATCAAGTTGGCTAAAAACTGTGATCCAGAAATAAAAAGAAGTATGATTGATTTTCTTCACAGGTCCAAGGATGTTATGGCCTGGTCTTACAAAGACTTAAAGGTATTTGATCCGAAAGTTTACACTCATATTATACCTTTAAAAGAATTTTGCAAACCTTTCCGGCAAAAACAGAGGCATGTCAACGCTCTGCTAGAGCCCCTCATCCAGAAGGAGGTAGAAAAATTATTGAGTGCCGCCATAATTTTTCCCGTTAGGCATTCTACTTGGGTGGCCAATTTGGTGCCGATCAGAAAGAAAAATGGAGAGATCCGCTTGTGTGTGGATTTTAGAAATTTGAACAAGGCATCTGAGAAAGATAATTATCCTCTGCCTTCTATGGATGAGGTGTTGCAGATTGTCAATGGTTCGGAGATGATGTCTTTCCTGGACGGTTTCTCAGGGTATAATCAGATATTGGTTGACAAGGAAGACAGGATGAAAACTGCTTTCACAACTAAGTGGGGAACTTTTGCTTACAAGAGGATGCCATTTGGATTAATAAATGTCGGAGCTACGTTTCAACGGGCAATGGATCATGCCTTCAAAGGCCTTATGGGTAAATGCATTGTTGTTTACATGGATGATTTAACGGTCTTCTCTAAATCTCGATTTGACCATGTAAAACACTTGGAGTCTGTGTTCAACAAATGCAGGGAGGGAGTTCGGCATTTCTTTGAATCCGAAGAAGTGCATTTTTGGTGTAACGGAAGGAAAGCTCCTTGGGCACTTGATCACAAAATATGGCATTTCCATGGATCCGGACAGAGTTGAAGCCATATCCGGCATACCATTTCCCAACTCCAAGAAAGAGTTGAGGTCCTTCTTTGGAAAAATTAACTTTGTCGGGAAGTTCATCTCCGGTTTTGCAGAGATAGTCAAGCCACTGAATGACATGCTAAAGGAAACTGCTCAGATTGTCTGGACAACAGAGGCTAAAACAGCGTTCCAAGAAATCAAGACTGCCATCAAGCAAGCACCAGTTCTGGTGAGCCCAGATTTTAGTGCAGATTTTTATCTGTACACCTTTTCTTCTGAACACACACTTGCTGCAGTTCTGACCCAACGAAGAGAAACGGGGGAGCATCCAATTGCTTTCAAGAGTACCAATTTAAAGGGGGCTGAGCTGAAATATTCTCGTTTAGACAAACAAGCTTATGCCTTGGTGAGAGCAGTTAAGCAGTTCGAGCACTACATACTAAGAAGCAGAGTTCATGCTATAGTTCCGGACCCAGCTGTTAAATACCTTTTAAGTCAGGACGAATTGGGTGAACTAAGAGGTAATTGGGTTACAAGGCTGCAAGAATATGACTTAGAAATTCGGCCTACAAAATTGATCAGAGGACTTGGTTTGTCCCGACACATTGCCGAAATACCTGTACGGGAAGAAGTTAATCAGTTAAATTCTGAATCTGATGATTGGTATGGAGATATTATTCATCTGCTGCAATTTGGAATTTGCCCGTCTCACTTGAATAGAACCCAAAGGAGAGCACTAAAGCTGAAAGCTGCTCATTATCTCCTCAAAGGAGGTAATTTGTACAGAGAAAATTATGTTGGCATTTTCTTAAGATGCATTTCTCCGAGTGAAGTCAATGAAGTCATGTCCAGTTTTCATGAAAAGTTAGGGGCAGGGCATTCCTCAGGATCTGCTACTGCGCATAAAATATTGAGAGCAGGCTATTACTGGCCTACGTTATTTAAAGATGCCCATCAGCATGTGAGAACTTGCCATCAGTGCCAAACTTTTGCAGCCAAAGAGGCCAACCGGGCTCTACCATTGCAACCTGTTGTAATAAATAAACCTTTTATGCAATGGGGACTTGATTTTGTGGGAGTGATTAATCCAAATTCTTCAGCAGGGCATAAGTATGTTCTAACAACTACTGATTACTGCACAAGATGGGTCGAAGCAGCAACCACCATAAGAAGTACAGCTCATGAAGTGATCGAATTTCTAGAGTCAAATGTCATAACCAGGTTTGGGGTTCCTCTGAATTTGGTGTGTGATAATGGACCAGCCTTCCAATCATTGGAGTTTGCAGAATGGGCATACCAGATGGGGATAGTTATCAGATTTTCATCCAACTATTATCCCCAAGGCAATGGGCTAGTTGAGTCCACGAATAAAAATTTAATGAATGCCATTAAGAAATCTGCAACAGACAAACCCAGCAAGTGGCATACATTATTGAAATATGCACTTTGGGCTGACCGGATAAAATATAAAGTGGCTCTTAAGACTTCCCCTTTTGCTTTGTTGTATGGTACCCAGCCAATTGTTCCCATCTCTCTGAAATTACCTACTTACCAATTTGTCTTAGACTATTTTGAGGATCAAGCTGATGCAGAGGCTCGTGTTTTGGATCTAACTAATTTGCAGGATGAAAGACTCCAAGCCCTGGAACATTTCAGTCGGCACCAAGAAACCGTCAAGCGCTGGTTTGACAAAAGAGCCAAAGTGAAAGCTTTCGGACTTGCAGACCTGGTGCTTCTATGGGACAAGGCCCATGAAAAGAAGGGTAAGCATACAAAGTTGCAGCCGCTGTGGATAGGCCCATACCAGATCGTTGAGATCCTGGGTAATAACGCATTTCGTTTACAAGACCTTGATGGTAATTTTTTGGACCTCCCTGTTAATGGTCAATACTTAAAGCATTATTTCTCGGCTGTTCCATCCAATATATCGTTTGAATGAGTCACAAAGAAGTTGTAACATGTGTATACATTGTAAATAAGTCTGCAGTGTTATTTTATTTTAGTTTATTTTTGTAGTTATTATGTTTATTTTATTTTATTTTTATTATGTGGTGTTATTTTATTTTATTTTTGAGTTTGTAGTGTTTTTATTTTATTTTATTTTAGTTTTATTTGTTTTTGTCATAGGTTTATTTTATTTTTAGGTTTTTGTTTTATTTTATTTTATTTTGAGGTCTGTGTTTATCCTTGAGGTCTGTACAGTTTATTTTATTTTAAAATTCTATTTTTAAGTTTTGCCTGAGCATCAATGAAAAAGTCAGCCTTCTAAAAATTGTTTTATTCTGAGTTCTAAATCCAGTGTTCATTATTCTAATTGTGAGATAGTCTGCTTTAACTGAGCAGTGGAACTATTTTGTTATTCAGAACAACAGTGGAAGGATGATTGGATTTTGTGTCTTGCTTGCCACAGTTATTTTAATTATAAAGAAAGCTGCTATACTGTTTGGCTGGAGAAACTCCTAGGGAATCCAAGAAAAGTTGGTCATAAGAGGGGACTATGATTCATGTAATTATTTGAGTATCCATAGAGGCTATCAGTACCCAGGCTGAAGCAGTTCCAGACTGATGAGATATTAAAAGAAAAATTGTTGTTCTTCTTTTAAAGGCTTTTCAGACTTCGGTATATTTCAAAGAAGAGAGAGAGAAGATGAAAGTTGAGCAAGACAACATAGAATTGGCACTCTGTTATTTCCTATATATATAAAAAAAAAAAAAAAGAGAAAAAGTTATGTAATCAAAGAGGCAGCCAAGACTTCAAAAGATGTTTTTCTTCTACCAAGTTGTAGATTCTACCTTACAGTTGTGAATCTGGGTCGTGTAAATCTAAAGGGTAACTCTGTCGAGGCTGTAAAAGGCTAAACTAGTAAACAGAGCTCTACTCGGTTTCCCCTTTTTACAATCTAGAAAAAGCTGATCAATCCAGAGTTCAACATTCGAAGGCCCAGTCATTCTTGAAGAAAGTTTTATACGCTTGTAATTGCACATCAGAAATCTTCCTTAAATGATTCAGCCTAGTATGTCCTTGGGAAATTTTGACAACTATCGGCTAGTAGTTAAATTGTTTTGAAGAATATCTGTGGCAAGGCATGATACATGGTCTATGTTGTTTTGAAACTAGAGTCCTGGGTTCTAAAATAATGCTACTATTTTACCCACAGATATCGCCATTTGTTGAGAAGCAACACACCCCCACTGAAAAATGAATTTCCATCCTTTGAAAATATTGAGCTTTCATTTTGCAGTAAGGACCCTCTTGATGTTTTCCAGGTTTTAAATTCCAAATTTGCTTGCCTCCTTTTTAAGTTGTGCTTTTATTTGCATCTGGCTTTGATTTACTTCAGAATTCATTTTTCACATGTTAGAATCATTCATGAATAAAGAAAATCTTTCACTGATATGAAAAAAATGCAGAATACAGATAGATAAATTCATTAGAAGCCAAAACTTTCCATTTTTGGAAAAGTCACGATATCGCGACACTTTCCATTTTTGGAAATGTCGCGATATCGCGACGGGTTTTGGAAAAATCGGCTAAGTCGAAGAAACGTAGCGAAATCGCGACACTTCCATTTTTGAAATGTCACGATATCGCGACACTTTCCATTTTTGAAAATGTCGCAAAATCGCGACGGTTCGGAGAGAGAAAGCAAATGAGTAGAAAGTAGCGATATGTGACATGTCGCGAAATCGTGACATGTCACATTTTCGGAGGCAAAAGGAAGCAAAGGGCAAAATAGGTCGTGATTTCGTGACATGTCACGAAATCGCGACATGTCGCATTTCGCTGAGCGAGAAAGTGGTTAAGGCAAGAAAGTGTAGCGAAATCGCGAACGTCGCGAAATCAGAAGTTTTAAGGGAGCAAGGATGAAAGAGGGAGATTTGGAATGTCACGAAATCGCGACATGTCTTTTGAGGGAAAGAATGTCGTGAAATCGGAAGTAAAAAAGAAAAGGCATGAAAGGTGATGTCGCGAAATCGTGACATGTCAATTTTGATGGAGAGAAAAGGCAAGTCAAAAATGTAGCGAAATCGCGACGTCGTGAAATCGTGACGTTGAAGAAGGGCAAGGCATAGGAGTCGTGATTTCAGAATGTGAAATCAGACGGGTAAGAAGAAAAGAGAGAAGGGAACAAGGCAAAGGAACAAGAAGCAAGGCAAGACAAGGGGAAATAGGTCAGATTTGGACATGTCATGAAATCGCGACATGTCGTTGGCCATAAAGAGGAAAAGTTGTCGAGGCACAGGAAGGGTCGCGATTTTGGACATGTCGCGAAATCGCGACATGTCGCGTTTTCACGACGCATGGAGCGAGAAGGAGGCAAAGGCAGAAAAGGGTCACGATTTCGCGAACATGTCGCGGTTTCGCTGCCATGATGAGTAGAAAAGTGCGCAAGGATAGAAAGGGCGCGATTTCGTGACATGTCGCGAAATCGCGACATGTCATGTTTTCGCTACATGGAAAAAGAAAGTGAACTAAGGGGCAGAAATGGTCGCGAAATTCGTGACATGTCGCGTTTTCACGGGGAGAAAAGGTGCAGGGGAAAGGTGTCGATTCGTGACATGTCGCGAAATCGCGACATGTCGCATTTTCGCGGCCATGGCAAGAAAACAGCACAGAATGGAAAACAGCTGGAAATGGACACGTGTCACGATTTTTTGCGACACGTGTCAAAACAAAGCAAGCCTACGTATAATGAACTTTAGGGTTTTGATTGAACTTTAAAGTTTTGATTTAATATTATTAAAATACTAATCCTTCTTTTGTCTTTTTTGTAGAAAGCCATCTGGCACTTGCATGATAACGGGAGAAATGGCCAGGAAGACAAAGTTAAGTGCAAATTAATCGAGGACCGTCATATTGAAATGAGAGATGCCGAGAATTGTTGTTTCATCCAAATTTTACAGATCTGGCCGCAAAGAGACTTTACGGTGACTAAGCAGCTGCCCATTTAATGGAGTATGTCGGGAATTGGCCGAAAAATGAAAATATCTACACACAGTTACCGAAATTTGCCGATGGATGCATTTAATGAAAATTTATGGCAGAATTAATGGCGTGCAGACATTTTCAACTCAGGGATGGCTCTGCGGAGATGAAATGTCAGAGAAGTGGTGACTCATCCAAATTACCCGAGGGAATTAATGAGCACATTTACACACAGTTGCGGGTGGATGCAAGTGGCATTCGAATTCTGCCTTCTCCATTTATGGCAAGTGACTGCACTGATTTGCAGAATGGTTAAGTTTTATCGAAAGCTTTATTTTTAAAGGCTTTATATTGTAAAACCCGGGTAGTAGGGTTTAAGGTGATAAGATTTAGGGTTTGAGAAGAAGATATTTTTGAAAAGATCAGGGTCTGTCCTGAGTCTATAAATACTTCTTCTAAATGTAATCGCAGGAGGCGGAGACTTAGAAAAAAAAGGCTATTGAAGCAATTTCTTGCAAATCTTGTTAAATGCTTTATTTTGGACTTGGAGTTGATGTGCTTTTGTTTTCTGTGATAGCATGGCCAGGAGCCTAATCTCTTTCAGATTGTGATAAGTTCATCTTCTTTTGTTATCCGTTTCTTTAAAGTTTATTAAATATATGTTGTAAATCCGTGTTATCAAGATTAAATATGTTGTTGGGCTTCATTTGTTCTATTGTATGCTAGGGAAAATCACAGATTTAAGGTTCAAGTCTGTTCTAATTGCTCTGTCCTCACTGTGTGAGCTATGCTGCTGGTGAATGATACCAATTTTAACCGACTTCCCTTCTGTTTATGATTTTCTTTCAGATCTGTTCCATCTCTGTCTTATGCTCTTAGTAGAAGGTGATCTTAGAAAGTTGGACACCTTCTTCTTTGATTTGTTCTATTGTGAAGTTGATAGTATAAATAAAATTGGTAGTTTTGTTTTTACAGCTAAGTTTGATAGACTTCTCTTTCTGCCCTACCCTACCCTCTCTGTTTTACCGTGAAATGATCCATTTTTATTTTCTTTTAAATTTGTCTTTTATTTAAATCTGCTGACCCATAAGAGCTAGATCAAAGAACTGATTTTAAATCCGATTGTCAACAAGTAACAACTTCTAAACATTATTGAACAAGTTCAGAGCCCCGTTGTAAGGTAACAGACAGTCCATATTGAAAACTATTCCAGAAGCGAAAAAGAGTGAATAGACATTCGACCCAACTCTGTAACTCACACCTTGGATAACCAGCCAGATCCTAAAGTGAGTGGGATTTATCCCTTATAAGTGTTATCAGAGTTTCATGCTCATTCTTCACAGGGTGTGTATAAAAGTCGGACCAACACAAACATGTCGCGATATCGCGACAGTTTTCTTACTTGTCTTTTTCTTTGTTCTTCTGAGTGTTGGCCTCTTCTGTCTTCTTGGAAATTCATTGTACATGCTTTGACTGACCTCTGAACTCCTGTCCACTGCATCAACTGATCTATCTGTCTGTGTTGACAACAATGACAATACTATTTCTGCACCTTGCTCAACAATCTCCCCCTTTGGAATTGTTGGCAACACATGTGCAATTTCCTGTAATTCTTCTCCCCCTTTGACAATAATACCAAAGGGCTGCTGCAGACTCCCCACGAGTCTAGGCACAACATTCTCGGACAAACATTGTTATAGTTAGCAAAAATCATGAATATGAGCAAAACTATAAACATAGGCATAAATGCTCCCCCCGAGAATGTGATCCCAATTGATAGTCAGTTCTTGGGAAACGTGACCACTCCCAACTTACTTCGAAGGTACTCAAAAACTTCCTTGGGCAATGGTTTTGTGAATATATCTGCTACTTGCTCTGTAGTTGGAACAAAATCCAATTTAACCTCACCTTCTGCAACTTTATCCTTCAAAAAGTGATACCAGATTGCAATATGTTTGGTTCGAGAATGCATAACCGGATTCTTTGAGATGTTAATAGCACTGGTATTATCACATTTAACTGAAATTGGCTCTTTGAAGTGAATACCAAGATCTTTCAGGGTTTGTCTCATCCATAATATCTATGTACAGCATGTTGTTGTTGCAATGTATTCTGCCTCTGCTATGGATAGAGAGACTGATTCTTGTTTCTTGTTGTGCCATGCTACCAACCTGTCTCCAAGATAGAATGCACCTCCACTGGTACTCTTTCTGTCATCTATACATCCTGCCCAATCTGCATCGAATATGCAATAAGAGTGAAGTCCTTACCTTTTGGATACCTTAACCCATACTCCATAGTACCCTTGAGGTACCTAAAGAATCCTCTTCACAGCTATCACATGAGTCTCTTTGGGACTAGCTTGAAATCTTGCTACCATGCATACTGCCTATAAGATATCTAGTCTTGTGGCTGTTAAATACAGTAGGCTCCCAATCATAGATCTGTACATGGTTTGATCAACATCTGGAGATTTGTCATCCTTGCTCAACTTGCAACTTGTCATCATGGGAGTGCTAACAAGTTTACTATCCTCCATTGTGAACTTTTTCAGCATTTCTTTCACATATTTAACTTGAGAGATAAAAATGCCCTTTTCATTTTGATTGACTTGTAGTCCGAGGAAATAAGAAAGTTCACCAATCATAGACATCTCAAATTCTTTCTTCATTTTATTTGCTATGTCTCTACATGACTTATCATTGCTGCTGCCAAAAATGATATCATCTACATAAACAACAAGGACAATAAGATGGCCATTCTCTGTTTTGACATACAGATTGTTGTCCACCATACCTTTCTTGAACCCTTGTTGAATAAGATAGTTATCCAGCCTTGCATACCATGCTCTGGGTGCCTGTTTCAAGCCATACAAAGCTTTCTTCAACTTGCAAACAAAGTTGGGATTATCACCGAGTTGGAAACCATCTGGTTGCTCAATGTAAACCTCTTCTTCCAGTTTTCCATTCAAAAATGCTGATTTCACGTCCATTTGATATACTTTGAAATTTTTATGAACTGCTAAAGCCAGAAACATTCTGATTGCCTCTAGTCTAGCTATTGGTGCAAAGGTTTCCTCAAAATCAATACCTTCAACTTGTGCATAGCCTTTACAGACCAGTCTTGCTTTATTCCTTACAACCTTGTCCATCTTCGTTCAATTTGTTTCGAAAAATCCATTTAGTACCGATTATATTTTTATTTGCTGGCCTTGGTACTAACTCCCAGGTTTTGTTTTTCTCAATCTGATCTAGTTCTTCATTAATTGCCTTCATCCAACTTTCATCTATGCTTGCTTCAACAACATTTTTGGGCTCAATGTTGGATAATAGAGAGTAGTTCCTTACTACTGCTCTTCTTGTCTGAATACCAACTGTGGGGTCCCCAATAATTTGTTCTCTGGGATGATTTTTTTGCCAGCTGCCTGTTTTGAATTTCTTGTTTTCTTCTCCTTCTGAGTCAATACTTAAATCATCTGGGTCAATTTTTTGATTCTCTTCTGTTTCCTTTTCTTCATCTCCTTCAATAACTTCTTCATAAATAGGGTAGTTTTCTTGATGAGTAATTTCTCGTTCTCTACCTTCATCAACTTTAACATCGGCACTCTCCACAATTTTCTTTAGCCTCTTGTTGTAGCATGTGTAGGCTTTGCTTTTTGTCGAGTAACCAAGAAAAATACCTTCGTCGACTCTATCTTCAAACTTACCAAGATTATATTCAATTCGTTTGATATAACACTTGTTGCCGAACACTTTGAAGTATCTTGTTGTTGCCTTCTTGTCGAACCACAGCTCATAAGGTGTTTTGCTTTCATGCGTCCTTAACATGCACCTGTTTTGGATGTAAACTATAGTATGGACTGCCTCTTTCCAAAATCTATCAGCTATTTTGTTCTCAGCCAACATTGTCCATGCCATTTCTTGCACAGTCCTATTCTTCCTTTCTACAATACCATTCTGCTGAGGTGTCCTTGCTGCTGAAAACTATCTTCTAATCCCATATTTTTGATAGTACTCTACAAACTCCTCTGAGATAAACTCTCCTCCTCTATCTGATCTTAAGCATTTAATTCTTTTTCCTGTTTGATTCTCAACCTGGTGTTTGAAAGTCTTGAACATTTCAAAGGCATCTGATTTAAGCTTTAAAAATAGTACCCATGTCATCCTGGAATAGTCATCTATGCAAAGCATAAAGTATTTGTCACCATTTATGCTTTGTGTTCTCATGGGTCCACATAAGTCGAGTATGAATTAGCTCTAAAGGTTTGTCTGGTGAAGTATTCCTTTGATTTAAATGTGGATCTAGTTTGCTTCCCCTTTTGGCATGAAGCACAGATGCTATTTAATGGTTTGCCAATGGTGGGTATATCTCTTACTGCCCTTTTTGAACTTATTTTTACCAGATTGTCAAAGCTAATATGACCAAGCCTCTTGTGCCACAGCCAATTTTCATCTTCCTGTCCAATCAAACATGCTCCTTCTGAAGTCTCTGAGAGAGTATATAGATTTCCAGAAGTCCTCGATCCAGTAGCTATCAACTTCCCACTATGTGCTTTTCTGACTTCACAACCCTGCTTCTTAAAGATGACTTCATGACCTCTATCACAGATTTGACTTACGCTCAGTAAGTTGTGCTTCAAACCAATCACAAACAGAACTTCTTTGGAATTGATCTTTCCATCACTTATCTTGACTGATCCTTTGCCAACTATCTTGGCTCCATCATTATTTCCAAACTTTACAGAGCCCCCTTCATATTTCTGTAACTTTTCAAATTTTTGTTTATCTCCTATCATGTGACTGGAGCATCCACTATCCAATATCCATGGTGCAGATTTGTTCTATGCTTTGAATGTTGTCTGTACAATCAAGGATTCCTTTTCTTCCTTGGTTCGCTCCTTTTCTTTCCACTCTGGTTTGACTACAGTTTTGGTCACTTGTTTAGACTTTTCTTTGTCAATAGCCTGTGCATGTTTTTCTGGGAATTTTTTGTTTTGCCTTAAACTGTTTGGTTGAGATCTTCTTCCCCGATATTTATTTGCTGCATATGTGCTTCTACAGTTTCTTGCAATGTGTCCAAAGTTATGACAGTTATAGCATTCTACTGCATAATCCATCAAGGGTGAAAAGACATTTCTATCGGTGAAATTTCTTTGTCCTATATTATAAATGCGATCTGAAATCTTATGACCGTAAGCATTGCATTTAAAACAATAACCAGAAAAGGATTGATTGAACCCGGGAGTTGGTCTTTGCCATTTTGTAGTAGGAGCCACAAATTTTCTTCTCCTTTGATGTGTGACTTTTGTGAATCCCTCATTGTCAGCACTCTTCTTGTGCCCGGCATTGTTGCTTTCTTTTGCATGATTCATTTTTCCTTGATCAACCTTGATCTTATCTTCTTTCTTTACTGGTTCTACAGTTATGGCCTTTGATCCACTTGACGATTCTCCTTCGACAAAGCCCAAGCCAAATTTGATGCCTGTAGTCCTCTGACTATTTATAATATTTTCAAGCTTCGTAGAACTTCCTTCAAGTTTGTGATAGCAACTCAATTTTTGATTCTTTTCTTCTAGCCGCATTCTTAAGACAACAATCTCTTCTTCCAGTTTGTTGCACTCATCTATTTTCATGGTTAATTGAACTTCGAGTTCTTCAGACATTTTCTTAAATTCTTCTGTCTGTACTTTCAAACTGTTTATTATGTCATTCGCATCCTCAAGCTTTCTTGAGACCTTTTTATTCTTTTTCCTTTCTATACTCAACTCTTTAAGTGCAGCAACCAACTCTCCTTCCAGATATACTTCAGCCTCATCCTTAATGTTTTTATCACCTTCCTATTTTTCTTCTATTTTTTCTTCTTCAAATGCCATGAACAGAGCTTCACCTGTTTCTTCTTCGGAATCCTCACCCGAGCTATCTTCAGAAGAGCTGACATTCTTGGATATGAAACTTTTCTTTTTGAAGTTGCTTTTTCTAAAATTTGGTTTCTTCTTCCAGTCACTTCTTTCTTGGTGTGACCCTTCATCACTTTTGGTTTTCTCATTCATTGGACACTTAGCTGCAAAGTGACCGATGCCTCCACAATTGAAGCACTTAAACGGTAACTTTCCTCTATATTTTCCTTTTCCCTTTATAAGTTTTCGAACAAAGTTAGCTTCCGTTTCATCCGATGTCTCTTCATCCTCAGATTCTTGTTCAACTTTTATATTTTTGTGTGCTTTAAAAGCAGCTTCTCTGTCTATGGGCTTAGTTTGTCCTATTCTCATTTCGTATGCAGTCAAAGAACCATGCATCTCATCCATGCTAAAATTATTTAGATCTTTAGCTTCTTCTATTGCAGAAACTTTAGAATTAAATCTTTTGTGAAGAGTTCTAAGTACCTTTTTCACGACGATCGCATCTTCGATTTCTTCATCGAGTCCTCTGATCGCATTAATGATTCCATTGACTCTCAACATATAGGCCTCTATGTTCTCATCGTCATTCATTTTTAATGCTTCGAACTGAGCTCGATGCGTTTGTAGCTTGGCTTCCTTGATCTTGTTGTCTCCTTCATGAATGCTCTTCAGTTTGTCCCACATGTCTTTTGCCATTTTACAGCTCATGATCCTTATCAGTTCACTGTCTACTAGCCCACACATTATGGCATTCTTTGCTTTGGAGTTATTCTCAAACTTTTTCTTCTCGACAGTATCTGTTGGAGGAGTAGCGGGTATTGTGTATCCACTTTCTACTGACTCCCAAATGTCGTATCCCAATGCACATAGATATGTCTGCATCCTGAGTCTCTAGAATGAGTAATTAGTTCCGTCGAACAAAGGAGCTTTGTTTGATGAGAATCCTTCACCACCTGCCATTGTGTTTCTTCCAAGATCACCTTAGCTGATTAAGCTTGTTCAGGAACCTTGCTCTGATACCAATTGATATTCTCACAATGACACTGAGAGGGGGGGTGAATCAGTGTAGCTATTTAAATTCAAATCTACAACTCTTAAAGCTGAAGCAAAGAGAACTTAAAAGTAGGTAAAGCAATTATCACAAGAGAGCACACCACAACACACAATGTAACGAGGTTCACCAATTTGGCTACTCCTCAAGAATGACTGCTTGGACTACGGTCCAAATCCAGCCTTTGCAAAACACCAATTTTACAATCCGTTTACCAGCACCCACTGGAAGGAGCACCAACCCCTGATTTATCTACACCAATAGAAAGGAGCACCAACCCCTATCCAAGCACCAACTTGGATCACAGTTTTGAAAGCTATATCAATGACATAAAAATGCCTTCACTTTTACAAGACCTTGACTGGTCTATAATTTATCAAAACATAGTAAACACTTATTGCTCTGCTTGTCGCTCTCTTACAACACTCTTCTAACCCTCTTTCGGTAGCACTTTCACACATTCAACGGCATCTTAATTCTCTATGTGACTGCCCTTTTATAACCCTATTTCTCATTGAGACTCCTCATCTTCTGTAACTTCTGTAATCCTGCATGCAGCCTATTAATAGCCACTACTGATGGTAACTCCTTTATAGCACAGTATTTATTACATGCAACCTATTAATAGATCTGTCTTTGTTTTGAACTGTCAATATAACCGTCGCTCAATGGTTTCACTGTGACATGGGCCCTGTAACTGTCGTTCTTTACTATTCTTATTTAACTTGCATGATTTCTATCTGTAACTGCACCTGTAATTGTCGCACTAACTTTAGTTGACTCTTCTTATATTGGTTGCATGATTTTCCTCTACAACTGCCCCTATAACTGTCGTTCTACTTCAGTTAACTATCCGTAATCGTGTTGTTGTGACCTATCGTGAAATCGTGACACTTCTGTCTCTTTGTACTCTTCTCACCTTTTACCCGTGAAAACATGACATGTCGCGATATCGTGACACTTTTCGCCTCCTTGTCCTTTTCTCGGCTTGCACCTACGAAAACATAACATGTCACGAAATCGTGACACTTTCGCTTCCTTGCACTCTTCTCTACTTGCACTAGCGAAAACATGACATGTCGCGAAATCGTGACATCTTTCGCTTCCGTACACTCTTCTCTATAGCACTAGCGAAAACATGACATGTCACGAAATCGTGACACTTTCGCTTCCGTACACTCTTCTCTGCTTGCACTAGCGAAAACATGACATGTCACGAAATCGTGACATCTTTCGCATCCGTACACTCTTCTTGGCTTGCACTAGCGAAAACATGACATGTCACGAAATCATGACATCTTTCGCATCCGTACACTCTTCTTGGCTTGCACCAGCGAAAACATGACATGTCACGAAATCGTGACACTTTTGTTGCCTTGTGCCTTTCTCTTCTTTGGCCCACGAAAACACATGTCACGAAATCGCGACACCTTTTTCTATCGGACTCTCTCTCCTGCATTATGTCGTGAAATCATGACACTTTTTCTCCTTGGCGCTTTTCTTCTCATCGGGGAAACTCACATGTCACGAAATCGCGACACTTTTTCTCCTTAGCGCTTCCTCTTGCAAATTGTCACGAAATCGTGACACTTTTCCTTGCAAGCTCTTTCTCTCAAACATGTCACGAAATCATGACACATTTTCGTCCGTACAATCCTTCTTGCAAATTGTCGCGAAATCGTGACACTTTTCTTTGCGAGCGCCTTCTCTCCGAACATGTCACGAAATTGCGACAGTTTTCTTTGCTTGCACCTTCTTTCCGAACATGTCACAAAATCATGACAGTTTTCCTTGTGCTTTCTCTCTCTTCAAACATGTCACGAAATCATGATAGTTTTCCTTGCGCTTTCTCTTTCATCCAACATGTCACGAAATCACGACAGTTTTCCTTGCGCTTTCTCTCTCCTTCGAACATGTCACGAAATCATGACAGTTTTGCCAGCATTTTCTCTCTCCTCCGATATGTCACGAAATCGTGACAGTTTTGCCAACATTTTCTCTCCTCCGATATGTCACGAAATCATGATAGTTTTGCCAGCATTTTCTCTCTCCTCCGATATGTCACGAAATCATGACAGTTTTGCCAGCATTTTCTCTCTCCTTCGATATGTCGCGAAATCGTGATAGTTTTTCTTTCCGACCAAACATGTCGCGATATCGCGACAATTTTCTTACTTGTCTTTTTCTTTGTTCTTCTGAGTGTTGGCCTCTTCTGTCTTCTTGGAAATTCACTGTACATGCTTTGACTGACCTCTGAACTCCTGTCCACTGCATCAACCGATCTATCTGTCTGTGTTGACAACAATGACAATACTGTTTATGCACCTTGCTCAACATATCTTTAGTCCAAACTCTATGTGAGGGAAAATTTTGATTCTCCTTATCCCTTTCAAAGGTAAAATTTGAGTTAACAATAAATATTTCTTTAGGATTAGGACCCCAAAAGAACCTATCCTCTCCTATATTGAGCTACAAATAGTAATGTTGTAATTAGAGATTGAGAGAGTTAATTCTACTTTGTATAATTGCATCAAATTCTTTCAACTGTAGCATGTCCACACTCTACAATTATCTTCCTCCTTGATTTAATCCTGAAACATATTTTCATTTTTTGCTTTAAATGTTTAATGATGTAATTTTAATAATAATTAAAATTTAAAGGTCTCTTTGTGACTCATGCATCCTCCCAGAAGTGTATCTTATCACATCTTCCCACCTACCATCTTAAACATTTCCATAAGAGATTTCTTGTTTTGATCAACTCATTCCACAAAGATGATCCTAAAGGTGGATTTAAGCTATAAGCAAAGGGGATTTTATTCTCAAGATATTTTGCAGAGACAATTTGAGCCCAATATTGATCATGTTCAATAATTTACCATCACCCCACTTTTACCATTAAAGCCCTCATCTACTTCAATTTTCTATGCTCAAATCGCCTTCTCGCTTAGGCTTCCAAACTTTTTCCCATGCAACCAAACTAATCCTCTATTTCTTTTCTACACCAAACCAAAGAAATTTCCTCTACATTTGCTCTATTTTCTCAGCCATTGATGTTGGAATTTTAAATAAATATATTATAAAAATGGGAAGGTTTTAGATGGCTGCCCTCAATAGTTGTAATTTACCCACTTGAGTAAGGGAAAAACCTTTCTATCTTGCAATATTTCTATTGAATCTCTCAAGCATTGAGTTTCGGTATTCTCATTTCATTCTATCTATAAAAAGGGGTATTCCCAAATATACAATGGGGAATTTTTCACTCTACAACCAAAAATTCTTGCAACTTTATTCTATCTAAGTTGGGAAGTTGCTAACAAAGAACAACCTACTTTTCAAGAATTAATTTTTTACCTAAATTTATTTCATACGTTTTGATAATTTGCATGATATTCTCAGCTTCCACAACTGATGAATTTGATAATATTATGGTATTATCAACGAACTACTAATGAGTAATTAAATATGAAGATGATGTTGATCAAATTCCTTTAATCAAGGTTGCATATTTTGTTGAGTTAAGCTCCTTGCTAGAGCTTTAGCCACTATTATGAATAGATAAGGTGATATAGGATCACCTTATCTCAACCTTATTTTACCTAGAGAGAAACCTATCGGTTCTTCATTTACTATCACTGAATACCAAGGAGTGGAGATGCAAACCATGATTCAAAGCCTCTAATTTGTCCCAAAACTAAAATATTGTAGCACTTTATCCAAAAATTCCCAAGACTATCGTAGGCCTTATTCATATCCATATTCAACAACATGCCTTTTAATCCTCTCATCCTCATAGAATATAGAGCCTCATGAATAGTGATGATCTCATTTAAGATATTCCTTTGTTTAACAAAACCACTATATTGGGGGAAGATAATATTAGGTAAAATACTTTGTAGATTATTGGTTAGAACCTTTCTCACAAATTTTATAAATAGAATTACATATGATGATTGGAAAAAAATCTTTTAGCATATTTGCTCCTTGCTTTTTCAGAATCAAAACCAGTAATGTAGAATTTTATTCCTTGAGAATTTTTTTTTCTTGCTAAAAATTCTAGCAAAGCCTCTAACATATTTTTCTTAATAATCTCCTAGTAAATCTTAAAGAAACCATTTGGGAAGTCATCTGAACTTGAGTATTTATCCTTTTACATGGTAAAAGCTACCTTGCACACCTCCTCCTCTAAAAAAGGATTGTCCAAAATAAGGTTTATTTTATATTCACCACTTCAAGAATATTCTTCAATAATTTTTTAACTGATTCAACATTTGTTATATCTTCCATGCTGAGGAGATTTAAAAAGAAAAATAAATTGCTTCCTTTCTTATATACTCTTCCTCTTTTATTTCCTTGTCCTATTTTTTCTTCAATATTCTCATTCTATTAAATGACCTATGTCTAATAGTTGTGAGATGGAAAAAATAGATGTTTGGATCTCCTTATTTGAGCCATAAAACTCTAGATTTTTACCTCCAATGAACTTCTTCCTAGGCTAATAAAGTGTGGAGATCAAACAAAAGCACCTTTTCTTTTCTATCTAATTCCTTTGTGCACCCCAATTCTGAATTTTCTCTTTCACCTCTTCCAACATAGCATTTAAATTACTTTTTCTCTCTCTTAAATGACCAAAAACCTTCTTGTTCTAAACCTTTACATTTATCTTAATATTTTTTATCTTCTAAGAGACTTGGAACATCTTGGATCCTTTAATATCAATGTTACACCATTATAAAATATTTGGATCTAAATAAGGATGTGGCATCCACATTAACTCAAATCTGAAGAGTCTACCTTTAACTCTTCTTCCCTCAAACACATTCAAAAGTAGTGGAGAATGATCAAAGGTAATATTTGAGAGAATAGTTATCATAGTGAGTTAACCAATACTGGGATGCTAATACTCTGTCAAATTGAATTTGAATGCAGTTGACTTCTAACCTCCTATTACACAAGATGTATTTAGCCTTTTTAGATCCAAATCCATCAATTCACATTTAGAGATTAAATCGTTAAATTACTCCATACTATTAGAATAACCCAAACTGCTTCTCTTCTTGTCACTAGGATACAAGGGTGTGTTAAAATCCTCAAAAACTATCCATAGTCATTGATATGTCTCATGAATATTACTAAGGAGCTCTCAAACCCTTTTTCTTCCTTCTTGAGTGTTTGGGGCATACACATTGGAAACAACCCAAGAAAAATTTATAATTTTACATATCAAGAAAAGTTTTAATGAGTAACAAACTAATTCAAATTTCTTGTCATAACAAAATTCCCACACACATATATATCCTTTATAAAATATTAAATTCAGAAGTTAAAATAGAAAACACATAAACTAAGTCCACCACGGTTGAAAGTAACAATGGAAAAATTAATTTTTTTACCCTTTAAAATGATTAATTAAAAAATAACAACATTTTATTTCAATCAAGTAATTAGTAGGGGTATTAGTGACTTGTAAGTTTTTTTAAGGGAAAAGAAGCAAATTCAAAGGGGTAGAAAAGGGGTTAAATGAATGGTTTTTGATAAAATATATAGACCTAGGTAAAATTATGAATGTAGATAATAAAAATACAATTTAGGATGGTGTATAAGTTGATTTTTATTTGTTTAATTTTTACTAAACATGACTGTATTTTTAAAATCAATACCATTTTTTGAAATGGTTATGAAAAATAAAAAACAACATTAAAAATTCTTAAAATATCCATCCTCTAGGTCTATTTATGTAATTTCATTTTATATAAAAATAATTTTTTGTTGATGTTTATAATCCAACATGCATGTTCATAAATATTCTATCC
Source organism: Wollemia nobilis (assembly GCA_028583015.1). Lineage (NCBI taxonomy): Eukaryota > Viridiplantae > Streptophyta > Pinopsida > Araucariales > Araucariaceae > Wollemia > Wollemia nobilis. Next base: position 1,072,436 of record JAQPPZ010016995.1, on the reverse strand, counting down.
CAAAAATTAAATATATTAATTTGAAAATTAATAATAAAATAATATATTAAGAAAAATTATGAAACATACTATTTGCCCTAAATCTTGTTGCTAGAATATAAATCCAAAAATAATTGGTCCTAATAGTCGTCGTATACAAAATTTTATGTGAATCACTAAGTATGTCCTTATAAAAGTTTTAAAAATAAAGAAGACCTCAACAACATAGTTTACTAGATCTATTAAAAAAATTAATTGCATACCTATTCTACACATCATTCCCAAAACTTCATTAGTGTACACCACCTTCATATTCTCAAGTGAACTATGACTTATTCCTAATTGAAGTTGAACATACTGATTTTTTTAAATAAATGAAACAAAAGAACCAAAAATATGCCACAATAACACCAACAAACCCTAAATGAAATTTCATTTATCCTTACAATAATATATGTATTTGTATTTTTTGAGTCATTGTCTATCAACATATACTCAAAACTTAGGCCTACCAATTTGATGGCTTCAAAGGAAAAAAAAAAAAAAAACAATGTAGAATCAATTTATATACTTAAATGTAAGTCAACTCTAAGATTTATATGTGTTTTAGTTGTACTTACATAAAATATGTTAAAAACCCATATCATCAATGATGAATTTAAAAACAATAATTAAAATACTCAAATCCAAAAAAAAAAAAACTCAAAAATATTCTTATATTGTTTCAAATACAATTATAAGATATAAAATAAGATATATAACCATTCAACTTAATAATATTAAAAATTTATATCATATTATCCCATTCAACCTTAATACACTTATATTTTTTATACATGAAAACACACTTTAAAAAGAACATAACATCTATGACATTACTAGAAGGTTAATACTTTAATAATTTATATGATTAGTTTCCTCTAGATCATTATGTTCATGGTTAGATGACCCTCTATGCTTTGGATTCTCCTTCTTTTACCATTTCCATTTAAGTGAGGTGATTGTATTATTTGATTAGGGGGTTTGAAAATGGAATAGAGTGATAGTTGGATTCAACACATCACCTGTCACAGTGCATGTTGCCAACCAGGAAAAATACAAGCATGTAAAAAACAAGGATGGAGACATGACATATCCGAATGAGAAAAGGTAGGTTAGACTTATCAAACCTCCTCCATTTTTGCGTACCATTCATTCATTGGCACCCGGTATTTCCGGTGATTCCCCTCTTAGGTTTCACTAATATTTTCTAATTACTTAAGAAAATCTTTAAAAATAAAATAAATGAAACTTTTCATTATATAAAAGATCAAAATAATCTATCCAACTGATATATTTCACCATAGTAAACTTGTAGCAGCTTAGGTCCCACGAAGCATATGTGAAATATTCTCGTGATCTTGCAATCGTTCACCCCATCGTTCCACATCAGTCCTTTTGTAAAGTCAAGATCGGAAATAATTTAGTGCTGGGGCCTGTAAAGGATCCCATTTGTGTGGACATGATTTAACACTGTTCTTTGATTAGCACGTGTACGTGGTAGAAGGGATGGAACGTGAATCCTAATGACAGTCTTATCCTTACAGCTTGCCTTATCTGCGTAGTGCCTTGCTGGTTAAGATAAAATGTCATAATGGGGGCTGATCTTGAATGGTGAATAAGATCTACTGCTCATGGTTGGCTTCAACCACGTTCAAATCGAAAGGTTTAGTGGCGGGCCCCACAGCTAGGACCATTGGCTGTTTATGTGTACGCCTCACGATCTTTTTTTTTTTTTTTGAGTTACAGCTTCTTGTTCAGAATACAGCCAATTTTGTGTCTTCATTTCAAATCCTATGATGAAGATAGGATGAAGATTGGGCTTGAATACATTCAATCCCCCTCCAGATTCAATCCGGAGACGTCTCTTCTTCTCTAGACAGGTCTCTTCTAATATAAAGCCCATCCAATGGAATGGAACGAGTGAGCAGCGAGCATGCGAGCATGTGGTGTCGGTGATATTAATGATAGAGAGACGCAAAAGCTGCTTCTTTCCAACTGTCCCACAGGAATAGGAATAGCAGTGGGATATCCTTTGAAGGTAGGTATTATTCAACCAGTCAAGGCTCAAGGCTGCGTTGCTTCTGGGCCCGTCCGAGTCATATGGACTTAAAGTCCCCTAACATCCCGAGTAGACGTTGGACTTTTAATCCACCCTCCACCTTGTAGATTTCAACTTCGTATTATTTGGTAAGTTAATTAATATTATATAAATTAATTAATATTATATTATATCAGGAAATATGAAGGTTTTAAATATCTTTAGAAAATAAAACCCTAAGAGAAAGTAAATAAAACCCTAAAAACAAGTAAATCTTCACCTATTACATTAAAAAAACAACCTTGAATACCACAAACCAAACTCCTCCCATTAAAAATATAAGATTCGTATCTTATATTGTTAATTGCCTTTTGGCCTACTTTTGTCTATTCTTCAGTTCAAAATCTTCATATATTTTTTTGGGTTACGTGGGGCCTAGGCAATTATATATAGCATCTTTATATTATATAATTATTTAAAGTACTTTTATACAATATAATTTAATATCCTTCATATCCCTATCTGTCGTACATTATGTATGATGATCCCATGTCCCCTATACCTTATCTCTGGATCTCATAGCACCCATAAGCGTTCCCTCGTGGCCTCCAATGATTTACTCTTAATAACTCTTCTCACTATGCGAACTCAGTTTAGTTCTGTCTGTTTCTCACAGACAAGGTAAAATTGCAGCTAACACCGAGTTGTTCCGATGGATCTCTTGTTATTATTCATAGTTGTTGCCTTAATAGTAGGGATTCTGGTTTTGGTTGTTTGGCTTTCAAAGACATCTAAGATGCATAATGATGAAGAATGGAAACCAGACGACAAGATATTAGGGAAGATGCCTAATGACGAACGGAAACCAGGCGACAACATACCAGATTCTTTAGTAGGCCTACGCACCTTCACTAGGGAGAAACTAGCCAAGGCCACAAACGATTTCACCGACATAATTGGAGAAGGCGGGTTCGGAGCGGTCTACCGGGCAAATCTGGAGGGCAACAGAACAGTGGCCGTGAAGCGAGCCACAAAAACAAGGATTAGAGATCAGAAATTGTTCGAAGAAGAATTATCCGTCCTTCTCAGAATCCGTCATCCCTATCTCGTTAGCTTGATCGGATTCTGTTTTGAAAGGGGTATGTTGAGTTTCTGTTTATAAGCTTTCGTGGAATTTTACATGTTACTTGCTTTTGTTAGAACTACTAAACAAAGATGCACAAACACCATAATTTCAAACTATCACATTCATTTTGTTTTGAGCATACTGTGAGAAGCATGGACAGAGTCTTCTTATGATTCATAACCCAGTTGTTTATATCGTTGTTTTCAACTGTATTTATTTCATCTGTTGTTTTAAAATTTAAAGTAAAGGTATTAGTATCTTCATGGTTGGATTGAAGCCCACTTACAAATTTCAAAATTTAAACTTAAATCTATTCTTAATAAAAAATACAAAACCAGAATTTACCAATACATTAACTTTGAAAGACTGAACACAGTTTCGTGAGAAAAAGTAAAGGCCCTTTTATTTATCTCCTTTTTATGTTGTAATTAGAGATTGAGAGAGTTAATTCTACTTTGTATAATTGCATCAAATTCTTCCAACTGTAGCATGTGCCACACTTTACAATTATCTTCCTCATTGATGTAATCTTGAACCATATTTTCATTTTTTTGCTTTAAATGTTTAATGATGTAATTTTAATAATAATTAAAAATTAAAGGTCTCTGTGACTCATGCATCCTCCCAGAAGTGTATCTTATCACATCTTCCCACCTACCATCTTAAACATTTCCATAAGAGATTTTTTGTTTTGATCAACTCATTCCACAAAGATGATCCTAGTGGTGGATTTAAGCTATAAGCAAAGGAGATTTTGTTCTCAAGATATTTTGCAGAGACAATTTAAGCCCAATATTGATCATGTTCAATAATTTACCATCACCTCACTTTGACCATTAAATCCCTCATCTACTTCAATTTTCTATGCCCAAATCGCCTTCTCGCTTAGGCTTGCAAACTTTTTCTCATGCAACCAAACTAATCCTCTATTTCTTTTCTACACCAAACCAAAGAAATTTCCTCTACATTTGTTCCATTTTCTTAGCCATTGATGTTGGAATTTTAAATAAATATATTATAAAAATGGGAAGGTTTTGGAGGGCTGCCCTCCATAGTTGTAATTTACCCACTTGAGTAAGGGAAAATCCTTTCTATCTTGCAAGATTTCTATTGAATCTCTCAAAAATTGAGTTTCGGTATTCTCATTTCATTCTATCTATAAAAAGAGGTATTCCCAAATATACAATGGGGAATTTTTCACTCTACAACCAAAAATTCTTGCAACTTTATTCTATCTAAGTTGGGAAGTTGCTAACAAAGAACAACCTACTTTTCAAGAATTATTTTTTTACCTAAAGTTATTTCATAGGTTTTGATAATTTGCATGATATTCTCAACTTCCACAACTGATGAATTTGATAATATTATGGTATTATCAATGAACTACTAATGAGTAATTAAATATGAAGATGATGTTGATCAAATTCCTTTAATCAAGGTTACATATTTTGTTGAGTTAAGCTCCTTCCTAGAGCTTTAGCCACTATTATGAATAGATAAGGTGATATAGGATCACCTTATCTCAACCCTCTTTTACCTAGAGAGAAAGCTAGCAGTTCTTCATTTACTATCACTGATTCAAAGCCTCTAATTTGTCCCAAAACTAAAATATTGTAGCACTTTATCCATAAATTCCCAAGACTATCGTAGGCCTTAATCCATATCCATATTCAATAATATGCCTTTTAATCCTCTCATCCTCATAGAGTATAGAAGCTCATGAACAGTGATGATCTCATTTAAGATCTTCCTTTTTTTAACAAAACCACTCTATTGGGGGAAGATAATCTTAGGTAAAATACTTTGTAGATTATTGGTTAGAACCTTTGTCACAAATTTTATAAATGGAATTACATAGGATGATTGGAAAAAAATATTTTAACATATTTGCTCCTTGCTTTTTCAGAATCAAAACCAGGAATGTAGAATTCTATTCCTTGAGAATTTTTTTTTCTTGCTAAAATTCCAGCAAAGCCTCTAACATATTGTTCTTGATAATCTCCTAGTAAATCTTAAAGAAACCATTTGGGAAGTCATCTGAACTTGGGGCTTTATCCTTTTACATGCTAAAAACTACCTTGCACACCTCCTCCTCTAAGAAAGGATTGTCCAAAAAAAGGTTTATTTTATATTCACCACTTCAAGAATATTATTCAGTAATTTGTTAACTGATTCAACATTTGTTAAATCTTCCATGTTGAGGAGATTTAAAAAGAAAAATAAATTGCTTCCTTTCTTATATACTCTTCCTCTTTTATTTCCTTGTCATCCTTTTTCTTTAATATTCTTATTCTATTAAATGACCTATGTCTAATAGTTGTGAGATGGACAAAATGGGTGCTTGGATCTCCTTCTTTGAGCCATAAAACCCTAGATTTTTATCTCCAATGAACTTCTTCCTAGGCTAATAAAGTGTGGAGATCAAACAAAAGCACCTTTTCTTTTCTATCTAATTCCTTTGTGCACCCCTATTCTAAATTTACTCCTCCACCTCTTCGAAATTAGCATTTAGATTACTTTTTATCTCTCTTAAATGATCAAAAACCTCCTTGTTCTAAACCTTTACATTTTTCTTAATATTTTTTAGCTTCTAAGAGACTTGGAACATTTTGGATCCTCTAATATCAATGTTCCACCATTATAAAATATTTTGAGCTAAAGAAGGATGTGACATCCACATTAACTCAAATCTGAAGAGTCTACCTTTAACTCTTCTCTCCTCAAACAGTTTCAAAAGTAGTGGAGAATGATCAAAGGTAATATTTGAGAGGGATTTGAGAGAATAGTTATCATAGTTAGTTAACCAATACTGGGATGCTAATAATCTGTCCAATCGAATTTGAATGTAGTTGATTTATAACCTCCTATTAGATAAGGTGTATTTAGCCTTTTTAGATCCAAATCCATCAATTCACATTTAGAGATTAAATCATTAAATTATTTCATACTATTAGAATAACCCAAACTGCTTCCCTTCTTGTCACTAGGATACAATGGTGTGTTAAAATCCTCAAAAAATATCCATAGTCATTGATATGTCTCATGAAGATTACTCAGAAGCTCTCAAACCCATTTTCTTCCTTCTTGAGTGTTTGGGGCATACACATTGGAAACAACCCAAGAAAAGTTTATAATTTTACATATCAAGAAATTTTTTAATGAGTAACAAACTAATTCAAATTGCTTGTCATAACAAAATTCCCACACACATATATCCTTTAGAAAATATTAAAATCAGAAGTTAAAATATAAAACACATAAACTAAGTCCACCACGGTTGAAAGTAACAATGGAAAAATTAATTTTTTTACCCTTTAAAATGATTAATTAAAAAATAACAACATTTTATTTCAATCAAGTAATTAGTAGGGGTATTATTGACTTGCAAATTTTTTAAAAGGAAAAGAAGCAAATTCAAAGGGGTAGAAAAGGGGCTAAATGAATGGTTTTTGATAAAACATATAGACCTAGGTAAAATTATGAATGTAGATAATAAAAATACAACTTAGGATGGTGTATAAGTTGATTTTTATTTGTTTAATTTTTACTAAACATGACTGTATTTTTAAAATCAATACCCTTTTTTGAAATGGATATGAAAAATAAAAAACAACATTAAAAATTCTTAAAATATCCATCCTCTAGGTCTATTTATGTAATTTCATTTTATATAAAAACAATTTTTTGTTGATGTTTATAATCCAAAATGCATGTTCATAAATATTCTATCCCAAAAATTAAATATCTTAATTTGAAAATTAATAATAAAATAATATATTAAGAAAAATTATGGAACATATTATTTTCCCTAAATCTTGTTGCTAGAAAATAAATCAAAAAATAATTGGTCCTAATAGTCATCGTATACAAAATTTTATGTGAATCACTAAGTATATCCTTATAAAAGTTTTAAAAATAAGGAAGACCTCAACAACATAGTTTACTAGCTCTATTAAAAAAATTAATTGCATACCTATTCTACACATCATTCCTAAAACTTCATTAGTGTACACCACCTTCATATTCTCAAGTGAACTATGACTTATTCCTAATTGAAGTTGAACATACTAATTTTTAAAATAAGGAAAACAAAAGAACCAAAAATATGCCACAATAACACCAACAAAACTTAAATGAAATTTCCTTTATCCTTAAAATAATATATGTATTTGTATTTTTTGATTCATTGTCTATCAACATATACTCAAAACTTAGGCCTATCAATTTGATGGCTTCAAAGGAAAAAAAAAAAAAAACAATGTAGAGTCAATTTGTATACTTAAATGCAAGTGAACTCTAAGATTTATATGTGTTTTAGTTGTACTTATATAAAATATGTTAAAAAACTATATCATCAATGATACATTTAAAAACAATAATTAAAAATACTCAAATCCCAAAAAAAAAAAACTCAAAAATATCCTTATATTGTTTCAAATACAATTATATGATATAAAATAAGATATATAACCATTCAACTTAATAATATTAAAAATTTATATCATATTATCCCATTCAACCTTAATACACTTATATTTTTTATACATGAAAACACACTTTAAAAAGAACATAACATCTATGATATTACTAGAAGGTTAATACTTTAATAATTTATATGATTAGTTTCCTCTAGATCATTATGTTCATGGTTAGATGACCCTCTATGCTTTGGATTCTCCTTCTTTTACCATTTCCATTTAAGTGAGGTGATTTTATTATTTGATTAGGGGGTTTGAAAATGGAATAGAGTGCTAGTTGGATTCAACACATCACCTGTTGCCAACCAGGAAAAATACAAGCATGTAAAAAACAAGGATGGAGACATGACATATCCGAATGAGAAAAGGTCGATTAGACTTATCAAACCTCCTCCATTTTTGCGTACCATTCATTCATTGGCTCCCTGTATTTACGGTGATTCCCCTCTTAGGTTTCACTAATATTTTCTAATTACTTAATAAAATATTTAAAAAGAAAATAAATGAAACTTTTCATTATATAAAAGATCAAAATAATCTATCCAACTGATATATTTCACCGTAGTAAACTTGTAGCAGCTTAGGTCCCACGAAGCACATGTGAAATATTCTCGTTATCTTGCAATCGTTCGCCCTATCGTTCCACATCAGTCCTTCTGTAAAGTCAAGATCGGAAATAATTTAGTGCTGGGCCTGTAAAGGATCCCATTTGTGTGGACATGATTTAACACTGTTCTTTAATTAGCACGTGTACGTCGTAAAAGGGATGGAACGTGAATCCTTCTGACAGTCTTATCCTTACAGCTTGCCTGTCTGCGTGGTGCCTTGCTGGTTAAGATAAAATGTCATAATGGGCGCTGATCTTGAACTGTGAATAAGATCTCCTGCTTATGGTTGGCTTCAACCACGTTCAAATCGAAAAGTTTAGTGGCGGGCCCCACAGCTAGGACCATTGGCTGTTTATGTGTACGTCTCACGATTTTTTTTTTCTTTTTTTGATTTACAGCTTCTTGTTCAGAATACAGCCAATTTTGTGTCTTCATTTCAAATCCTATGATGAAGATTGGGCTTGAATACATTCAATCCCCCTTCAGATTCAATCCGGAGACGTCTCTTCTTCTCTAGACAGGTCTCTTCTAGTATAAAGCCCATCCAATGGAATGGAACGAGTGAGCTGTGAGCATGCGAGCATGTGGTGTCGGTGATATTAATAATAGACAGACGCAAAAGCTGCTTCTTTCCAACTGTCCCACAGGAATAGGAATAGCAGTGGGAGATCCTTTGAAGGTAGGTATTATTCAACCAGTGAAGGCTAAGGCTGCGTTGCTTCTGGGCCCGTCCGAGTCATATGGACTTAAAGTCACTTAACATCCTGAGTAGACGTTGGACTTTTAATCCACCCTCCACCTTGTAGATTTCAACTTCGTATTATTTGGTAAGTTAATTAATATTATATTATACCAGGAAATATGAAGGTTTTTAAATATCTTTAGAAAATAATAGGCACAGGTCTTAAGCATTACCTTAAGTCAAAGAAAAAGTAAATAAAACCCTAAAAACAAGTAAATCTTCACCTATTACATTAAAAAAACAACATACTTTAAAATTACAAAATAAAAACCCAACCCAAAAAAAACTCCTTGAATACTACCCAAACCAAACTCCTCCCATTAAAAATATAAGATTCGTATCTTATATTGTTAATTGCCTTTTGGCCTATTTTTGTCTATTCTTCAGTTCGAAATCTCCATATATTTTTTTGGGTTACGTGGGGCTCAGGCAATTATATATAGCATCTTTATATTATATAACTATTTAAAATACTTTTATACGATATAATTTAATATCCTTCATATCCCTATCTCTCGTACATTATGTATGATGATCGCATGTCCCCTATACCTTATCTCTGGATCTCATAGCACCCATAAGCGTTCCCTCGTGGCCTCCAATGATTTACTCTTAATAATTCTTCTCACTGCCTTCACATTGATTAACATTTCGAACTCAGTTGAGTTCTGTATGTTTCTCACAGACAAGGTAAAATTGCAGCTAACCGAGTTGTTCCGATGGATCTCTTGTTATTCTTCATGGTTGTTGCCTTAATAGTAGGGATTCTGGTTTTGGTTGTTTGGTTTTCAAAGACATCTAAGATGCATAATGATGAAGAATGGAAACCAGACAACAAGATATTAGGGAAGATGCCTAATGAAGAACGGAAACCAGGCGACAACATACCAGATTCTTTAGTAGGCCTACGCACCTTCACTAGGGAGAAACTAGCCAAGGCCACAAACGCTTTCACCGACATAATTGGAGAAGGCGGGTTCGGAGCGGTCTACCGGGCAAATCTGGAGGGCAACAAAACAGTGGCCGTGAAACGAGCCACAAAAACAAGGATTAGAGATCAGAAATTGTTCGAAGAAGAATTATCCTCCTTCTCAGAATCCGTCATCCCTATCTCGTTAGCTTGATCGGATTCTGTTTTGAAAGGGGTATGTTGAGTTTCTGTTTATAAGCTTTCGTGGAATTTTACATGTTACTTGCTTTTGTTAGCACTACTAAACAAAGATGCACAAACACCATAATTTCAAACTATCACATTCATTTTGAGCATACTGTGAGAAGCATGGACAGAGTCTTCTTATGATTCATAACCCAGTTGTTTAATTTACTTCATTTGGTTGTTTTAAAATTCAAAGTAAAGGGATTAGTATCTTCATGGTTGGATTGAAGGGCACTTACAAATTTCAAAATTTAAACTTAAATTTATTCTTTATTAAGATCAGAATTTACCAATACACTAACTTTGAAAGCGAGAAAGTAACGGCCCTTTTATTTATCTCCTTTTTATTTAGTATGAACAGTCTTCGCCGTGGGAAGAACAACCCTTGCATTCATGTCTCTTTTATTGCATTTATGTATAATTTGATTTGGTCTACTATATAATTTAATTAAAATATAGTTATATTATATAAGCAAAGTATAATTCACCTTAAATAGTGTAGAACAGAAGATCAAATTGCAGATATTTTGGATAACATTTTAGAAATCAAGAAAAGTCTCTCAGTTTGTTTGTTTATTATGAGTCCACTTCTATCCTGATGTTTGAATTTAATTGTACGTTTTGATCTTCTTACAGCTTTTGTGAATACCCTTTAGTTTAACAATTTGGTCTTGTTGCATTTGTTGTATTTGAAGAAGAACAATGTCTTGTATTCGAGTTTGTTCCTCAGGGGAATCTGTACGACCGACTGCACACAAAGAAGGGTGTGGCAAATCCTCTACCCTGGGCGTCTCGAGTGCATATTGCGTTTCAGGTTGCAGAGGCTTTGGAATATTTGCATGAGAAGCCAAAACCTCCTGTATTGCACCGCGACATCAAGTCTTCAAACGTACTGCTGGTAGATGACAACAACGCTAAGCTGGCTGATTTTGGGCTGTCAAGATTGGGTCCAAAAAAAGATGAGACTACCTTCACTACTCCGCAAGGCAGTTATGGATACATGGACCCGGAGTACGCTATAGAGGGCAAATTGTCTCTAAAGAGCGATGTGTATAGCTTTGGTGTGCTCCTCCTTGAGCTTGTCACAGGCCTTCAATCTCTACAAGGTACGATGACTCTGGCCGAATCGATCAAATCCCAGCGCCTGAGCGAAGACACAACTGTGATTATGGGGATTGTTGATTCAAGTATCAGAGCAAACGTCGATTCCAAACAAGTGGAGAACATAATTACAATCGCCAATCGTTGCTTGGCAGCAACGGGAGAATTGAGACCCCACATGTCGGAGATCGTTACTGCGATGAAGAATAATGTACGCGTGCCTTGACTTAGAGGTAAAGGGGGCGCAGGCGACTAAAGGGATCCATCTCGTGGGGGCGCTGTGTTCGGCCCGTAATAAAGACAAATGCTTAATGTGGCATGGCAGTGCACAAGAGACAAAATTAGCACGGTGTATTCACAGCTTTTCCCGTGCACATATCCACAGTTTTTTCTGTTCCATATTTATCTTGATTTTCTTGTCTTATATTTATCTTGTTCTCTATTTATACTAGAATTATCTATTATAACATCTTAAAAATATTAAGAAGAAAAGTTGTTTATAACTTTGAAAAAAAAATACATATAAAAAATAAAAGCTGTTTACAGATAAATAATTTAGAAATAAAACAAAATCAGAGGAATCAGAGATAAAAAAAGATTATGATTATTTTTAAGATAAGGATCTTTGTATATTAAGTGCAAAACACATGTTATATAATAAAAAACTAAATAAATAAATAAAATTTTATATATTATAAAAAGAATTGTGTTTTTTTTTTGGTTTTACATGGCCGTTAGTCCACGAAGGTCATTAAATTTTGACACTCACCATTACTTCCTTTTGACTTTAGAGTAGCATATTTCTAAGACGGAACTCTGGGTTTATCAATTATATAACTGGTGCAAAGCAAGTATCAAAATGGAATAGTTGTTTTGCCTGTGTTGTATACAATTTGTTGTTGGGCCCAAAATTGGACATCACCCCGTGGGTATAAAACCTTGCCGTATGGTTGAGTGTGGCGTGGGTCAACGTGTGGTGGTTGTGTGTTAAATTTTCTATTGAAAAGTATAGCCCTTGTGGCGTGGGTAGCGTGTGATGGTTGTGTGTTAAATTACATATTGATAAGTATATCCCTTGGTTTTAAGAAGGGTCGTGATTGAGGTTTCTCACACTAACCAAATAAAAAAACATAAAATATTCATTTTATGTTTTATTATTAAAATACGATTTTGTAATGTTTGCAAGGGTAGAGTAGCGGTTAGAGGTTTGGCATTTCTTTAAGGAGCTATGCAGTTTAAACCATGGCATATCTAGAAGAGAATAGGCTGAATGATCCAATCGGTGTTGACTTCATATCACCTAGTCAGTAATATGATTGACAAAAGATGTTATTGATTTCCCTATGCATTAAAAATACAATTTTACAATATCATTAATTAAATATATAATAATTTAAAACTAATAATAAATGAAACTTTGAAGTTTGATTATTAAATAGTTTATAATTCTTTTAAATAATAGTTTTTTAATGTGAAAAGTTAACACAATATGGCATGTTCTTTTTCATATTATTAGTCCATATTGATTAATTTTGATATAATTATTATGTATATTTGTTAAGTGTTATTACTATTAAGTTTTAATTTAAATTAGTAACCTTGTCTTTTTTTTTGAAAAATTTGAAAAAACTTGTATTAAAACAAAGATCAGTTACAATTGGGAAGAGACACTTCCCAGCCGAAATCAGAGAAAACACATGATTACAAGAGTAAAAGAAGATTTGCAATGGAGCCAAATCTCTTGAACCAATAACTAGCTAGCAGAGGGAACGGTTTGGTCTGTTACTGCAACTTGTCACGAAATCGTGACACTCTTTCCGTCTTCTCCTTTGGCCGCGAAAAAGCAACATGTCACGATATCGCGACACTTTTCTCCTCTGGCCGCAAAAAGTCAACATGTCACGATATCGCGACATTTTCCTCCTTTGGCCGCAAGAATGCAACATGTCACGAAATCGCGACACTTTTCTCCTTTGGCCGTGAAAATGCAACATGTCACGATATCGCGACATATTTTCTCACTTGGCCGCGATGTTGCATCATGTCACGAAATCGCGACATTTTTCTCCTTTGGCCGCGATGAAGCAACATGTCATGAAATCGCGACACTTTTCACCTTTGGCCTCGATGATGCACCATGTCGTGAAATCGTGACACTTTTTCTCCTTTGGTTGCGACGATGAAACATGTCACGATATCACGACACCTTTTCTCTCTTGGTCGCGACGAAGCAACATGTCATGAAATCGTGACACTTTTCTCCTTTGGCCGCGACGATGCAACATGTCATGATATCGCGACACTTTTTCTCCCTTTGGTCGTGCTGATGCAACATGTCACGATATCGCGACACCTTTCCTCCCTTGGTCGCGACGATGCAACATGTCACGATATCGCGACACTTTTTCTCCCTTGGTCGCGGCGATGCAACATGTCGCGATATCGCGACACTTTTTCTCCTTTGGCCATACCGATGCAACATGTCATGAAATCGTGACACTTTTTCTCCTTTGGCCACGACGATGCAACATGTCGCGATATCGTGACACTTTTTCTCCTTTGGCCACGACGATGCAACATGTCGCGATATCGTGACACCTTTCCTCCCTTGGCCGTGACGATGCAACATGTCACGAAATCGTGACACCTTTCCTCCCTTGGCCGCGATGAAGCAACATGTCACGAAATCGTGACAACTTTCCACCCTTGGCCGCGACGAAGCAACATGTCACGAAATCGTGACACCTTTCCACCCTTGAAACTAAATAACAACTTCCTCCCTTGGCCGTGATAGAGCAACATGTCGCGATATCGTGACAACTTTCCTCCAATGACCGCGACGGTGCAACATGTCACGATATCGTGACAACTTTCCTCCAATGACCGCGACGACGCAACATGTCGCGATATCACGACAACTTTCCTCCAGTGACCACAATGACGCAACATGTCACGATATCGTGACAACTTTCCTCCAGTGACCATGATGGTGCAACATGTCGCGATATCGTGACAACTTTCCTCTAGTGACCGCGACGGTGCAACATGTCGCGATATCGCGACAACTTTCCTCCAGTGGCCACGACGGCGCAACATGTCACGATATCACGACAATTTTCCTCCCTTTGCTTTTTCTTTGATCATTGGCTCAAGGATCTTTCAAGACCCTGCCTAATCACCTCATCCTCAATAGCCATGTCATTGTACAGTTGCACCCCTACCTCTTTCTCAGCACCCATCTTATCCAGGAAGTCGACCGCTTTGTTTAAATCTCTACTCACATAAATTGGAATCACATCATCTAATTCCCTCCATAATTCCTTAATTTGAGTGACAAGAATCCTCAACCTCCATGCTTTCAAAGCAAAGTTCCTCATGCAATCTAGAGCTCCAACCATTATTTGAGAATCAGATTCAAGAATTATCCTCCTGTGGCCCTGTTTAACTGCCCAAATAGAAGCAGATTTGATAGCTATGGCTTCTGCTTCATTGTTTGTGGCTCTTCCCAAGCCTTGCAGTTCCCAATAGAGCACTGATCCATCATGATTCCGGCAAACCACTCCAATTTTGGCACTACCCGGATTGCCCTTTGCAGCTCCATCAGTATTAATTTTAATCCAACCTTCTAGGGGTGGTTTCCAACTAGCTCTGTCCTGTCCCTCTTGCTCTTCAACTCCCTCTTCCATTGGCCCAGTAACAACCTGAGTTTCCTCTTTAGCATAGACGACAACAGTTTCTGTGACTTTGCTCCAGATGACCTGCCAAACTCCATCTAACGAGGAAAAAATTTCTCTAAAAATTCTAGCATTTCTCTCCAACCACACTTGCCACCAAATGAAGTTTAATCCAAGCTCCCAACCAATTCGAAGAGCTTTAGATTTAAATCTACCCCTCTTCCATCTTTCCCAGATATTAGTCCGATTCAAGTCACCATTAACTTGAATTTTATAGTAAAAAAGCCATCGCTTCCAAATCTGATGCGTGAAAGGGCACTCAAACATCAGGTGATCATTTGTTTCCTCGCTCTTGTAGCATAATACACATTGAGATGGACCGATGATTCCTCTACATCTGAGATTGTCAAAAGTGAGAATTCCGTTGTGCATAAACTGCTAGGCAAAAAAGTTTACTTTCGGCCAGCCCTTGGAGTGCCAAATCTTTCTCCAATCCTCTACCGGATATGAATGGGGGGGAGGCTCTAGGAGGATCTTGTCATATCCGTCCTTCACTGTATAGACACCAAGGCTCCCATAGCCCCAAGCTAATTCATCCTCCTCGTCTCTACCTGTGAGAAATCTTTCTATCAAGATTTTAGTCATGATGGGTGCCAACTCCGGAGGGATTGAAATTGGCCACTCCTCCAACTTCTTAAACTGCTTAAACTTATACTCCCCCAGCTGACTAGTGATGAAATAACTTTCAATTTGGACCCATCCCTTGGTTTCTATGGCTGTTTTTATTGGTTGCAATTCAGGAAATTCAACAATGATGGGTGGGTATTGATCCCATGAATCTGTCCAAAAACGTGCCTTCTCCCCTCTCCCCACTTTCCAAAACAATCGATCTTTAACTACCTGAGATCCTAGCTTGAGAGCCTGCCACACTAAGGATCTAGTACCATCCAAAGGGAAACGACCCACCTCATTGGGGTTAACATGACCCAAATATTTACTAGTTAGGATTCTACTGAATAAGGAGGTTGGTTGGGAAATCCACCTCCAGTACAACTTTCCAGCCAAAGCTTTATTATTTAACTTGGATCTTCTCAGTCCCAGCCCTCCTTTTACCTTGGGCTGGGTTACTTTATCCCAACCAACTAAGGCCCATTTCCTCTCTCCTTTTACTCCTTCCCATAAAAATCTTCTAGCCATCTTGTCCAGCTCTTTCCATATAGTATGTGGGGCAGCCAGGATAGAGAATTTATAAATTGGCATGGCCTGAATGACTGACTATAAAAAAGTTAATCTACCCCCATAGCTTAACCATTTGTGAGACCAATGATTCATTCTATCTTTGATACAATCCAAAAGATTCTTCCAGATATCTATTTTTAGTTTTTTAAAATGCAAAGGAACCCCCAAGTAAACCACTTGGGAGAGAAGTCCTTGTGAATCCCAAGATCTCTAGAACTCTGTCCTGGAGCCTTTGATCAAGATTGAGAAAGACCACTTTGGATTTTTTATCATTGATGACTTGGTTTGAAGCCCTAAGGTAGACATTAAGAGTATCTCTGATCACTCTTGCTTCCCTGAAGCTGGCCACTCCAACCAATCCTGTGTCATCCACAAACTGTAGGTGAGTCAAAAATTCCTCACCCACCTTGATACCTGTTAGCAAACCTTGATGTCTTCTCCTCAAGAAAATTCTACCTAATCCCTCAGCCAAAATGAGGAAAATATAGGGAGAGCAAGGGTCCCCTTGACGAAGGCCTCGAGTGGCTCCAAAAGGTTGCGAGGGAAGACCCTTGATTAACACTGAATAAGACGGAGTAGAAACACAACTCATGACCCATTCTATCCAGTCCTGAGAGAAACCAAAGGCTGCCATCATCTTTGACAAGAAACTCCACTCCACCCTATCATAAGCCTTTGACATATCTAATTTTATGAACATTCCTTTATTACCAGATTTTTGCATTGTATGGATTGCCTCCTGAGCAAGAACCACCCCATCCAAGATCTGCCTACCCTCTACAAAACCCCCTTGCTCTGAGGAGATAATGTTATGTAAAAGAGGTTTTAGCCGTTCAACCATTACCTTTGTGATTATTTTATAAATCACATTGCATAAGGCAATAGGTCTATAATCTGAAATATGTACCCCCTCCTCCCCTTTTGGAATTAAAGTGATGAAGGTATGATTTAATGCCTTAAGCATTCTTTTATTACCTCTGGACTCCTCTATGACAGACCAAAACATCCTCCTCCAAAGTATCCCAAAAGGCCTAAAAAACTCAATTGGAAAGCCATCCGGTCCTGGAGTTTTGCCGGATGCTCCTTCCAAAGACCGCATTCTTCAGTTCTTATCTATCAATGGGTTTAAGAAGGGTCTAATTTTCCTCTTCAGAGATAACAGAGGGTATGACATCAATAACTTCATTTTGAGCCTCTTCATCTTGCTCCATACTTTCCTTAAAAAGTTTAGAAAAATAATCCATTGAATGGGAATGCATACTAGGAAGAGTATCAAAGGAGTGTCCATTCTCATCTTGAAGAGCTTCCATGTTATTCATCTGTCTCCTAGCACAGGTTGTCCGATGGAAAAATTTGGTATTTCTATCACCTTCTAATAACCAAGTGGTTCTTGCTCTCTGTTTCCAGTAGGTCTCCTCTTGGTTGTCAATGTCCTCAACCGCTTTACGCAAGGCATCATCCTCGGCTTTGAGCTGCTCCGTAATTGTTCCTTCCCTAAAGTGTTTTTGAACCTCATCCCATCTGGCCACCAAAGGAGCTCTTTGGAGCTGGAAGTCTGTCTTGTTAGCTCGCCTCCATTGTTTCAGGTGAGCTTTGACATAATAAAGTTGTTTGTGGAATCTAAACATTGTTGTCCCAAAAGGTGGACGACCTTCTTCCCACCACTGTGGAATTTTCTTTCGGAGATCCTCTTTTTGTAACCAAAAATTCTCAAATTTAAAAGGTTTGTGATGCTGCCCTGTCTTAATCCCTCCCTCCAACAAAATGGGAAAGTGATCTGAAATTGGACCCTCCAAAATCTAAAATTTTGTATTCCATTTTACAAATGCCTCCTCTGAAACCAGAAAATGGTCTAGCTTTACCTTCCTGCTATGTGGCTCCCTCCTCTTGTTAGTCCAAGTAAAGTTGGTTCCAGGGCCTTTAATATCCACTAAGTGAAAATCCTGGACTTGGGCAATCAGAAGTCGATCCCCTGGGTCCAAAATTGGGGTTCCCCCTTCCTGATCTCTAGAAGATAATTTAGCATTAAAATCCCCAACGATAATCCAGTCTAAATCTTCCCTTGAGATCCTCATGTTATGCACAACTTTCCATTGAAGCCTCTGGCCATCAAGGTTTTGAGCCCCATAAAAATTTGTGATTAAAACATGTTCAACTATGACATTATTCCTAAAATGAGATGTGAGAACACCCCTCCAAGCTATATGTTCTATTGCAGTCCATTCCAGAGAGTTCCAAAGAGTAACAATCCCCCCTGAGGCACCTTGGGCAGCCACATCCATATGACCAGCGCCCCTCCAAATTCTGTTAACTGTTTTACACATAAGATCTAACGACATTTTTGTCTCCTGGATAAGCAAAAAATCTGTTTTGCATTTTTCTAAGAGTCTTTGAACAGCAGATTGATGGGTTCTACTTTTTAAACCCCTAACATTCCATGATTGTATAATCATTGATAACCTTGAGAGCAATAAGAATCAATTGGCCTCACCGATCCTCCAGTGATCAGTTTGTCTCCTTGAACTGCTAGCAGGTCCTTATTTGATTTTCTACCCACTCCTTGAGAGTTGCTATTTTTTGATCTCTTTTCCACCTGAGTTATCCCTAGAGTTGGCCTTTCTCTGTTCTTTTCTGCTATTCCCATGCTGACATCCTTGATTATTGGCTGCGCTTGGGTATGCACTATCAATGCCCCTGCACTCTCTGACTGCGGTAACTCAGTGTACTCAATTACCTGTTCTATGACGGTGGGAGATGAAGGAGAAGCTTGAGCGTGGATGTTATTATTTTCAGTATTCCCATCCACTCCTTCCATGACTTGATCCTCTTGGTCCACTAGTGTCTTAAATATTTCATACCTATTGGCTGGCTTGAGTTGTGTTTGCTCTTTACCATTTTTCTTTTGCTTTCTCCTTCTTTTGGGCTGTTCAAAGCCATCTCTCTGAACTTCTTTACCCTGAGGAGTATTGGTTGGTTCTTTGGTTAGAGTTGACTTACCCTCCCTGGGAAGATTTGGCCTTCCAAGCGGGGCCTCCATTTTTGTGTTCAAATTATTTGGGCAAAACCGGGCCAAATGCCCGTATTTGTGGCAAACTCTACATCTGAAGGGCGAGCCTCATAATCTAGTCTGTTGAATCCAAGATAGTCCTGCCGGTTCAAGTTCCACCTCTGTCGATAGAGGTTGGCTAATATCCATTTCCACACAAATTCTTGCAAAAATAGTTGTGTTTCCTTCTATGGTGTCTTTGGAGACACCCAAATGTCTTCCAAGGGAGTTATCGATCATTTCCAAAACCTGCTCACCCCAAAACTCCATTGGAAGAGCATACAAACGGATCCAAACCGGGACAGCCGTGGGTTCAATACGAGGATCGAAACCCACTCTCCAGGGTTGAACAAATAACCCTGTCGGACCATGGTTCCTCTTTTATGATTCAAAAGCCCTATTTCTATCGGCCAGAGAAGAAAAACTAACAATGAAATACCCATTGCTAATAAACCATAAGGAGTACTCACCATGAGGCTCCCAGTTTTGCCTGACCCAAGAATGCAAGAAATTTAGGGTAGGGCGAATACCCATGAATTTATAGATCAGATCGTGATTGGCTCTGTATAAGACTGTTTCTTCGACCATCCTTGGCTCGATGACAATCTTGGGCCTTGATTCGGACTGCGAAAGGCATCCATTGACTCGTTGGGTTGTTGATCTCTTTCCAACGTTCTTGAAGAGCATATGAAGAGCATTTCTCTGTGCTTCGTCATTAGTAGATGGAGATTTATCTTTTAGCAAATCTGCAAAAGAGCTCTTTCTCCCTGTGAGAGGATCCGGAGGAGTCCCCATTGGACCCTCCTGGGGTAGCAGACTTGCCTTCAGATCCACAGTAACCAGCAAAACACTACGGCAACCCACCAGATGCCCTGGATTTTCCTTAGCTCCAGAAACCCTAGAACATCGCTTCCCGCCTGCTCCGAGCTGTCTGTTAGTCCTCCTCCTAGATATCTCACTGATCTCACAATGTTAAAGACAATCAGTAACCTTGTCTTTTTAATGTATGATATTTTATGAATAAAATATGAAGGTAATGTAATTTTTAACATTTACAAGATCATAGGTTATATGAGATAATCTCATAGAAGATAGGTTATATGAGATAATCTCATAGAAGATGTTTTTTACATATTATATAGTTATCCAAGTATATTTTAAAAAATGGAAATATGATGCACAACCCTCATTCTACCTAGACCTTCTATTTAGAATATCAAAATATTTTCTATTAAAGAGGGAATCAAATGTATGTCATTTTGTTTTTTTTGTTTAGGTCAACATAATGCTATTTTGTTTTGAGTTTCACACTCCTTACAAAAATATTTTCTTTCTTCATAAAAATTATGAAAATCTAAGACTTAGGTTCATGTTTGCATTCGATAAAGATAAAAGTCTAAAAAATAATCATAAGAAAATAACAATTGTAAACTTTTTTCGTAATATATATATATATATATATATATATATATATATATATATATATTACTTTACTTTTCATGAAAAATGAGATTGAATTACAAATGTTTATATGAATAAGTTTTCCTAACATTATTTTGTCCTTATCCTACTTTCCTAACATTATTTGAGATCATGTTAAAATTAGAGTTGTTCTCTTGCCTACTTTAAGTTTTTGATACAACTCTAAGATTAGAACATAGTTTCCTTATAATGATTATGTTATTGACTATGGTTAAGAAAACCATGGAGTATCTTAAGGATTTACATCCTCTTTTGACGATGCCACATTTATTCCATTTTGATATTTGTAAAATTGATTTGTTTTAGATGGGGTAAAATACTAGCTTTCTATTTGGAATGTTTAGTAAATATAGTTTCTAAAATATGATAAATATATGTCACTTTGTTATTTTACTCATAATTAAGATCTTAGAAAAAAATAAGATCTCAAGCATAATTTTTTGGAATATGTGGTGTTAAGCTTCACTTCTTTCCATGAAAAACATTTTATATTATGTTTATTGTATAACCTTTGGGCCTTTATACGCCTTGTATAGGTGGATTTATTGTAATATTGTGTTAATAAACCTGAAGGTTGGTTCTTAAACCTTGAGTTAAAGATCAATTGTAATTGGATATTTATATCTCTTGAGACCAACCATATGTTTATTAGTTGAAGTGTCATTTTTCTTTTAATGAGATTATTTTAATGTCTACCAATGTGCTTCTTATTGCATGTGTTATTTCTATGAGATACTCTTATTTTTAGATAATGTGTTGATTTCATTTATTTCTACAAAGTATTATGAAATCTAACACAGTACTAGAGTAGAAGTAAAACTTCATTACACAATTACTTGCCTTCAATACTTTTTCTTCTATATTTGCCCCAAGAAGTAGAGTATTTTTTGGAAGCTTTGTGTGTCATTGATAGTATATAAGGGTTTGTTTTCTAAACCCCTAGATGAACTTGGCTCGAAATTGTATTGTAGGAGTTTTTGTTGCATTAGGAGAAACATTCATCAATAGGTTTCTCTTCCTCTCTTGTCATTCAATCCATTTTCATCTTGACTAGATGGATGCCCTACTTAGTGGAATGAATTTTTGAGGTTGTTTAAAACTCTTTCAATTTTTGTTTTGTATTAATGTAGTATAGATGAGAGGACATTTTTTATGATTTGAAGAGAATGAAAGAAACTACTATGTTTCTATAGCCCCATATTCCAAATATGTCATGGGTGGACTTCCATGCATGGGAAAGACCTCCAATCCAATTGATATTTTTTAAAAGGGTCTAACAATTTCTTTGTTAAATCAGTGAGAGATAATGGCTTTCTTGGTTGCATTCCCAAAAAAAAATGATATAGAGCAAACCATGTTAGATATGGATGAACTATCTACATTTTTGAATTCTTGGCAAAATTACAAAGGGGTCCTAATTTTATATTTTAATCATTTTGTTTGAAGGTATTTTCTCTTTTCCATGTAAAAATGCACTGAAAATTACCTCCTTTTAAAAAAATTGTAACATAAAAATTAAATGTTCTTACAAATATTTTATTCATTCGGAGTAAATTATGGAAGACATGTGGAAATGGGAGGTGCTTTATTTGGGCATGATGTCTATTTGCAAAATGTATTGGGCATAAGAATTTTGGAGGTTGTTTTTATAGGTTTATTCTTGCGCCTTAGGAACCCCATATCACAAATATGAGTTTGGAGGAGGTAAATTTCTTTTTGATAGGTTGTGGATGGCTTGTGGACTGTACTCTCATTCTAGGCATACCACTTTATAAAATGGAAGGATATGTCCCTCTTAGAATGCAAAGTGGTGATTAGTCTCATGGTATGGGAGCATGTGGATAGGAATTTGGTTCCATATTGTATGGGTTCAAATCTCACCCCTATTACATTGTATGTAAGGAATGTGGTGCTTGGAAAGAAGTTTGTAGAATCTTCTTTGGTGAAATATTAGTTGTATGATTTTGTTTAATGATAAGATCCTTGAGCTCAAAATGCTTTGGTGGCTTGGAAAATAGTGGAGTAGAACTTAAGGTATAGTGCCTTGGAGGTCTTGGATTTGAACCTCCTTCACACCATTTTTTTAGAATGGTGACTGACATGGTCCTATCATCTTGATGTTTTGACTATATAAACTCAATTTTCCATTCATTTCTAGTCACATTGTAAACTCAAATTTACTTTTTGTTTAGTGGTATGCCTAGTCAATGCTAGATTTGGCACACCATATTTGACATAAATATAATATATAGAAACATCTTCTTCACAAGTTTTATATCCAATAGTATGTATAATCAACACCCAAATGACAACCCGTACCCAGTTCAATAGCATTTTCTAATAGCTAGTTTACTAGAACACTACTCAATCAATACATAGTTGGCATCCCCATAACAAGATATGTCATTCTTCAATTTGTTGAATTTCAACCTTTGTTTTTTGTAATTTTATAATTTTTATATTATTTTTGAGTCAAACCTTTTTTTACCATAACTTTTATTTACAAGCATTTTGAGTGCATTTTTTCAAACACAATTTTTGAGTTGCTTACATTGGCAATATTATATTCATCATAACTATATATAAGGCACTAAAATTTTATAGTAATTCCTTGGATCAACATATACATTTTCTTAGTGGACGTAATTATTCCATATGGAAATGCAAGATAAGATCTTCAATGTAATGGACTCATCAAATATGTAAATGAGAATCCTCTAGCCACTAATTTTGATGAGAAAAAGTAGTTGTTAAAGAATATGAAAGAGGAGGATGTTGGTGTCCTTTCTCTTCATATTTACAAGATCTATGATACATATATTAACAACACCTCAGATCCAAAGGAGTTATTGAAGAACTTCCAAAACATGTGTGATCACATTAACTCCGCATAAGACAATATATTGGAGACAAAGCTTATTACTTTGAATGTGGGGAACTTTGAGACCATACATGAATACATAAATAGGTTCATGAAGTTGTAAGAAGACATCCACATTGCCAAAGGAGGTTATAGTAGAAAGGATACTATTGATCTTCTCATTATTATATTGAGCAATATTTTTTAAACTTATGAGATGATTGTCATTGTGTTTTAGATGCTTCAAGTGTACTTTCCTAAGATTGATCCTCCTCCTGATGATATGTTTAAGTGCTTTTATTCTTGGAAAGAGATGCATAAGAGTCATTCTCTCACTATTTAGGCTCATGTAAAGGAAGAGGTTAAAATAAAAGTTGACAAGACATAGAAGCAAGTAGAGAAGAAATTCAAGAAATCATTCAAGAAGTCTATTTACACTTTTTATATGAATTAAGCACACACATTAATGTTTTATTGGTTGTAAATTAAGAAACTTAGAGGCATCCAAAAAATGTAGAGCTAATGTTTCTCTTTTCTATGCTTAGGATGACGATGATAATATTCATTCTCTCACTATTTAGGCTCATGTAAAGGAAGAGGTTAAAATAAAAGTTGATAAGACATATAAGAAAGTAGAGAAGAAATTTAAGAAATCATTTAAGAAGTGTATTTACACTATTTATATGAATGAAGCACATGCATTAATGTTTTATTGGTTGTAAATTAAGAAACTTAGAGGCATCCAAAAAATGTAGAGCTAATATTGCTCTTTTCTATTCTTAGGATGTAGATGATCATGATGGGAAGACCTCACAAGCATATATAGTTCATTAAGAATATTTGGAAACCACCTCTTCTAAAGAGTATATTGTAGACGTAATAGCAAGTCAACACATGACCAAGCATCATTGTCTCTTGCATGACTACAACACAACATTCTAGAGAGTGTGTGACTACTAGAAATGATTTATCTTTATAGGTGGCTAGATGTAGTGAGGTAACAATAAATTAATTTGTATTTCATGAAGTTATTTATGTTCCTAGCATGGACCCCAATATTTTTTCTATCTATCACATATCTTATATGAATAAAAAGGTTGAGTTTTGAATAGATTTATGGATGATTAAGGATAATGATGACAGATTCAATATAGTTACCACAATATATTATAATGAGTTTGATTAGATTTATAAACTTGGTGACCACCCAACTTCATCTCCTTCCTTCTTATAGAAGAGATACTTTATGGCTAAACTAGAATATGTAGATGATGTTAGTAGGTGATGATATCACAAGCTTTAAAAATCTTCGCTATGCATCCTTGACGTACATGAGTAAATATGAGTTGGCTACTACTCTTCCTCCTACCTCTTCCCTTATTGGTGTTTGTAAGAGGTGTATCTTTGGGAATCATCATTAAGAGTCCTTCCCAAAAGGCACTACTAGGCATGCTATAGAAACCTTTAACCATATTTATGGATACACCATCTCTTTCTAGGAATATGTACTTTCTTAGATTTATTAATTATTTTTCTAGGTATGTCTAGTTATACATAATTCATTGCAAAATAGATATTTTGGGAAGTTCAAGGACTTCAAGGCTCTTATATATATCCATTATGATAGGAATATCATGTGCATGAGGATAGATAGAGAAGGTGAGTATGTGATTCACACCTTTGCTATTTATTTTACTATTTATAGCATTTATTTTCATAGTATCATTTACTATATGCCAAAATGAAATGGGTTTATTGATTAGAAGAATAGGATTGTTATGGATATGGATAGATGTATGTTAAATGCCAAGCAAATAGGGCCTAATTGACTTATGCAATTCATATATGTCATGACCCTCCCTTGGAAAACTTATTCATATGATGGAATTATGAACTAATATGTTATCTTATTTATGGGATGTATGACTATTTCATGTTTAGTTTTTGTGAACATCTATTTTATGAAAGAATATGATGTTGCTAATGGATTTGCATATTTGCAGGAATAGATTGTCTTGTGGGTGGAAGAAATATTAACCACCAAGAATGGGATACCATAAGAAAGGGAAATTATGTGATTATTAATTCATCAAATGGCTCAGAGCAACATGGATGAATGATCTTTTCATGTAGTTGCATATCATGATTTGCATGAGGTAAACATACTACATTTTGGATGAAATTTTATTTTTGTTTGATTAATCTTCTTTTAGATGAGATTTTATTTGACATAAAGAGATTTACTGTAATTAAGAATAAATGTTTGATTGTATTATGTTATTTTCCTTTAAAAAAATGTAAGAAAATTTATCTTTTGATTGACATTATTGCTTTGGATTTGATAAGGAAATATTATTATTATGCTTGCTTGAATTCCATAATGATTAGGAATTTTCATTAATGCTTTTATTGAGGATTCTTCACCATGGAAAAAAAAAAAAATATATATATATATATATATATATATATCTAAGGAGAGATACATTAAGTTGAGACTTGATGACTTTGTTGTGGTTAATTGGACTATTATTTTACTTATGGTGAGTTTGTTGCTAACCTAACAATAAAATAAAATGAATAATAGTAAAACCTTTATTTATGGTTGTGGTAAGAGCTTTGGAAGATATATTATTGTTACTCATTGGTTGATATCATCTCCATCGTGCACCAAATGGAGGAGAACGTGCGAAGTAGATGTTTAATATAAACACACAACTCACAGTAATACCTCAGAAGATTTATATAATGGACAATGGAGGAGGTACTTCTCTTGAGGAAAAATAAAAAAAGGAGGTGTGATGTTGAAAAAAGGAGAAAATTAGAGCTAGCAAAGAAGAACTAGACTGTTTACCTAAACTTTTGGCTAAACTTACACTGTGATTTCCAGGTAGATTTCAAAAAACTTGTTTTTATGGTTTGGAGGGCTTGAAATGTTGAATTTTTTCTTAATTCCAACTGTCTTGATGCACATCATCAGTTGTATGTTTCATTTGGGCTGAAAAATTCTCCTCTAACCTATAAGACAAGAGAAAGAAAAAAAACATATTATTTCTACACCTTTTAGCTTGTTTTATGCTCAATATGATGACTGGTTTGGATATGTGTTATGTAAATAGGAATGTTAGAAATACTAACCTAGATTTCATGCCTCCGACCAACTACACTCAGAACCTTGGGCAAAATCGGATTGCGCTCCAGACAACGGTGAAGTCGAACTGTGCTCGCATAGTCTGGGATCCCCGTAAAAGTCTGACATGACATCGCACCTACCTTCTGACAAATGTGATGCCTGATAGATCCGATCACCGTAGAAGTAAATGGCAGTTCGATGAGTTAATTCTAGTTCGGTGATTTAATGCCAGTTCAGTGATTGGTCAGAAACCCTATTTGAGGGCCTGTCAAAACCTATCATAGGATAACCCTTATCCTCCTCTCCCCATAGGCCTGTCAGAATTAGTCAGAGGATAACCCTTATCCTCCTCTCCCCATGGCTATAAAAGGCAGTTTGGGTCTTCAGACAAACAGGTGTGTGTATGAGAGAAGTTCGTGAAAGAGGAAGCAGAGAATAGAGCAGAGAAAGGAGGGCGAGTGATTCAGTGAGCAGTGTGGCTCAGCTGATTAATGTCCGAGTAGCAGACTCAACATTTCCCCTTTTAGTTTATCCTGTAGCTTAGTCTACAGATGTTATTTCCTCGATTGAGGAATTCTGTAACCCTAGTTTCATATGAATAAAGTTTACTATTGTTTGTGGCATCTTTAGGGTTTGCAGTAGTTAATGTGCTAAATTTTGTTGTTATTTGTTCTGGAATTTCTCTCCTCTCATATGGGTCTTTCCAAGCTAGGAAAACCCAGCGACAGCTGCGCAAGACAAAGAAGTCGAAGGCCAAAGTTGGCCAAGTCTGAAGATACTTTCCAAGTTCGTTGCCGAAGTTCAACTGCACCCGAGATCCGAGCGCAGCCTGAGTGCACACGCGAAGCTTGTCAGCTAGCACTGTCCAAACTTCACTCATGACAGCTGAAGTTTTGGCATTGTGCGGACTTCATCCGTGACAGCCAAACTTTTGATGTTGTGCAGACTTTGCCCGTGACAGTCGTAGTTCTGGTGCTATGCAGACTTCACCCATGATAGCTAAACTTCTAAAATTGTGCGGACTTCACCCATGACAGCCAAAGTTTTGGTGTTGTGCAGACTTCGCTAGCGACATCTGTCTTCCCTCCTATGCCCGATGTTGTCTAAGATTCGGCACCTGATGGCTATAGAAATTTAAAAGTTTCCTACAAATTGGTATCAGAGCTATTGATACCTTGATGTAGAGACCAAAGCAGAATGGCTTCCACTAGCAACAACTTGAAGTTGCAGATCCCACGCTTTAATGAGAAAAATTATGATTACTAGAGCATCCATATGAAGATCCTATTCGGATCTTAGGAGCTATGGGAGTTAGTCGAGAACGGCTACCCAAAATCGGTAGATGCAGCAGCACTAGCTGCCCTCTCTCAAGCAGACAAGGACCTATTGAAAGAGCACACGAAGAAGGACCAGAAGGCCCTCTTCTACATCATGCAAGCGGTTGAGGAGACCATCTTCCCAAGGATCACATCAGCCACCAAGGCCAAGCAGGCCTGGGAAACCCTGGCAAGTTCATATCAGGGCACCAACAAAGTGAAGTTAGTGAAACTACAGATGCTCAGGAGAGAGTTTGAGAACCTGCAAATGAGCGAGTTCGATTCAATGAGTGACTTCTTCACCCAAAATACAGACATTATCAACCAGATGTGGTTGAACAGAGAAAATGTGTAGAGCCAGAGAATCATGGAGAAGATTCTTAGAAGTCTACCTGCCAAGTTCAACTCGATTGTGATAGCAATCGAAGAGTCAAGGGATTTGAAACCCTCTTGATAGACGAACTCATGGGTTCTCTACAGACCCATGAACAGAGGTTGAGCCACTCAACTTAGTCTTCTTTGGAGCAAGCCTTCAAAGCATAGGTCTCAATTCGAGACAACTACAGATAAGACTCCCACCATGGCGCTTCTAGTTCTCAAGGAGGAAGAGGCAGAAGTAGACATGGGAGAAGTAACAAGCAAGGAGGGAGATCAAACCCTCATGACCCTGAGCCCAATTGCAACTTTCATCAACAAGGAGGAAGAGGCATTGGCAAAAATTAGCAAGGAAGCTCACAGTAGGACATGTCAAAGGTCCAATGCTACTACTATAGTAATTTTGGCCATTATGCCTCATAGTGCAGGAAGAAGATGGCAAACGAGAATCAGCAACAAGCCCATTATACAGAGGAACCCAAAAATGCGACAGGAGGAAATGTGTTGCTGACTTGCAGTATTGAAGAGGAGAGCAAGAAAAACATCTGGTATCTTGACAGTGGTTGCAGCAACCACATGACTGGGAACAGAGAGATGTTCTCACAACTGGATGAAACATTCTAGTCCAAAGTCAAGATGGGGAACAACTGCTGTTCTTGTGATGGGGGAAGGAAAGATCCTCATCTGAACCTGGCACAGTGAAATAAAACAATTCAGGATGTTTTTTATGTGCCTGGGTTGAAGAACAATCTGCTAAGTGTTGGACAACTTGTGTAGAATGGGCACACTGTACTGTTCAAAGATGGTGTCTATTCCATCAGAGACAAAGTGCATGGACAAATCGCAATAGTGTCCATGACAAAAAACAAAATGTTTTCACTACAAATTCAGAATGAATCTTTGATGTCTCTAAGTGCAGTTGAGAAAGATGCTACCTGGCTGTGGCATATCATATTCAGTCACCTGAGTTTTAGTGGCCTGAATTTATTGCACAAGAAGTAGATGGTGAAGGGTTTACCCCTCATAGAGCAACCGAACCAAGTTTGTGAAGGTTGCTTAGTCGACAAACAACATAGGGATGCATTCCCTATAGGACAATATTGGAGAGCATCACGGACATTGGAGCTGGTGCACTCAAACATTTGTGGTCCCATGCAGACCACCACATATGCCGACAACAAGTATTTCTTGACCTTCATTGATGACTTCAGTCGGAAGACCTGGGTTTATCCCATCAAGTTGAAGTCAGAGGCATTTGCAAGGTTTAAGGAGTTCAAGGCTCTGGTTGAGAAACAGAGTGAATATTATGTGAAGACTCTCAGAACTGATGGAGGTGGAGAGTACATCTCCAATGAATTCGAAAACTTCTGGAAGCAACATGGAATTTGTAGGCAATTTACTGCCAGATACACACCACAACAGAATGGTGTAGCTGAGAGGAAGAACATAACTATCATGGAGATGGCACGGAGCATGCTGAAGGCAAAAATTTTGCCACATGAGCTCTAGGGAGAAGCTATAAGTTATGCAGTTTATCTGCTGAACCAATGTCCCACCAAGAGTGTGAGGGACAAAATTTCAGAGGAAGCCTGGAGCAATATGAAGCCAAGTGTGGCTCATTTATGAGTTTTCGAGTGCATAGGATATGCACATGTTCCAGATGAGAAAAGGTAGAAGTTGGATGACAAAGCTGAAAAGTGCATCTTCATAGGGTACACCGAACCAACAAATGCGTATCGGCTATACAACCCTGTGACGAAGAAACTTGTCATCTGCCAAGATGTGAAGTTCCTAGAGGATGAAGCATGGAACTGGAAGTCAAAGACTGGTCAGTCTGAACCAGCAACTGTTGAACCTGTAAACTTGGAGGAAGACAGTGTCCAACCACCTGTGCCTTCAAGCAGCAATAGTGGTGCCAGCAGCAACATAACCTCATCATCCCGGTCACCTCCACTTGCAAGCAGAATTCAAAACCTAAGGACTCCTGTGAAGACTCGGAGCTTGCAAGAAATTTATGAGGTAACCTATAATCAGTTAGATGAAGAATAATATAATTTTGCTCTCTTTACTGAATGTGATCCAGTGGAGTTTGAAGAGGCAAGTCATAATCGCACATGGGTAAAAGCGATGGATGAGGAGATAGCAGTCATTGAGAAGAATGAGACATGGCAGCTGACAGATCTTCCATCACGGAAGAAGACCATTAGGGTTAAGTGGGTATATAAAACAAAGTTTAATGCCTAGGGAGAAGTTGACAGGCATAAAGCTATATTAGTGGTGAAATGCGACAAGCAGAAGTCAAGAGTTGACTATCATGAGGTGTATGCACCTGTAGCCCGACTTGACACAGTCAGAATGATTCTGGCACTAGCAGCTCAAAAAGGATGGAGCATGTACCAGATGGATGTCAAGTCTGCCTTCCTCAACGAAGTGTTGGAAGAAGAGGTCTACATATACAAGCCACCCGATTATGAAATACAAGGGCAAGAAGGCAAAGTCTTGAAATTGAAGAAGGCCCTGTATGGGTTGAAGCAAGCACCCAGGGCATGGTACAACCATATTGATGGCTATTTTTAGGAGAATGGGTTTCAAAAATACCCATATGAGCACTCACTGTACATGAAGACAAATGAAGTAGGAGAGCTCATTATCGTCTGCCTGTATGTGGACGGTTTGATTTATAGTGGCAAAAACAATGTCCTGTTCGACCAGTTCAGAACAACCATGAAGTTCGAGTTTGAAATGACTGACATGGGGCTGATGAAATTTTTTCTCGGCATTGAAGTTGACCAATCTACAGATGGCATCTTCATTTCTTAGGGCAAGTATGCGAAGGATGTCCTGAAGCGGTTCAAGATGGAGGACAACAAACCTGCCATCACACTCGTTACCACAGGTTTGAAGCTGAGCAAGTTGGATACAGGGAGGAATGTAGATCCAACCTTGTTCAAGAGGCTAGTTGGCAGTCTAATGTATTTGACTGCAACTTAGCTAGATCTGATGTTCGGAGTCAGTCTGATCAATTGTTTCATGGAGAATTCGAAGGACACACATTGGAAAGTAGGCAAGAGGATCTTGCACTATGTCAATGGGACGTAGAACCATGGCCTATTTTACACCAGACAAGACCAGTTGGAACTGGTCGGCTTCACAAATAGTGATTGGGCTGGCAGCACTGACGATTGGGAGAGCACCTCAAGGTATGATTTCCATCTCAGATCAAGGGTAGTCTCATGGGTGTCCAAGAAGAAACCCATCATTACGTTGTCCACAGTCGAAGCAGAATATGTCACCACCACGACAGCCGCATGCCAAGCAGTTTGGCTGCAAAGAGTTCTAAGCGAACTGCACTATCCTCTGGAAGGCGCGACAACAATTTTCTATGATAACAATTTAGCCATTGCACTGTCAAAGGATCTCGTGTTCCATGGCCAGATGAAGCACATTTATATTTGTTATCACTTCATCAGAGAGTTGGTAAAGTTCGAAGAAATTCATCTACAGTTTTGCAGATCCAAGGAGCAGTTGGCAGATATTTTCATGAAGCCTTTGAAGGAGGAAGACTTCAGCAGATTGCGAGAGCAGTTTGGAGTCAAAGTGCTCGTGAAATCAGGTTTAAATGAGGGTGTTAGAAATACTAACCCAGATTTCATGCCTCTAACAAACTATGCTCAGAACCTTGGGTGAAACCGGATTGCGCTCCAGACAATGGCGAAGTCAGACTGCGCTCACGTAGTCCGGGATCCTGGTAAAAGTCTAACATGATGTTGCACCTACCTTTTGACAAATGTGATGCCTGATAGATCTGATTGCCACAAAAGTAAATGGCAATTCGATGAGTTAATGCTAGTTCGACGATTTAATGCCAATTCGGTGATTGGTCAGAAACCCTAGTTGATGGCCTGTTAGAACCTATCAGAGGATAACCCTTATCCTCCTATCCCCGTGGGACTGTCAGAATCAATCAGAGGATAACCCTTATCCTCATCTCCCCATGGCTATAAAAGGTAGTTCAGCTCTTCAAAAAAATAGGTGCATGTGTGAGAGAAGTTCATGAAATAGGAAGCAGAGAATATAGCAGAGAAAGGAGGGCGAGCGATTCAGTGAGCAGTGTGGCTCAGCTGATTAATGTTCGAGCAACAGACTTGACATTTCCCCTTTTAGTTTATCCTATAGCTTAGTCTGTAGATGTTGTTATTTCCTCGATTGAGGAATTCTGTAACCC
This sequence comes from Wollemia nobilis, assembly GCA_028583015.1. Classification (NCBI taxonomy): domain Eukaryota; kingdom Viridiplantae; phylum Streptophyta; class Pinopsida; order Araucariales; family Araucariaceae; genus Wollemia; species Wollemia nobilis. The sequence goes on along the minus strand of JAQPPZ010016995.1, from coordinate 1,039,819 downwards.
TAGTTTCATATGAATAAAGTTTGCTATTGTTTGTGGCATCTTTAGGGTTTGTAGTAGTTTATGTGCTAAAGTTTGTTGTTCTCTATTTCGATGTTTCTCTCCTCTCATACGGGTCTTGCCAAGCCAGGCAAACCCAACGACAGCCGTGCAAGACAAAGAAGTTGAAGGCCAAAGTTGGCCAAGTCTGAAGCTGCTTTCTAAGTTTGCTGTCGAAGTTTGACTGTGCCTGAGATCTGAGCGTAGCCCGAGTGTGCACGCGAAGCTTGTCAGTCGGCGCTGTGCGGACTTCGCCCGCGATAGTCAAAGTTTCGGTGCTATGCAGACTTTGCCCGTGATAGCCATAGTTCCAGCACTATGTGGACTTCACCCATGATAGCCGAACTTTCGACGCTATGTGGACTTTGCCCATGACAGCCGAAGTTTCGACGCTGTGCGAACTTCGCCAGTGACATCTATCTTCCCTCCTGTGCCCGATGTTGTCTGAGATTCGGCACCTGACGACTGTAGAAATTTAAAATTTTCCTACAAGGAATACATCTTGGTGCATGGTTTTCATTATCCTCTTGTTTGCTAAATTTGATATCCGTTGGTTTAACGAATTTAGCTCTCGTAGATGGATTGTAGAAGTAGCAATCTACGAAAAGTATAGCTTTACGAATGCATTTGGTGTATTTTTTTGAAATTCTAGAAGTAATATAGCCGAGGATGGTTGTTATGATATTTATGCCAATTTTATTTGTTGCATTTATCATTTGTGTTAACGACTATGGTTGAATTTTATTGGAAAGTTGACTATGTTGTATAATGAAAGGACTGTGGAAAGCTTTACTTCTACAATGAATGTTTTTTTAGTTTTATATTTCCATATTGTATGGTTTTCGATATGATTAAGGTGTGTGGTGTTCATTATATTTGATATAGTGGGCTAAAATGTATTTGCGTTACTTTATTTCGTTTATATATATAATATTTTTCATTCAAATTTATGTATGTTTCAAGTTTGACATTGTGTACATACCTTGAAACTTTGAGAAAGAGTTTTTAGGATTCTCGTATGGGGTATTAGTAGCTTGAACGTCTACTACAACTAATATTAATATTGATGTATTACTTGGTATTATCATAGTGAGTTCCATTATAATGGAAAAGAGTGGAGAACGTATCTAGTTTTTATAGTAAAAAAAACTATTGGATTAAACTGTGCAGGGAGAGATACTGAGTGCCCACTTAGATCAGAGGAAAAGTAATTAAGTCTTCTTTATTAGTTCATGAATATTGGTCAAGAATATAATTTAATTATATAATATATTATATTAGTGCAAGGAATTACTATATTTTATGGTGTGTACATGTCGTCTACATCTTTTAAGTAATGGACTTTCTTATATTCATAGGAAAGAAATGTCTTAATGATTTTCATAATTGAACATTTTGGATATTCTTCCTTAAGTAAATTATTTTTACATATATGTTCTATGGAAGTATTTTGGTGTGATTTAATTAAGTTATAAATTAAATTAGTGTAAAATGAAGAACACAAGCTTATACTGAGAGGGGGGTGAACAATATAAGACCGCTTTTTCAATTTTCTTTCAATTCAACTTGCAGTTCAAAATTATGTAGCAGTATTAATTGTAGTAAACACAGCAATGCACAAAAACACCATTCACAAAAGAGACACAACAATTTACGTGGTTCACCCAATGCGGGCTACTCCACGAATAAAATTTTCACTAAATTTTATCAACTCAGAATCTGGGAAAACCTTTCCCGATTACAATGTTTATGGGCACCAACCCAAAGGAGATACCTTCCCCTAACTATGCTCTAACTGGTGATCCTCTAGAAGACCTCCGTATCTGCTACCCTTAGCAAGTGGAACTCTATCCATAGAAGACACTTGTCTTCCCTGCTCTAGCTGGAGACCTCTGTCCTCAACTCTTTCACCTCCAAAGCTGGTCCTCTTGTCTGCACCAAACACAGTCCTTCGATCTGGCACTAATGTCCTCAAAACTATACCTCTATGCAATTACAGCACTTGATCAAACATCCACTTATGCTCCTCTACGATCGAACTTCTCCCCGCACTCTATCTGTGAAATTCGCACTTCGAACGCACACTTCGATCGATACAACTCGACTCGATCTCTATGCTTTGTGGGCTTCACTTATGCAAGTTTGATATTTTTCTTACGCCCTCTATCTCGAAAACAACCCTCCTTTTATAGAATAAATTTCAAGATAAAAACACTCAACCTTAGTCGGTTGTTGCCCTTCAACCACGTCGACTGCAAATCCTATGCTGCGTCGGCCCAGATTTAACTTTGTTGGCCCAAAGTTAATTCTATCCTTCAACCGCCTTTGGTTCTATAGCTATCCCTACAAAACTACAACATGTCATGATATCGTGACACCTTTGCCTGTCGTACGCCTTCTTTTGCCTGCTATCATGAAATCGTGACACTTTTGGCCTTTGTCTGCTTTGACAATGTTCTTGTCACGAAATCGTGACACTTCAGGCTTTTGCTAACGTCATATTTTAACTCTGTCATGAAAGCGTGACCCTTATGACTTCATGGCCTTCTTCTCTACTTGTACTAGCAAAAACGGAACATGTCACGAAATCGTGACACTTTCGCTGCCTTAAGCTCTTTTCTGCCATATGCCCGTGAAACTGGAACATGTCACAAAATCACGATGCTTTTGTCTACAAAGCCTTCCTCTCTGCTTTTGTCGTGAAATTGCGACACTTCTCCTATAGAAGACCTGCTTCCAATTTTTGTCATGAAATTGTGACACTTTCTCCAACTGAAAGCTGCCAACTCTACCTATCGCAAAATCGTGACACTTTCTGCATTCACAAGCTTTCTCTTCATCCTGTCATGAAATCGTGACACTTTTTGCAACTTAATGCTGCCATCTCAACCTGTCGCAAATTTGCGACACTTTTTGCATCCGTATAACTTCTTTGTGGCCTATCATGAAATCACGACGCTTCTTGTTCCAGAATCTTCCTTTTGCTACATGTCACAAAATCACGATAGTTCTTTCTTCAAGCTTTTCAGCATGTCACGAAATTACTACAGTCCTTATTTTGATTTTTGTAGCATGTCACGAAGTCGCAACAATCCTCACTTTGTCTTTTGCAACATGTCACGAAATCGTGACACTTTTTCTTTTGGACTCTCTCTTCTGCATTATGTCGCAAAATCGTGACACTTTTCCTTGCGGACTCTCTCTCTTGGAACATGTCACAAAATCGCAACACTTGCTCGTCCAAACAACTTTCCTGGCAATGTGTCACGAAATTGTGACACTTTTCTTTCTCTGCCTTCCTGCACTTTTCAAGTCACGAAAATGCGACATGTCACGAAATCGCGACACTTTCCATCTTGCTCTGCTTCTCTGCCAACATGTCATGAAATCGTGACAGTTTTTCTAGCTACGTCTCTGTCTTCCAACATGTCGCGAAATCGTGACAGTTTTGCCATAACTTTCTCTCTCCTCAAACATGTCGCGAAATCATGACAGTTTTTCCAGCACTCTCTCTTTCCTTAAACATGTCACGAAATCGCGACAGTTTTTCCAGTCGCCTGCATACTTTTTCTTACTTGTCTTTTTCTTGATCTTTTGCAACTGGGCTACTCTTATTTTCTTGGAAACTTACTGACCATGATGAAACCTTCATCAAAACAAATTCTTTGACATAAAAACAAATTTCTTCAAGAACTCCTTGACATCAATGACAACAACTACACTTGAGCAAATGCAATGTACTCAAGGTACCCAAAATTGCCAAATCTCCCCCTTTGTCATTGATGGCAAACCTTTACTAAAAGCACATCTTCAAGAGCCAAAACTAAAATCAATCTGAGCTAACAATTGAGAATATTTCTTTGAATTTTTGCTCCCCCTAACTTGAAGCTTTCTTCTTCACTTGAAGCTCTCCCCCTTACTCAAATATCTCCCCCTTTGTCATCAATGGCAAAGGGTCACCTTTGGGGCTCGGGACTAAGAATGAGCTTCTTAGCTTAGTCCCTCCCCCACCTCTTGATGAGATGATTAAAACATGGGTGGGAGTAAAACTCCCATTAGGCATTCATCATCATCAGTGTCTACAATTTCCTTGTCGGGCCTTCTCTTGAATTCTTTGTCCGTATTTCTATTCTTGTCACTATTTTTGTTCTTGTTCTCATCCCTGTTCTTGTCCACGCCTTGATCCTTGGACCTGTTTATACCACTGTTTCTGTTCTTGTTCCTATACTTTGGAAGATCATCTTTGCACTGTCTAGCTGTGTGGCCTGCATTGTTGCACTTATAACAAGTAACAATGTTATTTTTGTTCGGCATACCTGTTCTTTGAATCCGCCTGTTATAACTAATCGTGTTCCTGTAATTAGCCTTGCAAAAAATTGCCTTATGCCTGAACTGTTGATAAGAGTAACAATACCCTTGAAAGAAACTAAGACTTTTGAATTTGTTGTTTACCCTCTTCATTTGATCCATGCACTAAGAAGCCGTGTGACCAAACCTGTGACATGCAAAACATCTATCATGAAATATTCTTTTGTTTGACCTCTTGGGTCCCGAAAACTTCTTCTTCGCATTCAGAATTTTGTTTTCTATTTTTGCACATTTATCACTCATGGACTCTTTCTCTGAAATACTTTCTTCATCAAAACTCCCTTCTTTTTGAAATCTCTTACTAGATTCCCCAACCTGTTCCTTGTGTGGTTTAACAAAACTAAGACCTGTTTTATCTGTTGTCTTTCTTTGTCCTTTGATGAGAGAATTAACCTTTTTGGAGCTATCTTGAAACTTGTACAGCTTATCCTTGTACTCTTTAGTTTCCTCTTTCAAAGAAGCCATTTTTCGTTCTAATTCACTATACTCAAGAACCTTAGATTCTAATTCATTCTTGAGTTCTTATGTCTTAGCCATAGAGATGTCAAGACTTTTTATGAGTTCATCTCTCTCCATACAACATTCATCTAACTTATCCTTGAGTCTAGCATTCTTATTTCTTTCCTTTTTCAAAACATTAAGAGCATTAGTAAGTTCACATTCAAGATCCTCTATTTGATTGCACTTTGAATTATCAAGGCCTTTTTCAGATTTCTTATCACTAGAGGTGCTACCCTTTTCAAAAACCATACATGCATCTTCCTTATCATTTTTTGAAGCATCCTCATACATACTAGCAACCAATTCATTATTTGTGCAATCATCCTCAAGGTGCCCAAAATTTCCACATCTAAAACATTTCATGACAGTGAATTTATGTTTCGGTTCTTCCTCCTTTTTTGAAATGAACAGCATCTCATTTTGATGGCAAGCCGGGATTCACACAAATAGTTTCACAGTAATTTCATGGTAATTTCATTAAAAAAAAAAAATAGCATGATACGGGTTATAGTATTCTCTCCAGTATCACACTTCTCCCCCCCAATCCCGAACTTCACCATCCCCATCCTTACAGCATTTCGGGTTTTTAACGAGGCTCCCGATCCTCTCGGCCATCAATGCCCTGCCTAACAAATTCAAATTCTAATTTTTTTTCTCTCCCTCGGTCGACTCCTCAAATTTTCTCACAATAAATGCCCCCTGCCTTACCCACCATGAAACCCTCATTAAAGCTCTTCTCTGACCTGCAAACGCCGCCTTGGTCAGATCGTCCTTTCGCGCCTCTGTTTTGCCCATAATGTCCATGCTCTGTACTGTTGTGAAGACCATCCCCATCTTTAATACACGCGATCGCAAAATTCAATTTCAATCTTCGTGGCAGCCCGCGCGTTTAATTAATTTCCTTTTCTGCTTTGTCTTCGGTTGACCGTGTCACTTTAATACACATGGAGGACGCGTGTCTGCATTTAATTAACTTTCGTTTCTGCTTTGACGCGTGTCACAAGCTTGTCTTCAAACTTGTCGCGATATCACGACCCACTGTCCCATCGCCTTCACCTTGGCGAAAACAGTCGCGACATGTCACGATATCGCGACACGTCGAGATATCGCGACTGTTTTCGGCCATTGCCCTTCCGACGCCTTGGGGTCGCGATTTCGCGACATGTCGCGATTTCGCGACCCCAACGCAACTTGAGCCCTTTACTCTAAAACTTCTCCTTCTTTTTCTTTTCTTACGAAAACTCCCTCTTGGGCCAAGATTTGAAACAAACCCAACACAAATACTTAGAAATAAAAGCGAACAATTAAATGATTTGGAGGATGCAAGATTGCTCCTTGACCACCAGATGCTCCTGCATCACATTTTCATTATCACTAGAAGAGATTTCACTATCACTACTAGAACACTTACTTGCTTTGTCTAGATAGAAGCTCTTCTTGTTCTTGTGTGAATACCTCTTTCCTTGATTGTTGTGCTCATCTTTGTTCTTTCTGTAATACCTGTGCTTTTCAGAATCCTTGCTCTTAACATCCTGTATATCTTCATCACTTTCATTCTTGGAAACAGTATAGTCAGTAGCATAATGACCAAACTTTCCACAGTTGAAACATCTTATATTTTTCTTGCTTTTGTGCTTTCTAGAGAACTTGTCTTTCTTGCTGTAATATGCCTCTTCCTCACTAGAAGACTCATCACTCTTTTGAATCTATTTGCCCTTTGATTTCTTGGTAGCTTTGAAAGCTACCTCTTTCTTTACATCAACTTTCATTTGAGTTCTCAGCTCAAAGGCTACAAGAATACTATGGAGCTCATCCTTTTTCAACTTATCTAAATATTTAGCTTCCTCAATAGCAAAAATATTTTCACTAAATCTATTAGGAAGAGATCTTAAAATCTTATCACACACATCATTTTCAGAAAGCTCAAGACCTACGTCTTTCATGGAGTTAACAACCTCATCCATACGAAGCATATAGTCACTAATATTTTCATCATCATTCATTTTGAGTTGTTCAAACATACCTTTAAAGTGTCTCAATTTGGCCTTTTAGAAATTTGCATCATGTTGTGGTTGATCCACAACACACCCCAAAATTGGGGACCCACCTTTTTTCAGGCTTGCAGGGAAGAATCTCGGTGACCCAGATGCTAAAATTGAAGAAAAGAGAAAAAATGCATAAGTGTTGAAAGTGTCGTGAAATCGCGACATGTCGCGCCATCGCTGTCGGAAATAGGAAAGTTGTCGCAAAATCGTGACATGTAGCTCCATCGCTGTCGAAGAGGAGAGAAAAGAAAAATTGAAAGTTGTCACGAAATCGCGACATGTCGCTGAGAAGAAAAGAAAAGGTGTCGCGAAATCGCAACATGCCATTGAGAAGAAAAGAAATGGTGTCGCGAAATCGCGACATGCTGTTGGAAAAGAATGAAAATGGTCACGATTTCGCGACGTGTTTTGCCGAAGCGTACGGATGATGAAAAGTGTCACGATTTCGCGACGTGTTTTGGCAAAGTGTACGGAAGCGAAAAAACGTCGTGATATCGCGACAGGAAACAACGAAAGGACTCAAAGCGGAAAGACGTCGCGATTTCATGACCGATTGCAGCAAAGGTGTACGAAACAGGAAATGGTAGCGAAATCGTGACATGTTTCGGAGAGATGGCCCGAAGGAGAAGGTGGTCACGATTTCGTGACGTGTTTTAGCAAATTGTACGGCACAAGGGAGATGTCATGAAATCGTGACAGAAATGAAGACCATGCCCGAAGCAGAGAAGCGGTAGCGAAATCGTGACAGGTTTTGCCAAGGCGTACGGAACAGAAAAATGGTCACGATTTCATGACGTGTTTCGGGGAGGCGTACGGAAAGAGAAAGCGGTAGCGATATCGCGACAGTTTGCGGCAAGCAGGTTCGGGGGCAAAAGCCATAGCGATATCACGACGGTTTGTTGAAAGAAGGCAAGAGAGTGATAATGGTCATGATTTCATGACGTAAAGTTGCCAAAGAGGTCCGAAAGAAAATGGTAGCGATTTCGCTACAGCTTTGTGAGAAGGAATCCCGACGGAGAGACGGTAGCGATTTCGCTACAGTTTTGTGAGAAGGAGGCTTAAAATAGAAATCGGTAGCGATATCGCGACAGAAAGCGGCATGAAGGTCCGAAGGTGAAAAACATCGCGATATCATGACAGAAAGCGGCATGAAGGTCCGAAGGTGAAAAATGTCGTGATATCGCGACAGAAAGCGGTCGAAGGCATACGAACGAGGAGGGCGTCGCGATATCGCGACATGTCACGATTTCGCGACATGTCACGTTTTCGCGGCTAGGAAGGTGAATAGGCTGCATGCAGTTTTTGTCATGATTTGCACAGGAAAACATTACAAAAGGCACAAAAAATGTAGGACACGTGGCGTACAGATGTCAGAGTTGCAGAAGCGTTACATGCAATGAAGGATTTCAAAGGTCTCGGCATCGAGTGAGTCAAAAGCAACGAAAAGAAAGGGAAGTTGAAGGGTCACATGCAGGAAGATGAAACAAAGCGACACAGGGAGAATCGAAGAGCCGTTTCCGTTAGTATAAAGCTAGAAGTGCAGATTGAAAGAGGGGTTGGAAATTGCCGATTGCAGAGTTGCAAGACAAGAGCTTCATGCTATTCTGGGCCTGCACTTGGGCAATTTCCTTCTTTTGTTCTGGAATATTTATGCCTGGAACATTCTTTGAATGTAATTGACATATCATTTAATAAAAAATACAGAGAGTTGGCATCTAATTGATGAGAAATAAGGAGTCATTTTTTGTACGCATGATTTAATGTTATATCATTCATTTCAAATTTATAAGGCTTTTAGGTGAAGTTTAATGTAAGTGCTCTTGGTTGCTTCATGCGAATGCCTGAATCTGGAATTACGATAGAAACCTTAGAAACCCGCACCTAGCCTATTTGGATTGTGCGAGTTTGCAGGTTCATTAGGTTAGGTTACATGCAGAAAACCTCATTATCTTTGGTTTCATCGAATTGATGGCAGCATTCTGACTGTAGCTTAGTTTCTCTTTCATTTACTTTTTTTTATTGTTCAAAACCTTGTTTTATTTTTTGTAGTTTAATTACTGTATCCAAATAAATAACTGAAAATCCATCAAAATCCAAGATTAAAGTACAATTATTCACTTTGAGTCCACTATAAATTCAAATTATATAAACCCCAGTGCCCCTTGTTAACATCCACTTGCAAACCCTAAGGTATTCCTAGCATTTCACTTGAATAACATCATTGGTAGACAAAGAATCAACATAACAAGAACCTTGGAGAAGTTACCTTCTTTGCAAGCGAGGATTTTAGGACTCAGATCCTACCGGAGAGTGTGCTTTCACAATTGGGTGAAAACACCACTCAACACATCACCTGTATGAACCACCTGCAATTGTTTCCACATTTCACTAGCTGTCTTGCAGTGAATAACTTTGGTCAGATTTGCTTTTTGTAAGCCTTTCAGGATTGCATTCATGGCTTTTGAATTGTTGTGAAGCATGAGCCTATCTTCTTTAGTATAAGGACCATGTTCAGGAATAGTGTACTCGTCTTCAATCACTTCCCATACCTCATTATCAAGTGTCATTAGATAAACCTTCATTCTTGCACTCCACAGACCAAAATTTGATCCATCAAGAATAGGTGTTGCATTGCCACCTGAATAATCCATTGTGTTCTTAACCAATTCTTCCTTCACGCTATTAAACCTTTTCGAAGGAACCATCTCTGATACCAATTGAAGAACACAAGCTTATACTGAGAGGGGGGGGTGAACAGTATAAGACCGCTTTTTCAATTTTCTTTCAATTCAACTTGCAATTCAAAATTATGCAGCAGTATTAATTATAGTAAACAAAGAAATGCACAAAAACACAATTCACAAAAGAGACACAACAATTTACGTGGTTCACCCAACGCGGGCTACTCCACGGATAAAATTTTCACTAAATTTTATCAACTCAAAATATGGGAAAACCTTTCCCGATTACAATGTTTATGGGCACCAACCCAAAGGAGATACCTTCCCCTAAATCTGCTCTAACTGGTGATCCTCTAGAAGACCTCTGTCTCTGCTGCCCTTAGCAAGTGGAACTCTATCCACAGAAGACACCTATCTTCCTCGCTCTGGCTGGAGACCTCTGTCCTCAACTCTTTCACCTCCAAAGCTGGTCCTATTGTCTGCACCAAACACAGTCCTTTGGTCTGGCACTAATATCCTCAAAATTGTACCTCTACACAATTACAACACTTGATCAAACATCCACTTATGCTCCTCTACGATCGAACTTCTCCTCGCACTCTATCTGTGAAAGTCGCACTTCGAACACACACTTCGATCAATATGACTCGACTTGGTCTCTACGCTTTACAAGCTTCACTTGCGCAAGTTCAATATTTTTCTTACGCCCTCTATCTCAAAAATAGCCCTCATTTTATAGAATAAATTTCAAGATCAAAACACTCAACCTTAGTCGGCTATTGCCCTTCAACCACATCGGCTGCAAACCCTATGCTGCATCGGCCCAGATTTAACTTTGTTGACTCAAAGTTAACTCTATCCTTCAACCGCCTCTTATTATGTAGCTATACCTACGAAACTACAACATGTTGTGATATCGTGACACCTTTGCCTGTCGTACGCCTTCTTTTGCTTACTGTCGCAAAATCGTGACACTTTTGGCCTTTGTCTGCTTTGACAACGTTCTTGTCACGAAATCACAACACTTTAGACTTTTGCTGACGTCATATTTTAACTTTGTCGTGAAATTGCGACCCTTATGACTTCATGGCCTTCTTCTCTGCTTGCACTAGCGAAAACGAAACATGTCACAAAATCGTGACACTTTCGCTGCCTTAAGCTCTTTTCTGCCATATGCCCACGAAACTGGAACATGTCATGAAATCATGATGCTTTTGTCTACAAAGCCTTCCTCTCTACTTCTGTCACAAAATCGTGACACTTATCCTATAGAAGACCTGCTTCCAGTTTCTGTCGCGAAATCACGACACTTTCTCCAACTGAAAGCTGCCAACTCTACCTATCGTGAAATCATGACACTTTCTGCATTCGCAAGCTTTCTCTTCATCCTATCGTGAAATCATGACACTTTCTACAACTTAATGCTGCCATCTCAACCTGTCGTGAAATCGTGACACTTTTTGCATCCGTACAACTTCTTTGTGGCCTATCACGAAATCGTGATGCTTCTTGTTCCAGACTCTTCCTTTTGCTACATGTCATGAAATCACGACAGTTCTCTCTTCAAGCTTTTCAGCATGTCGCGAAATCATGACAGTCCTTATTTTGATTTTTGTAGCTTGTCACGAAGTCGCAACAATCCTCACTTTGTCTTTTGCAGCATGTCGCAAAATTGTGACACTTTTTCTTTTGGACTCTCTCTTCTGCATTATGTCGCGAAATCGTGACACTTTTCCTTTTGGACTCTCTCTCTCTTGTAACATGTCGTGAAATCGTGACACGTGCTCGTCCGAACAACTTTCCTGGCAATGTGTCATGAAATCGCTACACTTTTCTTTCTCTGCCTTCCTGCACTTTCCGAGTCACGAAAATGCGACATGTCACGAAATCGTGACACTTTCCATCTTGCTCTGCTTCTCTGCCAACATGTCACGAAATCGTGATAGTTTTTCTAGCTACGTCTCTGTCTTCCAACATGTCGCGAAATCGTGATAGTTTTGCCAGAACTTTCTCTCTCCTCAAACATGTCGCGAAATCACGACAGTTTTGCTAGCACTCTCTCTTTCCTTAAAAATGTCACAAAATCGTGACAGTTTTTCCAGCCGCCTGCATACTTTTTCTTACTTGTCTTTTTCTTGATCTTTTGCAACTGGGCTACTCTGATTTTCTTGGAAACTTACTGACCATGCTGAAACCTTCATAAAAACAAATTCTTTGACATAAAAACAAATTGCTTCAAGAACTCATTGACATCAATGACAACAACTACACTTGAGCAAAGGCAATGTACTCAAGGTATCCAAAATTGCCAACATAAAATAGAGCTTTTCAATAATAGGGTTTATGGGGCACTTTAAGAAATGAAAAAGATACTTGTTGCTTATGTTGTGAGGCGTGGAGCCCATTGATTATAAAATAAAATGAGATTTTCTTTTAGGATATTAACTCTTTATAAAGTAGAGAACATGCTTTTTATTTGTAGTATAATAGAGAGAACATGATTGGAATATATCTTGGTTTGCATTGAATTACTACATTAAGTGAAAGAGAACTCATATGCATTTAGGAATGCACTCTCATGCTATGGAGTTGTTCTAATCCCTTTATGCATCTCCTTGGTTGGTTGAAAAGAGAACTCAAATATGATGGAAATTATGAAGCACATTAGTTGAAGGATAGAAGAAAGAGTTTTAGTTACTTGTCTTTTTAGTCCATGTTTAGAATGTACATTTTAAGCATTGAATTATCATTTGAATTTAGCATACTTGGGATGTATTTTTTGAAATAAACATTGTTGTTTGGATTCTCTTGTGAAGGGAGAGATCCTTTTAAATAAAAACATATATATCTAGTTATTGATTTCTATGTTAAAACATATCAACAAGATTAGATGGTTATGAACCAACAAAGTTGTATTATGATTCAAATATTTTGATGCTAAAGGTTTATTATATTTTATTGCTGGCAATAAATTTAGAAAGAGTTATCTCTTACATTGGATACATATGGAAACTATTATTATATGAATGAGATATATTAGTCATTGAAAAGATGTTTGGTCAAAAGTAGATCATTGTGATATGTTATTGAAGAAACTTTATTTAAGCATGGTTTTAGATTTATATTAACGCATCATGGGGGTTCATGAAGTTTTAATTTAGTAATAACATTGATTTGTATTTAAAAGATAGTGTTCATATGTCAAAAAAGTATTTAAATATTTATTATTCTTTTAGAATGGAATGAGTTTTCGGTTAGGGTTAAACCTAGTCTTCCTAATAAAATAATCTTATGGATACAAATTTTCTAAAGTAGAATTCGAATGCATAATTCTTTAGGAGGTACTATATGGGCACTTCTTGATGAAGGATCACTTAAGGGGGTTTACGCTATTATAAGTTACTTCATAAAAAGTATTTGAGAAAGATCTAAATAATTCATGCCATGCTTGGGATAAGTTCTTTCATGATGAACCCTAGTAGTGTGGAAAAGGAATTTGATAAATTTTTTTCCATAGATATAGACTTTGAATGATATCTATTGATGGAAAGGCTATATCATCATGGAGATGAGATAGATAATTAGAACCCAACGTTCTTAGTGCACCTACATAGATGGAATTATGTATGATGTAGAGATTGGTTTACCCCTTTTCGATAGACTAAAAAGGACAAGCTAGCTTAAAAAAAAAAGAAATTCATTAAGACATTACTTTCCCATGAATATAAGAAAGTACACTACTTAAAAGACGTAGGTGACATGTAAAAACTAGAAAATATAGCAATTCCTTGCAGTAATATAAGATATTATATAATTCAATTATTTTCTTGAGGAATATTCAAAAACTAATAAAGAAGACTTAATTACTTTTCCTTTGATCTAAGAGAGCACTTTGTATATATCCCTGCACATCGAATAGTTTTTTTACTAGAAAAATTAGATATGTTCTCCATTTTTTCCATTAGAATTGAACTCACTATGATGATACAAGGCAATACATCAATATTAATATTACTTGTAGTAGATTCTCAAGCTACTAATACCCCATACGAGAATCCTAAAAACTCTTTCTCAAAGTTTCAAGGAACGTACACAACATCAACCATGAAACAAGCATAAATCTGAATGAAACATATATATATATATATATATATATATATATATATATATATATATATATATATATAAAATGAAAGCAAGTAATAAAAAATCATTTTAGCTCACCATCTCAAATAGAATGAACAACTCACACCTTAATCATATCCAAAACCATACAATATGGAAATATAAAACTTAGAAATGTTCATTGTAGAAGTAAATATTTCCACTCTCTTTTCATTATGTGGCATAGTCAAGTTTCCAATAAAATTCAAGCATAGTCATCAACACAAATGATAAATGCAACAAATAAAATTGACGTAAATATCATAACAACCATACTTGGCTATATTACTTCTAGAGCTTCAACAAAATCCACCAAATGCATTCGTAAAGCTATAATTATTACAGATTACTACTTCTACAATCCATATTCGGGAACTAAATTTGTTAAAAAAATGGATCTCAAATGTAGCAAATAAGAGGATAATGAAAACCATGCACTAGGATGTATTCCTATTGATAAAACACATATCCAAACTACTAATCATATCGACCATACAATAAGCTAAAAGGTGTGGAAATAATACATTTTTTTTTCTTTATCCTATCTTATAGGTTAGAAGAGAAATTTTCAGCCCAAACACAACATACAACCGATGATGTGCATCAAGACAATTAGAATTAATAAAAAATAATTTAAAATTTCAAGCCCTCCAAACCATAAAGACAAGTTTTTCAAAATCTACTTGGAAATCACAGTGTAAGGTCAACTAGAATTTCAAATAACCAGTCTAGTTCTTCTTTGCTAGCTCTGATTTTCTCCTTTCTTCAATGAAACACCCCATTTTTTTTTATTTTACTCAAGATAAATACCTCCTCCATTGTCCATCATCTAAAATTTTTGAGGTGTTATTGTGAGTTGTACATTTATCTTAAACATTCACTTCACACGTTCTCCCCCATTGGTGCACAATGGAGATGGTATCAACCAAAAAGTAACAATAATATATCTTCCAAAGCTCTTACCACAACCATAAGTGAAGGTTTTACTATTATTCATTTTATTTTATTGTTAGGTTAGCAACAAACTCACCATAAGTAACATAATATTCCAATTAACCAAAACAAAGTCATCAAGTCTCAACTTAATGTATCTCCCCTTCAAGATTTATATATATTTTCTTTTCCATGGTAGAAAAAATAAACAAGAGTCCTCAATAAAAATATTAATGAAAATTTGTAATCATAATGGAATTCAAGCAAGCATAATAATAATATTTCCTTATCAAAGCCAAAGCAATAATGTCAATCAAAGAATAGATTTTCTTATATCTTTTATTTTAAAAGGAAAAGAATATAATACAATCAAATATTTATTCTTCATTACAATGAATCTCTTTATGTCAAATAAAATCTCATCTAAAAGAAGATTAATCAAACAACAAACAAGTTTCATCCAAAAATTAGTATGTTTCCCTCATGTAATTCATGATATGCAACTACATGAAAAGAACATTCATCCATGTTGCTCTGAGTCATTTGATGAATAAATCATCACATCATTTCTCTTTCTTATGGCATCCCATTCTCAATGGTTAATTCTTTCTTCCACCCACGAGAAAGCTTGTTCCTGCAAACATGCAAATCCATTAGCAACATCATATTCTTTCATAAAATAGATGTTCACAAAAACTAAACATGAAATAGTCATACATCCCATCAATAAGATAACATATCAGTTCATAAGTCCATCATATGAATAAGTTTTCCAAGGGAGGGTCATGACATACTACCCCCCTTAGGCTAAATACAATCCTTTGTGTTTCATCAAAGTCCAAAAATTAAAACAATAGTTACATTTCATTTTCAAACAAAAATGGAAAGTGTCTTTGCATATCTATCACTTTATCCCAAGTGGTATTTCTCTCGGAATAGCAGTCCTACTAGACCTTACATTTCTCTAGAGTCCCCTTACTCATCGCTTTGGAGTAGAATTCAAGGATATTCACCAGGCACACCTCAATGGCCTCTAGGTCTACCATCTGCAATTTAGAAAAATCCCATACATGATTAGGATTAGCAATATATTTTCTAAGCAAGGATATATGGAAGGTGTCATGGATATTCGACAAATTGGGTGGCAAGGCAAGTCTATAGGCCATAAAACTAATATTTTTTATGATTTTGAAAGGTCCAAAAAATGAGGATCTAGTTTTATGGACTTTATGGCACTCTTCTTAGGTCTCACCCTTGGGAATACTCTATCACCCATAGAAAAATCTCTTGGCATCCTTTTTAAATTGACATAACTTTTTTGATGATCTGTGACTTCCTTAAGCCTCTCTCTGATCATCCTTAATTGTTTCTCCATTTCCCTAACCATGTTTGGCCCAAGCACAACCTGGTCCTCTAGATTATCCCATGATAATGATGTCCTACACCTCCTACCATACAAGGCTTTGAATGGGACCATGCCTAATGTTAAATGATGGCCATTGTTATAAGAAAATTCTACCAGGTGTAAGTAGTCTTTCCATCGAGACTTTTGATCCATGCAATACATGCGAAGCATATCTTCCAAGACTTGGTTCACCCTTTCAGTTTTCCCATCAATTTTTGGATGATACGTAGAGCTAATGTTTAGTTTGGTACCTATGGCATGATGTAGAGCTTGCCAAAATTTAAATGTAAACCTGGAGTCCCTATCTGAAATAATCACCTTAGGAAATCCATGAAGCTTGAATATTTCCTTGGTAAATATATTAGCCACAATCATGACATCATCCTTGGTATTTTTTGGTATAAAATACACAACCTTAGTCAATATGTTGACTACAACAAGGATTACATCATGTTGAAACCTAGTTTTAGGAAAACCTACAATGAAATCCATTGAAATAACCTACCATTTCTACATGGGTATGTCATGTGGATACAATAGTCTTGCAGGATGTCTATGTTTAGCTTTTACTTTTTGGTATTCAATGCATTGGGCAATGAATTCAGTGATGTCTCTCTTCATCCCTGGCTAGTAAAATATTTTCTTCATGTTTTCTCTCATATTTTCTCCCCTTAGATGAGTAGAATAAGGAGATCTATGCACTTCTTGCATGATCATTCTCCTTAGATTTCCTACCTTGGGGATCACTACTCGATCCTTGAAGCATAGAAGACCATCCTTGATGCCAAAATCCTTGCTTTATTTAGGTTTCCTTTCCATTTTATCCCAAATTTGGTTGCAGTACTCATCCTGATATTGCATTTATTTGACTTGATCCATCAAGTCCACATGGTTGCGAGTCAAAGCATCAATGTGTCTTCTCCTACTTAGGGCATCTGCAACCTTATTTTCCTTTCCCTTGATGTATTTGATCCCAAAGTCATATTCGATGAGGAACTCCATCCATCTCCTCTGCCTAGCATTGAGCAAAGGTTGGGTAAATATATACTTTAGACTCTAATGGTTGGTCCTCAACTCAAAGGGTCTTCCCACCAAATAATACCGCCAAACCTTGAGAGCGTATACAACCACTACCAACTCTAGATCATGTGTAGCATAATTAACCTCATGCCTCTTGAGCTTCCTTGAACCATAAGCTATGACTACCCCATCCTACGAAAGCACTCCACCCAAACCTTCCAAAGATGCATCTGTGCATACCAAGAAGTTACCTTGAGGGTCTAGAATATTTAATATAGGTATCATGGTGAGTTTTTGCTTGAGCAATTCAAAAGCTACCTCACACTTATCTAACCACTTGAATTCCTTTCCCTTTCTCTAAAGGTTAGTTATTGTAGAGGCTATCTTGGAATAATCCTTCACATAGCACCTATAATAACCAGTCATACCCATGAAGCTTTGTACTTTAGTCACATTTGTGGGTGCCAACCAATTCAGTATAGCCTCTATCTTCTTTGGATCCACTATGATCCCTTCTATTGATACTATGTGTCCTAAGTATTGTACTTACAACACATAGAAGTCACACTTAGACAAATTCTCATAAAGTTGATTCTTCCTTAATAATCCTAGCACGATTCTAAGGTGCCTGTCATGCTCCGACCTATTCTAGGAATATATCAGAATATCATCCAAAAATATAAGGATGAATCGGTCTAGATGTCTCCTAAATACACTATTCATCAAGTTCATGAATGTTTTTGGAGCATTCGTTAGTCCAAAAGGTAAGACTATAAACTCATAGTGTCCATATCAGGTTTTAAATGTTGTCTTATGGGTATCTTCTTCATGGATTCTCAATTGGTGATATCCAGATTTTAAATCAATCTTAGAGAAGATGGTGGCATCCTTTAGTTGATCAAAAATATCTTCAATCCTAGGCAAAGGATATCTATTTTTGATGGTTGCCTTGTTGAGCATTCTATAATCTATGCATAATCGTAAGGAGCCATCCTTCTTAACAAATAGCATGGATGCACCCCATGGTGATACACTTGGCCTGATCAATCCCTTCTCCAAAAATCCTTGCAACTGTACCTTCAAATATTGCATCTCAATGGGATTCATCCTATAAGGAGCCCTATGAATAGGATTGGTTTCAGGTTTTAGCTCAATAGTGAAGTCAAATTCACATTTTTGAGGAATTCCTAGTAAGTCCTCTAGAAACACATCCCTAAATTCCTATAATATTGGATGTTTCCCAAACACTTCTTCCTTCTTTTTCTCTTTGATTTTGTTAAGCTTAACTACATAAACTATTCCTCCCTTTCTAATGGCTTTCTTTAGTTGCATTGTAGAGAGGATTTGGGGTTGGAAAGTCCCTTGTTGGCTATGGACTCTCTGTCTTTCCCTACCATATTTTGAATATTCAATCCACCTTTCCTAGAAATTAATCATAGCCCTTTGAGCTTGTAGCCAATCCATCCCTAATACTACATCAAAAGCATGTAGTAATGCTACATAAAGACATCCAATGGTAGTACCACTAGGCAAGGTAATTTTGGTCATAGGGTAACATTGATCCACAGAGTAGGTTTATCCAGAACCATACTCGACCTTCCACCCATGTGCCAAGATTCTTGGCCTTTCTGGTATATCCTTGACCAAACTAGTTGAAACAAAGCTATCAGTAGCTCCACTATCTATTAGAATTTTTACATATTTACCAAAAATATTACCCTTTAAGAGCAAAGGATTGGCTTACCCTTCCAAATTCTAACTTCCTATTTTCATGTAGATATTATGAGTTGGTTCCTTTTGAATAGGTTCCATTCCATTTGGTCTTAGTCCTGCTTTGTACGGGTAATGATTGGAATAGTGTGGGCATCCACAATCATAACATCCACCCTTGGGGCCTAGGTGTGCTCCTTTCTTCTATCCCCCTACGTTCTCTAGTGGTGGAGGGTTGGGTTATCTCTGAGGAGGTGGCTTGTTATTATTGTTGTTGAGGTTATTGGTGTTATTGTTCTTTCCCTAGAACTTCCTCTAAAACTTTCCTTGTTTTTTGAAATTTTTCTTGTCATGCCTTTGGAAGTTTTTTTTGTCTGTTCTCTCTCCCATTTCATGAAACCTGCACTATTTATTTTCTTGAGTGCCTATATGTCTTGCTCAGACATCCCTTCTATTATAATAATAAATTATATCCTAAGTTGTTACTAGGATAAGTTGTATGGCTGGGATCAGTCAGTTAGTTATGATCCAATGGAACATATTGTAAGCACTTGCTATTTAAGCAAGGTCATTTCAAGTTAATAAAATCAAGTATTTCAATTTCTAACATGGTGTCAGAGTGGGCTTTCACTTCCCTATGAGCCTGAGGAGATTTTCCTCATGGGGGGATTTCCCTCATGGAAATCCTCCCTCTTTTTTTCTTTTCTTTTCACCATTTTTTTTCTCAACTGAGGGAGTATGTTCTTCATATTTTGATGGATCAAAAGCTAGATGTTTGATAAAAAAAATCCATGGCTGAATTTTTTTTTCGTTCTTATGTAGGTTTACTACTGTTTCAAAAAAAAATTTGGCCCTATGGTATGGCCTATGATGAGTTTCTACTACTCCATGAAGAAATCTGTGAATGGCCAAATATATGTGAATGGCCAATTCATTTTCTGAAAATGCCATTTATGAAGATACTGCTATGCGACGATCGACGATGTCATGCTCAGTTGAAATCAACGTCTTGATCCGAGGTAGATGTGAGAGACTATTTGTTAAGCCCAGTCGTGCTAATTTTACACAGTATATTCAAACATTTTTTAACTGAATATGCAATCACACCACGAAGATCATCATTCATTTTCGTTGAGTGAAAATAGATGCTAATGTGAAGGATTTTTTGGGGGGAATTTGAATTCATCATCAATATTTTTGGTGTGCTGAAGGTAGAGTAGAAAAATCAGATCTGCCCACCCACCACCAACATCCTATCAGCGTGGCTCAATGAAGAAATATTCTAGCTGTCCAAACTAGACGCTGCTATTAAATTTAGCGTGTTGTTTGGTTGTTTTGATAGATTGAATCTGGATCACGCTCAAACGATCTGCATTGGAATGCCCTGGTTGCATCTGTAGAGGTGTGGTGGTGCATATGCTTGGGACAGAGGAAAACCCACATCATGAATTTTATAGGGCTTTTTATTTTCTAAGAAAAAATGTCAACGTTAATGGCATGCTCATGTGCAGTGATCATTCTTCATTTTTTAAGCGTGTTGTGTTATTATTTTGAGCCAGCTCAATAAGTTTGACTATTTTTTTTGAGATAGGCCATCATACGACAACTAGTATTCTATGGCTCAAATGACAGATTTGGAGACGAGAGGGTGATTTTATTCGATCCGATGAGTTCGAGAGGGTTCGAGTTCGGTGTTCGAGGTGTGCAAGGAGGAGGTGTGGAATGTTAAATACAACCCGTGAAGTGTCGGTTGCATCCGTTCTTTGGATGTGAAATGCATTAGTTTAGCCGGTGAATTGGTTTTATATCCCATCATTTCTCTAGACATTTTTTTCACAAGGGATATGAGAGTGATTCCTAATCACGGTGGCAACATCAAATCAAGGCTTGGCCTGCAGCTAATTTTTTTAGAGTTGGAGGTAGTATTTGCTATTTAATAAATCTTTCATTGATGCCTCTGTTTAGGCCCTATAATTTACTATTTATTATCCTCAAAGTACTATGTTTGCCTCATCTCGCTATATGAGACCACTACATCTCGATCTATCAAATGCTGGAGAATGTTATAAAATTGGTCCTTGCTGGTTGGTCACTTCAAGGCGAAGATGTTGTCAACTTGCAGTATTATCGATGTTGTTACATGATGGTGGTGTAACAAAAACTCCTATGGTAGACGTAGGTGACCAAATATCAGAGCCAAATGCTTTGCCATGTTTATTTATCGGTAAATGCCCAAGTCCATCGTTAGCGCCCAGCATCGTGGAGCGCATATCAATCACCTCACTAGATTTTTTTTGATGAAGTGGCGTGGTTTTTAATGTAGTTCCACACTGATATTTTTTATATTGATAAGGATATATCTATTTTTTTTTTTTGCTGTTGCAATGAAAAATTGTAGCAGTAACAGATTTTCTCAGGTATCAGATTGTATGATGAAATGGTGGAGCCACCCTTGAAAACAACATGGTGTATTCGCTCAGCTCGTGAATGCAGAATGTTTGGTGCCAAGACATGGAGGATCGCGTGTTTTCTATTTTTCTTTCTACGCTAATGACATGTATAAAGAAGGATTGCACTTAGCAAGCTATAAATAACAAGAAGAGATTGACGTTTGGGGATACCAACTGCATCTCTCTTTCACCCACGATACGCCCTAGAGTGTCAAGTTTTGATTGGAGCCAAGTTTATTTTTCATGCAGAAGAAAATGCTTCTGTTGAGAACATGCAGATCGTAGAAGATGGTAGCCTCACAAGCTTGACAGATCATGGAATAATGATACAGGGAGTGCACTACTTTTCGTTGTTGTTGAGAAGTGTCATATTTTTAAATCTAGAAGGATTGATTTCCAATAAGTTATTTTTTGGTGCTATAGCATGATTTATAAATTATGGTTATTGATGCACATTGGTCTAATTATTTTTTAGGTCGCTACCATGGAGTTATGGACTGTCACCCGTAACAACAAAATCAAATTGCAAAAAATATTAGTTATCTGGTTTGGACTTGTTTGTTTTATGATAGAAGTCATTTCTTGCCGTTATTTTTTTCCCATGGAGATTGCATATTTGATCCACCGTCTCAATAAAGTATTTTTGGCTTGATGGGCATGTACGATAACAAGCAGTGGATTTCCATGTTTATAATTCTTATTTATGGTCATGTCAGTGAATTTTGTTATGACGGCTTAAGGGAGGAGATACGAGAGCTGATCCATGATGATGTCTACTACTGTCAGCGATTTTTGTTAGACCGCTATGATCGGTGCTAAGCTATGAAAAATTGATGATTTCGTACCCTGTGGGAATTAGACCCGTGTGCATCAATCATAAAAAAGAATTTAATTTTATCATTTGATTTAATTGATATCGCGGATGATTTTGTATGCCACAAAGATGATTTCTAAGAAGTGTTCTTTGGAGAATTTTTTACCTTCAATTTTTTGGTCAATCCTGTTCATGGCGAGTACGGTGATGGTGTAAGATGATGGTTTTCTACTTGAATGGAAAACGCCCATGAAGAAGTCTTATTAGATGCATGTATGGTATCTGCACACCCTGTGCAACACCCGAGGTGATGACACTATTGTTTTTTTATTTTGCCTATGGACTAGATCGAGGCCTCATTTTTGTTGTTTGCTACTGCGTGACTTCTAATTATTCTTGTGTGCCAAATTGTTTGCTACCCATTTGGACCCAAGCAATGAGTTAAGCTACGATTTCCATCATCAAAGGTAAAGTCCATCTTGCCACCGCACGTCCTCTGCATCTAATTTCAAGAACTATGGTTGAAGAGAATTATTGGCTTTGAAAGCGTGTCATCAACCAATATTTTTGCCCAATCTATGCCACCATTGAAACCAAAATTTATGTAGTTCGACATCGCATGCGGGGATTCCCTTAGTTTTCATGCTCAAAATCAACCGTGCCACTTGTTAATGCCACCAGCATGACGCTACTTGAGTACCTGTATTCTTGTTGACCATCGTGCATGATTGTTGTGTTTATTGCTACCCTTGATGGAATGTCTGTGAAGAAGATTTTTGTGCCCACATCAAATAGTTTACTTGAAAGAGTCCTCAACAGTGATGAGAGTAGTGAGTTGTAGTGGGAGGACGTTTGATGTTTTCAACACAATAGTTGGTGGAGGCTTTGATGCTGCTCAATATCACGTCTAGTGCAAATCTGATAACGGTGTTAGAAATATTAATCCAAATTTCATGCCTCTGCCCAACTGCGCTCCGAACTTGGGTGAATCCAGACTGCGCTTGTGAAGTCGGGCATCTCAATTTTTTTTTTGACTTGACGTCGCACCTGCCTTCTGATAGATGTGACATATGACAGATCTGATCGTCGCATAAGTTAATGCGAGTTTGGCGATTGGTCAGAAACCCTAGTTTAGGGTCTGTCAGAACCTATCAAAGGATAACCTCTATATTCCTCTCCCTGTGGCTATATAAGGTAGTTTGGGTCTTCAGAAAAAGAGTGGAGAGTGGAGGAAATTTGGAGAAACAAACAAGAGAAAAGTAGTCATTCACAGAGCAGCAGACGAGATCATTTCTGTGAGTAGTGTAGCTCATTTGTTTAATGTCCAAGCATCAGACTTGACATTTGTTTTCCCTCTTAGTTTATCCTGTAGCTTTAGTCTGTAGATGTTAGTTTTTCCTTAGTTGAGGACTTTTGTAACCCTCATCTTATAAGAATAAAATTTATTGTTGTTTAAGACATCTATAGGGTTTGTGGTTATCTCTGTCTACATAAAATATGTTGTTGTCTATACAATCGCCTTAGAGCATTTTTTTTTGTGTTCTATAATTTTGAACTCAGATCCCAAACATTGAATTCATATTCGATGTTTCTCTTCTCCCCATACAGTTTTTGCCAAGCCAAGCAAACCATCACTGTAGTCGTGCAAGCCTCCGGACAACAAAAGTTTGTAAGGCAAAAATTTGCCTAAGTCTGGAGCTATCCACTCGACTGCGTAGCAAAGTCGGACTACATTGCCTTTGACCAGCGCATTCGGGCATTGACAACCCGCTCCTCGTCTGAGCACTTTATTTTGTGTGTAGCCTGATTGCACATATTTTTCATGTGCAACTCGACTACGCACAAGATCCCGTGTGCAACCCAACTATGCAAGTTTTACTTGCACAACCCGACTGCACAAAATTTAGAAGTGCAACCAGACTTCGAGAGTGCAACATGAATTCATATGCATCACCCAACTTCGGTTGTGCAACCCGACTTCGGGCCCCCCCTTCGCCTTGCGCTCCCGACGACGACAAAATCAAAAATAAAACTTCAAATTGGTATCAGAGCCATTGATCCCTTGATGCGAAGATCGAAGCAGAATGAATTCCAGTAGCAACAACTTGTAGTTGCAGATCCCATGCTTCAATGGGAAGAATTACGATTACTGGAGCATCCAAATGAAGATCCTGTTCGGATCTTAGGAGCTATGGGAGTTAGTCAAGAATTACTACCCAAAATTGACATATGCAGTAGCACTGGCCATCCTCTCTTAAGCAGACAAGAACCTGTTGAAAGAGAACACGAAGAAGGGACCAGAAGGCCCTCTTTTACATCATGCAAGAGGTCAAGGAGTCCATCTTCCCGCGGATCGCATCAGCCACCAAGGTGAAGCATGCCTAGGAGATTCTGGCCAACTCGTACTAAGGCACCAATAAGGTAAAGTTGGTGAAGCTGCAAATGCTCAGGAGGGAGTTTGAAAATCTATAGATGAGTGAGTCTGAGTCCATGAGTTATTTCTTCATCCGGATGATAGACATTATCAACCAGATGCGGTTGAACATAGAAGTTATGCAGGTCTAGAGAATCATGGAGAAAAATTTTAGAAGTCTGCCTGCCAAGTTTCACTCGACTGTGATAGCAATCGAAGAGTCGAGGGATTTGATAACCCTCTCGATAGACGAGCTCATGGGTTCATTGCAAACACATGAACAGAGGTTGAACCATTTGTCTCAGACCTCTCTGGAGCAAGCAATCAAGGCTCAGGTCTTATTTCGAGATAGCGGTAAACAAGATTCCCACCATGGTGCCTCTAGTTCTCATGGAGCAAGAGGCAGATGCAGGCGTGGGAAAGGCAACAAGCAAGGAGGACGGTCAAACCCTAGTGAAGGAGAGACCAACTATAATTTCCATTAGCAAGGTGGAATATGCAGTTCAAAAAATTAGCAAGCTGGATATGGTCAGAAGAAGGACATGTCAAAGGTCCAGTGTTATTTCTGTAAGAAGTTCGGCCATTACATCTCATAGTGCAGAAAAAGGATGGCCAAGGAGAACCAGCAACAACCCCATTACATGGATGAAATTGAAAATGCGACAGGAGGAAACATGTTGTTGACTTGCAACATTGAGGAGGAGTGCCAAAATAATATCTGGTATTTAGACAGTGGGTCCAGAAACCACATGACTGGGAACAAGGAGATGTTCTCCCAATTGGATGAAATAGTTTAGTCTGAGGTGAACATGGGAAACAACAAGGTTCCCATAATGGGAAAAGGAAAGATCCTCATCTGCACTATGCATGATGAAAAGAAGCAGATCTATGACGTCTACTATGTGCCAGGCCTAAAGCACAACCTACTAAGCATTGGATAGCTCATGTAGAAGGAACATATGATCCAATTCAAAGATGGAGCTTGCACCATCAAAGATAGGTTGCATGGGAATATTGCTACAATGTCCATGATGAAGAATAAGATGTTTTTGCTATAGATTCATAATGAATCATTGATGTCTCTGAGTGCAGTTGTGAAAGATGCTACCTGGTTGTGGCATCTCAGATTTGGTCACCTGAAATTCAATGGCTTGAATCAACTGCACAAGAAGCAGATGGTGAAGGGTTTACCCCTGATAGAGTAGAAAAATCAAATTTGTGAGGGTTGCTTAGTCGATAAACAACATAGGGATTCGTTCCCTTCTGGTCAGTCTTGGAGAGCATCACAGCCACTGGAGCTAGTGCACTCAGACATTTGCGGTCCGATGCAGACCAGCACGTTTGTCGACAACAAATACTTCTTAACATTCATAGATGACTTCAGCTAGAAGACTTGGATCTATGCCATCAAGCTGAAGTTAGAAGCATTTTCTAGATTCAAAGAATTCAAGGCTCTAGTGGAGAAATAGAGTGGATATCAAATCAAGACTCTTAGGATAGATGGTGGAGGTGAATACATCTCTAACGAATTCCATAACTACTATAAGAAACACAAAATTCAAAGGTAGTTCACTGCCAGATACACGCCATAGCAGAACGACGTAGCTGAGAGGAAGAACCGGACCATCATGGAGATGGCATGAAGCATGATGAAGGGGAAGGGATTATCGCATGAATTTTGGGCAAAAGCTGTAACATATGCAATCTACCTGCTAAACAGATGTCCCACCAAAAGCATGAAGGAAAAATATCTCAGGAGGCCTGGAGCGATGTGAAGCCAAGTGTGGCTCACTTGCGTGTTTTCAGGTGCATTGTGTATGCACATGTTCCAGAAGAGAAGTGGCAAAAGTTGGATGATTGAGCTGAGAAGTGCATTTTCACAGGGTATAGTGAGCAGACGAAGGCATATAGGCTGTACAACATTGTGACGAAGAAGCTCATCATCAACCGTGATGTAAAGTTTCTTGAAGATGAAGCCTAGAACTGGAAGTCGGAGACTGGCCGATCAGAGCCAACAGTAGTAGAGTCTGTTGACTTGGAAGAAGGAAGTATGCTGCCACCTACAACCTCGAGTAGTAGTAGTGATGCCAGTAGTAGCACAACCACTCCATCTTGATCGCCTCCATGTGCAAGTAGAATCCAGAACCTGGTGACACCAGCGAAGACAAGGAGCTTGCAAGAAATCTATGAGGCAACCCAAATCCATGTAGATGAAGAGTACTTTGACTTTGCATTCTTTATTGAAGTTGATCCAGTAGAGTTCAAAGATGCAAGTCAGAATCAAAAGTGGGTGCAAGCGATGGACGAGGAGATTAAAGCCATTGAAAAGAATGATACATGGCAACTGACAGATCTTTCAGTAGGTAAGAAGACCATTGGGGTCAAGTGGGTGTATAAGACAAAGTTCAATGCCCAAGGAGACGTTGACAAACATAAGGCTAGACTGGTGGCAAAGGGCTATAAACAAAAGTTAGGCATCGATTACCATGAGGTTTATGCGCCTGTAGCCCGACTTGACATAGTCAGGATGATCTTGGCATTGGCAGCCCAACAGGGTTGGAAGATGTACCAGATGGATGTCAAGTCAGCCTTCCTCAATGGAGTGTTGGAGGAAGAGGTCTACATAGACCAGCCACCAAGTTACGAAATTGAAGGCTAGGAGGGCAAAGTCTTGAAGCTGAATAAGGCCTTGTATGGTTTGAAGCAGGCACCTTGGGCTTGGTACAGCCAAATTGATAGTTATTTTTAGGAAAATGGGTTTGTAAAATGCCCATATGAGCACATCTTGTACATGAAGATAAATGATGTAGGTGAGCTCATAATCGTATGCCTATATGTGGATGATTTAATTTACACTGGCAACAACACAACACTGTTTTCCCAGTTCAGAACAACCATGAAGAAGGAGTTCGAGATGACGGACTTAGGGCTGATGAATTATTTTCTTGGCATTGTAGTTGACCAATCAACAGATGGTATCTTCATTTCTTAGGGCAAGTACGCGAAGGATGTCCTAAAGTGGTTCAAGATAGAGGACAACAAACCTGCCATCACACCTATAGCCACAGGTTTGAATTTGAGCAAGCTGGATTCAAGGAGGAATGTAAATCCAACGCTGTTCAAGAGGCTAGTTGGTAGTCTGATGTATTTGACTGCAACTCGACCAAATCTGATGTTCGAAGTCAGTCTGATCAGTCATTTTATGGAGACTCTAAAGGACACGCACTGGTAATTAGGCAAGAGGATCTTGCACTATGTCAATGGGATGCTGAACAATGGCCTATTTTACGCCAGATAGGACCAGTTGGAACTGATGGGCTTCACAGACAATGACTGGGTTGGCAGCACTAACGATCGGAAGAGCACCTCTGGGTATGCTTTCCATCTCATATCAGGGGCAGTCTCATGGGTGTCCTAGAAGCAATCCATCGTTGCATTGTCCACAGCTGAAGCAGAATATGTCGTCGCCATGTCAGTCGCATGCTAGGCAGTTTGGTTGTGAAGAGTTTTGAATGAACTGAACTATCCTCTAAAAGGTGCGACACCAATTTTTTGTGATAACAATTTGGCCATCGCACTGTCAAAGGATCCCGTGTTCCATGGTCGGACGAAGCACATCGATATTCGTTATCACTTCATTAGAGAGTTGGTGAAGTCTAGAGAAATTCAACTATAGTTTTGCAGATCCAAGGAGTAGTTGGCAGATATTTTCATGAAGCCTTTGAAGGAGGAAGACTTCAATAGATTGCAAGAGCAACTTGGAGTCAAAGTGCTCATGAAATCAGGTTTAAATGAGGGTGTTAGAAATATTAATCCAAGTTTCACGTCTCCGCCCAACTGTGCTCCGAACTTGGGCGAAGCCGGACTGCGCTCATGAAGTCGAGCATCCTAGCAAAACTTTTGACTTGACATCGCACGTGCCTTCTGACAGATGTGACGTCTGACAGATCCGATCATCGCATAAATTAATGCCAGTTCGACGATTGGTCAAAAACCCTAGTTCAAGGTCTATTAGAACCTGTCAGAGGATAACCTCTATCTTCCTCTCCCCGCGACTATATAAGGTAGTTCGAGTCTTCAGACAAAGAGTGGAGAGTGGGGGAAATTTGGAGAAACAGACGAGAAAAGCAGTTATTCGCAGAGCAGC
Organism: Wollemia nobilis; assembly: GCA_028583015.1. Lineage (NCBI taxonomy): Eukaryota > Viridiplantae > Streptophyta > Pinopsida > Araucariales > Araucariaceae > Wollemia > Wollemia nobilis. The sequence continues at coordinate 1,011,132 of JAQPPZ010016995.1, read as the reverse complement.
AAACGAGATCGTTTCAGTGAGCAGTGTAGCTCATCTGTTTAATGTCCGAGCAGCAGACTCGACATTTGTTTTCCCTCTTAGATTATCTTGCAGCTTTAGTCTGTAAATGTTAGTTTTTCCTCAGTTGAGGACTTTTGTAACCCTCGTCTTATAAGAATAAAATTTGATGTTGTTTAAGGCATCTGTAGGATTTTCGGTTATCTCTGTCTACATAAAATTTGTTGTTGTTTGTACAATCGCCTCATAGCATTTTTTTTCGTGTTCTATAAGTTTGAACTCATATCCCAAACATTGCATTCAGATTCGATATTTCTCTCCTCCCCATACAGTTCTTGCCAAGCCAAGCAAACCATCACTATAGTCGCGCAAGCCTCCGAACAACAAAAGTTCGCAAGGCAAAAATTTGCCTAAGTTTGGAGCTGTTCACCCGACTCCACAACGATGTCGGACTTTGCTGCCTTTGACCAGCGTAGTCGGGTGTTGACCACCCGCTCTTCGACTGAGCACTTTATTTCGTGCGTAGCCTGATTACGCACATTTTTTCATGCACAACCCGACTACGCACAAGATCCCGTGCGTAGTCCGACTGCGCAAAAGTCAGGAGCGCAACCGAACTTCGGGAGCGCAACCCGACTTCGGCTGCGCAGCCCGACTTCGGGCCCCCCCTTTGCCCTTCACTCCCGATGACAGCAAAAACAAAAATAAAACTTCAAATCGACGATAAATATTGAGGCCAGACCTGGATAATTGCTGCAGGTTCGTGATTGCTGGACAATGGTACTTTCTTTTGTTCTATAGCCAAAAATAGATATAGTCACTTACGACTATTTATTCTACCAATCATATTTAGTGGATGTGAATTCTATGGTGGTACACAAGTGGACGTATTCTTCTCGGATGAACTTGACGAGTAGTTCGACACGAGCATGAAGCCTCCAGATAATATTTTGCATTAGAGGAGGGATGTTTTTTTTACCATTTTCTTGCTTCCTGTTAGCATTGTGAATTGTATATATATTTTAAAAGGTTTACAGTTGCCTATCCCTCGTTGCGTGTACGTAGTGAAGGTACATCCCTGAAACACTATGGAGGATGTATTTTTTTTGTCTGCATCCCTGCATAGACCCATTTTTTTTTTAGACACCACGGTAAAGATAGCCCACGTCCATGAATCACGCGATATGAAAAAATATGACGACGTCGATCTTGCATTGATATTGTGCTAATAATGACTCAATAACTTTATTCATGTAGCTGCTATTTTTGTCCTACGCATGGTGGCTCCTATTCAAAACAGCTACGGGCTCACCAAGACTACTATTTTTTTAAGGCAGGAGAGTATAAAGTGATGTGGGGACGAAGGAATGCACCAGAGGTCCACGTAATAGAAACTCCATAATGCTTTATGGAACGACTGTATCTAAGAGGCTCTGCAGAAAAGTAAAGAGTTTCAGGTAGATTTTCTTCAGCGAATGCGTCACTAAGTATGTTATGTGTCGCGAGAGAGTGGCACTGACCAAGACACGAAGCCCTAGCACACGTTGCACCACTGTATTCTATGCTTGTCCACATGAGATCGTAATAGCACGTGGAGACCTATGTTGAAAAAAATATGTTTTCTTTTGACATGAAGGACCATTGTCAGAGCCTGGTTTACTTTGGGTCAATTGTAATACGAATTAAAGAAAGGCCCTCGCATTATAGTTTTTGGTGCACAATGCCCATACCAATATATTTCCTTCATACCAAACGCGTCCGTGGTGGAGGTATTCGAAGACAACCCAGTGAAGAGCCACTGGGATTTTTGGGTGTGGAGATGAATCTGGTGAACGCACCGTATTACAATGGTCCCTTCGAAGTTTCATATCGTGCACGTATTTTATGGCAGTGCAGTAGGAGCTCCACGGGAGACTCCCTTACAAATCCACAAAATTGCTATTATTGGAGCGATTAGGGATGCTTAAGGGGGAAACTTCGTGATTTAATTTTTTTACTACCAATGCTTTGTAGATGGTCGTTTGTCAGCCTCCACCTCCTTTCGTTGGAACTGTGCACATATATTTCATGGGAGAAATGTGACAATTTTGATGCTCGTTGCAGAATAGAATGGCTGGAACTGCCCATATGAACTGGGATAGTCTTGTCGCCATGTCGCTCACCAGCATGGATGCATGGACAAGGGTCGTAGAGGCCATCGAAATAGAAGGCAGAAACTCGTTGTGTGGGTGAAGGACGTGGCCGTCATGGGTACTTAAAATGGCTTCCACAGTTGTCGATAGTGCTGCTTTAGCAGATCAGGCATGTGGAGCCTGAAACATATTGGCAAAAAAGATATCATCAGATCTTCGAAAATCATACGGCTGGCGAATCAGCACATGCAGTTGGTGGGACCCACAAGTCGTCCCGTTTTCGCAACACTTGCTGCAATTTGATGCAGTTTGGCGCACTTTCTTTTGAAATTTAATGTTTTTTGAGCCCACCATACCATATATGGGGGGAACTTAAATATAATTTGAAAATTTCAAAATGGCTGAAATAGTGGAAGGGTATTTTCATAAAAATTAAAGGGGACCACTTTTATATGGGGGAATATTTTAAGAAATAAATTATAGAAATGTCTATTAGGGGGAAATACCTTTTTTATTCCCTCTTTTGATTTTAAAAAAGCATGTCAAAAGAAACTTTATTGTATGGACCTTCCAACAACATCTTTTCTCCTTTGAGAGAAATATTTATTATCATGCTTTCTTTTGATGGACATTTTCGGAATATTTCTTTGTCAAGAAAAGAAGAAGACAATTATTTTTCCTACAGATAAAGGCTAATATGTCACCCGTATATAGGGGTATTTATAGTCGTCGAAAAGTTTTTTTCGAGATGGACACAATGGAGGTATCCATTTTTAGTTTTGAAACTATTTTCCACATTTTTTTATGGATCAAATATTATTGTATCATGGAGTGCATTCTTGGTTGAACCCGACACTCCCAAAACATTTGGTGCCCTTGTTTTGTTGTTTGTCCATTTTTTTTGGACCTTATTAATCAGTCCAATGTATTCATATAGGTGGAAACCACCACTTATGCTTGTGGAGTCATTTTGGACATCCCTTGCGATTATTGTGGTTCTTTCCACAATATCTTCACACGAGTTTTCGATGACGAGTCTCTGTTTTTTTGAAATATCTGATGGATCCTTTGCACACTTCTTGATGGAAGTTATCCTAAGGGGGGTTGAAGAGAACTATCTTCCTTCCTTTCCATTCTCTTCAAGGAAGATGATTCTCTTCCTTGAAGAGAACCCCCTTCTTCTTCTTCTATTATGGCAGGTGGTTTTCTCCCTTGTTTTTTTTCATCATTCCCTTGTTTTGTTGTTTTTCCACAAGTCTTAGACCTTATTATTAGCCCATTGTGTTCATATAGGTGGAAACTACATACTCATGCTTGTGGAGTCATTTTAGACTACCCTTGCGATTTTTGTGGTTCTTTCTCCATATTCACACTCCTTTTTGTGAGACACTTTGGTTTTAGGGGAGTTTTCTTTAGTGATATTTCTTCTTTTTGATCACATATTATACATGAGTACCTTATCAGGCCTTGTTTTTGGGACTCATACTTGTGGATATGCCACTTGTTTTAGTTTTTATTGTTTTTCACTATCTCCTAGTATAACTTAAGGGGGAGTGTTAGTATATCCTAGTTATTTCTCCACAATTTTTGGACCTTGTTATCAGCCCATTGTGTTCATATAGGTGGAAACCATATACTAATGCTTGTGGAGTCATTTTGGACTACCCTTATGATTTTTGTGGTTATTTCTCCATCCTATATTCACACTCTTTTTTGTGAGACACTTTGGTTTTAGGAGAGTTTTATTTAGTGATATTCCTTCTTATTTATCACATATTGTATATGAGTACCTTATCAGGCCTTGTTGTCGAGACTCATACTTGTGGATATGCCACTTGCTTTTTAGTTTTCTTGTCTTTCACTACCTCCTACCATCACTTAAAGGGGGATGTTAGTATATCCTAGTACCACTTAAGGGGGGTGTTAGAATAATAAATTATATCCTAAGTTGTTACTAGGATAAGTTGTATGGCTGAGATCAGTCAGTTAGTTATGATCCAATGGATTATATTGTAAGCACTTGCTAATTAAGCAAGGTCAGTTCAAGTTAATAAAATCAAGTATTTTAGTTTCTAACACCTTCATAATCAAAGTAGGGCTTTAGATAAGTCTCTACTTGCCTATCCAAGTTGTAAGCCTTCTATAGAGTTTTAGGCTCATGCATATTCACTTTATGCCCAATCCTGGGAATTGCCCCCAAAATGAATTTGTGTATATTCATCTTCTCATCGTATGCACGCACATACTTCAATAACTTAACAAATTTTTGATAGTAGGCCTACACTGTCTTATTTCCTTGCCAAATATTTTTGAAATCCTCAAATTTCTTAACATAAAAATGATTTGTGAACCTATCCTTATAGGCTATGATAAAATCCTCCCATTTCAGGTCAACTACCTCAATCTTTCATTTTCCACTAAAATTTTTCCACCAATTCAGTCCAACACCCTATAAATGTAAAGTGGCATATGATGTTTGAGTTCTAATGGAGTAATTCTTCATAGTGAAGAAGGTTTCCAATTCCCTCAACCAAGCTTCGACTGCATCACCTCCTTCTTCTCCATTAAACTTGGAGGATCGTACATGCTTCAAATATTTAGCCATTTCTACGTCCAACCATATTTTGGCCTATTGTGTCTCCATAAGAGAATCATTAGCCTGTTTAACTCCAGAACCCCCAACCTGTGAATCCTAATTCACTATGGTTTCTAACAATTCCATTTGTACATGAATTAGAGAAACTGTTACAATGAGGTTATCCCTCTTGTTAGAAGAATTAAAATTTGGGGTTTTAGCCTCAACAATATTTCATTGTGGCTGCCTCTTCAATGGGACAACACTTCCTCTTCTCTTTCTTGATGCCATTTTTCTTGGTCACACAAGAAATAGAGTTTGGAGTAAGTCATATTTCCTTCTTCACCTAGTCTATATATGCAAAGGTCTTGTCTAAGGAAGTTTATAATCCTATGACCATGAGCTATGATACCAAATGTCAACACCCAATATTACTTTTTTTTAACAATATATTATTTACTCACATTCTTGTTAAGGATTGGACAACCCTATTTATCAAGGACCATTCTTAAGGATCAACTAAAAATATTAGTGACCCTTAACTCAATTACTAGTTCCTTCTCCATGATGAATCAATTTATCCCTACTAGACCCGAAATGAGGTACACCATCCCTACAATTTACATATATTTTTCTATGCAATTGTACTAGGTGTAATGCAGGATTAAGCTATCGATCTCATTCTTTCAATTGTATTTACATGGTGGAATCGATAGCCACCATGAATCTAGGCAAGCCATCTAGCTTTTATGGCCGCCACATTATTCTGCATTGTTCGCCCCGAAAGTCGCCACATAGATCTTCATGTAGTCCGCCCCTATAACCACCATGCCACAATCATTTTAAACCTTTTATGCCACTGAAAGCACCAGGAAAGGGACAAGCATTCAGTCCAGAGAGGCCCGAGATTTGAACCTTGGACCTCCGCCCACCTTATGGGGTTTGGATGAACCAATAGGTCTACACATCGAACCTCTTATGAATTTCATAATCAAACATTTTGGATATTCTTCCTTAAGTAAATGATTGTTACACGTGTGTTCTCTAGAAGTAATTTGGTGTGAGTTAATTAAGTTATAAATTAAATGAGTGTAAAATCCATATTTTCAATAAAAGGGTTTATGGGGCCCTTTAAGAAATGAAAAAGATACTTATAGTTTTATTATGTTGTGAGGCGTGGAGCGCACTGCTTATAAAATAAAGTTATTAGGTTTTCATTTGGGATTATAACTCTCTATAAAGTAGAGAACGTGCTTTTTATTTGCAGTATAATAGAGAGAATGTTATTGGAATATATCTTGGTTTGCATTGAATTACTGCATGTAGTGAAAGAGAAATCGTATGCATTTAGGAATGCACCTTCATGCTATGGATTTGTTTTGATCCCTTTATGCATCTCCTTATTGGTTGGTTGAAAAGAGAACTCAAAGATAATAGAAATTATGAAGCACATCAGCTAAAGGACAGAAGAAAGAGTTTTAGTTGCTTGTCTTTTCAGTCCATGTTTGGAATGGATATTTTAAGCATTGAATAATCATTTGAATTTAACATGCTTGGGATGTATTATTTCAAATGAACATTTTTGTTTGGATTCTCTTGTGAAGGGAGAGTTCCTTTTAAATAAAATCATATATCTAGTTATTGGTTTCTATGTTAAAACATATCAACGAGATTCAATGGTTGTTAACCAATAATGTTGTATTATGATTCAAATGTTTTGATGCTAAAGGTTTATTATATTTTATTGCTAGCAAATAAATTTAGAAAGAGTTGTCTCTTACGTTAGGTATATATGGAAAAAAATGTTATATGAATGAGATATATTAGTCATTGAAGAGATGTTTGGTCAAAAGTAGATCATGGTGAAATGTTATTGAAGTAACTTTATTTAAGCATGGTATTATATTTATATTAAATGCATCATGGGGGTTCATGATGGTTTAATTTAGTAAGAACATTAATTTTAATCTAAATGATAACGTTCAAATGTAAAAAAGTATTTAAATCTTTATGATTATTTTAGAATGAAATGAGTTTTGGATTAGGGTTGAACCTAGTCTTCCTAATAAAATAATCTTATGGATACAAATTTTCTAAATTAGAATACGAATGCATAATTATTTAGGAGGTATATGGGAACTTCTCGATGATGGATCACTTAATGGGGTTTACTCTTTTATAAGTAACTTCATAAAAATTATTTCTGAAAGATCTATATAATGCATGCCATGCTTGGGATAAGTTCTTTCATGATGAACCCTAGTAGTGTGGAAAAGAGATTTGATGATTTTGTATCCATGGATTTAGAATTTGAGTGAGACCTATTAAAAGGAAGGCTATCTCATCATGGATTTTAGATAGATAGTCTGAACACAATGTGCTTAGTGCACCTACATAGATGGACTTATGTACGATGTATATATTGGTGCACCCTTTTTCAATAGACTAAAAGGGATAAGCTAACTTTTTGGAAGAATAAGATCGATAGCTTAATCCTGCAATACACCTAGTACAATTACATAGACAAACACATGTAAGTTGTAGGGATGGGTGTACCCTGTGTCGAGTCTAGTAGGGATAAATTGGTTCATCATGGAGAAGGGACTAGTAATTGAGTTAAGGGTCACTAAGGTATTTAGCCAATCCTTAGGAATGGTCCTTGATAAATAGATCTATCCAATCCTTGAAAAGCATGTGATTAAATAGGTCTCTATTATACTAACGAATGATATAGAGAGTATTGTGTGTTGACAATATCATCAATCAAACATGGATTCAAAGTATTACTCTTATTTAGATATTGATAGGTAAAAAGTATTACTATATTTGGATCCATTTCATGGGCCTATATTTCCAAAATACATAGAAGAAGATTGATACAAAGAGTCATCATATATTTTTATGGGGTATTTTGACACCTCCAAGAGTTATCACTTGTATGATCCTAATAGTTTATACATTCATATTTGGAGATATGTGATATTTAATGAGGTACTTCCAACTACCTTTTCTAGTATTCTTTCTATTCTTTTGTCCAAGGATTCTTATTTCATAGCTCCTCTATGATTTCTACTACTTCAAAAATTCTCATTGGCACCATCTAGTTATTCCAATTTCTTTAGTAGGGCCCTCTAATATGAATCTGCTTTGATTAGATTATTTTACAATGCCTATAAATTTAGATCCCAAAGTAGTAGATATTAATCCCCTTTTTCCTTTTATGATAGGTATGGATGTTAAATTTTATGGTGTGTTTGCATTGGATACTTTAGTATATGTTTCTATGCTTCTTTTCCATAGGGTGTGACTCAGTATTTCAAGGTTTATCAAACACCTAAGTAGGTTTGGACCCTCCTCATGGAATCTTAGCTCATTTTTTTATTGGGAGAATTATTGGAAGTCTCCCTCATGAGAGTTAATCTAAAGGGTTGATGATTTTGGATATCTCATTACATGTTCTTAGATCAAGGGTTGTTTAGAGTGGGAGGATGCTATACTTACTAAGTATGCATCATCGATAAACAATTAGACATGGAATCTTGTTCATATTAAAAAAGGGAAGATTATTTTTGGTTGTAAATGACTCTATAAAACCATATAAACATTCAATTATTAGGTGGGGAATCATAATGCATACCTTTTTGCTAATGGGTTCTCTTATAAGGAGGGAATTAACTACTTATATATGTTTTCCCTAATTGTTAGGATGGACTTTGTTTGAATTCTACTATTTAATTGTGTTGCTTATACTTGGGAGGTACATCACATGTATGTGAAGAGAGCACTTCTTTATGATGATATTCAATAAGTGATTAGCATATGACGAACTACTAGTTTTGAGATAATGAACCTAATCCCTTAGTATATCAACTAAATATACCATTGTATGGATGTAGATAACCAAATTTGGAACACCAAACTTGCAAATCATCTACCAAGTAGCTAAACAAGGGAATTAAGTATTTTGATGCAAATATTTGAGCATTTTTCTTGTCAAAGTGACATCATTGAAAATGAAATCATCAACGATTATTTCAATGGTAGTGTTTCTTCCCATAACAACTTTCCTATATCATTGATCTACACTACCAAATTAGAAGTATCATTAATGCAAGATCATAAAAAATAAATTTGAGGTATAAATTGTTTACCCCAAAAATAAAATATTAAGAATAGTGGATTCCCATTCTCTTTCTAGTCTCATGCCATTAATAACATTATCCCCTTAAAATATGCACCATCTAGTCTTGACACCTAAAGTTACCTTTCTTGGATCCACATCCCCTTACCTGAAGATTTAAATTTTGAAAGCTTACCTTACTATTACCATCACCATGAATGCACCTTTATCCATCCCCAAGGCTAGAAATCTTATAAATTGAGAGCTTGGGGTACCTCTCATAACAACAATCTCTATGCTAATAAAACTTTGCTATTTTTCTTACTCATTTGCTCTAAGATTCTTGTTATCTTGTCATTCTCTTATATTAATGTTTAGAGGAATTCATGCTTAGGGGAAAGGGAGATTCCACCTTCATATCATTGGGTTGTTGCTTTATCTCCCTAATCCTCTTTGCATTCATGTTTTCTAGTTTGATAACATTTGCTTGATTAGTGTAGTATAAAATTCTCATATTTTGCTTTTTGTTATCTTGGTTTTCATTTTACTTTAAAAAATGTACCCTTGTATTTGCTTCCAAGTACTCATTTTACTTATTTTAAAGTGTTATTAAGGCTTCCCCTTTGTGAGGGAAAATCTTGAACACCTCTTAGCATCCCTGTAGTCTTTACTGCAAATTTTTTTCCTTACCTTTTCTTATTTGGGCTCTCAAAGAGAAATCACAACCTTCCATTCATTGGTAGTGATTTCACTAGCCATGATGTTTTGTAATGCTTTAGTACCATTCTAGATAGTCTTTTTCTTAGTGTTAAATCACTTCTAACAAGTTACATCTTTACAATTTTAGCCCAAGTGCTTCTCATATCTACATTCTCTTATCTAACCTCTCAGGGTGGAAACATTACTTTTCTAGCACAAGGAACAATTTTATAAACTGACAATTCAACAATTTTTAGTCTTGTTATAGTCCACTCTCGACTAAACATGTCCTAATCCTATTCATTCAAGTCTACCCTATACTCTTTAAATAGCCTTACTATAACTAGAATCCTCTTTTTATTGTTCCACTTATGCATAGGATGAAAATACTACCACTAATTTATTCATAGTGATTATTCCTATCATAACTTCTATACTTACTAGTCCTTCTATCACCTAGACTTTACTCGGTGTAATATCACTACTTATAAACCTTAAGCAATTATTCTATAGTTCATACCCACTTCATTATTTTTACAACATTTTATTTTTCTAAAGGACTTGGGGATCTAACTGTCTAGCTTAGGAAGCTATCCATTTCTCCCAATTTTAGTAGACCCCTTAAAACTAACACCAATCCAAGTTGATTTCTATTTTTTTAGGTATAAGTAGAATCGTTGGAGGTTACTTGCAAAGGAAAACCTTGAAAAATCACTAGCTTTCAATCTCAAGTAGCATTTTTACCACAACAACAAAACCAAGTACCATATATTTTTATTTCTATTGTTTTATCATTTTAGTTAGGTTTTTCTATACTTTCAGTTCTATTTTTCTCCTTTAGCACACTAAAAGAAAAAAAAAAGGATAAAAAATATTAGTTTAATTTTAATTTATTTATCTCCTCTCTTATTTAGGCATCAAAACAAAAGTTCATATAGCTATGCATTAGGCTATATTGTATGCTATATATTTCCTTGAGTCCTATCCTGAAAGTAAAATTTGTAATTTCTTAGAATTAATAGTTTTCATTAAAATTAAAAAGTCGTATAGAGTAGCTTTCATATGTATGCATCTTGTTTGACATGCATCTTATCTTAAGGGTCATTTTTTAAAATAATACATGGAATTTAGTTTCACAAAAAAATATAGGTATTTGGAAAATTTCATGTCAAACTTAAATTCAACACACTAAAAACAACATTTTTACATTGAGATTTGGCATCGATGGGTTTAACAAACAAATCCCTAATCTAGCATGCCTATATATTTGGTGAACCTAATGTGAACACCTCCTTAACTTTAATCTCAAACCTAATTAAATATAAAATTTATTTAAACTATAAACAAGAACATCTAACATTGTTTGTGTAGAGTAATTCATAGTAATCAATATTAACAACAAACTTACCCTCTCACATATCATCTCTAGCCACATATCTATGTGTGGTTGATACTCATATTATTTTTTATCCACATATTTTGAGATATTTCCTCATGTATAACCTTGTATATTAAGAGGACCAAGATTCTTCCATGTGACTACAGGTATATCAGGAGAGTAGGTATATTGGATAGGTTTTGGTATATTTGGAGTCCCTCCTAAGGTATATTGACAGGATAGGTATATCAAGAGGAGGAGATAGAATTTCTAGTCATAATTTCTATTCTCTTAACATACTCCTTAATTACAATATTTAATTAATTAATATCTTTATATTTCCTTACATAAATAATTAAACGTATACCCCAAAAGAGGTGTTACCTTTGTAATGGTAAACAAATAGTGGATCCTAATCTCCCTCCTATATGGGATGATAATGAAAATCAAATTTCTAGGAAAAAACTTAATTTTGAGGATGAGGATGATGATACCTCAACCATGGGTTCCCTCAACTCTCAATAGGATGCTCAAGGTAGATTAACCTTTAATTATAGGAATCATTTAATATCCTTTCTAAAACAAAACAACAAAATTATGATAGAAATTATTAATAAGTATATCTCTTTTGAAAAAGGAGGACCTTCAAATCCTCCTTGACCACCTAATTCTAGCTTTATGTCTCTTAATCAACCTATCATAAGTAACAACACATTATATAATCAACCATCTATTAATATTAATCCAATAAGTACAAACTCTAATCAATTTATTTTATATCCTAATGCATCATCTTTTAATCATATTAATTCTACAATTGTCACCACTTCCATAGGAGGTGGAGCATCACATGTTCCATATACTTAGGGTAATATTGATTTTATACCTCCATTTGGGTTGAATATGAGTAGTGTGTAAGATCAAAATAATTTATTGTAGATAAGTTTGAGATGTGGGAATAGTATTAATTATTTCAAAGTTATTTAGAATGAGTGGTGGCTGATTAGGGATGGTAGATGTGAGGTTTTGATAAACATTTTGATTTGGGTTGATAATGTGGGAAGGAGGAGGGTTAATAAAAAGGTTTGAATTCAACATATTGTAGGATAGTTCTAGGTTAAAGGATGATTTGTGCTTGGTTTTTGAGCCATAGGATATCTTACATTAATCTTTATAAACTTCCCAAATGGAGGTATAAAAGCAATATGAGTAGTCTGAATGCAATAAAGGTGAGTGGGAGAAACTTTGCATTCCCCTTCATGAGTAGTTCACATGGGAGACTTGAGTCTGAATTTAGACTTCAGTTAACTAGTCTTTAAACATATAAAAGACAAAAAATTCTCATGCTAACATTCACTATGCATGAGGGATTCAATCCTAGGGTTTTGAACATAGACCTAGGGTTTCACACACTTTAAAAGGGACAAGACTGAGAGCACCAAAGGATCCATAATCATCAATTCTGATATTGTAGCAATCTTCTTTGAGAGACATTTTCTTGGAGAGCATACACAACAAAGCCGTGTCATGTTGGAGAGCAGATCTGAGCACCCTTGAGGAGTGACAAAGTTCCAGCCGACTAAAGGTTTACCATCTACAAGGTATTCAACACACCAAAAAAAATGACCACCATTTCAACATTGAAAACAATATTAAGATCCATAACCTTGGAGCAAGAGAACAAGTTTTATTCTAGCGATCGTTGTCTTGGACAGTGGCCCGCATGCCTAGTCTAGGGTTTTGGTATTAGCTTCTTATATTCTATTTTTATTCATGTTTTCATATCATTAGCATAGGATTGCATAATTTACTTGTAATCATAAGCACTAGTTTCATTCATTGAGCATCTTTCTATTTATCATTAGGGTTACTAACAACCTTATATTGGGAGGCACTCTCGGACATCTAAGCGTGTGTTGTTGTTTCATTTCTTACAGGGCCACAGGTTCACTAGACAAATCTACAGCATACGAGAGCAAAAGGATCCCTCTAGGAAACAGACCTAGAGAAGGAGGCATCTATAATTCCTCATGCATTTCTGTGTACAAAACCTAAAAGCCTTTAAAAGCATACCACCCCTTTGCAAGGGGGACATCTTACTCATTTTTAATTCATTGTATCAAAATGGGTATACCTAAGAGGGACCGACATGTAACCAGGTTTCAATACAAATAAAAAGATCTATCTTTGTTACTTCTACGTTATATGCTTTTCATGGTCTTTCATTTTATTTCATTTTGGGTATAATATTGCAAGTATAGTAGATCTGGTGTGTGAGTCCTAGGTTCACTATATATGGTGATCACAGTGGGACCCCCACCAAGTTTTTAATTTTTTTTTACTTACTAATTTAGGTTTTTTGTGTGCAAGTTCGGCCACTCTGGTCTACAACGGCCAAAAATCAGTCGCTTGTGCTAACAATGGCCAAACAGTAGTCACTCTGATCTACAACAGCCATAAATTAGTCACTCTAGTCTACAGCAGCTAGTAGAGAAGTGCAACAGAGGGCATAATTTCTGTCATTTGAGAGGGATTCAAGGTTGGTACCACTTCCTTGTACTTCTTTGATTTTTTGTCTACATTTGATTTCCAGAAATAGCAAGCATAAACATAGATTAATTAGGAAAAATGAAAGAAAAAAGAAATAAAAATTACATTTTTGCATTTCTTAGGTTTATTTTAGATTTCCTCTAGGTGCTTCTAGGAACAATAGATCTCTTCCTGTAAGGTCTGCCCTAGTATCCAGCGTGCTAGGCCATTGTATTTTGGTTTGCTTGCATGTGGCTATTTTCATCACAAAATAGGAGAGTGCATTAAAATCATATAGACTAGTTATAGATGCATTAAATCATATAGACTAGTTATAGATGCATTTGTCTAAAAATGAAACGTTCTTTTTAGGCATTGTAGGAAAATAATCATGAATGCTGGTTGATACATTGCTTTCTATTTCAAAATATAAAAAGAATCACACACATTCGCACGTATCATTTTAAACATTAGGGAGTTGGATTTCATTACCAACCCTCAATTCAGTCTGGTGACATTGGAATTCACCTCTTTCCACTAGCTTACCCCCTATATATCCTAGAATGGAGTAAGGCACTTGCTTATAGTGGTACTAGTTACTTATGTTCAAACTATCTCCCACTATTGGAAAAATCATTGGTTCAGAGTGGAAGAGCTAAGCAAACCCCGCACTAGGATTTAAGCAGTGTACCCTAGTCTATTTTTTAGAAAATCATGTTTGGAATGGGTGTTCTTGGTTCCCACTATGGATGAGTCCCCTCATTCTAAATCCAAAGCAAGAGCAACAACAAATCTAAACACACTGAAACCAGTTTTAGGACACACATTTAATCCATAAAAGAGATAATCATATTGTCTTCTTTGTGTGTTTGTTTATTATTTGGGACCAAACCCTAACCCTAATGTTTAGGAAAATTTATTGAAAAAAAAGCTACTTTTTTTATTTTGCATCAAACAGTTCGAGAATCATGCAAAATGGAGCTATAACGAAAAAGTTATTTTGGTTTTATTTTTAATCTATTTTCGAGGCTTAAAATAGGGAAAAATTGCATTGAAACAGTCATAAAGTGGGCTAGACAACTCCGAAAAGTGCCAAATTTGTTTTCTTGTCTTAGCCCCTAGGGCACCTCTCCCAAAAATTTTGAGTCCTAACTCTCCATGGTTCAAGAATTCATAAAAAAATCCTGAAAGTGGGAATTTCCCCATGGGCCTGGGCGGGCCGATTATTTCAAAAATACAAATTTTTGACCCAAAAGTCAATTTTTAGAGTTATAGCTCATTGTGATCAGTGTATCACACTGATCATTTTGATATATGACACCCAAAACCTTTTTTGAAAATCAAAAAATTTTATAATAAAAATTATGGCCAGGAGACCTCCCATGGTGAGCAAGACCTCCGATCTAGAGAGGGAATCAGGTTCCATACCCACCACATCTCATTACACTAAGAGTTCAAATCAGCACAATGAGGGGCAATATAGAGGGAAGAGAGTTGCTGACCTTGTTGCACAATTTGAAATAGGCAAGACCCTCACACAGAGTTGCAGAGTCATAGACCCAACATAAAAAACCGATCAAATCAGTCACATGGGTCACATGCAATTCAGAGAGAACAAATGCCCCAAGATCAATTGGATGAGTGGGATCAAATTTATTCGAGACCGAATTCCAAAACCATAGCCACAAAATATTCTCCATCTGGAATCTCATGAAGCGTGACTGCTAAATGCACCACTCAACCTAGGGATGCTTCAAATCGACCCCACAAGTCTCATACAGAGTCTGACCATAGAGACACTTATCAACGTACAAAATACATAGATCAATTTACACTAGCTATCCAAAGTAGAGAAACAATAAAAACCTCTTCCAGGGACATGTGAATCAAAACTACACGAACAGAATCAGACAAATGTGAGTCCTCTATGACAGCGTAAACTGATCGCATGCGACAGTTAGAAAATGCATTGCACAAAGAGTGAGAGCTAGTGGAAGCTCTTGAGCATGACAAACAAAGAGAAAGGCTTTTGCACCAACATGAGCAACGTTTAAGAGAGCAATCTGAGCAGCTAGCTTGTATCAACCTACAAGCAAATAGTAATGATCATCAAAGAGATAAACACAATGACTCATCAAGAGAAGGGCACACTAGACAAGAAGAAATACCACAATGAAACCACCACTTAAACCATGAAAAAAATCAACCTGGTGGGGAAAGCTAAACTTAATAGATCCGGATCAGGCACATTTTGAATCCCCTCATAGAAGGGAATAAAATAGAGCAAATCAAATGGATAGAGTGCTACCTCCACCATCACCACAGGGGGGTTTGCAAGAGGAATAAATATTTGCTTCAAAGGCATTTTGAGAGCTTGCTAAAAAGATGAAAGCCTTTGAGAAACAAGAGGCCACTGGGAGCCAACCAACATTAAGAAAAATACACAACCAACCATTGTGTCCATCAGTTCCTAGCCCTTCCTATCCTAAGCACTTTGAGATGCCTAGGCTAGATAAGTTTAAAGGTAAAGAAGATGCACAAGAGCATGTCACCAATTTCATCAACACATGTTTTCATCTTGAAAACAATGATGCTCTTATGCGAAGGACATTCATCATGACATTTTTGGGTGCAGCCATCCAATGGTTTAACCAGATTCCCAAGCACAACATATCCAATTTTGAGCAACTAGTGAATGCATTCTTAAAATATTTCTCTTTTGGTACTAAGAAGAAGGTGAACCTCTTAGACCTGGACAACCTAAAGCAGTATGATGATGAGCCAGTCATGGATTATGGAAATAGATGGAGAAAAATCATGGCAAAGTTGTCATTTTCCATCCTACTCGAAGAGCTAATTTGAATGCTCACAAAAAGTTGCACCAAGAACATCTTGTTACTATTGCAACTACAACAGTATAATACATTCGAAGAAGCCTTGGCTCAAGCCAAGATTATTGAAGATATAAAGCTCGAAGAAGGAGATCTAAAGCTCCGTAGAGAGAAAGAATGGAACAAGAGCATGCAATATAAATCACAACAAGCCTAGCCTACGGATGTCAACCAGGTCATATTAAGCATTCCAAAAGTAGCATGGAACCAACAACAATAAAACTATTAGAATCAACCTCCAACTATGCATTACAACCAACACAACAAGAATCAAGGTAGGGACAAACAAAAACAACCCCCTCACAACTATACATCATTGCCTCAATCCTTGGCATCAGTTTTTAACCACCTTCTTGAGGCTAAGGTTTTAAACTTGCCTAAGGAGCGCATCTTGGATCCTAATTGCCCCAAACCTAAGGGGTATAGGGAATATCTCTATTGTGTTTACCATTGATAAAATGGCCATGATATCCAAGATTGTGTTGCATTCAAGAATATAGTGCAGGATATTTTGGATAAGAATGAATTACAAAACATCAACATATTTAAAAATCTTCTCCCCAATCATGGGGCCAAAAAAAATCAATTTGAGCACGTCAATGATGTGCGCATAGCCCCAGCTAAGGAGGGTTTTATTGGTGTGATCAATACTACAACAAGAAGCAAAATATGCCTTGATCATCCCATCATACCAAAAAATTCAACTAAAGCTGGTAATCTATCACAGTCCATACCAACAATAAGTTCAACACACTTACAAAAGGACCATGTGATTGCCTTTCATAGGCAGGAGATTAAGACAATCTCTTAGGATGAACCTGATCCTCTGCTCCACATCATAGTAAGCATCAATTGAATTCCATACAAGAGAGTCTATATTGACACTGGGTCATCCATCAATATCATCACAACTACAACTTTGAATCATTTAAATCTGCCACCTTCACACATTAAGGACACAACATTTACATTGAGGACCTTCAATGATTCTACTTCCCCAACAATTGGTACAATAATCCTACCTATACATGTTGGGATAAATGCGATATCTACATTGTGCCATATCTTGGAATGTGAGAGGCAGTACAATATATTGCTAGGCATACCATGGATGAGGGATATGGAATGTGTGCCTTCCATAGTACACCAAAATCTGAAATTCATACACCAAGGACAAGTGTATGTGGTCCCCCATGATCCTAAGCCATTCAAATATTACAAGAATGTTGATGAGCCATAAGAAAAATTGCCTTCTCAAGAGTTTGTGGCAATGGTCAACGACAAGATAGAGGATCCAGTGTCTCTAAAGCAAATAAAACAAGAGGTGGAGCAATCAGATGTTGCTTTCCCAGTGAAGGGATCGAAACCATTGGCTTTAGTCACCCCTGATTCACTTCGCATGTTGCCTCATCAAGAGCAAAAACAAGTGCTTCCCCCACATTAGATTGGGGATACTCAAGTTGACACAGTTCAACACCACAAAGATAGAAACATGAAACAAGTCATAAACATGAGCATGTGGATGCCACTATTAAAATAGGTCATCATCAAACCTCCACATCAACTCAAAGGAAGGAAATGGGTGAGTTACAGTTACCTAGTGTATCTTTAGCACCTACTCTATCACATCCTTCAATAGACAATGTTATTTCAAACCAATCACTAGAAATACACATTAAATTCATATCAGTATTGAAGCATATGAAAAATCACCTCTATAATATAGAGGCACAAATGGAGAAACAAAATGAGGCATTGCACTTTATCATGAACCAACTTGAGAGACAGAAGCACCCT
Organism: Wollemia nobilis; assembly: GCA_028583015.1. Lineage (NCBI taxonomy): Eukaryota > Viridiplantae > Streptophyta > Pinopsida > Araucariales > Araucariaceae > Wollemia > Wollemia nobilis. Next base: position 993,014 of record JAQPPZ010016995.1, on the reverse strand, counting down.
TTATCTAAGGTCAAATTGTCTCCTAGGTAGCCATAAGAGAAGCCTCAACAAGATCCCCCTGGGCCAGCAAGTGCCATACCTAGGGCTCAACCTGGTCCTCATACCAGGCCAAAGCATGCTAAACACTCAAAGCAGAAGAAATGAATTTGGACTCCTTTATACCAGTCTATGTCTAATATTTTTCAAAAGTTGTAGGAAGCTAGGGTCATCACCTTACCTAAAATAAAATCTCTATACCCAAACAAAGCTAAACCCAGGGGTTATAGGGAGGACCATTACCTCATCTACTGATGTGTTGTCGTTATGCACATCATTAATTCTCAATGAATTTGTCAATCCAGGCCAGTGTACAAGGCTATTTGCGGAAGGAGTGAACAAGGCTATAACATAGGTCATTTGGGAGAAACATGTCTTATTGGTGAAACCAATTGTGTGGGGGATTTAGGAAATTTTTATCTCTAACTTGCATAAATTGAACTTTAATCTAATTGCAGGAATGGAATCTAATTACTAAATGCAGAAATGAAATCCTAGTTACAATTACAGAATGAAATATAATTATGTTGCAGAAATAACTCCCTAGTTACAGTTGCAGAATTAGAAATCTAATTATGATTGTAGAAAGGAAGTCTATTTACTTTTGCAGTAATGGAAACCTGATTATAACATGGAAATTAAATCTTGTCAATGCTCTATAACAGAAGGTTGTCAATCTTCTGTGCAGGGGTTGACAACAAAACACAAAATGCAATAAATTGCAGAAAATAGTAAATTTTGGAAATGACAATCTGCAGTAATTTGAAAGCTTGTTAAAAATGGAGATTACAACCAAACCTATTATTAATCACAATATCATCCTAATCATAAAATAAACTAAGATTACAAATACTGTTCGCTGTTTTACAAGGAAATGAAATGACAAGTTTTACAACTTATTCTGCTATAGCAAAATCAGAATAAAGACCTACTGTTAGTCCTCCTCCTAGGTCTGGAAGTGGCCAGCCTCCTTGTCCAGAAGAAGGTATGAGTCTTTCTCTCTCTCTAGATATTACTCACACTCATTCACAACAACATGAATAGAAAAAGTAGTGCACTTTATTGATTCAAGAACATAATTACAGTATTGTTGCTAAAAACCCTGTTAAAGGACTATAACAGTCACTTTTTTGCTATTTTCTTATTATTATACTTCTTGCTTATTTTTCCCTATATTTTTCAACCTGGACAAGAGCTATCTATTTATAGATATCCTAAAATCTATTTACAAACTGAGAATATCTCATTCCTATCTTACAGATATATATCTATTATGCTGCAGCATTTCTTGGGTTTATCCTAGAAGAGGATCAAAATTGATCTTTTCCATGAATGGTGGCTTTGGATGGCAAGGACGAAAAATTCAGATGAGAGATATTTTACTTTAACCTTTTCAACCTTCTTTCCCTTTTTCCATCGTCATAAATCAGTCAAGTCAAAAAATGCTGCTATTCTCATTCCAAAGATAAGTGGCTCATTCCGAAGAGACTGCATTTCTCATTCCGAAGATGTCCACTCATTCCAAAGAGAATGTATTTCTTATTCTAAAGATGTCTGCTCATTCCAAAGATCTTCAGAATGAAAAACTGTGTGCTCTTAAAGTGATTTCATCTGCATTTCTTAGGTGGGTTAGCTCTCAGGATCAGATTGCAATAGCCTTCATCTCTCTCCATGTATGAATTCCATGCCTTGCCATTCATTGGTAGATGGCTGGAATTTACATTGGAAAACCAGTTTCTGCTGCACAGTAACAGTTTTCTTACACTATTTGCTAGATTTAGATAAATAAATGCTTGAAACACATCAAAACATAACTAGTGAAGTGCTGCTATCAACCTAATCATACTTCTCATTTAGCAAGTCATGACAAAGTAACATTAAACTATGCAAAAACTATAAAAATCAGAATATATTATTTCTAACACATTGATCATGCAAACAGTTAATACACAGCATATTAAATCAACTTAACTAGCATATCATATTAAACACAAGAGTTTTTAGGTAGTTTCAATGTTCAAAACATGCTATGATTGAGGCATTTCCAAGCCTCATCATTTCCCCCCAACTTATATTAATGCATGTCCTCATGCATTCTGTTGGGATATAGAATCACATATATCCATATTCAAATTCCATGATCTGTAGAACAATTTGGTGCCTATATAATATCCCATGTTCTCCTGAAGGTTTCTAAGCCATTCTTCAAACTGATTATCAGGTTGAGAATCTTCTTCAAAATAGAAGGGAACTGGAGAAATGATGGTTGGAGGCCTAAATATGAGACCTATCCAATGATGTTGCATGATTTTAATCAGCTATATCACTCCTTCTGCCCTTATTTTGGACCATTCTAGGTTAATGGGGGAGATAGGTTCCCTTTTCTATAAAGAAATGGAAAGTTCTGTCCATTTGTTTTTGCAAAATGATAATGCTGGAACAAAACTGTCATTACAGAAATTCTAGAATTTGGTCACATAGTCCCTCAAATTGCTCAAGTACATCATTTTTACATATTCCTTGTTCATCATGGTGAAATGTTGTCTGGTGATAAGTGGATGATTTGGCTGAACTGCTTTGACTAACAATTCAGCTCTTAATTCAATTTATTTATTTTGTCTTTTCTCCTGGTCCGAGTAAAACTGATTTTGTAAAGTGGACATGAATTCTCTCAGTTGAACATCTCCTATGTAAATTTGAGGGTGAAAATCTACCTCTTCTGTAATAAAGAAGTTGTGTAAAAATAATTCACATAAGAGATTTTTTTGTTCTACAGGGCTGTCAAAATAGGCTTCTTATAAATCTGCAATTGTGTCCAATTTGTATGGGAGACCTGAGCTAATCCTCATGACATACCATCTGAGATATTTCTCCTTCAGAATGAGACTGTAAAATCTGGCTGGCCATCTGAATTGGACCAAAAATTCAGTAATCTAACATAAATCAGTCACTTTTTCATTCAATGCCTTGATTTCTATTTCTTTTGCTTCTAACTGTTTACCTTCCAATTTAAAATTTTCAACTTTAGTGGCAAGTTTTTCATATCTGATCACCCAACTAGCTATGTTTGTATTATATTGCTCTAGGGATAAAGTATTGGGTGGTCTAACTATAGGTGGAAATCTGGGTAGTAGATCTACTTGAATCCCTTTTTCTACTACTTCCACTGGTTGGTCATCTGATAATAATTCTACTTGTATCCCCTTTTCTGCTATTTCCACTGGTTGGTCATCAGACAACAATTCTACTTGTACCACCTTATCCTCTACTTTTATTGAAGGTATAACAATTTTAAATACAAAAATCTCATTTGAAGGAGCACTTGAACAATTGCATGTTGCTGTTTAAACTACTCTTGTGCTAGTGTTTCCTGGTGTGACTCATCTCCAATATTATTTTCTATGCTTTTTATCAATTTTGGAGCATCTTCAGAATGAGAAGGCAATGCTTCACAATGGAAGGGCACTTCTTCAGAATGAAAGGGCACTACTTCAGAATGAGCACCTATGTCTTTAGTCAAAGTTTTAGACACCTCAATCAAAGTAAAAGAGTCATCTGCCCTAGATAATCCCATAAGTAACTGAGCCAAATTATCCTCATAAATAGATACAGTTGGTTGTTCTTCAGACTGTGACAACCTCATCCTCAATTATGCCATTTCTTGCTATAATTCTGTAATCTTCTTTTCCTATATTTCAATGATATTTTATTTTTCTTCAATCCATTTAGTTTGTGTTTTGATAACACTTTTTGCTGCTCTTAGCTATTCTATGATGTCCACCTCCTCTGTTTTTGATTCAAAATCTGATGCAGAAAAATCATCTACAGTTGGTTGCTCAACAACTATATCATCTTCTGCTTCAGTTGTCTTCTCTTTTTCAGGAGGTTCCATGAAACTATCTATGATTGCATCCACATCTTCCATGGCTTGTTGAATTGTAGCAACTTCAAAACTGTCTTGCCTAGTCTCTTCCTTAATCATTTGTTCAGGGAATTCTGAAAAATCTTCAGGGGTTGGTTGCACTTCTGTAATATCCGAACAACCTTGTCCACCTTCTTCTTATATCACTTGTTCTTCTATTTCTCTCAAGTGGAGTCTTGTAGACCTCCTAGTTCTGGATGCAATTTTTTTTTTCTTGCCCTGTTTTCTGGTGACAACAGGGGCTGTGGGGACAGTTTCAGATTTTAGTGGGAGTGCTTATGTTTCCCTTGTTGTCTCTTCCCTTGTGATTTTGGTACTTCCTTAATGGGTACAAGATAAGACAAATCACATCTCAACTAACACGTGTCATTTATCATATGCAGTCAAAGAATTCTACTGATCATATATTTTCCCCCTTCTGGATGCCACGTGGAAATATCATGTTGAATGATCATTCTGAAGACTACGCTTCATTGCAAAAACAATTCCTCATTCCAAAGATAAAGTTTCATTCCGAAGACAAGTCCTCATTACAAAGACAAAGATTCATTTCGAAGACAAAGTGCAACATTCATTCTATTGTCATTCTGAAGACAATTTCAATCCGAAGACAATACAATAGTTAGTCTGAAGAAAATTTTAATCCAAAGACAATACAGCAGTCATTCTAAAGAAGATAGCAGGCACTATTTTTGGCATTTTCATTCTGAAGATTAGGCAGAAACCAATATTCTCCTTCTCAAAACATGTTTTAAGTATGCCAACTCTTATGGATACCTTTTATGCTAATGGTTAATTGTTATATACTACATACCAATAATTTACAATGAAGAAATGTAAGAAATATATACCTGATTAAAACAAGTTAATGCAAGTTTTGAAGAATGACTGCTTCTATTGATGTTCTGCTGAGATTTTTTGCAATATTTCAAAACAAGTGCAGTTGGTGAATTTGTACAATGATGATTCAAAAATTTTCAAGGTTATGCATGCCAAAAAACTGGTTTTCATGCATACCAAATCAGTAGTGCCTTAGGAAAGGTTTTCACTATTGAGCTATTCATTTTTCTCTCTCTTTTTTTTCTTGTTTTTTTTTTACCTCTCCTTATCTCTCTCTCTCTCTCTTTTTTATTCTGATTATGCCCGTGAAGGAATTCATGATTTCCCTGAAATCATGCCCATGAAGGAATTCACAATCAGAATTTATTCATCTTTTTGTTTTCTGCTTTTTCTAATTTTTTTTATTTTTTTGCTTTTCTTGAAATCCATGATCATGCTGATTTTATTGAAGTGGAAGAGGGAATATCTTCCACCTGTTGTGCATCCAAAATTTCAAGCTACTACAAGAATTCCTCTTTAGTCAGAGGTGTATGGTACACCTTGAGGCGATGTCCATTCACTACCAACTTTCTCCACGACCCATCAATAGTAGATAGACGAGCTGCTCCATTGTCAAATACCTCTTCAATCTGATAAGGTCCAAGCCATCTAGTTCTCAGATTTCTAGGTAAGTCTTCATAGTGAGAATCAAATAGCAAAGCCCAATCTCCTTGCTGAAATTTCCTCTGTTGAATGTGACTATCATGTCACAGCTTCCTCTACTCCTGAATTACTTCAGTTTGGTGCAGAGCATCCAACCGAAGTTCATCCAATGCATTTAGTTGCAGAATCCTATTTTTCTATGCCTATGACAATTCAATCCCAATTTCCAATGTTGTGTGCAATGTTAGTAGCTCAAATTCAATAGGTAGGAGGGGATTTTTACCAAAAACTAGTTCATAAGGTGTGAATCCAGTAGTGGATTTCCAAGTAGTATTGTAAGCCCAAACTACTTTAGGTAATTTATATAGCTAGTTTCTCCTATGAAAAGATACTATTTTTATCAATATTTGTTCTAGTTCCCTATTTGTTACCTCAACCTGGCCATTTTCTTGTGGGTGGTAAGGTGATGATTTCCTATGTTTGATTTCATATAATTCTATAAAAGCCTCAATGACTTTAGATGCAAATTGGGGTCCTTGGTCTGTGGTGATAGACCGTGGAGCTCCAAATCTCTAAAAAATCTGAGTATACAAGAAATTGATGACCTTCTCTTCACAAGTATGTTTGAAAGCAAGCACCTCTACCCACTTTATCAGGTAATCAGTGCATACTAGAATATGCACCTTTCCTTGAGAAGGTGGATTAATAGGTCTTACAAAATCAAGCCCCCACCTCTAAAATGGCTCTAAAACCAATTGAGGTTGTAGTGGCATTTCATTTGTATGAGTGGGTTTCCCCATTCTTTGGCATGCATCACAATGTCTGATGTACTTTTTCACATCTTTGTGAAGATATGGCCAATAATATCATATCCCTAAAAAATTTCTAATTGTGCTTTTTACAGAATAGTGTCCACCTAAGGGTTCATCATGACAAGCCCTAAGGATATCATATACCACATCCTTTTGGATGCACCTATGTAACACATGGTCAGGACTACACTTAAAAAGTATACCCTTAATCCACTTAAAGGAAGAACTATGTTTGATCAATTGTTTTTTCTATTTTGAAGTGAAATGTGGAGGAACTTTCCCTGTGACCAAATAATTGGCTATATTTGCAAACCAAGGTGATTGGACAGATATAGCAAATAATTTTTCATCAAGAAAAGTGTCCTCAACTAATTCCCCTTCCTCTGTGTTCTGCAACCTAGACAAGAAATCTGCTACAACATTAGTTTTTCCTGGTTTGTTGATTATTGTGATATCAAATTCTTGCAGCAATAGTAACCAACGAATAATTCTTACACTTACCATAGGCTTATTCATCAAATACTTAATGGCTGTGTGATCTGTGTGAATGAATATTTGATAAATTGTGATGTAATGCCTGAATTTGTTGATGGCATAAATTACTGCCAAGAATTCCTTCTCAGTTGTGGTATAATTTTTCTCAGCTCCTATCAAATTCTTGCTAATGTAGTAGATGGCATAGTGTTCACCATTGTCAATTTGTCCTAATGTTTCTCCAATTGCAATATTGGAAGCATCAGCCTATATGTGAAATGGTAATGTCCAATTAGGTCCTCTTAACACAGGTGGAGTTACTAATTTCTCTTTCAGAGCTTCAAATGATTCCTGAAACCTTGTATTCCATGAGAATTCAGAATCTTTAGTCAATAGGGCAAACATGGGATTGGCTATTGTGCTAAATCTTGGAATAAACCTATGGTAAAAACCAATGTGTCCTAGGAAGCTTCTGACATCAGTCTGAGTTTTACGAGGAAGAATATTCTTGATACTTTACACCTTCTTTGGATCAACCTAGATCCCTTGAAGAGAGATGTGATGACCAAGAACTATTACTTCCTCCATCATCATAAAATATTTGTTCGAATTTAAGGATAACTGGTATGTTTCATAGCGAGTTAAAACTCTATCAAGGTTTTCTAATGTAAAGTCAAAAGTTTGTCCACATACTATGAAATCATCCATGTATATCTCAACACTTTTGGTAGTCAGATTAGAAAAAATTGCTAAGACCACTCACTGAAATGTTGCTGGGGCATTACACAAACCAAAAGGTAAAACCCTATAGGCAAATGTTCCCCATGGAAAAGTACAGGTTGTTTTCTCTTGATCTTCAGGTGCAACCTGAATTTGATTATACCCACTAAATCCATCAAGAAAACAAAAGTATTTCTTTCCAGCAAGGGTATCTAACACCTGATCTATGAAAGGTAATGGAAAATGGTCATTGTATGTCACTTTGTTCAGCTCTCTATAGTCTACACATACTCTAATTTTTCTATTTTTCTTAGGAACTATAACCAATGGAGATACCCACTGGCTATCAAAAATTGGGTAAATGAATCCTACCTCTAGAAGTTTTTCAATTTATTCCTTTACAATATCCCTCAAGGCAGGATTCAGTCTTCTCTGGGGTTGTCTTACTAGCTTGAATTATTTAATATAAATCCTGTGGGTGCATATATCAGGGTGAATCCCTGACATGTTTTTGTAGTCCCAAGCAAAATCATGAACATGCTTCTGCAAAATAGTTATCAAATTTTCTTCCTCTTCCCTAGTAAACCAGCTGTTAATATTCAAAAATTTGCCTAGCTAGACTTTTATTTGTTTTGTATTTGGAAGGACTGAATTCGCTTCTTCATACTTGGTGATTAGGGAGTTAAGAGGGCAATGATGAGATGGGAGGAAATAAGAAGTTTACGTTTCATTGATTTCTAATGGAAGCATATCCTGTATGGAACAGTGAGAAGGGAAAATTAGGTGATGGTGCCACCCATGTGGTAGTGAAATAGATGTTTCCTATGATAGTACATATGGCTCACCTTCAAAATTTTGGTTCTCCTCATTCCCTAACAACTGATGGATATTTACTGCTTCCTCTTCTAACCCTTGTTCATGTAGAACATTCATTAGGATAGTTTCATTCTCTAAAGTTTCTATGTCATGGAGGTTTTCTATGTGTTCCCTTACTACCAAGGTGGCTAGTGTGAAAATAACCTCTTCTGGTTCTTCATATGAGTCAGGAAACCATAACTGACCTAAAAAATTGTTGGAGGGTCTTGTAGGAGGATACAAAGAGACATGTTTTAGATCAATACCATTTTAAATGGTCATTTTTCCAGATTTGCAGTCTATGAAGGCTGCTGCAGTTGCAAGCCAAGGTCTTCCCAGAATGATGGGATATCCATATGCTAAATTTCTTGGCTGTAAAACTAAAAAATTTGCAAGGAATTCCCAAGAAGAGACTTCTATAGGGACATCTTCAATGATACCTTCAGGTTTTGCAATTGACCTATCAGCCATTTCTAAAACTGTAAATGTGGGACTAAGATGTTTGAGCTGTAATTGTTCCATTATATCCTTGGTCATGACATTTATTGTAGCTCCTAGATCTACTAAGACATTTGATATTGGTATTGAGCCTATGGTAACTATGATAACTGGACTCCCTGGGTCACTATACTTTGGAGGTACTAGTTTTTTGGACAAGAGATCAGCTATCTTTCCTTCAACCTGAACAGTCTTGGGAAATGCTTTCTTTTTTCTTCCTGCTCTTCTAATGCACAAATCTCGGACAGTACTTTTAATCATTGGTACGTCCTTAATGGCTTGCAATAAGGGCAATTATATAGTTAACTTTCTAAGTTCCTTTACCAGGTCTGACTCAGAATTTTCTGTTGTGCTATTGAATCTTTCAGGATATGGAATTATCCTTGATGAAGGTAATTGTTCTACCTATGGTTCTATTTTTTCTTCTTATTTCTCTGTTGTTTGTTTAACTCTAACTGGTTCCAAAGGTTCTTTATTTTTATTTTCCTTGATTTTATTTGAAATAGGTTTAGGTACAATTTTTCCTGAATGAAGTTGGATGTTACTACAATCAAGAACATTTTTTTCAGCATTTTTTTCAACTTCAGCCACATAGACAGGGGATGCCTATCTCATGTTGTTTGGATTAGTGATTGTTTGAGCTGGAATTTGAGGTTGTTTCACCTATTTTTTTTGATGTGGTTGGTTCTATTTTTCTTAAAATTTTTGATTAGGTGCAGGCAACAAATGTTGAGTTTGACCTTGATTTCTTTGCTGCCTTGGATAGGACTGGTATTGCTAACTGCATTGTGGTTGATTTTGCATCCAATGTGGATTAGTCTGATTCTAATTCCAGGGTGGTTTGTTTTGATTCCATGATGGGTTATTATGATTCTAATTCCAAGTTGGATTACTCCAACTTGTTTGTGGCCATTCTTGGGAATTTGTCCATTGAGAATAATTCCAAGGACGTTGGGGTGGTTCTGATTGTCCCCAAGGCATAGTCCAAGGATTATGCCCCCAATTTGTAGGAAAATGAGAGGTATTTTGGTACTAAGATAAATTTCCCCCTATTTTGGTCCAACATAGTTGAGTTCCTCAGTCTAACTCTTTAACACAGTTTTGAGTTGTGGTAGCAGGTGGCATTTATTAGTCAAATGCTTCTTCAAACAGATACTACAAATGGCTGAGATAGACGTTTTATTCAAAGGAAACTCCTGTAAAGCATGTTTATTTCTACATATTGGGCAATAAATTGCCAAAGGTTTTGTGGTTTTTGCTTTTGCAGATATTTCTCCCAAAGTTGTGTTCAATTGCACCAGAATATCAATTTTAAAATTTGCAAGTTCCTCTATTAGGTCCTTCACATCAGTGCCATTTGTACTCTTTTTTCTTATTCCCTGCTTAGTGCGAGAGTAATTCCTACAGAGTTCCATAATTTTCTCATTACTAAGTGTATTTACATCCCCTTTCCCATCAAATACAATACTTCTCTGGATTCATCTTGTAATCCTCTCAAAAATATGGTTTTGCATAACTCAGGTTCTACAAGTCCACATCTCCTTTGAACAAAGGATAACCTATCAAGATAGTCTTCTAATGTTTCATCATCTTCCTATTTAATCTTGAATAACTCATCTTTCCTATTCCTTACATGGAAATACTCCTGATATTTGTCTAAAAACACAGTTTCCATTTGATCCCAGGTTCGGATGGAATTTGGCTCTAAGCTCATAAACTAGCGTAATGTTGAGTCCTTGAGTGTTGAGGAAAAAACCTTAAGTTTTTTATTGTCATTTACATAGTCATAGGTTTGACATACTACTTTGAATTCAAACGAAAATTGATCAGGATCTTTAGATACAACACCTCGGAAGGTTGGAAGTATTGAAGGTGAAATGGTTTTCATGGGGGAGTTTTGTGTTGGATTCAAATGGATAGGATATTTAAATGTTCTGGAAGGTTGGGGTATATCTTGATCATTTCATTCATTATGGACACAGCCATGTTGGCCATCCCCATCTAGATTTCCTCTCTCTACCATAGTTTCCTATTCCTTTGGAACAATTAAACCTATCCAAATTTCACTCTTAAGAGGTCTAGAATCCTTTGTTGATGATGATTATGATGATTTTTCTTTCTCAGGATGTTCAAATGATGATGAAGCTGATGATTTTTGTTTCAATTTTTCTGGTAGTTCAAACATAGGTGATTCACCCCTTAGGCATGAAGATCTTCTTAATGGAACAAGCTAGGGATCCTGTTGAGTAATTCTACCTTTTTCATCCCTAGGCTTACTCATTCATGTTTACTATTGAATGACATAAATTATAGGTAAATAGTTTTTACTTTAACTAGCTATTATATTCAAATTTTATCCTGAATTTTCACAACTCAGTCTAATTAATAGCTATTGGACTGTTGTCACCTTCTAGCAACACTATTCCCTAGAAACGACACCAAAATGATGTGTTGTCATTATGCACATCATTAATTCTCAATGAATTTGTCAATCCAGGGCAATGTACAAGGCTATTTGCGAAAGGAGTGAACAAGGCTATAACTTAGGTCATTTGGGAGCAACAGGTCTTATTGGTGAAACCGATTGTGTGGGGGATTTAGGACATTTTTATCTCTAAATTGCATAAATTAAAATTTAATCTAATTGCAAGAATGGAAGCTAATTAATAACTACAGAAATAAGATTCTAGTTACAATTATAGAATGAAATCTAATTATGTTGTAGAAATAACTCCCTAGTTACAGTTACAAAATTAGAAATCTAATTATGATTGCAGAAAGGAAGTCTATTTACTTTTACAGTAATGGAAACCTGATTATAACATGGAAATTAAGTCCTGTCAATGCTCTGTAATAGAATGTTGTCAATCTTCTATGCAAGGGTTGACAACAAAACACAAAATACAATAAATTACAGAAAATAGTAAATTTTGGAAATGACAATCTGCAGTAATTTGAAAGCTTGTTGAAAATGGAGATTACAACCAAACCTATAATTAATAACAAGATCATCCTAATCATAAAATAAATTAATATTGCAAATACTGTTAGCTATTTTACAAGGAAATGAAATGACAAGTTTTACAACTTATTCTGCTGCAACAAAATTAGAATAAAAACCTGATGTTAGTCCTCCTTCTAGGTTTGGAAGTGGCTAGCCTCCTTATCCAGAAGAAGGTATGAGTATTTATCTCTCTCTAGATATTACTCACACTCATTCACAACAACATGAATAGAAAAAATAGTGCACTTTATTGATTCAATAACATAATTACAGTATTGCTGCTAAAAACCTTGTTATAGGACTGTAACAGTCACTTTTCTACTATTTTCTTATTATTATACTTCTTGCTTATTTTCCCCTACATTTTTCAACTTGGACAGGAGCTATCTATTTATAGATATCCTAAAATCTATTTACAAACTGAGAATATCTCATTTCTAGCTTACAGATCTATATCTATTATGCTATAGCATTTCCTGGGTTTATCCTAGAAGAGGATCAAAATTGATCTTTTCCATGAATGGTGGCTTTGGACGGCAAGGACGAAAAAGTCAGATGGGAGATATTTTATTTTAACCTTTTCAACCTTCTTTCCATTTTTCCATCGTTAGAAATTAGTCAAAAAGTCAAAAAGCGCTTTTTGTTCTTATTCCGAAGATAAGTGGCTCATTCCGAAGAGACTGTATTTCTCATTTCGAAGATGTCCACTCATTCCAAAGAGACTGTATTTCTCATTCTGAATATGTCTGCTCATTTCGAATATATTTAGAATGAACAACTGTGTGCTCTTCAAGTGATTTCATCTAAATTTCTCAGGTGGGTTAGCTCTCAGGATCAGATTGCAATAGCCTTCATCTCTCTCCATGTGTGAATTCCATGCCTTGCCATTCATTGGTAGTTGGCTGGAATTTACATTGGAAAACCAGTTTTTGCTACACAGTAATAGTTTGCTTGCACTATTTGCTAGATATAGATAAATAAATGCTTGAAACACATCAAAACAAAACTAGTGAAGTGTTGCTATCAATCTAAGCATACTTCTCATTTAGCAAGTCATGATAACATAACATAAAACTATGCAAAAATTGTAAAAATAAGAATATAGTATTTCTAACACATTGATCATGCAAATAGTTAATACACAACATATTAAATCAACTTAACTAGCATATCAGATTAAACACAAGAGTTTTTAGGCAGTTTCAATGTTCAAAACATGCTATGATTGAGGCATTTCCAGGACTCATCATCTACCATCGAATAGAGGGGCATAGTATTTGCAATTGCAAAGGATTAAAACATGTAGTTCAAGACCTCATAGATAGTGGGGCATTTCCCATAGATGGTTCATTCATTTCATCTCATCAAGACAGGGGCACCCTACAGAGGTCTATGCCCCAATTGGGAGAGCTTATTTCTATCACTCTTCCTAAGCAATATGACTACATTACAGTAGAAAACATGCACATTGGGGGAACCTAAGGTATCATACCTTCCCCCTGTAACACCAGAAAAATATCAAAAACATTCAGATAACTTCAAAATATTCAAAAATAATAGAAATCATAAAATTCCAAACAAATCAAAAAATAGTAAAATAAAAAATGAAAGGCACCAGGGGCATCTCTAAGCTGCTTGGTCAAATATTAACCAAAAATTCTCCAGGGGCATCTTCATGTCACTTGGTCAAGTTAATCAAAAATTCTCCAGGGGCATCTTCATGTCGCTTGGTCAAGTTAATCAAAAATGCTCCAACGACATCTCTAAGATGCTTGGTCAACTTAATCAAAATGCTCCAAGGGTATCTTTATGTTGCTTGGTCAAATTAATAAAAAATTCTCCAAGAGTATCCATGCCACTTGGTAAAAATTCCACCAAAATGCTCCAAATGCATCTTAAAGCCCTTTGGTCAAGTCACATTACAAAATTCTCCAAAGTCATCTTAAAGCCCTTTGGTCAAATCAAATCACAAAAGGCTCCAAAGGCATATTAAAGCCCTTCGGTCAAGTCACATAACAGAATGCTCCAAAGGCATATTAAAGCCCTTTGGTCAAAATCAAATCACAAAAATCTCCAAAGGCATCTTAAAGCCCTTTTGTCAAAAGCAAAACATAAAATCATAAAAAAAAAATTAAAATCAAAAGTTCAAAAACATTCAAAATAATCAAAAGCTCAAAAACAATTGAAAGCATCAAAAATCCAAAAACATTTGCATTCCACACTTACATTCATATAGTTGCATTGCATACATTCATTTGCATCCATTGCATTTACATTAGATACATATATGTTCACAATCTTACAAATGACACCACATTTGTACATCAATCATTGCATCATAAAAAATCCATCATCATCCATCCCCCATGTATATAACTATGTTTTTCAACACAACCATTTCATGTTTCTATAAGAAATATACTGAGGTTTCCTAGTATTTCAACCATATCTAGTGGTCTTATCAGATTTTGTAGAAAGCCACCTTGATTAGTAGAGGGAAAGGTCTAGTCGTGATAATACCTTAGATATTCAGGATCCCGTCACTAATTAAACATTAAAATCCTAGCTGGTATAAGGGAAATATGAAAGCTGCAAAAGTGGTCTAGGTTACCTTAAGCAAAAAGGATCTTCCTTGCTTATCCCCCTATGTGATTAGTTTAAAGGTGCTGAGAATTGGCAAAAATGTAGACACCTAAATTGTGTCATTCTTAGGGGATCTACTTACATAGACACACTCATAAGATTATAAGACATAATCTTGGACTTTACAAGCATCAATAGTGGTTCTCACCACTCATTTGGGGCCTTTTCAAGCCATCCAAGTCTAGCCGCTCAAGCCAAGAGCGGCCAGATCCTAGCCACTCAAGCCTAGAGCGGCCATACCTTAGCCATTGTAGATGACAACGGCTAGATCTTAGATTCTACATACGACAACGGCTAAGCCATAAGAAGTAGTTTATCGACAAACAGGCCCAATATCGGGTAGAAGTGGCAGTTTGCATGCAATAAAGGTGAGCGGGAGTGACTTTGCATTCCTTTTCATGACCAGTTCACATAGGAGGTTTGAGTTTGCATTTAGACTTAAGTTAACTAACCTCCAAACATAAACAAAGGATAAAATCTTCTCATGCTAACGACTAGTTCTCATAGGAGACTCAAGTTGGCAGTTATATTTTAGTTAACTGGCCTACAAACATAAACAAAATACAAAAAGCTTCTCATGCTAACTCACACTACGCATGAGAAATTCATTCCTATGGCTTGGACATAGACCTAGGGTTTCACACTATAAAAGGTGCAAGCCTAAGAGCACCAAAGGGGATATTTTATCACATTAGGGGAGAGAGACATTATTTTGAGAAGAGCTTTTGAGACTTGGAGAGTTCTCTTTGAGATCATGTGTACGGTGGAGCTCTGATGAATTGAAGAAAATAACACCTACTATTTCAACATCAGATTATAGTCTTTGACCTATAGATTTGGGGTAAAGAGGGCAAGGTTTACTTTAGCGATTGTTGTCTTGGACAGTGGCCCGTAGGCTTAGCTTAGATAGACATAGCTTCTTTTATTATATTTCTTCATGTTTTCATGTTATTAGCATAGATTTACATGATATTATGGCATAGTTTTATCATATTTTTGTTACACTCTTTTATTACTAACAACCTCATCCGGGGAGGCAATCTCGGACACCTAAATGTGAGTTGTCATTTCATTGCTTGTAGGGCCACAGGTACATCGAACGAAGATTGCAACATATGAAAGAAAAAATGGATCCCTCTAGGAAATAGACGTAGAGAAGGAGACATTTGTAAGCCGTCATACATTTTCGTGTGTGGAACCAGGAAGCTTTTATAAGTGCACCACCTCTTCGCGAAAGGGGAACTCCTTGCCTATTTGTAATTTATAGCATCAAAATGGGTATCCCTAAGAAATATCGACATGTAACCGAGATTTAATATCAATAAAGAGATCTGTATTTTGTTATTTCATATTATATGCTCTTTCCTCTTGTCTTTCCATTTTATCTTTGGTATTTTAAATAGCATTGCAAGTAGGGTTTATAAAAGGGACCGGTGCGTGCGTTCTCGGGGTCATTACAAATGGCGATCACGGTGGGACCACCACTAATTTTTCATTTTCTATCAGAATACTAACTTAATTTTATGTGTAGGTCTATCTGCTCTGAGCTACAACATCCAAAAACTAGTCTCTCTGAGCTATAGCATCCAATAGAGCTTAGATGCTCTCAGCTACAACGGCCAAGAATCAACCGTTCTGGTCAACAATGACTAGGATTGGAGTGCAGTAGAGGTAAAAATATAGACTCTCTAAGCTGGATCAAAGGTTGGTATAGCTTCTCTAATATTTTATAGCTTTCTGTCTACTGTTGTGTGTTTAAAACAGATAACTTAAAGCACATTTATGTTTGGAAATTGAAGGAATAAAAGAAGAAATAATTAAGCGTTGTGCATATCTTAGATATGCCTTTAAATTTTCCACTAGGCATTGCTAGGAACAGTAGCTTATGCCTAAAAATTTTGTCCTAGAATCCAACATGCTAGACATTGTATGTTGTTTGCTTGCTTTGAGGCCCTACTAGAGGCCATAGTTGCACGAGATAAAGTGCACTCATACAAATCATAGTAGTTCATGCATCTTTCTAAATATTGAAACATATTTTTGCACTTAGGCATATAGGAAAGATTCATTGCTGCTATATGATGCACTTTAGGATACACAAACTTAAAATGAACACCACACATGCACGTCTCATTTAAAACATTGGAGAGTTGGATTTCATCACCAACCTTCAATTCAGTCCAATGATGTTGGAATTCATCTCCTTCCACTCATTTGCCCCCTAGAGCTTCCTAGAAATGGATTGAGAAACTTACTTATAGTGACACTAAGTTACTTGTGTTCAAACTATCTCCCACTATTGGAACAATCATTGGTTTAGAGTGGAAGATCTAGGCGAACCCTCCATTGGGTCTTCAATGGTGTACCCTAGCTTATTTTGATAAAATCATGTTTGGCACGAGTGTACTTGATTATCACTATGGATGAGTCTTCTCATTCTTAATCCAAGAAAAAGAGCAACATATAAAAACACATCAAACAATCTAGGGCACACTCAAATCGGTAATCAAGATAAATATTTGTTTGGTATTGTGTGGTCATTCCTAATTTGCAAATAAAAAGATCAAGTCAAAAAACAACATGGTCAAAACAAGAAGTAAGCACCCTCGGTCTGATATCGAGGTAGAGACAAAAGCAATTCATGCCCATAGGTAGATTTGTAGTAACATTAAATGACCTACCCATAAGACCGTAAGACATAGCTCCATGAGCCTAAGGGGTGATAACTCAACCCTTGGGGGATCTCCTCAAGAAACCCCAAGTAAGGAACCACATCATGGAACAAAATCACATAAACAAAAAGAGGATTCATAGTCATACTCATCAAAGAGATATGAGGAGACCTTAAGAGCCTCCTGTAAACACGTAGAAACATCTCAAAGATGTGAGGAAGCTTCAAGGGCTTCCTCCTCACATGGACATAAAGAAGGTTTTAAAACCCATTCTTCACATGGGGATGACGAGACTGCTACATCTCCATCCACATGGAGGAAACATGTTACCACCAAGCCCTCTTCATCAAGAAGGCAAACAAGAATTACAACACCTCAAGACTCACAAGAAAAATATGAAATAGGTATACCCACTGAAGGGCAGGAAACTGGAGCTACATCTAGTCATGGTAATTGTATAGAAGAAACCCTTCACACAAAATAAAATATTCTCGTAGACTATGACCTCATAGGAGTAAATGGCACCCCATGAGACCAGCCATGGAAAACAAGACAACTATATGGGTTGGATCGATTTCCAACTCAACCAACTCAAATAACTGTAGCTACTGAGAACTCTGCATCTAGAATCTCACAAACTGTAACTTCTAAACATACCTCCCAGTCTGGGGGTAGCTCAGAGTGACCCCATATAAGATGTGTGGATTCTGATCATAGGGATACTAAAAAATACACTAAAAAAGTCACATTAACTAGCAAGATTACTGATACAACAAAAGCCCCCTCGAGGAATCTACAAGTCAAGACAACAAGAACAGAGTTAGATAAACATGAGTCTTCTATGATAGCACAAACTGATCGAATGAGGCAGTTATAAAATGCATTATGTAAAGAAATAGAGCTAGTAGAAGCTCTTGAACAAGAGAAACAAAGAGAAAGACTCTTGTGCCAACATGAGCAGTGCTTAAGAGAGCAAGCTGAGCAGCTAGCTCTTAACAATTTATAGGCAAATGGTGGTGACCAACAAAGAACAAGACATGCTGAATCACCTAAGGAGAGGCATACTAGACAAGATATCCCACAATGAAACCCCCCACCAAATCATGAACAAAATCCAACTAATGGGGGAAGGGCAAACATAGCAAACGAGGATCATAACCCTGGGTCCCCTCCTAGGAGAGAGGAAAATGGAAAAAATCAAATGGATAGAGAGTTACCTCCATTGCCAATGCGAATAGGCTTACAAGAGGAGGAAATATGTGCATCAAAGGCATTTCAAGAGCTTGTTGAAAATATGAAAACCTTTGAGAAACAAGAGGCAACTAGGAACTCACCAACATTGAGCAAAATACACAGTCATCCACTGTGCCCATCAATCCCTAGCCCTCCATATTCTAAGCACTTTGAGATGCCTAGGTTAAATAAGTTTAAATGTGAAGAGGATGCACAAGAGCATGTCACCAATTTTATCAATGTATGTTTTCATCTTGAAGACAATGACTCTCTTATGCTAAGAACATTCATAATGACATTTTCAGGTGTTGTCACTCAATGGTTCAACCAACTACCTAAGCATAGCATAACCAACTTTGAACAACTAGTAAACACATTCTTAAAGTGTTTCTCCTTTGGTGCTAAGAATAAGGTGAACCTTTCAGACCTAACCAACTTGAAACAGTATGATGATGAGCTAGTAATGGATTATGGGAATAGATGGAGAAAATTCATGGTAAAATTATCATTCTTCATTCCCATAGAAGAGATCATTCACATGTTCACTAAAAGTTGTTCTAAACATATCTCCCTATTACTAAAACTCCAACAATATCCTTCATTTTAAGAAGCTCTAGCACAGGGCAAGCTCATCGAAGAGATAAAAGTAGATGAAGGAACCGTTACGCTCCAAAACAAAAAGGAGTGGAACAAGAATGGTAAGAATAACAAGTATAAGCAGAAGTAGGACAACCCTGCTCTAGTAAATCAAGTCGTATTAGCTACACCCAAGGATGGGGGTGCACAACAACCATAGAAATATCAAGCACATCCCCTGCCAGCCAACTACGGCCAAAATAACAATCAGGGAAGAAACCAAGAATGCAAGCCACCTTATTATTTCATGCCTCTGACAGAATCAATGCAATCAATCATTAATCAACTGAGCGAGGCTAGGAGGATCAGATTTCTTGATATACCTCTTATAGATCCCAACCATCCTAAGCCAAAAAGATATAGGGAAGATCAATTTTGTCCTTATCATAGGATACCTGGGCATGACATTGAGGCTTACGTCAGGTTTAAGTACCAATTTGCAAAACATGATTGAGGTAGGAGAACTCAAAGTTGACAATCCACTAGCTCTTGATAACAAAGACATGGGCATATATAGAAACCCATTGCCCAATCATGAGGCCCCTCGAGAGCAAGAGGCCCAAGTCAATTAGTTTTGAGCTGACATACCTACCCATGGATGTGTTGGGATGTTTCAGATTGTTAACATAGCAATAAGGACTAGGTGGTATGGTCAAACATAACTGCATGTAGCTCCCATGAACATCCTAGCTACCCCTAGGAAAAGGTAAGACAACCTTCTAGGTCCACCAACGTGACCTATGGTAACTATTCAGAGTATATTGGAGAAAAACCTACAAACGACTCCAGCTAAGTTATCCATCTATGAGCTCATGCAATAGTCTCCAAAGCATAGGGAGACTCTAATGGAGATTTTAATAACAATTGAGCTTCAACCACAAGATGTGAATGCATTCACACACTTTGTGGGACAAGTGCAAGAATGCCAAGAACCTGTAATCCAATTCTATGATCATGAGATTAATACAGTTTTTGTTGCCTTACCAGACCCTCTGTTAAACATTGAAGTTCTCATCAATGACTTACCTTTCAAGAGGTTTTTTTTTGATACAGGTTCATCAATTAACATCATTACAACAACTACAATAGAGCACCTCATGATACCCAAGACCAATATCATTCCAAAAGCTTACACATTGAGAGCTTTTAATGATGTTTTATGCAATATTGTGGGAACGATAGTCCTACCCATCAAGGTGGGGTACAAGACCATCCTCATGATGTGTCATGTCTTGGAAGGAGCTATGCAATACATCCTCTTAGGGCATCCTTGGATAAGGGCCATGAAGTGTGTGCCTTCGATCTTGCACCAATGTGTCAAGTATGTGCACGAAAACAAAGTCTATGTGGTTCTGGTCGATGAAGAGCCTTTTAAATTCATCAATTAGGTGGACATTATGGGAGAATTCATGATCCCTTCTACTCACCTATACATGGCACCTTAATCCCCAACCACACAAGGGGATAAAAAAGACAAAGGGGTAATAAAAGACCCATGCACATCAACACCTCTTAATGGACTCAAAACAGTCAATGCTTCTACAATACCATCAACGTCAAAACCAAAAGATAATCAAAAGCCAAAGGTACCCTTAGTTCAGGAAGAAAGACCCAAATAAGTGCCAACTATAGCCATTGCTGAAATACCAAGTCCTATGGAAGAGGAAGATCCTCAAGATCAATATGAAGATAGTGATTATCACCCTGCTTTGCCAGTATCATCTGTGGGGTCATCCACGTCGCATGCATCAATACACTTGGAAAGTATAGGTATAGGAGAGTACCTTGTGCATAACATTACATTTACACCTATCATTGAGTATGCACAAGATATAGGGAGGCCTAAATACTTGAGGTCACTAGTAGGAATAGTGGTTCCACTTGGAATCCCTCCCAACCAAACCAATTTTGTCTATGTCGGCCTAGACTACACTCATAAGTCTTCATATATAGAAGAGTATGGTGACAAATTATTCATAGTCAATGTTCATTACCTCTCTAATCCTGATTTTTCTCTAAGTTACTTTGAGTGTTGCCATTGGCATGGCTATGGCCTTGGCATATAGAACAGGGGCATAGGCGGC
This sequence comes from Wollemia nobilis, assembly GCA_028583015.1. Taxonomy (NCBI): domain Eukaryota; kingdom Viridiplantae; phylum Streptophyta; class Pinopsida; order Araucariales; family Araucariaceae; genus Wollemia; species Wollemia nobilis. The sequence continues at coordinate 971,943 of JAQPPZ010016995.1, read as the reverse complement.
CCTATGAGCCACTATATCAGCTTCCCTTCGATAGATTTGGCTTAGGTTATTATAACAGGGGTCGAGATGACTCTCTTGCAGTAGCATTGGAGAGATTAAGCATAGTGTTGGGAGAAGACATTGATTTCATTCCTTATCACCCCTTAAGAATAGAAAAATTGAGCAAAAAACAAGTTGCCACGGTAAACATACCGCCTCCAAAAACTTATCATCCAAACACCTCAATTGATTCCACCCCAACAGGGTACAACTCATGGGATGAGGAGAATGGATATGAGGTAAGTGATGATGAGGCACAACTTGGATTAGCCTATCAGGGGCCTCACTATTTACAAATATTCACATAGTCCATCCACGATGAGAGTGGATATACATCAGATAAAGTGACTATGAATTAGGAGACTCAATAGAAAGAGCTTACTTAGGCCTAAGTCATCAACCCCTAAATTTGGGGCAAGAGACAAATGCAAAACAATTCTTCATAAGTGATGAAGAATATGAAGATGAAGCAGAGATGGCCTACTTGGGGCTAAGACATGAGCCCCTTGTATTAGGGTTGCATACCAATGCTAACTATTTCTGTATAAGTGATGATGAATTTGAGGATGAGATCGAGATGGATTATCTTGGACCTCACCACTTGCAGCAAGTCAACGAGCTGGTAGAGAGAGAGGTAGCACTTCATGCCATAGACCCTCATATCTGATTTTTGGTGAGACCTATTGACCTAGCTACCATTAATTAGATGGTCAACCCCTCTCCACCTACATTCAGAGAGAAGTTAGAGCCCAATGATCCTATTGTCTGCCCTGCTCATGGGTCAAATCTAGAAATTCCCATTCCTCCAAAACCTCATCATGAGTATGGAAGGGAAACCTCTGAGACCATGGGTTTCTTGTAAAACCCATTGTGATTCTTGCAGTTCTAGGCAACGCAAGAGTATGTCGTTATAGCTATGATGGTAAAGGATGTCCCCCAACAAGGTTTAGTAGATCACTCTTTGTTTAAATGTTTGGCATTGGGCATGGGGTAAATCACATGGTAGAAAACCTAGTTTGATGTATTATTTTATCTATGAGAACCATGGGTTGTGAGGTTTGGTGTTTACCACATATACACCACCATGATCTATAGGCAGCTTGGGTGATATAGTAGATTGCGTAAGTGTATGAATGTATACATATTTTGTGCTGGACGTTGTATTTTGTGGGATGAGGGACCCTAAGGAAGCCATGGTATCTAAAAAATGGTTTTATGAGTGTGGAGCAGCTTCGAGGTAATACCATTCATATTGGGATAGGAGTTTTTGGGAGATCTTCTTGTATTGTTGGAGAACTAGGCAATTGCATAGCCAAAGTTCCTGCACTTGATTGACTATCAAAAGTGAATCGCCTATTATGTGGAGGTGGTTGATATGCATAGAGTGTGTGTGTGTTTCAGTCCTAGGACTAGGGCTTCATACTCGGTGTTATTGGTACAAGGGAAATCAAGTTTGAATGAAAATGGGAGTGGTTCTCCTTCAGGTGTAAAGAAGACAATGCATGCACCCCCAACGTGGAGACACCTAGACCCATAAAAGAACATGGTGAGGTCAACCATGAATTTTGGTTTGACGTATTCCTTATATTCTATTATGTGGAATTAGAGTCATCGGGGAGTTGAATGAGTAGGGGTTTATTGTCAGTTAGAGGATATTCAACCAGTTGGTCAGCAATGAATTGCCTTTGATAGACTTTTGAGATACGAATTCTAAGTCAAACTCAGTTAGAAGCATAATCCATTTGGTTGTGTGTGAGTTGTGATAACTTTTGTTCATCATGTACTGAAGGGGATTGTCTCGAGCGATGACAAAAGTTTTGTGGTTTAACATGTAGTGTCTTAAATTTTGGGTGACAAATACTACTGCTAGGCATAGCTTCTCCATGTATCTATATCTCATTTCATAACTAATTAGTGTGTGGCTGATGTAGTATATAGCCTACTCTTTGTCGAGAGCATTCTTTTGAGCTAGGAGTGTACCTAGCACAAGTTATGTGGTTGAGATGTATGGATTCAGTGGTATTTGTGGATGTAGTGGTGACATGACTGACAACAATGTAAGATAAGTTTTGATAGTATCAAATGCGGCTTGATAGTTTTCATCCCATTTAAAGTGTACTCCTTTTTGTAGGAGATGATTGAATAGTTGGCATTTATCTGATAATTATGCTATAAATCTATGAATAGAGGTAATCTTGCCCTGGAGGCTGTGCAATTGCTTTAAGGTTGTAGGAGGAGGCATCTCGATGATGGCTTTCACCTTACTATGATCGACTTCAATGCCTCATTGGGAGACAATGAATCCTAGTATTTTTCCTTATGTAACACCGAACACACACTTTTTTGGATTGAGGCGCACATTGTGTTCTAGTAGTCGATCAAAAATCTGACGAAGATCTTCGAGATGGTCAACACATTTCTTTGATTTGGCTATAAGATCATCTACATAGTCTTCCACATTTTTGTGCATCATATCATGAAATATGTAGGACATACCTTGTTGATAGGTTTCCCTAGTGTTTTTAAGGCCAAAGAGCATTATCATGTAGCAAAATGTCCCCCACGGTGTTGTGAAGGAAGTTTTGTGTTGATCGGCTGGGTTGATCCTAATTTTATTATATCCAAAAAATCCATCCATGAGGTAAATCATCTCATGACCTACGATGGAGTCAATGAGGTAGTCAATGTTGGGTAAAGGGAAGTTGTCTTTGGGACAAGCTTTGTTTAGGTTATGAAACAAACACTACTATGACAGGGTCAAGTTTTGGCATGTCTTTGTAAGACCATGCAAACACTTTTATATACTTGTGCAGGAAGTTGGTGAAGGCGATGCGCTCCTCGGGTGAGAGGCTAGTAGCTAATTTAAGGATGTATGGATTCTATGGATCGTCACCAATGTCAAAATCAATTGTGTCCTTGATGAGCATGTGAGATCTATCACGCAACTATTCAGGGATAGGAATGAGATTGAAATCATCAATGGCCTCACTGAACTCGTACTCATCATCTATGTAAATGACTGTGTGGTGGACTTGAGGGGTTTGGGATGACGTAGATGAGGAAGGGGCATTTGCTACCCATAATATGTGAGGAGAGAGAAGAAAGTATCTAGGTGCTAGTATGTGTGAGACGTGCACTAGATCAATAAAGTTTGGGTTTGGGGTATCGTCTCGAATGCGTTGGTGGCTATAACGGAGGGGAGAATGCAATTCTAGCTCAACCATGTTAATAGATGCTCTAGGTGAAGTAGGTGGTATAGAATCTAGTGATGGAAGTTGGATAGGTTATGCACATCCTAAGAGGCTCAAGAGAGGTTGTAGGATGACTAGTGGTGAACAACGATGAGAGGTTGCTCTCTATAACTATCTATACATAGGTAGGAATACAAGCAGGTGTATCGATGCTAGGTTAGGTGAAACAAGGTCCGGATCTATCAGTGGTGGATCAAGTGTGAGTGTGTTTGGATCTACTAGTGGTGTAGCCAGGGATAAGGTAGCAAAGTTTTCTACCAATATCTTAACATCACAAAACAAGGAGGTATCAAGCGTAGGCAATTATTAGAAGTCATAAGGTATGGTCATGGTTGATGTGGGCGAAGGCATATCTTCTAGCATGTCCATATCAATGTATTCTTCTAAGGTATGTGTTGGACGTGGAGGGGGATGTAGAGAGAAATATCGGATCTCATATTCTAATGTATAGACGATGATTGGATGATAACCTAGGTTAGTTTTGTCAGTAGGTTATTGGATACGAGGGTTAATGGGTGTACATAAGCCTTGCTCATAATGACCTAACCCAAACCCATGTCAATGAAAGCATTGTAGATAGCATAAGGTAAATTGAGGGTTGTCTAGGTGTGTAATTGCATCACCAGAGCTAGATTTTTGTGGTGAAGAATTTGGTGAGGGGATCAAAGAGTCTACTTTCATATACACAAATATGGTGTGGTTTTTGGGATATTCTAACTGTATGACAGTTTTGATAGTCAACACCAAGACTGAGGGATGGTAAAAATCTTGGGTAGATTGGATAGGGATGTCACATACATGGGTGTCACGTACGTTATAGTCTCCTAGGCCATTGTTTGTCATGAAGATGGATATGCATGGTGTGGCATGCTCTGGTGATTGGGGTGGTGTATATGAATCATATGATGAAGGATAAAGTTAGGATTCTCTAAAGGTAGTAGTTGAAGGGTGTGGAGGTTCATCTGAACTATGTGTTGGTTGTTCGGGTTCATGATGTTCAGTTGTTGTGGCTTGAATAGGCTGTTTGTTCTGCATGGGGGATGACATCGATGGAGGTGTAAGGATGCGTGGAGACATAAATGTCTTATGTTTCAGTCATAATGGAAGAGGCAGTGTCTACGATGTAGGAATGATAGGGGATTCCATATGCAAGGGTGGAGGATGTAATGTAGTCGATTGTGTGATTGGTGGAAATGGTGGTGTTGAGTGGTATTTTCACCCGATTGTGAAAGTACAACTCACCTTTAGGATTTGGGTTCTAAATCCTCTCTTGCAAAGAAATCAAACAAATGACTTCTCCAAGGTCTCCGCTATATTAGCATTTGCATATGTGTATTAGTAATCTCAAATAAAAGATATTCAACTTAAATGCTTGGAACACCTTAGTGATTGCAAGTAACTGTTAACAAGGGGCACTGTGGTTTATTTCACCATGAAACTTTAGTGATTGTTCATTGAACCCGGATAAAGCAAATGTGATTTGGACCATGCTGTAACTTCAAAGTGGAAATTGATGAAATGCCATAAATAGTGGAACTATTTTTTTGTATTTTTGACATTTTTAACTTTTTATTTTAATGTCTGCAAATTAAAACAAAATAACAGTTTCTAAAAAAAATGCAGAAAAATGAAAATAAAATGCAGAAAACAAACTGAAAATAAAAATGCACTCAGTATGATGCTATCCTGTTCGGGAAAAACCGAAGATGTGAGGTTTCCATGCATGCAACCTAACCTATTGGACCTGCAAAACATGCACAATCCCCATAGACTAAGTGCTGGTTCCTAGGATAAAAAATAAAATTCAGATTTTGAATATTCACCTAATGTAACCCACAAAGTGGCATCTACATTATCTATAAATCTGAAATTTGAAAAAAAATGAAAGAATAAACATTAAATCCATAGCATGCACAGAAGATCTCCTTCTTTCTTGCCCACAAGATGCAAATTTCTGAATACTTCTGCATTAAAAATATGTCATGTTACAATAGTAGAATCTCTGGTTTTTCCAAACCAGTCTGTGGAAGAGAAACAACTCAAACAGCAGGCCCAGAATAGCCTATCAACTTCAGCTCTGCAACCCTGTTCGCAGCAGTTTCTAACCCTTGCATCTGTCCTCGGCCTTTGATTTTAAACCTTCTAGGAATGCTCTCTATTTTTCCCTGTGATGCTTTGCTTCATCTCCCAGATCACTTCGTTTCACCTTCCTGCCTTTTCATTGCTTTTGACTTTATGCTCAACATCAAGATGCTTGATCTTCTCTATGAACTGTAATGCTTCTGTAGCCCTTACACCTATATGCCACGTGTTCCATGTTTCTCTGCATGTTCCATAATGGCCCCCTGTAAATCATGACCAAAAATAGCATGTCACGATATCACGACATTTTTTTGCATGCAACTTTGCTCTTCTACCTGTATCGTGAAAATGAGACATGTCGCGATATCGTGACACTTTCTAACTGCAGCTTTTTCCCTCTACCTACACTGCCAAAACAAGACATGTCACAAAATTGTGATGTTTTTCGACCAACAGCCTTGTCCGCCACCATGCACAGCGAAAATAAGACATGTTGCGAAATCGCGACATTTTCCTATATGCAGCCTTGTCAGCCTTCATGCACAACGAAAATAAGACATGTCACGAAATCATGACAATTTTTTGTCAACGGGCCGCGTAAATGCAACCTGTCATGAAATCGTGACATTTTTCTATTTCGGGTTGTCTCGCTACAACTTGTCACAAATTCGCAATGTTTTTCTCTTTTGGGCCTCAAGGATGCAACCTATCGAGAAATTGTGACATTTTTCTCTTTCACTGTGTTTTGTTGTACCTGGCCATGAAAACACATGTCGTGAAATCGTGACACTTTTTCATTTTGTACCATCTCACGGTTTTCTATTGCAAAATCGTGACACCCTTTTCATTTGGCATCATCTCACGGTTTCCTGTCGTGAAATCATGATGCTTTTCTATCCTGTACCATCTCGCTATTTCCTATTGTGAAATCGTGACGCTTTTCATATTCACCCTTCATCTCGTCTTTAGGTCACAAAATGGTGACATGTCGCGACATCGTGACAACTTTTCATTCTGTACACTTTGGCTGCTTTCTGTCACGAAATCATGACGCTTTTCATCTTCACCCTTCATCTCGTCTTCAAGTCGCAAAATGGCAACATGTCACGATATTGCAACAACTTTTGCATTTACTCTTCTCTTGCTGCTTTCGATCGTGATTTCATGAAATGTCGCGATATCACGACAATTTTCAATTCATGATGCATTCTGCTGCTCCTAGCCGCGAAAACTTGACATGTCGCGAAATCACGACAATTCTCCATTTTACTGCATTTTGTTACCCTGGCCACAAAAATTCGACATTTCATGAAATCACGACACCTTTTCCGTTCCACTACATTGCGCTTGTTTGAGCCACGAAAACGTGACATGTCGCGATATCATGAAATTTTTCATTCAGCTGTACTTTTGCTATTTTGAACCACGAAAATGCGACATGTCGTGATATCGCAACACCTTTTCATTTTCGGCCGCGACGGAGCAACACGTCGTGAAATCGTGACAACTTTTCTTTTCTAGCCGCAACGGAGCAACATGTCGCGATATCACGACAAATTTTCATTTCTGGTCGCGACGGAGCAACACGTCATGAAATCGTGACAACTTTTATTTTTTGATCATGACAGAGCAACACATCACAAAATCGTGACAAATTTTCATTTCTAGCCATGACGGAGCGACATGTCACGATATCGCGACACTTTTTCATTTTTTTGCTATTTTCCTTTGATATTTTGCATCTGGGCCACTGCAATTTTCTTTGGAAAGCATGTAAAAAAATGTGGGTCCCCAATTTTGGGGTGTGTTGTGGATCAGCCACAACAAATGGCGACTCTACTGTCAAATGCTCCTAAGCATTTTGGTGAGAACCCAACCTAAAATACACAAGCTTAGATACAGGTGTCAGCACATTAAAGATAAACAAATACCAATAGATCAGAAATACATGAAACATCAGAATCATTAAGTATCAGCTCAGTGTGTGCAATGAGTTTTCATTCCCTATCACTTGAAATTGATCATCATTCCATTGTCAGTTTCACTTATGATTTGTATGCAAGGCCATAAATGATTTGTGCAGGACTTGATGTATGATGGAGATGCTATAGATATAACAACCTTCTTTACAAAGGCCCAAACCTTATAATATCATGAACAAACATATTAAAGTTGTCAAACCCTCTTAGGACCAAATATATGTATACTGAATTAATTTACTAGATCCCAAAGTTGGTTATGTGTCACTACCATCTTGAACCCATGTGCAAGTGTGAGTGAAATCAGAACTTTGGGGAATAGGATTCCCAACCTAAGCGAGATGGGAATTTAACCCTATCCTTACTATTCTGATTTGGAGTTCATTACCTCATCTTGAACAAAATAATTTAACCTGTTATGGATGAAATGGTCAGGCTAGTCTATCCATATGAGCAATCAGTGGTCTTGCTTTTAGACAAGACATGTTGCCACGCATGAGCATACTTAACCCCATAATCCCTTGTTTGGCTTCATTCATTTTTTTTCTTTTATTTCTTGGACCTTTGGGATGACTACCCATCCTTGCTAGGGACATGTAGTACGATCCTTCCAATCCAATATTGAGGTGAAAATGGAAAATATTATCTTTTATCTCTTGGACCTTGGGGATGACTACCCATCCTTTGCAGAGGACACGTAGTACGATCCTTCCAATCCAAGATTGAGATGAAATGGGAAAAATTAGTTTTACTTTTATTGCTTGGACCTTTGGGATGACTACCCATCCTTTGCAGAGGACATATAGTATGATCCTTCCAATCCAAGCTTTATGATGAAATGGGAAAAATGGAAGCTTTGGGGAATCATATTCTCAACCTATGCGAGATGAGAATTATGTCCTATCCTTACTACTCCATGTAGGTCAAATCAGAGCTTTGGGGAGTTGGATCCTCAACCTAGGCTCGATGAGGATTTAATCCTATCCTTACTACTCTGGTTTTAGACTTTAAGATTGATGGAAGTGGTAAAAACCATTGTTTTAAGGATTATGTTGCATGATAGGACAGACATGAAATATTCTTTTCACCTCACCTTTTCATCCAAGTATGGTTTTGACCATTTTTCTCAAGATTATTTTTAATGTGCATGGAATGTGCTTGGTTCAAGATAGTTTGGGCATCAGTTCCCAACCTTAGTATCCTTTTAATATATGTTATGTAATAAACCTAAGAGGATTTGACACCTTCTTAATGATTGCACATAAAATGAAAATGTACCTGAGATGACATGTATATGCAATGAGGAATGTGACATGAGATATGAATGCACTGCTTCTTTTGGAATATATCATCTACTTTCCCATAATGTGCAAAACTGACAACTTCATGCATCACAAGATTCAAACAATATTATTTAAATGTTTGTGTTACTTGTGGAGCTTTCTACAACACAATTCCAATGTTTCATATTTCCCTGATCTAAAGCATAAACAACTTTTTCATCATTTTTTTTTTTAGACAAACCAAACATGTCAAATAAACACACAACTTTAAATCATGATTAAACTAACAATCCCAAAAATGAAACTTGAAAAAAACACAAACCCAAAACCAAAACCAAAATCTATATACAAATGTACAATATGGTACAAGATGAAGCAAAGCTTGGACTATCACTTTCCCGGATCCCAAACATGATTAGAACATTTCAAAAGACATATGACACAATATGTATGCCAAATTTTGTAGGAATCCAACAATAATAAGATCAAACCAAGCAATGCAACAAATTTCAACTTGCCACGCTCACCATACCAATTTTATTTAGTTCTATTACCAACACCATAGGTGAGATTCAAATAAAATTGATTAGACAATGGTTGGTATTCAATTTTGTCTTGTCTATTCTTTAAATTGCAAGTTTCATCATTCCATTCATGATTTAGAAGTAGGCTTTCTTTATCTAAAATGAAACTTTGTAAGTAAGAGCCTATTTCTAAACATTTTAAAGCCAATTCATCTTCCAAGTTTGTAGGCCAATCAAACTTGTGTAACAGTTTGCAAGCATCTAGGATATTTACTAAATTAGGATCATTAACAGTTTTTACCCTAGATTCAATTAGCAATTGTTGATGAATTTGATTTAACAATTCAAGTGCATCAAATTCTTTTCCATTCATTAAAACAATGTTATTAAAGGTGTGATTAAAAATTATACCTTGTTTTTCATTTACCTTTAACGACATTTCACCATAAGCATCATTCAAATTCAAAACATGGTCATGCAAATTTTCACCTAAATCTTGGATGTTTGAACACAAAAGGTTAGATTCTAACTTTTGAACATTTTTATTTACCAAAATTTGATGGGGATTTGCAATTCCCTCTTTTACCTCATGGTCTTCATACTTTTCATTGATTACTTGTTCATTAAACATACCAAAATTGGGCACCCAATTGAAAACATGCCCATCCTTTTCAACCCTCAAATGTTTTTGGTCAAAGTGTATGTCAAGTAATCTGTTTTGATGATCACTTATTCGAGTTGCTTCCAATTGATCAATCTCTTTGTCATTTGGTTCTAATTCTTTTTTCACTATCCATGGTATCTCTTCATGTGAGGCAGAAGTTTCAACATCCTGCATATCAAGTGAAATATGAGTTTCATCTATGGGGGTGTGAGAAAAAAATGCATTATCATATCTCCCCCAACCATTATAAAAATTATCTTCCAAACTTGTGGGATGAAACTCCATGGCATTTGTGACATGATCTTTTGATTCATTCATCAATTCACTTTCTTCTTTGTCCTTGGTAATAGGATCATTATAATCTTCCAAAATTTGATGAGATTTGAAACTCTCTTCCAAAACATCCTCAAATTGTACAGGAGTTGTAAAGTCTTCCTTTGAGTAGGCGATTATGTTGTCCTGTATATCAATTGGCACACAAGCTTCATTAGCAGTTTTGGAGTGAGTGAAGTCTTCCCACTTCTTCCAAGCATCATAATAATCATCTTTCAAAATCAAGTGGTGAAACTCCATCATGTCTTCAAATTCATTTATTGGTTTTTATCCAATTTCATCTTCACCTTCCTTAGATGGTTCAATTATTTCCAAAAGTGGGTCGTTTCTTGAATTCAAATTTGTAAGGCCATCATAATCCAAATTAGTAACCCATGATTCAATTTTATCATAATTTGGAGGGTGAAGAATTTCTTGATCTTTAATTTTACACATCTCATCAATAGTATCTTCCAAGAATAAGTGGTGAAATTCTATCATATCTTCAAATTTATTTATTTATTTTATTTCAATTTCACTTTCAACCACTTCATTCAATTCTATGGTGGGTTCCGTCCTATCACATATATCGAACATTGTTGAATTTAGAACCCCTTCATCCGAATAATCATGTATCTCTATGAATGAGATCATTTCTGCATAATATTCACTAGCGGATGTTGGTTTAGCACTTTGCACCTCCCCTTGGACTACATCTAAGGTGGTTGTAAGATTTGGATATTCAAATTCATCCCCTTGATCATTTACCTTAGATATCATTAGAGTGGAGGGTGCTATATTTGGTGGTTGGTATAGGTTGGCATCACTAACTCCAAAATAACCATCTCTCATGTGAACATGTTGTGCCTTTTCTTCTTCAAGACCTTGTCGTTCTATCTCTTCTAAGATCTCATGGATTTTCTCTAGAGACAAACCACTCAGTTTTTCCTCAATGAGTGAAGCAAGTGTGGGGTGTATGGCTCCCAAGTATACTTATATGGCTTCCTCTTCTAATGTGTTAAAATTTTCCCACATTTGGGAGTGCAACTCACGAAATCTTCCATTGAATTGACTCAAGGATTCATTAGGGTCCTTACATATGGAGGTAAACTAATTTTTCAAGATTTCTAAGTCAACCTGATTACCAAAATGATAAAGATAGGCTGCTTCTAGTTGTATCCAAGAAGTCCTAACCTCCATGGGTAGTTGGATGTACCAAAAGAATGGCTTATCATCCAAAATGTATGCAAATATCCTACAAGCCACCTCCTCATATAAAATCTGGAATCGACATAATGTATCCTTGTAGACGTGCAGTTTTTGCAAGTATCCTAGTGGTACATCTTGATTAAAACATTGTAGAAACTCTAATATTTTTTTAGGAATTTGATAGGGTACCACAGGTATAGACAAACCCTTATAATGATCCTCCATTATTAATACCATTCTTTCTCTTAGAGACATCATTTCAGCTCTCAGGGATACCATTTGCTCCTCAAGTGTTGCCATTAGTGAAACTCAAAATGTAATTTTAGAACCAAATCTATTGAATATTCAACCTGCAATATATATATATATATATAAAAATCAAGTTAGCATCAACTAAGAGATGTATTTATTAAAATCAAATGAAAGTAACTGTATGGAAACAACACTTCATTTGTCAAGACCAAAAGTTTCAAAATTAAATCAAATCACTTTATTTTTGTATGACCAATCAGAATATACAGCATACCTGAATTGCTTAAAATAGAAAAGTAAACCAATTCAGGCCGTCCTTTTAACAATCTACTGAGTGTTAGAGGACTAAAGCATACAAAAATTTAAATTTAAATCACATTAAAATAAACCCGTTCAGGCCCTCCTTCTAGCACCAATCTGTTGAGTGGTATTTTCACCCAGTTGTGAAAGTACAACTCACCTTTAGGATTTGGGTTCTAAATCCTCTCTTGCAAAGAAATCAAACAAATAACTTCTCCAAGGTCTCCGCTATATTAGCATTTGCATATATGTATTAGTAATCTCAAATAAAAGATATTCAATTTAAATGCTTGGAACACCTTAGTGATTGCAAGTAACTGTTAACAAGGGGCACTGTGGTTTATTTCACCATGAAACTTTAGTGATTGTTCATTGAACCCGGATAAAGCAAATGTGATTTGGACCATGTTGTAACTTCAAAGTGGAAATTGATGAAATGCCATAAATAGTGGAACTATTTTTTGTATTTTTTTGACATTTTTAACTTTTTATTTTAATGTCTGCAAATTAAAACAAAATAACAGTTTCTAAAAAAAATGCAAAAAAATGAAAATAAAATGCAGAAAACAAACTGAAAATAAAAATGCACTCAGTATGATGCTATCCTGTTTGGGAAAAACCAAAGATGTGAGGTTTCCATGCATGCAACCTAACCTATTGGACCTGCAAAACATGCACAATACCCATAGACTAAGTGCTGGTTCCTAGGATACGAAATAAAATTCAGATTTTGAATATTCGCCTAATGTAACCCACAAAGTGGCATCTACATTATCTATAAATCCAAAATCTAAAAAAAAATGAAAGAATAAACATTAAATCCATAACATGCATAGAATATATCCTTCTTTCTTTCCCACAAGATGCAAATTTCTGAATACTTATGCATTAAAAATATGTCATGTTATAATAGCAAAATCTCAGGTTTTTCCAAACCAGTCTATGGAAGAGAAACAACTCAAACAGCAGGCCCAGAATAGCCTATCAACTTCAGCTCTGCAACCCTATTCGCAGCGGTTTTTGACCCTTGCATATGTCCTCAGCCTTTGCTTTTAAAACTTCTGGGAATGCTCTATGTTTCGCCCTGTGACGCTTCGCTTCATATCCCAGATCACTTTGTTTCACCTTCCTGCCTTTTTGTTGCTTTTGACTTTATGCTCAACATCGAGACGCTTGATCTTCTCTGTGAACTGTAATGCTTTTGTAGCCCTTACACCTGTATGCCACGTGTTCCACATTTTTCTACATTTTCCATAATGGCCCCCTGTAAATCACGACCAAAAATAGCATGTTGCGATATCACGACATTTTTCTGCATGCAGCTTTGCTCTTCTACCTGTATCGCAAAAATGAGACATGTCGCGATATCGCGACACTTTCTAACTGCAACTTTGTCCGTCTACCTGCACTGCAAAAAGAAGACATGTCGTGAAATCATGATGTTTTTTGACCAATAGCCTTGTCCGCCACCATGCACAACAAAAATAAGACATGTCGCAAAATCACGACATTTTCCTATATGCAGCCGTGTCAGCCTTCATGCACAGCGAAAATAAGACATGTCGTGAAATCGTGACAATTTTTTGTCAACGGGCTATGCAAATGCAACCTATCGTGAAATCATGACGTTTTTCTATTTCGGGCTGTCTCGTTGCAACTTGTCGTGAAATCGCGACGTTTTTCTCTTTCGGGCCTCGAGGATGCAACCTATCGCGAAATCATGACATTTTTCTCTTTCGCTGTGTTTTGCTGTACCTGGCCACAAAAACGTGAAATGTCATGAAATTGTGACACTTTTTAATTTCATACCATCTTGCAGTTTTCTATCGCAAAATCGTGACACCCTTTTCATTTGGCATCATCTCACGGTTTCCTGTCACAAAATTGTGACGCTTTTCTATCCCGTACCATCTCGTTGTTTCCTATCACGAAATCATGACACTTTTCATCTTTGCCCTTCATCTCGTATTCAGGTCGTGAAATGGTGACATGCCACGATATCGAGACAACTTTTCATTCTGTACACTTTGGCTGCTTTCTGTCGCGAAATCGTGACGCTTTTCATCTTTGCCCTTCATCTCGTCTTCAGGTCGCGAAATGGCGACATGTCGCGATATCGCGACAACTTCTGCATTGACTCTTCTCTTGCTGCTTTCGACCACGATTTCATGACATGTCGCGATATCGTGACAATTTTTAATTCATGATGCATTCTGCTGCTCCTAGCCGTGAAAACTTGACATGTCACAAAATCGCGACAATTCTCCATTTTGCTACATTTCGTTACCCTGGCCACAAAAATGCGACATGTCACGAAATCACGAAACCTTTTCCATTCCACTACATTTCACTTGTTTGAGCCATGAAAACGTGACATGTCATGATATCGCAACATTTTTCATTCGGCTGTACTTTTGCTATTTTGAACCGTGAAAACGTGAGATGTCGCGATATCGCGACACCTTTTTATTTTCGGCCACGATGGAGCAACACGTCGCAAAATCGTGACAACTTTTCTTTTCTAGCCGCGACGGAGCAACATGTTGCGATATCATGACAACTTTTCATTTCTGGTCGCAACGGAGCAACACGTCGCGAAATCGTGACAACTTTTCTTTTCTGACCACGACAGAGCAACACATCACGAAATCGTGACAACTTTCATTTCTAGCCGCGACGGAGTGACATGTTGTGATATCGCGACACTTTTTCATTTTTTTGCTATTTTCCTTTGATATTTTGCATCTAGGTCACTGCAGTTTTCTTTGGAAAGCATGTAAAAAAAGGTGGGTCCCCAATTTTGAGGTGTGTTGTGGATCAGCCACAACAGGTGGTTACGACACCATGGGTTGAAACTTGAATGATAGAAGTTGGGAGGATTGTGAAGGCCATAAGAATGGTGGTTTGGAAGGCATGGTATAAGTTTTAGGTCCCCCAATAGACAATGCTAATGGTGTAGATATCGAGGCTTGTGTTTTTGATGAACATTGGGATGTTGGGGTGGAAATTGGGGAGGATATCGATGTTCCTACTGATTGGTGAGAAGATACAAGGAACAATTGAGAAGATGAGAATGAAGGCACAGTGGGAAGATCTATGATATTACATAACTTAAAGGGGTCTCCATCAACTGGGACAAAGTGAATAAGTACATTGTGAACATACTTGAGGCAATGATGCAATGTGGATGGGACACATTGCATGTCTCTGATCCAACGGTGACCAAGGAGAATATTGTATTACATTTCTCCTTGAATTATGTGAAAGAGTATGGGGATCGTACAGATGCCTACGCAAATGGGCAGAACTATGGATCCTACGGTAGACCTCATGGAATAATCGAAAGCATGTAGGTCTAGGGAAGGTGTTGTGAAATGTGCTGGAGGTAGGTGTAGGTGATGTAGGGTTGCTATGGATATGATACTGATGGATGAGCCCATGTCAACGAGTACCCATTTGTAGGTAATATCATTGATATTAGCTTATATATGGAAGGGAGGGGAAGCTCATTCACCAACGAGTTTCTTTATCTCATGGTCATGGAAACTAATTGAAGGTTGAAGGAATCATGGGATGTACCCTACAAAATTGACAAAAGCATTTATGTCATGCGTCTCTAAGTCAATAGAACGTAGGATGTCATTCAACACATTATGATGGGGTTGATACTGTTGTAGGAGGTTGGAGATGGATAACTAAGCAGGGGCATCACGTAGCTGATGGGTTAGACTAACATAGATGGTAATCATTTTTTGAGGTGGTGGTGGTATGGTATTAAGCATTTGGGGTGTTTTTAGGGACATAAACTAGATAGGGGGAGAAACAATAGGTGTTGTCTAGCATGACGGGTACCATTGGTTTCTCACAGTAAAGTTGATCATGCCTACTACTCCAAGTTATGGAGGATCACACTAGACATTGTTGACTTGGTGAGGTGGCACTGGGGAATTGTTTGGAGGTCTAGGGGGATTGGGTCCTTTGTGATCCGATAGAAGGTTTTGGAAAATTCCTAGGTTTTTCTTTTGCGGGGCTAGAGGGTTTGCTACCTGAATAGTGCCCCTATCGATTAGGTCTTGAACTTACCCCTAAAAGGAGCAACACGAATCGATATTATGGCCATGCTGCCTATGAAAGGGATAGAAGAGCCGCTCATTATAGTCATGATATTTAGGTGAATTTGGATCTAATGGGTGGATATCAGGTAGAACAAAATGGTTACCCTCATACAATCTATGGAACAGGGCTGGTAATGGTTATGATAAGGGTGTAAAGTTATGCAATGGATCCTATGGGTGCATGTTGCACAATTTTTGTGGTCGAGGTGGGGTAAGTGCATTAGCTTGAAGTGCTTGTGATTGCGGTGTATATGGTGGAGGATTCAGTACTAGTTCTAGGGTAGCAGTTGTGACTTGGTTGGTTTGTTATGGTCATGGGTAAGGTTGATTCAATGTGGGTCTATTGAAGTGAAATTTGGAGTTATAGTTGGATTTGGCTCTCAACTTAATCTTCCCAGACTGGACCTTAATATCTTTGATCACTTTTGCTTGTGAGATAGCATCTTCAAAAGTATTACTTTGGTGAAGTTGGAGGGATGTGGAAATGTTTTTGTGGTAGCTCTTGGAAAATAGTATCACAAGCTCTGAAGTGGGGAGGGTATAGGTGAGATCATGGATAATAACTCTCCATCTGGAAAAAAACTCAGTAATGGGTTCATCATCCACCCATCGTAAGGCGTAGACATCAAAAAATGTGGTATTTTTCTAGATGTTGATGGAAAAGTGCTCTAATAAGGAATTGACCAGCTGATCAAAGGTTTATAGGATATGGTGTTGTAGCATGTTGTACCAATCTAGTGCTGGCCTAGTGAGGGAGAGGGATAAGGTATGCAACATAAGAGGGTTACTACTGTGAAGCTGGTAGCACGATGAGTGGTAGTTGCTCACATGTTCTTTGGGATCTTCCTTACCTCTATACTTATCAAATTTTGGTATTTCAAAATGATAGGGATAAGGAGGGATAGGTACTGATGGATGAACTAGATCGTTGCATAGTTCATCATAGCAAGGATTTTGTGGCCCGTAGCTAGAGGTGCGTAGGTTCAACATTTTGACTTCATCTCGCAAGAGTTGAAGTTCGGGTGTCATAGGAGTCAAGGAATGAGCTATGGTAGGCTGACCTTGTGGATGTGGTGGATATTCGTATTGTTATTCTTCAAAATACTTTGGGGAATACTATTATGCCTAATCATGATAAGGCGGGTACTAGGCGATATGTGTTGTCATGTCTATGAGCACACTAGGTTTTGGGGTAAGTGTCTGTTGAGGATAATAGTACCGTGACTGAGCAACATTCGTTTTTGGCATGGGTACTTGTTGGTTTGGAGCTTGATGTACTAGTTGGACCATGGGTGGCGATGACCAAACTGGAGGAGGCATAAAGAAGCTAGGTGTAGCTGGTGGTAGTGTAGGTGTCGGTGCTACTGATACTAGGGGTGGTCGAGACAAGGTATCAAAAGACGAGATCTATTTTTGCCCTAGCGAGTAGGAAGTAGGGAAGGTAAACTATGTGGAATATTTTGGTTGAGTTGGTGGATAAGCTGCAGGTGTCGGTCCATAGGTAGGATGGAGATTGGTAGTGGGAGCCTAAAAAGGAATATGTGGTGGTAAGAGTGAACTAACTAGAGGAAGGGGGAGGCCATTCATCCATAGAGCGTGATTGCTCACGCGCCCTACTACGGGTGATCACAGGCATAGTAGCATGTGTAAAAGGGGTTTTTAAGAATAAACCCTATGTTATGTACACTCACATGTGTCTAATGTAAGTTTGAAGTAAGTGGTGTGTTGTGTGTAGCAAAATAGTATATAGTACAATGTGTTGAGACTAGTCTGTGATCATGCAAACAACAGTAGACCAGAATCAATTCTAAATGCTAAAAAAGTAAAAGTGTTTTGTTTATTTTGTGTGTTGTAATGTTGATACTCCCTATGTAGAATCACGGGTAATGGAGTGAATACTCTAGCAAATCAAGAATTACATCAATAACAAACCTCATGCAACACCCAAAGATGCACAGGATAGAATGGTACTGCAACATGCGAATGGTGACCTGTATGGAAGGTGAAGTAAAATGATATCCTGAAGGGGTGGAACTCACTATGCTGAAGCAAGTCCACTAAATCCTCTCACAAAAAGAGGTGGTAATGTCTACGATGTGCTAGGCATGGTCAACAACCCCATGTGTTCGCTTCACCCTCGATCAGGCTTAGTCAATAACGACAATTATCATATCCACAAATTATATTAGCCTTGTGGACTAAGGTATCTAATACTATCCCACTCCGCAGTTAATCGTTGGTGATGAAATCTAGGGCCCAGTCACAAAAATAGAGGATTTTTTGGTGATGAAATCTAGAAAACCACTTGTATGTCTACTAGGTGTCTAGGGGGGTGAGCTAATAGAGAGTGCAACTCGATCCACACTAGTCTTGAGTGATGGATTGGGGATGAAGTCCAATCTCACCACTTATTTAAATACCACGTGAGTGTGTGTGGGTTTGTGTTTTACTAACGATGTATGCAAGGTAAGAGACTAACTAATTTCCTTTTCAAAAGAAAACTAATCCTAATGCCTTGTCAAAAGCAAATGATTAGCTAGCTTACAATATTTGTAAATAAATGGTCTAGCCTAAATTCCTTTGTGAAATAAACTAATCTACTTTGCAAAACATAGAAACATGCAATCCAAATGTGTGTGGAGTAAAGGGGATTAGAAAACCCTAACTTGAAATTTCATAAACAAGGTCAAAATGGGTCATATAATATACAGCTAGAAAGCTTTATTCGAGCCTAATCCAATGGTATAGGATTTAGGAAATTTGGAGGGGATTTGTTTAGGTAAAATTAAACTCAAATATGACCTTACTTTTCTAGGAGGAAAACTAAGGAAAATGACTCATCTTAATGGGTCAAATTTTCATGTCTACATTTTGCCCCCTCTTTGGTGTATTTATGAGCAATAAATGCATCAAAGAAAGGTGTAGACACTTGATTAGAAGTGATAATGATTAACAATGGTAAAAAAAAGAATTAGATGATTTAGAATGAATGGTTCATGGGAAATTGATGTTTTAGAAAAATGATTACTATTTTACTGGCTAGGATGTCCCCTCGAGTTTCATTAGGAATGCAATATTCCTGATGGAACTCGAAATGACTGACATAAGAGAAAAGTGGAAAATATAAAAGAATGGTGGAGCAATAAAGAGAAATGTCACTTAACATGCACGAGTGGAATTTGTGTGGAGAGACAATGATAAAGTAGCTGGGAGGATCTAGATAAGTGGTAAATTGCTTTATGTGTAATTTTTTTGTTTTTTTGTTGATGTATGTTGTAAATGATCTAAATGGTAATGCATGTGATTCTGTTGATTTTGATGCATGTTTTGAATGGTCTAAATACCATACTTAATTTTTATCTATGTTATGCAAATACAAAATAACTTTGTTGATTTTTATAATCTTACAAAATAATGCTTGTAGTCATGTTTTTATTTTTAATGTACTTTTTATTATGTTTAATCAAGATACCATTGTAGGAGAGTGAAGTGTGATTTGATCTAATTGATATATTGTAATATAGTGTGATTGACTTGTTTGTAGAAGAAAGTTTTATTGGGAAATATACCCTTATAATTTTGATCAATCAAAAATATACCTCAAGGATGTATGATTGTCTATGACTATTTATGGAGGTTTCCCCTCACGTTGGTCATGAAGCAGATCTTGTGTGAGGTTTTGTTGTTATGCTAACATCAAAGGGTTATGATCCAAAAGCAGTTTTAGATTTCTTGATTGAAAGTGACATAGTTTATGATAAGTAATGTGTGATCTTAAGATTAATTTTGATTAAACATTAAGAGAAGTATTATGCAATATGAGTGACTAAGCATGAAAAATGGAATAGAGGACTTCCGTTATGCATAATATTCCTGGTGTGAAGTAAATGGAGATATTTTATTACGATTATCTTATGACATCATCGTGAAGTCTATATGCAACTATATGACCAAGCAATTATGTATAATCAATGTAAATTTTTGTATATAACAAGCAATCATGCAATATGATGAAATGAATGCATTGTACTAGGTGGTAGATATGATATGCAAGACTAATTGGTTTTAGGGCCAATTGCTTATGCTAACATTCATACAAATCCAAGAGGATATGGTGAATTCAGGTAATCAAAACTCAAGGAGAATCTTGGTGATTTACGAATGAAATCAAGTTTATCAAGAACCAGTGTGTGATTTGTGTATTCACTTTCCGTCTTGATCTTAATTATGATGCAAAATCTCTCAAAGATCAAATGTGTGTGCTTACGAAGTTCATTGACTTATTTTGAGTAAGGTAATGATGCAAACCAACTTTAATAACCATTATGTATACAAATGGTGAATTTATATACCATGATTTTGTATGTGGTTAGACTTAATTGCTCTATAATACAAGCCACCAAAAGCTAGCTTATCCATAAGCGGATATTGGTTTGTACAAAATAAGGTCTTTAATGTGATAGACATGTCACAACGCGTAAGACTACCCCATTGCTTGGCAGGTTTCATTCAACTGATTGTTGTAATGGATATAACCCCATGGTTTTAGAGTAACTGAGGAATTCTAGGAATTCAAGCTCATTATGCCCTTATTTGATTTTGATTTCCTTTAGTTTGGGTTCTTTGTAATAAAATCATTTTTGTTTTTCTCTTTTCTCTTTTTTATTTTTATTTTCAAGGGATACTTGCTCATATTAGTGATAAAGAAAGGGATTTTATTGCTTCAGGTAGTGAGGAGCTTGTCTTTTTGTCAATTCTCAACATTCTAGACCATGCACATAATAGGATAGCAAGGGAAACCTTTTTATTAAGGAGCTAGGACTACTATGTAGCATCATATTTCATTGTACAAAATAATTTTTAAGATGTGTAAGTGTATTTTGGTTCAAAAGTGGCAGAGTAAATTTCCAAAACTCAAAATTTTCTTAATGAGTGAAATGAGCAAAAGTTGACATTTGATCTAACAACAAGTAATAACAGAAGTAATTTAGAAATATAATGCTTTATTCATGATAAATTTGATATCGGTTACAAATAGGATGAATTCCCCTTTTTCCTTTCATGAATACACTATAGGCGTTATGCCTTCTTCTGATGTCCCTCAGTGTAGGTGGGCTTCTTTGTACGTGGGCCACCGTCGGGTTGCTATTTTTTGGTGTTCTTCTCCATCAAATATGATGAATAACCTAAAAGAAACTTGTAAAAAGGGGTCAATACATTGGGGGGCTTTCCTTAGTCAGGCCCCATATTTATAAAGATGAAATGACTGTAAAACCATAATAAAACATGAAATAAACTATGCAGAAAGTAATAATAGAGTAAAAGGAAGCTTACCACCCAAATCTGGAGTGATTTGGGGCCTACAGACCCAATTCGCCACCAGGGGAAAAACTAAGGCCAGATTTGTGAGGCAAGGGACAATTTGAGCTATGATGCTTCTTTTGTAAAATACTTCCTATGGGTCGACTCCTAGGTAGTTGGGGTGCCTCTGTTTACCATTGAAATCTGACCGTGTGCACCGGGAAGTGACTATTTAATATTGGCTTTCCATTTCAGTAGAATAACTGTGCTTTGTTGAATTTGGAAATAAGACTTAATTAGGGGTTTGGGACCCATTATTTATAGGCAAAGGCAAGATGTAGGGGGGTTAGATAGACTAAACCTAGGTTTGATTCTGACTAGGTTTAGGTTAAGAAATGCTATGTGGCAACATCATGTTTCTTATGAGAAATATATCATCCTCACACATGTGTGAGGATGGATTATGGCTAATCCTGATTAGGAGGTTTTTAAGCCAATTTAAACATGATTAAATAAATATCTCAACAAACCCTAATCTCACATATGTGGGAGGATTTAATTAAGGCTAATCAAGATTAAAGGTTACTTTAATCAAATTTAACCTAAAAAGTGACTTAAGTGAAGTCAACATTAAATTAGAATTTGGGTATTGACTTATTAATTATTTTTGCCAACTAATACCCTGTGGGGGCCTTAATTGCATGTGAATAGACTATCGAATGATATTTCAGTGTGTCGGATGTAATTTGGAAGGCTTATGAGGGTTTAGGACATGAATTCTGGTGAAGTAGTATATGGGAGTCTACACGATGCTATGACAATCTATGGCGATGTACACATGACTACATATGACTACGACCATCTATGTATGACTACGCATGACTACAATAATCTACACATGTCTAGGATGATCTACAATAGTCTATTCTAGTCTACAATAGCCTAGGGGTACCTAGGATAGCATATGTAAACCTACAAGTGTACAGAAGGATCTACAAGCACGTAGGTATAGCAATGTGCAACTTTTGGGTGTCTACATTTACCTCTTTTTGTACTATATAGTGTAGAACATAGTTTAATACAAAAATGTGAAGGGTTTGTGCAAAAAGAAAATTGATAGAAGGGGAATGGAATCCAATCAAATGGTATGTAGTTGCTCGAAGCGTGACCATACAAATAAATAAGGTATCCAGGGAAAAGAAGAGAAAGAATGGAATCTAATCGAAGGTATGTAGCCGCTCGAAGCGTGACCATAAAACATCAACTTGATATCCATAGGGGAAAATCACTATGAATGCAAATGAAATAAAAAGACAAGTTTGGAAGGTTCTCAGGGTTTTATGAGATAAATGCCTGCTTTCCAAGGATTTTGGAGGTTTTTTGGGGTGTTTTTGTTGAATTCGCCACTCGATGGGTGAATTTGACCTAAATCGCCACCCAGGGGGGTGAATTGGGTTCATTTCATCCCTTTAGGGGCGAACTGGTGATAAATGCCTATTTAAGCCCTAATTTGCTTGGAATGGGCTCATTTTGACTTTGCACGGTGGTGAGTGATTTGCGGAAGCATCCAACGACACAAGGAGAATGAAAGTGATGAGTTTGGGAGCGACAATGACGAGGGGATGTAGAGAAGCTGGTAGCAGGCATGAGGACCCACTGGTAAGTGTTCTTTGCTTTGTTTTTGTTTTGTTTTAATTTTCCTAGGAAATGTAAATGAAGGGGGGAGGTTTTCATCCCAATTTAAAAATTTTGGTAATTTTTAATTGAAATTTGAATACGTAGTGGTAGATGAGCCAAATGGGTACCCAAAAATATGATCCATTTCAAAATTAGACTTGTTTTATCATTAATTTGATTGGGTAATGGGTAGAGTCGATATGAAGTTTGACTGTTAGTTTTTGAAGTAACGGTGTACTGACATTAACATGTTTTTGCATTTTGTCTGCTAAAGTAGGAAATGGGTATCCTATTTTGCAACTGTTTTATTTTTTTGACTTCGTTTGATGTGAGTTTTGAATTTGTCACTTTTATGAGTAATATATCAAACCTAGGATGTTAGATTTTACATGTTAGGCGTAATATTTTGGAAAACCAATGAAAATTTCATCGTAGAAGGGCAAAATGGGTGTCCAAAAATGTTAATTGTTTTGATGATTGCCTTCATTTGGTCTACCTTTGATTTGCGTGCCAAGGTGTAGAGTAGTGGTAAACTAAAAATGAGCTGTAGAGAGCCTGATTTAGATTTTGCTCAATGTTTGTTTGAACTGTCACTTCTAAGTGGGCAAATGGATATCTAAAAAAATGAATGTTATTTTTAGACTATGTGTCTAGATGTGTTTAGTTTTGGTTTATTTATGACAGAGTTGATTGTTAGATCTATGTAGATTAGTATGTTGTTTTTGAATTTTGTCGACACATTTACTGATAAGTGGGCAAATGGGTATCCAAAAGTGATATTTATTTTTGTATATGTTGTATTTTGACTTATGTTTGACGTACGTGTCAATTAATAGGTAGTAAATTTGAACTGGGTTGTTGGGAGTCCAAATTATGTTTTTTTTCGCGTCAGTTCGAAATTTTGCCATGAAATGTCAAAATGGGTGTCCAAATGTGTGATTATTATGTTGATGTTTGTTGTCGTGTATTTTGTGCCTTCTCTAACATCAAAGTGTGTGTCAAATTAAATATCTTTAATTTGTAAATTTTAATTAATGTAGTTTGATTTGATTGTATTGTTATGTGAGTTACTGATGCGTGGTTTGTTGTGTTTTGGACAAGTGAAGATGCTTGAGCCCCATCATCGGGTGAGAAAATTCAAGGATGGTTTTGAGGCATTGATGAAGACTGATGATAAGTTATAGTGGTTGGATGCCATAAATTTTTGAGGTGTATGGGAATGTAAGATTATCCAAACTAATAGATCATACATGTTTGGATTGTGTGAGTGGTGGGATGTAGACAAGAATACTTTTCATTTTCCTACTAGAGAAATTACTGTGACTTTGGAAGATGTATATCGTATTTATCGACTGTCGATTGAAGGAGCACCTATGAGGGCCATCACAGTTGATAGGAATGAGGTTGTGTTGGAGAGATTCTTTGGGGTAGCGTGGAGAGAAATTGATATCTCTAAGATAGATTATGAGTGGTTTTGGGTACAAGATAAGATATCAGATTGATAGTGCATGGTGATGATGATGATATCCACGCATGCTTTACTTGATAGTTTTGGGTTTCTATTTATGTACAACATGTTAGACTTAGTTAGTGACATGGTGGAGCACAAGGTTGTGTTTGCTTGGGCGCCTGCATTGTTGGCTCAAGTCTATTGAAAGTTGTACGAGGTTGTTAGGGGTAGGAGAACAGGGTTGAGTGTGATCCCTTTGCTATAGGTATGGGCATGGGAACACATTGCTATTGAGAGGCCATATTTTTTGCCTAACCCTCTACATGTGGATGGCCAAGAGTATTTGTCGTATGCTCTTAGATGGAATTCAGATGTAGAATAGGGCATTAAGAGGGCACATGAGGGTGAACCGCTATTTTGGAGGGGTAATTTTGGGGATGCTACTCCTGATATTAGATAGATATCTTGGTTGGGCAGAGTGATTTGGGATGAGGATGATGAGTAGCTACGGGCCATCAAGCAGGGCATATGGTTGGTGGGGAGGTATACTCGATATACTGAGTACTTTCAATTTGATCAAGTGAGAAGGTAGTTTGGTTTACGATAGGATGTCCCAGGGGCTCTTATGACTTACTTTAACTGGTAGGGTGATAGAGGAGAGTGGCTTATCGTGCCATCTTGGGTTGGAGAGAGAGATCCTCCTATGGATATATCAACTGTAGGGAATGCAGGGATGACTTCGACCTTTGATGCATGGTGGGCTTGGTAGAGTTGGGTGCCTAGCAAGGGCGTGGTTGATCGAGGGGTGGCACCTAATATTGGGGTACCTCCATTGGTGGGGAGGATGAGTAGGAGAGCTCAGGTAAGGATGTTTCTATCGATGCAGGGGAGGTTCCTTTATGGTGATCATGACGCTGCTTAGGTGGTGGAGTGAGCACCCAAGATGTGAGGGTGGAGCAGGTAGTTAGGGATGTAGATGGTGGTATGGGATAAGTCACTCGAGCTGAGGCAAAGAGAGGTGTGAATACTATTATGGGTGATGTAGATGATACCATTAACATAAATGTGTTTATGAATGTAGCAGAGTAGATTCTTGTTGTTATCACTATGAGGGGGGATGCAACAGATGAGGTACAAGCACTCCAGGATAGAGTTCGTCAGTTGGAGATTGAGGTAGAGTAGTTGTAGAGTGATATGGTAAAGCAGAGGACCAAAATAGAGTAGCTAAGGGTCATGGTAATGAGGCAAGCTCAGATGATTACAGACCTAATTGATCAGTTGGGTGCAAACACTACTAGGAGGTTATTATGCGAGACTTCCTTAACGGTACATGAGATTCCTCTCCCTAACTATACACAGGTGGTGTCATAGTCTGGGACATAGTGATGAGTGTGGGTGCCCTCTCATTAGATTCAACACAGTGTTGCTTCCATAGTAGAGGTTGGTGCAAGAGTTGAGGTATAGGATCTGCCTGTTGTAGAACAACCTATAGTAGATGGGCATGGGGAGACTCATGGTGATATTTAGAGGTCTTTGCAGAGTCGAGTCAGGAATCAGAGAGGTGCATGAGCCAGGAGGGGCGTGGGGAGACTCATGATGATATTTAGGATTTGTATCTTTGATTGTAGCATATAGGTATTTTGGATATTATATGTGATGGGCATGGTCCTAGGTTGTAGCCTTCGGGTATTTTTGGATGATGATATATATATATACCTCTTGATTTCGGTTGTTATATATACATGTGTTTTTTTGATGGTTTGAAATGTATTTTTTTTATATTTGCATAGATAGCACAATATAATTCATAGGTATGTATGATTAGTAGATACATGTGTGTGAATGGTTTAGATCTATTATGGTTCTTTCATATGGATGAATTGTAGAATATTATGCATGATTGTGTTTCAAATGTAGTGTGATGTGATATCGAATGTGATGTTGTAATGAATGTACATAGAATAAATGCAATGTTATAATTTGATTTTGGAATGTGTGTAGCATGAATGCATAATGTAAGTTAATTGTGTGAATGTATGTAATACAAATACATAACTATAAGGTGTAATATGGTTGTTTCGGTGAGACTATGCTACAATTTTGTAAAGAATAGAACATATGGTTTTGTTTATGGCTTCTTCTTGGCCATTTCCTTGAGGGTAATATGGGGTCAAAAAACTATGGTGAATGTGAAATTTGTCACACAAGGCTCGAAAAATATTGTTTTTTAAGGATTTCCCATTATATGAAATAATTTGGGAGAGAATTCCAAAGCGACGTATGATATGCTCCATGATGAACGTTGCAATTTTAGCTCCTATATTTTGGACCAGTGGGATGGCTTCGACCCACTTTGTAAAATATTTTGTTGTTGTAATGATAAATTTATGATTGCTAGAGGAGGTCGATGTAATTTGTCCAATTAGATCTAGGTCCCATTGGGATAAGGGCCACATGGACTAGATTGGTTGAAGTTCTTGGGATGGTAAATGTGTTAGGTTGGCATGTTGTTGGTATTTGATGCAACGTTTGACATACTCGTGGCAGTCTTGCTCCATTTTAGGCTAGTAGTAGCCCATACGGAGGATGCGTTTGGTAATCGCCATGCCACTAAAATGGCCACCATAAGTACCTTCATGGGTTTCTTGTATAAACCATTGTGATTCTTTCGGTTCTAAGCAACACAAGAGTATGTTGTCATAGCAACGATAGTAAAGGATATCCCCCAACAAGGTGTAGTAGATCACTCTTTGTTTAAAGGTTCGACATTAGGCATGGGGTAAATCACATGGTAGAAAACCTAGTTTGATGTATTCTTTTATCTGTGAGAACCATGGGTCACGAGGTTCGGTGTTTACCACATATACACCACCATCATCTCTAGGTGGCTTGGGTGATATAGCAGATTATGTAAGTGTATGAATGGATACAGATGTTGTGCTAGACATTGGATTTTGTGGGATGAGGGACCCTAAGGAAGCCATGGTGTCTGCAAAATGGTTTGATGAGCATGGAGCGGATTTGAGGTAATACCATTAAAATTAGGATAGGAGTTGTTGGGCGATTTTATTGTATTTCCTGAGAACTAGGCAATTGCATAGCCAAAGTTCATGCACCTGATTGACTATCAAAAGTGAATCACCTATGATGTGGAGGTGTTTAATGTGCATAGAGTGTGCTTGTTTTAGTCCTAGGACTAGGGCTTCATACTCGATGTTATTGGTACAAGGGAAATCAAGTTTGAATAAAAATGGGAGTGGTTCTCCTTTAGGTGTAAAGAAGACAATGCCTGCACCACCAACATGGAGACACTTGGACCCATCAAAGAACATGGTGAGATCAACCACAAATTCTGGTTTGATGTATTTTGTATCTTCTGTTACATGGAATATAGAGTCATTGGGGATTTGAATGAGTAGGGGTTGATTGTCAGTTATAGGAGTTTAACATGTAGTGTCTTAAATTTTGGGTGATGAATACTACTGCTAGGCATAGCTTCTCCATTTATCCGTATCTCATTTCATAACTAACTAGTGTGTGGCTGATGTAGTATATAGCCTTCTCTTTGTCAAGAGCATTCTTTTGAGCTAGGAGTGTACCTAGCGCAAGTTTTGTGGTTGAGATGTATAGAGTCAGTGGTAATTGTGGGTGCAATGGTGACATGACCAGTGGCAACGTAAGATAATTTTTGATAGCGTCAAATATGGCTTGATATTTTTCATCCCATTTAAAGTGTACTCCTTTTTTAGGAGATGATTGAATGGTTGACATTTATCTGATAATTGTGCTATAAATCCACGAATAGAGGTAATATTGCCCTGGAGGCTACACAATTGCTTTAAGGTGGTAGGAGGAGGCATCTCAATGATGGATTTCACCTTACTATGATCTACTTCAATGCCTCATTGGGAGACAATGAATCCTAGTATTTTTCCTTATGTAACACCGAACACACACTTTTTTGGATTGAGGCGCACATTGTGTTCTAGTAGTCGATCAAAAATCTGACGAAGATATTCGAGATGGTCAGCATGTTTCTTTGATTTGGATATAATATCATCTACATAGTCTTCCACATTTTTGTGCATCAGATCATGAAATTTGTAGGACATGCCTTGTTGATAGGTTACCCCAGTGTTTTTAAGGCCAAAGAGCATGATCTTGTAGCAAAATGTCCCCCAGGGTGTTGTGAAGGAATTTTTGTGTTGATCAGCTGGGTTGATCCTAATTTTATTATATCCAAAAAATCCATCCATGAGGTAAATCATCTCATGACCTATGATGGAGTCAACGAGGGAGTCCATGTTGGGTAAAGCGAAGTTGTTTTTGGTACAAGCTTTGTTTAGGTCACAAAAGTATGTGCAAACACAAACATCACTGGATGGTTTGGGGATAGGGACCATGCTGGATACCCACTCGGGATAGTCAATGGGTATTATGAAATCAACGTCTAGGAGATTTTGGAGCTCAGATTTTACTATAAATGTGATAGTTGGATGCATGCGTCACAGCTTCTATCTTACTAGTTTGGCATTGGGATCTAGTATAAGATTATGCACTACTACGACAGGGTCAAGTTTTGGCATGTCTTTGTAAGACCATGCAAACACTTTTATATACTTGTGCAGGAAGTTGATGAAGATGATGCACTCCTCGGGTGAGAGGCTAGTAGCTAATTTAAGGATGTATGGATTCTATGGATCATCACCAATGTCAACATCGATCGTGTCCTCGATGAGCATGTGAGATCCATCATGCAACTGTTCAGGGATAGGAATGAGATTGAAATCATCAATGGCCTCACAAACTCGTACTCATCATATATATAAATGCCTGTGTGATGTACTTGATGGGTTTGGTATGACGTAGATGAGGAAGGGGCATTTTCTACCCATAATATGTGAGGAGAGAGAAGAAAGTCTCTAGGTGCTAGTATGTGTGAGATGTGAACTAGATCAATAAAGTTTGGATTTGGGGTATCGTCTCGAATCTGTTGGTGGCTATAACTGAGGGGAGAACATAAGTCTATCTCAACCATGTTAATCAATGCTATAGGTGAAGTAGGTGGTGTAGAATCTGTTGATGGAGGTTTTATAGGTTGTGCGCATCCTAAGAGGCTCAAGGGAGGTTGTAGGATGACAGGTGGTGAACGAGGATGAGAGGCTGCTCTCTGTAACTATCTATATATAGGCAGGAATACATGCAGGCGTATTGGTGGTGGGTTAGGTATAATCGGGTCCAACTCTATCAATGATGGATCAAGTGGGAGTGTGTCTGTCTCTACTAGTGGTGTAGCAAAGGATAAGGTAGCAACGTGTTTTGCCAATATCTAAACATCACAAAACAAGGAGGTATCGAGCATAGGATATTCTTGAAAGAAGTCATAAGGGATGGTGATGGTTGATGTGGGTGAAGGTGTGTCTTCTAGCATGTCCATATCAATGTATTCTTCCAAGGTATGTGTTGGACGTGGAGGGGGATGTAGAGAGAGATCTTGGATCTCATCTTCTAATGTATAGATGACGGTTGGGCGATAACCTAGGCCAATTTTGTTAGTAGGTGATTGGATACAAGGGTTAATGGGTGTACATAGGCCTTGCTCATAATGACCTAACCCAAAACCATGTCAATGAAAGCACTGTATATAGCACAAGGTAAATTGAGGGTTGGCTAGGTGTGTAATTGCATCACTAGAGCTATATTGAGGTGGTGAAGAAGTTGGTGAGGAGATATAAGAGTTTACTTCTACATACACAAATATGGTGTGGTTTTTGGGACATCCTAACTATATGATGGTTCTAATAGTCAACACCAAGGCTGAGGGATGGTCAAAATCTTGGGTAGATTGGATAGGGGTGTCACATACATGGGTGTCACGTACGCTATAGTCACCTAGGCCATTGTTTGTCATGAAGATGGATATGCATGGTGTGGAATTCTTTGGTGATTGGGGTGATGTATATGAATCATATGATGAAGGAGAAAGTTAGTATTCTCTAATGGTAGGAGCTGAAGGGTGTGGAGGTTCATCTGATCTGGGTGTTGGTTTTTCAGGTTCATGATGTTCGATTGTTATGGCTTGAATAGGTTGTTTGTTCTGCATGTGGGATAGCATCGATGGAGGTGCAAGGATACGTGGAGACATGAATGTAGTATGTTTTGGTAATAAGGGAAGAGACGGTGTCTATGGTGTAGGAAGGATAGGGGCTTCCATATGCAAGGGTGGAGGAGGTAATATAGTCGGTTGTGTGATTGGTGGCAATGGTGGTTACGACACCAAAGGTGGAAATTAAAATGCTAGAGGTTTGGAGGATTATGGAGGTCATAATAATGGTGGTGAGGAAGGTATGGTATCAGTTTTAGGCCCCTCGATAGATGATGCTAATGGTGCAGATATCGAGGCTTATGTTGTTGATGAACATTGGTATGTTCAGGTGGAAATTGGGGAGGATATCAATGTTCCCACTGACTGGTGAGAAGATACAAGGAACAATTGAGAAGATGAAAATGAAGTCATAGTGGGAAGATCTGTGATATTACAAAACTTAAATGGGTCTCCAACAGTTGGGACATAGTGAAAAAGTCCATTGTGAACATACTTGAGGCAATGATGCAATGTGGATGGGACACACTACATGTCTCTGATCCAAGGGTGACCAAGGAGAATATTGTATTGCATTTCTCCTTGAATGATGTTGTAGACACCAAAATAGCACCAATCTGATTATGTGACTACAAGCACTAACCGAATTGGCATACATACCCCCTAGGGCAGCCTCTAGAGGTTAAACAGTGGTCCTAACCACTCCCAAATCAGTTTTGGAAGGTCAGAGGTCAGTTTTGCACCTTTTAAGCACTTTGCTCCCTATTCATCCCACCCTGGGATGATTAGAATCCTATTCATCCCACCCCAGGATGATTAGTAGCAATCGCTCCAGGGTGGGATGATTAGTAGGTTTGAATGGAAAAAAGTCAAACCTTGACAAATGTCAGCCCAAATACGCCACCTAACTCTACCTTCAAGGAATGGGATTGCATGGGATTGCCCTGATCATGGATGCCTCAATAAAGGAGACCCTAATCAGGGAGGAATCTTCTCTCCCCTAAAAAGGCATAATGAGCCAAGTTACGCTCTCGCATGCGCATTCAAAGGAGACCCTTATGTCTATAAAAATATGAACCTCCTCACCCCAAAAAAAAGGAATAGATCTGGATCATTTGGAGCAACAAAGTGTTGCTAAATTATACACCCATTCCTCTTTGTGCTTCCTACATCCCTAATCTCTCTCTTCTGGAAGAGAGGTTATTAGGTGAACACTAGGAACACAATCCATATCCAAAAACCCAATCAATCAGCCACAATACCACCCCAAAATCATCAACACAACCCCCTAGGAAGTTTTGGACCCATCCCACTTGGATTGGTATCAAAACTAGGCCCCAAATAGTGGGCGCCCCACCCTCGGGCCCCCTAAACTACTGTAGTCCTAATTGCCCCACCCCGGAGCAATTATAAATATGTACATGGTTTTGTTACTATTATTTTTGCATTCTTTTATATCTAATGTACTTATTCTTTTGTCCAAATTTCATTGCTTTCTAACATGATTTGACCTGGTTTATGTCATTTTATGCGTCTACTAACCTACAAGGAGAGCCTTCGGATACAAGATAACCTAGGAAAAATCTACCAAATATGACCTTCTGGGTCATCTCAAAATGTTGTTTTTAGTCTAACCACAAGTTTGTAGGAGTTTTGGAGGCCTCTAGGCAGGACATTTGCAAGGTCACTTTTTGTAGGTTTTGCGACAGTCCCCAACGTCCCACCCTAAAGCGATTAGAAATTTGTGCATTATTTATTTAATATTGCCTTTGAAATATGTCCCATATGATATCCTAATGCCTTTGTTAAATTTTTAACTCATTCTTACATGATTTGACGACCATTTTATTATTTTATGCATTAACTAGCTCGTAGGGTGCCCTTGTCACATATAGGAGAATCTGGGCAAGATATACACATTACAAGCATTTGGGTAGTCTTATGATTTCATATAATGCTAAACAAATTATTTTTAGGTGATTTGGATAAGCATAGGTGGGACATTGGAGCGCTAACTTTGGAGAGGCCCCCGACGGGCGAAAGAGCATAACGGGGCCGTCCGACAATTAGGTGATACCAATTCTAGATGTTGTCCTTTTCATTTCCATATCATTCTGTAATCTACTTATCAATATTATCATTGATATATTCTAAGCGCCCACTGGAGGCCTTGGGGATTGCATGTTTTTATAGATACGCATATGCTATTAATGATTTGTTGTCTTTATATGCATAGGATCTAACCATCAAGAATACTAGAGGGGTAGAAAGGAATGAAAAAAACATGGACACAAGCAGTGGCAAATTTTAGCCCACCCACTTTGAATGTGGGCATGTGGAAGACGTTGGAAGCATACCGTCTGATCTTGGAAGCGCGGCTTATTTCGGGCATCCATTGATGTAACAAATTGTATAAAATATTTTGAGCCCTAGATGGGGACATATTGTAATTATATTAAAAGCAATATCAATAAATGAGGCCCCGCTTTGTTTTCTCACATCTCGTTTCTGTGCCATTTCCTTCATGCATTGCTCATCACATTCATAGGACTTAGAATCTATATCTATTTTTGTTTGCATCATACTGGTACGCCATCATACTACATGCTTTCAGTGGTGATCATGGTGGGACACTGTCCCTTGCTGTTAGGATTAAGTTTTTGATCCAAATTTTATGGTTTTTCTTTGTAGGTGTTACTCATTTGGGCACTGGACTGCTACTTGTGCCACCCCAAGATGAATACGTATTCATCCCACCCTGTGATGAATGCAGACCTGCTATTCATCCCACCTCGGTATGATTAGAGCTTTGTGCATTTTTTGAGCAGAAACTCAGAGGCATCTAGTTTTGACAGAGAGGAGGTAGGCCTTCTGAACATCCTCTATGCTTTTCTACTTTCTGTTTCTGCAATTTTTTGTTTTATTTGCTTTATTTTTAGACACTTGCATAGAAAGGTTAAGTAGTTTGTTTTCATTTATTGCAATAAAGAAAAAAAAAATTAAAAACATAGAGTAAATTAAATGGAATAATCCTGATTAGTAATGCATTTTTCTCTGGTTTGCTTGCATGATACTTGCACAAATGGTAAGTCCTCATTATAGGTTTCAGTTCTAGTTAGGTTTTGTGATTTCTTTTTTGCTACTAATTGTCTCTGAGAGATAAAATGTACTTTAAAGAATTGCATTAGTGAAAATCATATTTTGTTGTCTATTTTATTTATTTACACAATTAAAAGGAACCACACACACCACCTAATGAAATTAACATCAATGAGTTGGTCTTAATACCCCAACACTTGATCAAGACCAATGGTCGGTTTCATCACCACCTTGGATTGGGTTTTGCATACATATACCCTGATCGTGACTGTTGCTAGATGTAAATCCTGACAAAAGATGACCAAGTGTAGTGGGGATGATTCCCCATGCATGAGGATAAGTCTTCTAAGGTAGGTGTCAAAAATAGAGCGATCCCCCTTTCGTATCGCCTATGTTCCACTTACTATTCTGCTCTCGTGTACCAATAGTTTCCCTCACATAAGGGCGGGTATATTGAGAGGTTCGGTATAACGACCTGGCAATGGTATATTGAAGGGGCGACCATTTTAGAGATATAAGAGCCCTCATTATGCATGTGTAACATAGTTTTCTTTACAAGATTTACATAACAAAAATCAAACACACTGAACCAGATCTAGGACACACATTTAATCTATAAACAAGATAATCATTTATTTGTTTGTGTGGTCCCCTTTTGTTTGGTATAGCATAAAAATTGTAAAGGAGATAAAAATATACATATATTTTTAGAAAAACCACCACCATGGTGTATACCCATAGCCAAGCCCAATAATGGGTAGAAGTTGCGAAAAGTATGCAAGGAGGCACAAGTCACCTCCGTTATAGCCCCAAGGACTTGGTTATACCACCTTGGCAACTTGACCCACAACATAGTCCACACTATATCACTATAGAATAGGACTATAGAGGCACCCCTTTGAGGGGCACTCTAATTCAACACAGACCCTCTCAATAGGAGTACACACATGGGAAGGCCCCCTTAGACACTCATTATGAGTGGCCACTGTACAATGAAGTGCTAGAGCAGCATAGGGTTCATAAGGAGGGGCCACATGATTATATAATTCCCTCTCCACCCCTCATTACTATTAGAACTAATAGGCCAAATCTAGAGCGCAAGGCTATTCAGATAGGGCAAGCCAACTCTGCCTATCCCTTTCACATGTATGAAAGGGAGCACGAGGAAAACTAGTATATTTCTCAAGAGCAATACACTGCATGGGGGTAATGCACCTCCGCACCTGCTCATTATCAAGATCACCTATTGATGCCAGAGCCTCGAATGAATGTTGATAACCTCGATAAAGGAAAGTGACCCATAGAGATATCGGATCACCACGACTGAGATAGATATGTAGGGGAGGCATCTAGGCCTCCTAGACCTAGGACGATAGAAAAAATCAACTTGGCATTTGCCAAACATGCCGCCTGCCAAGTGCAAATCACGTAGCTTAGACAAGATCAGCAGTAGTTATAACAACTGTATCATCTTAAAAAAGAGCGCATTCAATGCCAAATAGATGAGTTTCTCCATAACACTATGCATGAGAGGATTCTAACCCCTCGCATGCATAGAAAAAAAATTATGAGAGGCAAAACCCCTTAGTACGAGATAGGTCTCCATGACCTTATCAAGCGTTGCATCCAAGACCTCCTAGACCTGAGCGGGAGGCCACTCCTAGAACCAATGATGGGTACCTTCCTCGGGCACCCGTCCATGTTTATAGGTCACACCCAAAAACTCCCCAAGATGCCTATGAGGAATTTGAGTGAGAAGAAGAGCAGGTTGAAACACCTTACCAAGGCAGGGGGCGATATTCGGCTACCCCTCCATAGGCCTCAAGTTCCTCGCAATTCACAACGGGAACAAACCAAAGAAGAGGAAATAAAATCCTCTGATGCATACAAAGCACTGCTAGAGTGCTTAGAGTCTATGGAGACTCAGACTTCAGGGACCCAAAAGCCCACCTTATGCCAGCTCTGCAGTCACCCTATGCATCCTTCAATTTCGGCACCCCCATACCCCAAATACTTCAAAGTGCCTCAGTTGGAAATTTTTAGAAGGGATGAGGATGCCCATGAGAAAGTAACAAGGTTCCTGAGTTAATGCTTTGGCATTTAGAACAATGATGCATTGCTTCTGAGAACATTTATAACCATGTTCGTAGGCCCTACCTCGGATTGGTTTACCCAGTTGCTCAAGCATAGCATCAATAATCTAGACCAGCTAGTGGATGCGTTCCTTGAACGTTTTTCCTTCAACACCAAGAAGAAGGCATCCTTAAGTGACCTAGCTGGACTTAAGCAGTATGATGATGAGACCATGGCTGCTTATGGGAATCGATGGAGGAAATTGCTTTCAAAGCTACCTTACCTCCCTCCCATGGCCGACATGACTCAAATGTTTTCAAAGAGTTACTTAAGGTCGATCTTCGTGCTATTGCACCTACAATAATATGCCACCCTCGAAGAAGCCCTAGTGCAAGCCAGAATAATCGAGGATATCAAAATACAAGATGGCGACATTACCAAGCCACGCAAGAAAGAGTGGCCCAAAAATGCTAAAATTGGGCCCATGCAACTGAAACCCACCATGGTCAATCAGGTTTCCATAACTATACCAAAGCCTGCACAAACAACACAGTCCCCAAAGGCTAATTATCAGGTAGTTCCTCTTGATAACTATGAAAAGAAAAATCATAAACAAGAGAAAAATTAGCAGCGTCACCCTAGGTGACAATTCACACAATTCACGGAGTCTAGAGACTCCTTGTTTGACCACTTGTTCACGGCAAACCTGATAAACTTGCCAAAAAGTTGACCCATAGACCCCAACATGCCAAAACCCAAGGGCTATAGGGAAGACTTATATTGTAGATTTCATTGGCAGAAAGGACACGAAATCTCCACTTGTTGGAAATTCAAATACCTAGTGCAGGACTTGATAAAGAACAAAACGCTCATGGTAGATAGTCTCATAGTACTGAACAACCAACAGATGGAGGTCTTCAAAGACCCCCTGCCTGCCCATGATGCGTAGGAAAATACTTTACAAGTGAACGAGGTAACACAAAACTACCCCATACAAGGATACATAGGGATGATAAGCATCATGACATGAAAAAAAAGATACCCAAACATAGTTGCACCTGCTACAGCTATAGGAGATGTTTCATCAATTTCACAACCTCCACAACACCCTACGCAACCTCCCCCGCCTAGACCAGTGGCCACAATTTAGACTAAGCTTACTCAAAGTTTAAGAACCACATCGACTAGGCTCTCCATTTATGAGCTCATCCAACAATTGCCGCCCCATCGGGAGGCTCTGATGGAGATACTCAAAGCCATTGAGCTACAACCCCACAAAGCCAATTCTTTCAACAATTTTGTGGGACATGTGAGACAATGCACAAAACCAGTCATAACCTTTAGGGAAGATGAACTAAAATCGATGACTGGTGATATGGTAGATCCACCCCTACACGTCATTGCATGGGTCAACGAGATTCCATTCAAGAGGGTGTTGTTGGACACTGGCTCATCCAACAACATAATCATGACAACAACATTAAAACACCTTAAGCTGCCAACATCCTACATTGTGGCGTCCACTTACACTCTTCAAGCATTCAACGATGTGTTATGCTCGATGATTGGCACAATTGTCTTGCACATCCAAGTAGGACAAAAGACCATTCCTACGTTGTGTCACATCCTTGAGGGTGAGATGGCCTATAATATCTTCCTAGGTCGGCCTTGGATCAAGGACATGAAGTGTGTCCATTCGATAGCCCATCAATGCCTTAAATACACATACAAGGGGCAAGTACATGTAGTCCCAACGGACTTAGAGCCCTTTAAGTTTTGCAATGTGATGTAGCTGATGCCACAATCGGCCCTCCCATCAACACATTTGGACTTTCAATTTAATCCGTCCACATAGGGTTCAATTTTACCTACATCCTCACTGTTGAGTCCCTCAACTCACGAACCTGGCCCATCTTCATTGTCTGTTCCTTCACCAATGATGCCACCTATTGTGGCCAAACCGAAGGACAATGGGAAGAAGCCCCTAGAGGAGGTACCACCATTAGTCTCAACCATCTCTACCAAAGAGGTGTCCAGCCAAATGGAAGTAGAGACACCTGGTTCACCCAACATGGAGTGGACTTAGGGAGAACTCCCATTCCCTCACCCTCAACCGTCGATGATCATTGATATGGTCAATACAGGCCTGGGGGAGTACCTAATGTGGAACATTGTGGCAACACCCATGTTTGAATCCATGCAAGGCATGGGGAGACCTCGCCTCCCCATCGACACTATCGTCCCTTTAGGCTACCCACCAAATCAGACCAATTTTGTATATGGGGGCCTCGAGAACGGCATTGAACCATACCTACAAGAAGAAGAGGACGAAGAGCCATTTTCTAAGAATGTTGACTATCTGTCCAACCCAGAATTTGCCTTGAAATACCTAGACCAATATTATTGGCATGGATATGGATTGGGAAGATACGAACAAGGAATGCACATTATTTTTCAACTAAAATACCAGATGCAATATGATAAATTAGGAGTAGGGTTCAACCACCCTTTGCCCCTCGACATCTTGGTAGAAACCATGCAAGGCCTAGGTCTAGGCAATAGGTATGGGTTGGCAAAAATCTATATGCCAATCCCAATACAACATACACATTGGGGAATTATCTCCCATTGTTAACAACAAACCTTGTTGACCTCAACAACCCCTCCCCTTTGATCGAGGAAGTGGAAAGTTCAAGAAGTAACCTCTAAGAGGGATATGAACAAGATCAAGGGGGGTATTCTAAAGATGAGTCAGATTATGAGGTAGCACCTTGGGACCCTTTTGAGTCTGATAGAAATCACTCGCAGGTGACACCCATTGATGACTATCAGGAGAATTTCTTGGTAATGTTCCCCTTTAATGTTCCTATCAGGAAATTGCTACCTCTAGAGAATCTAACCCTCCCATAGAGAGTGGAACAACCCAGAAGGGACCAAATCAACTTGCTCGAACAAAATGAGCCTCCCATGTCGACCATAAGGCCAAGTGATCCACCAGAGGAAGAAGATCCAAATATCTTCTTCAACATCGACTACCTATGTGCCAAATTATTGATTTTCATAGAGAGTGAATGAAGAACACAAGCTTATACTGAGAGGGGGGGTGAACAGTATAAGACCTCTTTTTACTTTTTCCATTATACTTCAAAATAGTAAAGCAATATACCCAAAGCAATATCAAAGCAATGCACAATATCATCCACAAAGTGACACCAATTTTAACGTGGTTCACCCAGAATGGTTGGGCTACGTCCACAAAACTTTTCTCTAAAAGTTATCTCAAAGTTCTTTGGGAATCCTTCCCAATTACAATGTTTATGAGCCTCGGCCCAAAGGAGATACCTTCCCCCAATCAGAATTTATGAGCCTCTGCTCAAAGGAGATACCTTCCCCCAATCAGAATTTATGAGCCTCTGCTCAAAGGAGATACCTTCCCCTCTGCTCTGAAATGATCCCTCAGAAGATCAACTGCCTCTACCTCTTGCCAGCACGTGGAACTCCTTTCCACCGAAGACCTCCTGTCCTCAATGCTTAGCCTAAGAGACCTCTGCCTTCTATGATCACGTCCACAATAGCTCAACAACCTGTACCAAACATAGTCAGTCGGTCTAGTACAAGTCTTCCTCTGTCTGTCAGATCTGTCCAACTCTTGAACAAATCAATCCTCTACATACAAGCCTTCTCAAAGACTTGCCAAATCTGTCCTCGGGTTCTTCTCATAGAACCAGTGCACCTCTGTCCTCAAGTTCTCTGATAGAACTATCAAACTCAGCTCACAAGTCCTCTGCTAGGACCTGTCCAAATCTGCTCACAAGTCCCCACCAGAACCTGTCCAAAACTGCTCACAAGTCCCCACCGAAACCTGTCCAAAATTGCTCACAAGTCCCCATCGAAACCTGTCCAAAAACTCAGCAAGCTCACCAAGAAAAACTTTCTTAGTAGGAAATCACAAAGTGAATTGTTAGAGACCCAATGTGATTTTTCAAACTCATAGAAGCATAAAGAGAATTGTTAGAGACTCAATATGTTCTATACTCAACTCCCAATCTCAAAACTCAACTCAAATCAACTCAGCTCAATCTCAATCTCAAATCTGAAAACTCAACTCAATATCTGAAATGGATAGGATAGAATGCTTTCTTTCAAGAACATGAAACCCCAACAATTGCCAACTATGCAAAGAATCACATAACAATGATACTCATGTTCTTTTCACCATCAATTAGGGCTTCAACAACAATGCTCATCAACCAAGGTTCAATCAACACCATTCAACTCAAAACACAACCTTGAAGCATTTCACAATCAACATCAGAAAAGGAAACAAGTAGAACTCCTTTTCTCTCCAACATTATTTGAACAAAAAGCATCCACCAACTCAAATCACCAAGCACAAAACAACTTTTCAAATCATCAACAAAGAAGTAAGCCCAACACTTTAACCAAGTAAAGAATAGCTTGATTATAACCAATTTAATGAAAGCTAATGTCAATCTCAAAGCTGCCCACTTAAGGTTTCACAACTTCACACAAGAAGCAATTCTAACCTTAAAACATCATGCTTTCATTTCCATAATCAACCAAAAGCACTCTCAACATTACAAGAAATATTTATCCCTTATACACCTTATTTCTCCCTTATAGTCTTATCAACAATAAACTTTATCTCTCATAAGAATGCAATAAGATAATGCAAACAACACCTTAA
Organism: Wollemia nobilis; assembly: GCA_028583015.1. Classification (NCBI taxonomy): domain Eukaryota; kingdom Viridiplantae; phylum Streptophyta; class Pinopsida; order Araucariales; family Araucariaceae; genus Wollemia; species Wollemia nobilis. Next base: position 931,522 of record JAQPPZ010016995.1, on the reverse strand, counting down.
AAAGAATCTTTTATCAAAATAAAGCAAGCTTCAAACTCCTTATAACTCCTAAGCTATTTTTCTCTCTAATAAACTTCCTCCATCCACAAAATACACTAGCAAAAATTAATTTTGAAAATACCTTGGCCAACACCAAAAATCGTGCTATGGAGAAATTGCACATGAACTCTAACACCACCCACTGCGTCCACTTCAACGAAGAAAAAACCCTTTCACGTTATTCGAACGTGGAACCTCCCATTCGGGTAGCGCGCCAACAGCCTAGCCGCTACTGGTGCGCCAAAGGCGTCCGATGAGGTTTGAACCTCACTCTGTTTCCCTTGTACCTTCTGTGCCAGGGCTAAAATAAACAGTAGGCCTCCCTGTCTTCTGACGCGAATGACGATGATGAAACCTTACGGCGGATACAAAAAATGAATGGCGGATATCCGAACAGCGGATCACGAAATCTCAGCGAAGAAGAAATCGAACATCAGATCGCGAAATCACAACGAGCAACACTTTTCGAAAATGCGGATGGGATAATCTTTGATCTTCATCGTGGGAGATTTATATGCATATTTCCCATAAACTCTTGACGTCGACGAGGAGTTTAACACGTCGACGGAGGAGTTTAACACGTCGACGGAGGTCTTGGCTAGCGCCCACAATCTTAGAACATAGCGCCATCAAAGTTAAGACATTTGCGCCATGGGTTAGGAGAACCCAATGCAAACAATAAATTAATATTTATTTAAAAATAATTAAAAGGAACCTTAACAAGGTTTTTAATTATTTAAATAAATACTTCCTCCTGGACCCAAATGCATTAAACTAATGCATCCACCCGTAATCTTTAAACCTGCCAACTTGGGGTTTACAAAAGACCTTTGAAACTGTCATGCCGTAACCTTCATCAAAACAAATTGTTTGACATCAAATCAAATTCCTTCAAGAGCTTCTTGACATCAATGACAACTTATACACTTGAGCAAAGGCAATGTACCCAAAGTACCCAAAATTGCCAACAATCTCCCCCTTTGTCATTGATGGCAAACCTTTACTGAAAACACTTCTCAAGAGCCAAAACTGAAACCAACTATGCTAACAACTGACCAACTGTGCCCACAACTGAGAATCTTCCTTTGAAGTTTTGCTCCCCCTGACTTGAAGCTCTCCTCTTCACTTTGAAGCTCTCCCCCTTACTCATATCTCTCCCCCTTTGTCATCAATGGCAAAGGGTCACCTTTGGGGCTCGGGACTAAGAATGAGCCTCTTAGCTTAGTCCCTCCCCCACCTCCTGATGAGGTGATTAATTTTGGGGTGGGAGTAAAACTCCCATTAGGCACTGATCATCATCAGCGTCTATAACTTCCTTGTCGGGCCTTCTCTTGAACTCTTTGCCCATATTCCTGTTCTTGTCACTGTTCTTGTTCTTGTTCTCATCCCTGTTCTTGTCCATGCCTTGATCCTTGGACCTGATCATGCCACTGTTCCTGTTCCTGTATTCTAGAATTTTAGCTCTACACTATCTGATTATGTGACCTTCATTGTTGCACTTGAAACACTTGACGATGTTGTTTCTCTGAGGTAAACCTGATCTTTGAATCCACCTGTTCTGACCAAACCTGTTCTGTTATTTGCCTTGCAATAAACTGCCTTGTGCCCAAACTATTGACAAGAGTAGCAATACCCTTGAAAGTAACTAGCACTTCTGAAACTGTCATTTACCTTCTTCACTTGAGCCATGCAATGTGAAGCCATGTGACCAAACCTGTGACAAGCAAAACATCTGCCTTGAAACTTTCCTTTATTTGACCTCTTAGGTTCTGAAAACTTCTTCTTCTCATTCTGAATTCTATTTTCTATTTCTGTGCATCTATCATTCAAGGACTCCTTTTCTGAAATACTTTCCTCATTCGAACTCTCTTCCTTTTGGAGTCTCTTACTAGACTCTCCAACTTGTTCCTTGTGTGGCTTAACAAAACCAAGGCCTGTTTTATCTGTTGTCTTTCTTTGACCTTTGATGAGTGACTTAACCTTTTTGGAGCTATCTTGAAACCTGTAAAGCTTATCCTTGTACTCTTTAGTTTCCTCTTTCAAAGAAGCCATTTTCTGTTCTAACTCACTATACTCAAGAACCTTAGACTCTAACTCATCCTTGAGTTCCTGTGTCTTAGCTATAGAGAAGTCAAGACTTTCTATAAGATCATCTCTCTCCATATAACATTCATCTAACTTATCCTTGAGTCTAGCATTCTTCTTTCTTTCCTTTTTCAAAGCACTAAGAGCACTAATAAGTTCACCTTCAAGATCTACTTCACCTTCCTCTATATCTTCCTCTATTTGTTTGCTTTTTGAATCATCAAAGCCTTTTTCAGATTTCTTATCACTAGAGGTGCTACCCTTTTCAAAAACCATACATGCATCTTCCTTATAGTTTTCTGAAGCATCCTCATACATACTAGAAACCAAATCATTATTTGTGCAATCATCCTCAAGGTGACCAAAGTTTCCACATCTAAGACATTTCATGATAATGAATCTATGTTTCGGTTCTTCCTCTTTTTCTGATATGAACAACATCTCATTTTCATCATCACTTGAAGAACTTTCACTATCACTACTAGAACACTTACTTGCTTTGTCTAGGTAGAAACTCTTCTTGTGCTTGTGAGAATACCTCTTTCCTTGATTGTTGTGCTCATCTTTGTTCTTCTTGTGATGCTTGTGCTTTTCAGAATCCTTGCTCTTAGAATCTTGTTTATCTTCATCACTTTCATTCTTGGGAATAGTACAGTCAGTAGCATAATGACCAAACTTTCCACAATTGAAACATCTTATATTTTTCATACTTTTGTGCTTTCTAGAGAACTTGCCTTTCTTGTTGTAATATGCCTCTTCATCACTAGAAGACTCATCACTATCTTGAAGTTGTTTACCCTTGGATTTCTTGGTAGCCTTGAAAGTTGCCTCTTTCTTGACATCAACCTTCACTTGAGTTCTCAACTCAAATGCTGCAAGTATACTATGGAGCTCATCCTTTTTCAACTTATCCAAATCTTTAGCTTCCTCAATAGCAGAAATATTTTCACTAAATCTATTAGGAAGAGATCTTAAAATCTTATCACAAACATCATTTTCAGCAAGCTCAAGACCTAAGTCTTTCATGGAGTTAACAACCTCATCCATACGAAGCATGTAGTCACTAATATTTTCATCATCATTCATCTTGAGTTGTTCAAACATACCTTTGAAGTGTCTCAACTTGGCCTTTCTGACATTTGTATCACCTGTATGAACCACCTTCAACTGATTCCACATTTCACTAGTCTGTCTTGCAGTGAATCACTTTGGTGAGATCTGCTTTCCGTAAGCCTTTCAGGATTGCATTCATTGCTTTTGAATTGCTGTGATGTAGGAGCCTTTCTTCTTTAGTATTAGGACCATGTTCAGGAATAGTGTACTCATCTTCAATCACTTCCCAAACCTCATTCCCAAGTGCCATTAGATGAACCTTCATCCTTGCACTCCAAAGACCAAAATCTGACCCATCAAGAATAGGTGTTGCATTGCCACTTGAATGATCCATTGTGTTCTTTACTAGCTTTTCCTTCAAGTTGTTAAACTTTTCGAAGGCACCTGCTCTGATACCAATTGAAGAACACAAGCTTATACTGAGAGGGGGGTGAACAGTATAAGACCTCTTTTTACTTTTTCCATTATACTTCAAAATAGTAAAGCAATATACCCAAAGCAATATCAAAGCAATGCACAATATCATCCACAAAGTGACACCAATTTTAACGTGGTTCACCCAGAATGGTTGGGCTACGTCCACAAAACTTTTCTCTAAAAGTTATCTCAAAGTTCTTTGGGAATCCTTCCCAATTACAATGTTTATGAGCCTCGGCCCAAAGGAGATACCTTCCCCCAATCAAAATTTATGAGCCTCTGCTCAAAGGAGATACCTTCCCCAATCAAAATTTATGAGCCTCTGCTCAAAGGAGATACCTTCCCCTCTGCTCTGGAAATGATCCCTCAGAAGATCAACTGCCTCTACCTCTTGCCAACACGTGGAACTCCTTTCCATCGAAGACCTCCTGTCCTCAATGCTTAGCCTAAGAGACCTCTGCCTTCTATGATCACGTCCACAGTAGCTCAACAACCTGTACCAAACATAGTCAGTCGGTCTAGTACAAGTCTTCCTCTGTCTATCAGATCTGTCCAACTCTTGAACAAATCAATCCTCTGCATACAAGCCTTCTCAAAGACTTGCCAAATCTGTCCTCAAGTTCTTCTCATAGAACCAGTGCACCTCTGTCCTCAAGTTCTCTGATAGAACTATCAAACTCAGCTCACAAGTCCTCTGCTAGGACCTGTCCAAATCTGCTCACAAGTCCCCATCGAAACCTGTCCAAAACTGCTCACAAGTCCCCATCGGAAACTTGTCCAAAACTGCTCACAAGTCCCCACCGAAACCTGTCCAAAAACTCAGCAAGCTCACCAAGAAAAACTTTCTTAGTAGGAAATCACAAAGTGAATTGTTAGAGACCCAATGTGATTTTTCAAACTCATAGAAGCATAAAGAGAATTGTTAGAGACTCAATATGTTCTATACTCAACTCCCAATCTCAAAACTCAACTCAAATCAACTCAGCTCAATCTCAATCTCAAATCTGAAAACTCAACTCAATATCTGAAATGGATAGGATAGAATGCTTTCTTTCAAGAACATGAAACCCCAACAATTGCCAACTATGCAAAGAATCACATAACAATGATACTCATGTTCTTTTCACCATCAATTAGGGCTTCAACAACAATGCTCATCAAACAAGGTTCAATCAACACCATTCAACTCAAAACACAACCTTGAAGCATTTCACAATCAACATTAGAAAAGGAAACAAGTAGAACTCCTTTTCTCTCCAACATTATTTGAACAAAAAGCATCCACCAACTCAAATCACCAAGCACAAAACAACTTTTCAAATCATCAACAAAGAAGTAAGCCCAACACTTTAACCAAGTAAAGAATAGCTTGATTATAACCAATTTAATGAAAGCTAATGTCAATCTCAAAGCTGCCCACTTAAGGTTTCACAACTTCACACAAGAAGCAATTCTAACCTTAAAACATCATGCTTTCATTTCCATAATCAACCAAAAGCACTCTCAACATTACAAGAAATATTTATCCCTTATACACCTTATTTCTCCCTTATAGTCTTATCAACAATAAACTTTATCTCTCATAAGAATGCAATAAGATAATGCAAACAACACCTTAAAAAGAATCTTTTATCAAAATAAAGCAAGCTTCAAACTCCTTATAACTCCTAAGCTGTTTTTCTCTCTAATAAACTTCCTCCATCCGCAAAATACACTAGCAAAAATTAATTTCGAAAATACCTTGGCCAACACCAAAAATCGTGCTATGGAGAAATTGCGCTCGAACTCTAACACCACCCGTTGCGTCCACTTCAACGAAGAAAAAACCCTTTCACGTTATTCGAACGCGGAACCTCCCGTTCGGGTAGCGCGCCAACAGCCTAGCCGCTACCGGTGCGCCAAAGGCGTCCGGTGAGGTATGAACCTCACTCTGTTTCCCTTGTACCTTCTATGCCAGGGCTAAAATAAACAACAGGCCTCCCTGTCTTCTGACATGAACGACGACGACGAAACCTTACGGTGGATACAAAAAATGAACGACGGATATCCGAACAACGGATCACGAAATCTCAGCGAAGAAGAAATCGAACATCAGATCGCGAAATCACAGCGAGCAACACTTTTCAAAAATGCGGATGGGATAATCTTTGATCTTCATCGTGGGAGATTTATATGCATATTTCCCATAAACTCTTGACGTCGGCGAGGAGTTTAACACGTCGACGGAGGAGTTTAACACGTCGGCGGAGGTCTTGGCTAGCGCCCACAATCTTAGAACATAGCGCCATCAAAGTTAAGACATTTGCGCCATGGGTTAGGAGAACCCAATGCAAACAATAAATTAATATTTATTTAAAAATAATTAAAAGGAACCTTAACAAGGTTTTTAATTATTTAAATAAATACTTCCTCCTGGACCCAAATGCATTAAACTAATGCATCCACCTATAATCTTTAAACCTGCCAACTTGGGGTTTACAAAAGACCTTTGAAACTGTCATGCCGTAACCTTCATCAAAACAAATTGTTTGACATCAAATCAAATTCCTTCAAGAGCTTCTTGACATCAATGACAACTTATACACTTGAGCAAAGGCAATGTACCCAAAGTACCCAAAATTGCCAACAGTGAGGATAGTGATCAAGACACGCCTAGTGGGAGGCTATACCAGACAGAGGGGCACATAGTTGTCGGAGCCAATGAAGGCCTATGGATCTTTGATAGCGACTATGAGGATGAGACTGAGATGGCATATCTCAACCATATGAGGCAACAGGAATACCCCATAGACATCGATGATATGTTTGAACATCTAAATATGGGACCAAGGCATAGGTGGCATTTAAACCAAGTACAGTTAAACCAAGTGCTTCATCCACCACTTCGGGCATACAGGGAGCACCTCCCACCTAGAGACCCTATAGGGCCATCAGTGCCAAGGGTAGACCCTGTCCTTCTATCCGCACATAGGGCCGATCCTTTTGTGCCAGTACCCACAGAGCCAGATCCGGGGTACAAGGATCACCAAGGATGTCCGAATCAACACCCACGTGGCAATGGAGACCAAATTCATTCCATCAACATGATCTCCATTGATTTAACCGCCCCCATCCACAATCCAACCGATCCAACATGACCATTGTATCTAGACCTAGATGCCATAGATTGGGATCGCGCTGACTCACCACCATCCCCATCAGAGTACTGGCCTTGCGGTGAGATGTTTCATTTCACCCCAAGACAGACTCAGGATATCTTCCATGCTGAAGAGGAACCCGACATTCCCAACGCAGATCTAAATTCAGCAAATGATATCCACCTGATCCCAACTCCACACCAGTTGGAGGACGGATCCCACATGTCAGTCGAAGAGACGATTGACGTAGACATCGGTTCTGATCCAATGAATCCACAAATCATCAAGTTGGGGGTAAGTTTATCCCCCGAAGAGCAAGCCGATTACATTGCCCTTCTCAAAGAGAAGAAGGAGGTTTTTGCATGGTCCTACAAAGACATGTCGGGGCTAGACCCGCAGCTAGTCACGCATAATCTAACACTTGATCCGACAGTCAAGCCAGTCAAGCAAAAGCTACGTAAGATGCACCCAACAGTGGCCTTAATGGTCAAATATGAGCTACAAAAGTTGTTGGATGCACAGTTTGTCATCTACATAGATTACCCACCATGGTTGTCCAACATGGTACCCATCAAAAAGCTTGACGGGAGGATTCGCATATGCACCAATTTTTGAGATTTAAACAAAGCGAGTCCCAAGGATGATTTCCCCTTGCCTAGCATCGACGCATTGGTAGATGCTACAGTAGGCCACGAAATGCTTTCCCTCATGGATGGTTTCTCGGGATACAACCAGATTCGTATCAATCTCGATGATCAACTAAAAATGGCGTTCACGATGCCTTGGGGGACATTTTGTTATAAGGTCATGCCCTTTGGCCTTAAAAATGTTGGCGCCACTTACCAACGCGCTATGACATACATCTTCCATGATCACATGCATAAAACTTTGGAAGATTATATGGATGATTTGTTGGCCAAATCTCTTTTGCGCCAAAATCATCTCGATGACTTACGCAAGATCCTTGATCGCCTCATCGAACACAAGGTTAGGCTAAACCCCAAGAAGTGCGTATTTGGCGTCACATCTGGAAAACTCTTGGGTTTCATAGTCTCAAAATGAGGCATCGAGGTAGATCCAAATAAAGTCAAGGCAATCCTTGAAATGCTTCCCCCAACCACCATCAGGCAGCTCAAAAGCTTGCAGGGTAAGGTCACGTCGATCAAGCGCTTCATAGCATAGTTATCTAACAAGTGCCGACCCATGAATAAATTATTACACAAGGGGGTAGCATTTCATTGGGATGACGAGTGCCAATCAGCCTTCGATGACATCAAACAATACTTGGCTTCGCCACCAGTATTGGCACCACCTAGACCAGGAGTGTCATTCTATTTATACATCTCAGCTACTGAGGTGGCACTGGGCGCCATGCTAGCCCAAAAAAATGAATTACATAAAGAACAGGCTAATTATTATCTTAGCCGCACCCTAGTCAGTTATGAACTTAACTATGCATACGTTGAGAAGCTATGCTTGGCGGTGGTATTTGCCACCAAAAAGCTATGCCATTACATGCTGAGCAATACGACGTATGTTGTGTCTAAGGAGAATCCATTGTGGTACATGATGAGTCATACTTATCACAGTAGTCACACGACAAAATGGATCATGTTGTTGACGAAGTTTGACATCGAATTCATTGGACAAAAGTCCATCAAAGGTCAAGTCATCGCCGATCAACTAGCAGAGGCTCCTCTCAAAGATGATCAGCCTCTGACCGTAGAGCTTCCCGATGATGGGGTCTTCCATGTCTCAGAATCGCCAGATTCTGATGAGCCTGAGTCACAGGCCGACATAACCTTATTTTTTGATGGTTCTAAATGTGAGCAAGGGGGTGGCATGGGAATCATGTTTTTCACACCGCAAGGGGCTCCAATGCCTTTATCATTTAAACTTGATTTCCTGTGCACCAATAACAATGCTGAATACGAAGCCTTGCTCATAGGTCTTCAAACAACCATCACCATGAACATCAAATGCTTGAATATCTTTGGTGATTCGTTGTTAATTGTCAACCAAGTGAAAGGGGTATTCCAATGCAAATGCCCAGTTCTATAGGCCTACAAAGCCCTTGTGGATAAATTCTTGGCAAATCTTGAATGGTACGACATCGAGGCACTCCCTCGATCATCGAATCATTTTGCGGACACTATGGCCTCCTTGGGGTCACTAATCCCGCAAGACATTTCTGGTGAGATGACAACCATTCAAGTCAAAACGTTATCGCAATCCACGATGGAGCGTGCAAGCTCTGACATAACGCCAGGAATCCACCTGATCCAGATTGAACCATCTCAGGATAGGTTCTCTCGAATCCATGATAGTCTGAATCATGCCAACTAGGGGTCTTTGTTCTCTCCAACCCCTCTTAATAGCAACACAACGCTATTTTTACAAGTTCTTTCCCGCTCAGCTTTTGCTAGGGATGAACTTCAAGAGGGATCGACCGTTCATACCATCGAGGTTTCTGATCAGCAGGATTGGTACACACCCATAAGAGACTATCTCAAGTTAGGTAGCCTCCCACTTGGATTGTCGCACGTCGCAAAAATATCATTCAAACAGAAAGCGACAAAACATGTCTTGCTAGGAGACATTTTATACCGTCGAAGCTACGAAGGAATCCTCCTCCGTTGCTTGGACCAGCAAGAGTCCACTTGGGCGATCACCCAAGCGCACGATGGTACATGCGGTGGCCACTTCAGCGGTATGGCCATCGCAAAGCGCATTCTTTGCATGGGCTATTATTGGCCATCTTTAGAGCGAGATTGTTGCGCATATGTGCGAAAGTGCATGAAGTGTCAACACCATGCTAACTTGACACACGTACCTTCTCAGGCCTTGCAGTCGATCCAATCGGCTTGGCCATTTTCATAGTGGGGCTTAGATCTCATCGAAAAGATCTCCCCTACGTCGTCAGGTCATCACACGTTTATCATAACGGCCACAGAGTACTTCACTAAGTGGGTGGAAGCAATTCCGCTTACCTCTACGACTGGGCCCCGCATTGCGGAGTTCATTTTACATAACATCATATGTCATTTTGGTATTCCATCCAAGATCATCTCGGATAATGGGACGTCATTTAAGAACAAATATGTGCATGCTTTGACAACAAAGTACAAAATTTAGCATAGTTTTTTGACACCTTATTATCCGTAGGCAAATGGGCAAGCAGAGGCGTCAAACAAAATGCTAGTTGCCATCCTTAAAAATATGGTCATAGATAGTCATAAGGATTGGCACATCCAAATACCACTTGCCCTATGGGCTTATCGCACTAGCATTCGGACGCCCACTGGGGCAACTCCATTTTTGCTAGTGTATGGCTCCGAGGCAGTCATGCCTCTCGAGTTGGAAATACCCTCCCTACGCATATCAATGCAAGAGTTCATCGATGATGACACTGCATGGCAGGCCCGGTTAGACCAGCTTACGTTACTCGACGAACGACGCGTCAATGCTCTCGAGCATTTACGTATCTATCAAGAGCGACTTAAGAAAGCATACAACATGAAAGTTCACCTGAGGGACTTTCGGGTCGGTGACCTGGTCTTAAAAGAGAACCAACAAAATTCTAACTTGCCACCCCATTTAAGGGACAAGTTTGCGGAAAATTGGTTAGGTCCTTATGTAATCGATAGTAAAATAGGACCTGGAACATACCGGCTCACCTCTCTTGAAGGAATCAAGGAACTAGAACCCTTGAACATCAGTCATTTGAGGCCATTCAACATTTAGAGAGCCATGGCCCACTCCAAAAGCCCCAAGGGTTCTCACCATCGCTTGGTCACCCAAAATGCCCCAAAGGTATCCATAATCCCTTTGGTCAAACCAAAAGCTCCAAGGGTTCCCACATCGCTTGGTCAACCTAAAATGCCCCAAAGGTATCTATAATCCCTTTGGTCAAACCAAAAGCTCCAAGGGTTCTCGCAATCGCTTGGTCACCCAAAATGCCCCAAAGGTATCTATAATCCCTTTGGTCAAACCAAAAGCTCCAAGGGTTCTCACAATCGCTTGGTCAACCAAAAATGCCCCAAAGGTATCCATAATCCCTTTGGTCAAACCAAAAGCTCCAAGGGTTCTCACAATCGCTTGGTCAACCAAAATGCCCCAAAGGTATCTATAATCCCTTTGGTCAAACCAAAAGCTCCAAGGGTTCTCACCATCGCTTGGTCACCCTAAAATGCCCCAAAGGTATCTATAATCCCTTTGGTCAAACCAAAAGCTCCAAGGGTTCTCACAATCGCTTGGTCACCCAAAATGCCCCAAAGGTATCCATAATCCCTTTGGTCAAACCAAAAGCTCCAAGGGTTCCCACAATCGCTTGGTCAACCTAAAATGCCCCAAAGGTATCCATAATCCCTTTGGTCAAACCAAAAGCTCCAAGGGTTCTCACAATCGCTTGGTCAACCTAAAATGCCCCAAAGGTATCTATAATCCCTTTGGTCAAACCAAAAGCTTCAAGGGTTCTCGCAATCGCTTGGTCAACCTAAAATGCCCCAAAGGTATCTATAATCCCTTTGGTCAAACCAAAAGCTCCAAGGGTTCTCATAATCGCTTGGTCAACCTAAAATGCCCCAAAGGTATCTATAATCCCTTTGGTCAAACCAAAAGCTCCAAGGGTTCTCACAATCGCTTGGTCACCCAAAATGCCCCAAAGGTATCCATAATCCCTTTGGTCAAACCAAAAGCTCCAAGGGTTCTCACAATCGCTTGGTCAACCAAAATACCCCAAAGGTATCTATAATCCCTTTGGTCAAACCAAAAGCTCCAAGGGTTCCCACAATCACTTGGTCAACCAAAAATGCCCCAAAGGTATCTATAATCCCTTTGGTCAAACCAAAAGCTCCAAGGATTCTCGCCACCGCTTGGTCACCCAAAATGCCCCAAAGGTATCTATAATCCCTTTGGTCAAAACCTCCAAGGATCCGTAAGAATCACTTGGTCCACACCCATTCGGGTTAAACCATCCATAACGAATATTCAAAAACAATAGATAATCAAAAATAACAAAAAAATTGCATCTCACTTTCATGCATAATCTTAAAAATCAAAACACAAAAAAAAAAAGTTGCATTAGGCATCGCATACATACATTGCATATTTGCTGGTCATACATGTCAAACGCACCATAGACTGTAATTACTCGGCAATTCCATCATTTTCCACATTTGTCCATTTTGTAAATGATCCAACAAGAATAACACCATTCACATTTTTGCCATATCATAGTCAGTTGTCTTCTAATGTCTTTAGGGTTTTCGTCATTCAGTTGTCTTTAGATTTCTAGTCAAATGTTGTACAAAGTCAGACCGATTTTTACAAGGTAGAGTTTTACTTGGATCATGCCTTGTTACATAGCATCCCAACACAAGCTTAAAACACATAAAAATTCCCAAGTTGTGTGAACGAAAGATGAAACCTACAAAGTGGTCCAGGATACCATAAGTGAAAATGTTATCTCGCTCATCCCCCTGTGCGAATGACCCTAAGAATGCTGAGAATTGGCAAAAGGACAAGAAAAATTCCTTCAATTCCCCAAAATAAATAGTGGTTTTTACCACTACAAAGAATTCCAACTCCAAACATGAATATCAAAAGTGCACAAATCAAAAAGCACAAGAAATAGCGATTCTAATCACTACTCAAAATCCCAAGCTCAAACAAAATAAATAGTGATTATCATCACTACTGAGCAAATATCCCATTAAAAGAGAGGGAGTAACTATTGAATCCCTGGAATTCTCAGCATTCGAAAGGTCATGAGGTGATCCTCAGTCCGGTTTGGTGGATAGCCTACTGGTCACTGGTGGCAAACCTCCCGCATGATGATATATCTATCGCATTAGCTTTTGGGCATATGTATAGATCAATGTTTGCATGTGGATGAGCTAGCTTATGGTATCCTAGATTGCATCGTAGATTAATCCTACTAAATGCAACAAAGGAGTTAGTGGAGCTAATTAGGTGATCCTCAGTACAGGTTTGGTGGACAGCCTACTTGCACTGATGGTATCCTTACGAATACCACATAAACGAACTCAATCGCACACACAGGGATGTGAAATAACTTGGTCAAACTCAAGTCTGATTCGTACCTTGTTCGAAAGTCTTGTAAGATAATGTACAGTCTTGACTAGTTAGTTAAAGCATCCGAGTCTCAGAAAAACCTTAACTACATTCTAAAACAATTGTTGTACATTTCATTACTTACATCACCATCAAAAAATACAAAACAAAAATTACAAATGCAAAAGTTATTTCATAAAGCAATCACATAGTACAGAAAGCCAGTAAATCCTGTACAGTCTATGGTGCCACCACTTGTATACCAACAAATCATTCCATCCATTCCATATGCATACATCTATATCATATAGTTAAAATCATCCGTAGTCATAATAGCATATGCATACATCAACATAAATAAATGTGCATAAAGAACAATAAACCATGACAAGTATATAATCAAACCAAAAAGAGTCATGTATATATATCAAGTCAAAATGCCCTCAAGGCTACAATAAGAAGGTCCTCTGACCTCACAAAAACCAAAAACTCAAAATCCCCAAAGCCTAGGGAGTCGGCCACCATGATCACGTAGGATCGGTGCGACTGGAACTACCCCTAGTAGTATGGGTCCTATGGGACCTCTCAGGGTGGCTGCTGCCAGCCCTCGCACCCTACCCACCAACACTACCCTCACCTAGCCACCTACGATGAGATGATGCAGACTACTCAGTCTCACTACCTCTCGTACGATGTGATGAACCACCTCCATCAAGCACAAGCAACTGTCCATCGAGGCGGACAACCTCTATCTCTAACTCTATCCGGTATCGACCCCACTCCATATCTCGTTGGTGATACATAGCCAATGCACTATCCCGTTGTGCCAACTGAGTCCATAGGAGATCCCTCTCCTGCGTTACCTCCACCAAAGCATCTCTATGCTCCTCCTCCCATCTCCGTAGGAGACCCTCCAATCATGCTATCTCAGCATGAAGCCCAGCCTCCACATCCCCTGAGATAGCCTGAGGCATGGGCACCTCCGGGATGGCCTGCTGCTCTGGCACCCACTACTCCGGGACATCCTGTACATTCGACTGCTCCGAAACCCCCAAATCATCTCCATCATCGGTGAAGTCATCGACCTCCACCATGTCAACATCATCAAGCGAAGCCCCCAACCCTCCATCGGTGCCTCTGCACCCCCACCTCCTACTGCTGTAGTATCCATGCCTCCTAGAGGCCCCTCACTCCGCCATCATCGCATAATCCACCATCGGTCATACTCTATAGTCACCCCGACATCGTCCACGTTGGGTACATCAATAACTACATTGGACCCCTCACCCAGCTGCTCAATGGTAGGCCAGACTAGAGTCTTCTCATCATCGTGACATCGATAGATCAAGGGATCACCAGGAAATCCCTGGCGCACCCCAAACTACCACATCACCCAGACATATGGGAAGTACTCCTGCTCTATCCCGTGTCGCCCAATCAACCATCTACCCCTATGCACACGTCGAAGCCACTCTCCAGCCTCAGGCCAGGCTGGACAGTCCCGGTACGGCCACCAGAACACCTGCCCTAGCACTAGACGAGAGAAGGCATCAGTATAGTGACCTACGTCACCTGCCCACCATCGACTCTATCCATGCTCCTCTGACCTCCACCATAAATCGACATATCCAATTTCTCGATCCACCATCTCACCTCGGGTGGTCCAAGGCAAACCCTACGGCCACTCCGTAGCTATGTGCTGCCACCCCCAGCATTGCAAGAGATAGCTGCACCCGATCCCCTTCCACTTTCGATAGCGGACCTCGTACAACTCATCGTACAACTACGCCAATAACGTCTGACCCCATCTCATAATAAGTGGAGATGATGTAGGACACTCCACCAATGTGAAAACCAACTCAAGCAGGTTCCAAGGGAACCTCGCACCTGAGGAGTCAAGAAGTAGCATATTGGAGATGAGGGTCATGATCAAAGCATGCCTCACCCCTAATACGCCCTTCTCCAGCCACCACCGCACTAGAATACCGCCTATATGGCAGTCAGCCTCTACCCTCTCCACAACCCTCTCCACCCCCTCTCCACCACCGGACCAAAACATCATGTCAATACCGTTGTCCGCTGGTCATGGTGGGTCATCCGGATAGGCAGTCCATCTATCGAAATCCGTAGAATCCGATACACATCCTCTAGAGTAATAGTCATCTCCCCTGTTGGGAGATGAAAAGTGTTGGTGCGGGGATCCCACAGATTGATCAGGGTAGTCAAATATGCCCGATCCCCCACCATAGGCTCCAGATGCGTCACGTGCTTGAGCCCAAGGGCATCAAGCCACTCCCAATCCACAACTATCAGGGCATCCCGAGCATCAGAGAAAATAGTCGGCTGGCGGTACCGACTCTTCACAACCTGAAACAACAAAATAAAATAAAAAAATATATTAAGTACATACTTAATATAAACAAAAACATTAAAATAAAATGTAAATATAAATTTACAATAATAATTAAAGTATAGAATCATTAAAATAAAAATGTACAACAATGACAACATACATGAAAATAATTGTACAATCAACAAAAAAAAAAAAATCATATTAGGGTTTCATTAAAAAAAAATATTAGGGTTTCAACCTTAATGTGAACGAAAAAAAATAAAAAAAATATTAGGGTTTCAACCTTAATATGGCAAAAACAAACATGAAATAAAACATATTAGGGTTTCAACCTTAATATGAACAAAAACAACAAAATAAAGCGAACAAACATTTTATATGTGAGTTTTAAACTTCATATAAAACACGCACGAATAACAGGCAGAGAGAAGGAACATCATACCGGTCTCACCTCGGCTCCTCCACTCGAAGATCCGGTTCTCGCACTCATGATGTCCATGAAATTTTAGCAGCGCTCCGCTACGCACACTCGCACTCCTCCTCACTGCTCCAAATCGCCAAGAAAAAAATATTGCAAATGAGCCCAAAACCTAGTTTTGGTCCTTATATAGGTTGTTAGGCCTGTAATCGTTCCACCCTAGGATGAACGCTCTAGTTAGCGCTCATCCCACCCTGGGACGATTACAAAATTGGTATTCGTCCCACCCTGGGACGATTACAGAGCAAGAAATAAAGCAACAAAAATTGCATCCAAAAAATGCACCAAAAACAACAATAAATCTGCCGAACAAAGGTGCCTTTGCACCGACATT
The DNA here is from genome assembly GCA_028583015.1 of Wollemia nobilis. Classification (NCBI taxonomy): domain Eukaryota; kingdom Viridiplantae; phylum Streptophyta; class Pinopsida; order Araucariales; family Araucariaceae; genus Wollemia; species Wollemia nobilis. The sequence continues at coordinate 915,491 of JAQPPZ010016995.1, read as the reverse complement.
CATGGCATGAAAAACCATCGTCGGGGTCACAAATACTCACTATCCTACTCCCTAAGAAGGCTAGCATAGCCGGACCGCTCCACGGGAAGGAGGATTTTCGATAATTTCTACCCCAATAGGCGTCAAAAAAAGGGTCAAAACCCACCAAAAATAGGTCCGATGGTTGGAAAACTGCAATAAGCGTTCAACGAAAACAACTGAAGGCACCCTTAAAAATGTCATCTTGGGTCAAGTGACTCATCGCTTTTCTCATTTTTGGTCATTCCCTCATCGATTCGTCGCTTGAGGGGGTAGTCACACTTAGTCACCAATCAACAAATACACACCCAATCAAGGAAATGGCATGCATTCAAAGAATCATTGACAAAGACAATCACGCTCCTGCTTGGGGCAGCAAACAAGCAATAATCACAAGCTAAACAAACACTTGGCATTATGGAAGCATGAAGAAAAGGTTCCTCGGACAAAAGGTTGTGCCCTTTGCCTATTCATGTCTGAACAATGTCCAAGATCAAGTACACCTCACTGAAAAAGGTTACACTTGAGTTAAGCTCCTTAGCTCGTCAGAAGCAAGGATTCAAGAATGCGTGCCCTTTCCATACTTGGGGCATCAAAATTTGGTTAGGTTACTGAGAAACCCTAATCATTAAGTGCTTTGGTCATCTATTTTTGCTCAGCACTGCGCCACACACATCGCATCCCAAAAAGGGGCATCTGTAGACACCAAAACAACACCAATCCGATTATGTGACTACAAGCACTGACCGAATTGGCATACATACCCCCTAGGGCAGCCTCCAGAGGTTAAAAAGTGGTCCTAACCACTCCCAAATCAGTTTTGGAAGGTCAGAGGTCAGTTTTGCACCTTTTAAGCACTTTGCTCCCTATTCGTCCCACCCTAGGATGATTAGAATCCTATTCGTCCCACCCGGGACGATTAGCAGCAATCGCTCCAGGGTGGGACGATTAGCGAGGTTTGACTGGCAAAAAGTCAAACCTTGACAAATGGCAGCCCAAATCCGCCACCTAACTCCACCTTCAAGGCATGGGATTACGAGGGAAGGTTTCAAATTCGAGAGGCTTCAATCAAGCCCGATCATGGAGGCCTCAATCAAGGAGGCCCTAATCAGGGAGGAATCTTCTCTCCCCCAAAAAGGCATAATGAGCCAAGTGGCGCCCTCGCATGCGCATTCAAAGGAGACCCTTAGGTCTATAAAAAGGTGAGCCTCCTCACCCCAAAAAAGAAAGAGAGCTGGAGCATTTGGAGCAACGAAGTGCTGCCAAACTATACCCCCATTCCTCTTTGTGCTTCCTACATCCCTAATCTCTCTCTTCTGGAAGAGAGGTTATCGGGTGAACACTAGGAACGCAATCCAGATCCAAAAACCCAAGCAATCGGCCACAATCCCACCCCAAACTCGTCGACACAACCCCCTAGGAAGTTTTGGACCCATCCCACTTGGATTGGTGTCAAAACTAGGCCCTAAACGGTGGGCGTCCCACCCCCGGGCGCCCCCCAAACTGTTGCAGTCCTAATCGCCCCACCCCGGAGTGATTAGAAATCTGTGCATGGTTTTGTTACTATTATTTTTGCATTCTTTTATATCTAATGTACTTATGTTGTTGTCCAAATTTCATTGCTTTCTGACATGATTTGACCTGGTTTCTGTCATTTTATGCGTCTACTAACCTACAGGGAGTGCCTTCGGATACAAGATAACCTGGGTAGAATCTGCCAAATCTGACCTTCTGGGTCATCTCAAAATGCTGTTTTTAGTCTAACCACAAGTTTGCAGGAGTTTTGGAGGCCTCTGGGCAGGACATTTGCAAGGTCACTTTTTGTAGGTTTTGCGACAGTCCCCAACGTCCCACCCCAGAGCGATTAGAAATATGTGCATGATTTCCTTATTGTTCCTTTTGCAATATGTCCCAGATGATATCCTAATGCCTCTATTAAATTTTGAACTCATTCTGACATGATTTGATGATCGTTTTATTATTTTATGTATTAACTAGCTCGTAGGGCGCCCCTGTCACATACAGGAGAATATGGGTAGGATATGCAAATTTCGAGCATCTGGGTAGTCTTAGAATTACATATAATGCCTAACCCATGAGTTTCAGGTGATTTGGATAAGCATAGGTGGGACATTGGAGCGCTCACTTTGGAGAGGCCCCCGACGGGCAAACGAGCATAACGGGGCCGTCCGACGCCGCTTCGATGCAAAATTAGGTGATACCAATTCTAGACATTGTCCTTTACATTTCCATATCATTCTGTAATCTACTTATCAATCTTATCACTGATATCTTCTAAGCGCCCGTTGGAGGCCTTGGGGATTGCATGTTTTTCTAGATACGCATATGCTATTAATGATTTGTTGTCTTTATGTGCGTAGGATCTCACCACCAGGAATACTAGAGGGGCAGAAAGGAATGACGAACACATGGACACAAGCGGTGGCAACTTTTAGCCCGCCCACTTCGAGTGTGGGCACGCGGAAGATGCTGGAAGCGTACCGTCCGATCTTGGAAGCGCGGCTTCTTTCGGGCATCCATTAATGTAACAAATTGTATCAAATGTTCTGAGCCCTAGAGGGGGGACGTATTGTAATCAGATTAAAAGCAATATCAATAAAGGAGGCCCCGCTTTGTTTGCTCACATCTCGTTTCTGCGTCATTTCCTTCATGCATTGCTCATCGCATTCGTAGGACTTAGCATCTATATCTATTTTTGTTTGCATCATATCGGTACATTGTCATATTGCATGCTTTTAGATGTGAAAGAGTATGGGGATCATACGGATGCCTACGCAAATGGGTGAACTATGGATCCTATGGTAGATCTCATGGAACCATCAAAAGTAGGTGTAGGTGTTGTGAAATGTGTTGAAGGTAGTTGTAGGTGATGCAGGGTTGCTATGGATATAATACTGATGGATGAGCCCATGTCAATGAGTACCCATTTGTAGGTAATATCATTGATATTAGCTTGTATGTGGAGGGGAGGGGAGGCTCCTTAACCAATGAGTTTCTTTATCTCGTGGTTGTGGAAACTAATTGAAGGTTGAAGGCATCGCGGGATGTTCCCTATAAAATTGACAAAAGCATTTTTGTCATGTGTCTCTAAATCAATAGAACATAGGATGTCATTCAACGCATTATGATGGGGTTAACACTACTGTAGGAGGTTGAAGATGGATAGTCGAGCAGGGGCATCATGTAGCTAATTAACACGGATGGTAATCACATTTTGAGGTGGTGGTGGTATGGTATTAGGCCTTTGGGGAGTTTGTAGGGATATAAACTAGATAGGGGGAGAAATAATAGGTGTTGTCTGGAACGACTGGTACCATTGGTTTCTCGTAGTAAAGTTGATCATGCCTACTACTCCAAGTGATGGAGGATCACGCTGGATATTTTTGACTTGGTGAGGTGGCACTGGGGGATTGTTTGGAGGTCTAGGGGGATTGGGTCCTCTGTCATCCGATAGAGGATTTTGGGAAATTCCTAGGTTTTGCTTTTGTAGGGCTAGAGGGTTTGCTACTTGAATAGTGCCCCTATCAATTAGATCTTGAACTTACCCCCAAAAGGAGTGACATGAATCGATATTATGACCACGCTACCTATGAAAGTGATAGAATAACTGCTCATTATAGTCATGATATTTAGGTGAATTTGGATCTAATGGGCAGATATCGGGTAGAATGAGATGGTTATCCTCATACAATCTATGGAACAGGGCTGGTAATGGTTCTGATAAGGGTGTAAAGTTACATAGTGGACCCTATAGGTGCATGTTGTGGTATTATTGTGGTCGAGGTGGGGCAAGCACATTAGCTTGAAGTGCTTGTGGTTGTACTGTGTGAGGTGGAGTCAGTACTAGTGCTAGGATAGCAGCTGCGACTTGGTTGGTTTGTTGTGGTCGTGGGTAAGGTTGATTCGGTGTGGGTCTATTGAAGTGAAATTTGGAGTTATAGTTGGATTTGGCTCTCAACTTAATATTCCCATACTGGACCTTAATATCTTTGATCACTTTTGCTTGCGAGATAGCATCTTCAAAAGTATGACTTTGGTGAAGTTGGAGGGATGTGGAAATGTGTTTGGGGCAGCTCTTGGAAAAGAGTATCACAAGCTCTGAAGTGGGGAGGCTATGGGTGAGATCATGGATAATCACTCTCCATATGGTAACAAACTCAGTAATGGGTTCATCATCCACCTGTCGTAAGGCGTAGACATCAAAAAATATAGTCTTTTTCTTGATGTTGATGGAAAAGTGCTCTAATAAGGAATTGACCAGTTGATCAAATGTGTACATGCTATGGCATGGTAGCATGTTGTACCAATATAGTGTTGGCCCAATGAGGGAGAGGGAGAAGGTATGCAACATAAGAGGGTTACTACTGTGAAGCTAGTAGCACAATGAGCGGTAGTTGCTCACATGTTCTTTGGGATCTTCCTTACCTCTATACTTGTCAAATTTTGATATTTCAAAATGATAGGGATAAGGAGGGATAGGGATTGATGGATGAACTAGATCGTTGCACACTTCATCATAGCAATTCTTTTGTGGCCCGTAGCTAGAGGTGCATAGGTTCAACATTTTGACTTCATCTCGCAAGAGTTGAAGTTTGGGTATCATAGGAGTCAATGGTTGATCTATGGTAGGCTGACCTCATGGATGTGGTGGATATTCGTATTGTTGTTCTTCACAATACTGTGGGGAATACTATTGTGCCTAATCATGATAAGGTAGGTACTAGGGGATGTGTGTTGTCATGTCTATGAGCACACTAGGTTGTGGGGTAGGTGTCTGTTGAGGATAATAGTATCATGACTGAGCAACATGCAGTTGTGGCATGGGTACTTGTTGGTTTGGATTTTGTTGTACTAGTTGGACCGTGGGTGGCAATGACCAAATTGGAGGAGGCATAAAGAAGCTAGGTGTAGCTGGTGGTAGTGTAGGTGTCAGTTCTACTAGTACTAGGGGTGGTTGAGACGAGGTATCAAAAGACGAGATCTGTCTCTACCCTAGAGGGTAGGAAGTAGGGAAGCTAAACTATGTGGAATAGTTTGGTTGAATGGGTGGATAAGCTACAGGTGTCGATCCATAGGTAGGATGGATATTGGTAGTGGGAGCCTAAAAAGGAATAGGTGGCGGTATTCTAAAGGTCATCGTAGGCAAAGGTGTATCCAAAGGTTGGGTGCCATGCACTCTGGATACTTGGGAGATTGGTGGAAAGGCTACTGAAAAAGTGGGATAAGCTACCAAAGTAGGAGCTTGGGTTGAGGTGAAAGTATATGTGTACACCCAAAATTGGGTTTGTGCATCTTGTGTCTAAAGGGGATGTTGGGAAGTACCCTTAAATATGGTGAAGAACGGCTCTTGTGAATAGGATGGTTGGTACTCTTATGAAAAGTGTGGGTGTAAGGTTTGAGGGAATGTTTGCGGTTCCTACTAGGTAGGGACTTGTTGTGCGATTTGGATTGATTGATTCTGGCTGCCTACAGTGGATGAGGATGGGTCAAATACCATTCCTATGGTAGGGTCGAATGATGCGACCACAAGATAGGTATGGTTTAGAAGGGAAGAATCATTATCAAACAAGGATTGAGATAGATTCTAGAAGAAGTGTTGTGCAAAGGTGGGTGAATTAGGCATGACCTCATCGTCTATGGTAAAGGATTGGGGAGATTGTCCTGGTTCTTTGTAGATCACATGGTCATAGAACATGGTCGGTGGATTAGGTGAGGATGGGGCTGAAAAGAGCGGGTAATCTTCTGTGAGTGAAGTAGCAAGAATTTCACTCAAAGTTGATGTCTCCTCATGAGGCACCATGTGTGTGAATTGTGCATCAAATTCTATGCATGAATCAGATGTGTATATGATCCTCTCCTTCATGATCGAAGGAGTAATATTGAACTGACTAGAGAAAGGGGCAGGCCATTCCTCCATAGAGTGTTATTTCTCACGTGCCCTACTATGGGTGATCATAGACATAGTAGCATGTGTAAAAGGGGTTTTTAAGAATAAACCCTGTGTGATGTAGACTCAACTGTGTCTAATGTAAGTGTGAAGTAAGTGGTGTGTTGTGTGTAGAAAAATAGTATATAGGACAGTGTGTTGAGATCGGTCTGTGATCATGCAAACAATAGTAGACTGAAATCAATTCTAAATGCTAAAAAAGTAAAAGTTTTTTGTTCATTTTGTGTGTTGTAATGTTGATACGGGTAATTAAGTGAATACTATAGCAAATCAATAATGTCATAAATAACAAACCTCCTACAACACCCATAGATGCATAGGATATAATGGTACCGCAACGTGAGAATGGTGACCTATATGGAAGATGTAGTAAAATGATATCCTAAAGGGATGGAACTCACTATGCTGAAGCGAGTCCGCTAAATCCTCTCACAAAAAGAGGTGGTAATATCTACGACGTGCTAGGCATGGTAAACAATCCCATGTGTTTGCTTCACCCTCGATCGGATTTAGTCAATAGCGATAGTTACCGTATCCACAAATTATATTAGCCTTGTGGACTAAGGTATCTAATCCTATCCCACTCCGCAAGTAACCACTGGTGATGAAATCCAGGGCCCAATCGCAAAAGTGGAGGATTTTTTGATGATGAAATCTAGAAAACCACTCGTATGGCTACTATGTGTCTAAGGGGGTGAGTTGATGGAGAGTGCAACTCGATCCACACCAGTATCGAGCGATGGATTGGGGATGAATTCCAAGATCACCACTTATTTAAATACCATGTGAGTGTGTGTGGGTTTGTGTTTTACTAACGATGTATGCAAGGTAAGAGACTAACTAATTTCCTTTTCAAAATAAAACTAATCCTAATGCCTTGTCGAAAGCAAATGATTAGCTAGCTTACAATATTTGTAAATAAATGGTCTAGCCTAAATTCCTTTGTGAAACAAACTAATCTACTTTGTAAAACATAGAAACAAGCAATCCAAATGTGTGTGGAGTAAAGGGGATTATGAAACCCTAACTTGAAATTTTAGAATGCAAAATTCTTTCAAAAATGTAAGAGGGGATTAGAAACCTTGATTTTACTTTAGGATGTGAAGTTCCTTTTAGCAATGGAAGCTATGAACGAAGGAAGAACAACTTAGGCTTACACTATATGTAAAAATAAAAGACAAATGCAAATTTATTTGAGAAATAAATTTTGTACACTTGCTAGAAAATTGTAGGTCGTAAAAATTTCAGAAACCCTAATTCTTCAACCACTTTGCAATGAACCCAAAACTAGGCCTAGTAATGGTCCTTCAACTAGTCAATGTATTTGTACTTCCAAAACTTGCAACAGAGGCAAAAAAAATGAAAATACCTACATTCTGATGCTAAAGGGGGGTTTTCTTAGCCCCTTTAGAGATCACCCCAACTGATTTGGGGGTTTTTGAGGCTTCTATGCTCAAATCGCCACATGAGGGGTAAATTTGACCTAAATCGTGACCCAGGGGGTGAATTAGGACTGTTTCATGGGGTGAGGGGCAAATTAGGTTCAGAGGATTCAAATCAGAAATATTATGGCCTAGGATGGTTCCTAGGGCTTTGGAGGTCTCTTTGAACAACATATTTGGTACCTGCAATACACAAAAATAAAGGATAATGTCATATTTGCAAAGAAAATGAATCTAGCACTATCTGTTGTGGGGTCCGATCGGGCGTGCCAGAATGAAATGACCAGAAGTTGACATTTGATTTATCAAAAAGTAATAACACAATTCATTCAGAAATATAATGCTTTATTCATGATAAATTTGATATCAATTACAAATACAGTGAATTCCCCTTTTTCATTTTAGGAATACACTATAGGTCTAATGCCTTCTTCTGATGTCCCTCAGTGTAGGTGGGATTCTTTGTATGTGGGCCACCACTAGGTTATTATTTTTTGGTGTTATTCTCCTTCAAATCTGATGAATAACCTAAAAGAAACTTGTAAAAAGGGATCAATATGTTGGGGGCTTGCCTTAGTCAGGCCCCATATTTATAAAGATGAAATGACTGTAAAACCATAATAAAACATGAAATAAACTATGTAAAAAGTAATAATATAGCAAAAGGAAGCTTACCACCCAAATCTGGAGTGATTTGGGCCCTACAAACCCAATTCACCACCCAGGGGGTGAACTAAGGTTGGATTTGCGGGTCAAGGGGCGATCTAAGCTATGATGCTTCTTCTGTAAAATCCTTTCAGTGGATCAGTTCCTAGGCAACTGGGGTGCCTCTATGTACCATTGAAATCTAAATGTGTGCACTGAGAAGTAACTATTCAATATTGGATTTCCATTTCAGTAGAGTAACTGTGCTTTGTTGAATTTGGGAATCATACTTAATTAGAGGTTTGGGACCCATTATTTATAGGCAAAGGCAAGGGCCGGGGGGGGGGGGGGTTAGATAGACTAAACCTAGGTTTGATTCTAACTAGGGTTAGGTTAAGAAATGCTATGTGGCAACATGATATTCCTTATGAGGAATATCTCATCCTCACACATGTGTGAGGATGGATTAGGGCTAATCCTGATTAGGAGGTGTTTAAGCTAATTTAAACATGATTAAAGAAATATCTCAACGAACCCTAATCTCACACATGTGGGATGATTTGATTAAGGCTAATCAAGATTAAGGCTTATTTTAATCAAATTTACCCTAAAAAGTGACTTAATTGAAGTCAACATTAAATTAGAATTTGGGTATTGACTTATTAATTGTTTTGGCCAACTAATACCCCATGGGGGCCTCAATTGCATGTGAATAGACCATTGAATGATATTTCAGTGTGTCGGATGTAATTTGGAAGGCTTATGAGGGTTTAGGACCTAAAATTCGGTGACGTATTATATGGGAGTCTACACAATGATATGAAAATATATGGCGATCTACGGATGACTACACATGACTATGGTCGTCTACGTATGACTACGTATGACTACAATAATCTATGCATTTCTAGGATGATCTAGAATAGTCTACACTAGTTTACGATATCCTAGGGGCTCCTAGGATGGCCTATGTAAACCTACAAGTGTCTAGAAGGATCTACAAGCATGTAGGTATAGTAGTGTGCAACTTTTGAGTGTCTACAATGAGAAATAGTGGTTTTGGTTCAAGAGAGATTTTTAATCAATATCGAGAATCAAGATTTTATTAAGGTGTGAATTTTGTGAGTAGTTCAATATAATCTCTAAATCACATCAAAAGGACCAAGATTTACTATGAATTTGATACCATCTATCTGATATTTAAATAGCATAATAATTGGATGTGAGTACTTGACATATGCAATTAGACTAAATAAAATTTGGCAAGTGCAAAAATTGCAACTACATAATACACAATGTATGGTTTATGTAATGCAATGTGGGGATGAGAGTTGTGCTAGATGAGCTATATGTAAACCTAATGAAATGCATAGGTGAATGAAAAAAAAAATCTCCAAAATACCAAAGAAAAATGATAAGAGATGCTAATCCCACTATGAGTATAGTGCTTGCTAATGGTTGAAAATAGGAGAGATATACCCGTTGGGATGTATTCTTAAAAATGGTCAAATGGAGGTTTCCCCTCACTCGTGACCATGAAGCTATCCACTATGGGGTGCTAAGATGATGGGAATGATATTGCTAAAGCAAGGGCTACTCAATAGAGGCATACACTAAAGTGCATGAATCAAGGCCAATGAAGCAAAACAAGAACTATATCCCTCACTGGGGAGATATAAGCAATGAAAATTTTCCAAGTTCAAGGGATATAAAATGGTATGAGTGAATACAATGATTGCAATATAATTGAAATGCAAAATAGATGAAAATGCAATAATTATGTATATATTTTTTATTATTTTATTTTATTGTTCCTCTTTTTTATTTTATTTTTATTTTTTTAATTTGTTTGATTTTTATTTGACTTTTGATTTTTTTTTATGATGGAATTGGTGTTATATACAATATGATCTATATACACTATATAAGGTGATTTATGCATAACATTTTTGTTGAGAAGCAACACACCCCCACTGAAAAATGAGATTCCATCCTCTTGAAAACTCTGAAATTCCATTTTTGCAGCGGGGACCCTCTTGATATGTTTCAGGTTTTAAATCCAAATTTGCTTGCTTCCTTTTTAAAGTTGTGCTTTTTCTTGCATTCTAGCTGTGTTATCCAAGAATTCATTTTTTACATGCTAGAAATCATTCATGCACAAAGAAAATCTCGCACCGGTACCGAGAAAAATGCTGAAAACAGATAGAAAATTCATGAAAAATCAAACTTTCCATTTTTGGTAGTGTCGCGATATCGCGACACTTCCATTTTCGGAAATGTCGCGATATCGCGACGGATTTTGGCAAAAGCAGCTAAGTCGAAAAAACGTCGCGATATCACGACGCTTTCCATTTTTGGAAGTGTCGCGATATCGCGACATTTCCATTTTTGGAAATCGTCGCGAAATCGCTACCGGCCGGAAGAGAGAGAAGCAGAACGTACAGAACAGCACGATTTCGCGACATGTCACGAAATCGCGACATGTCGCATTTTCACGATAGGAGAGAGAAAATGCATGAAAATCGACCAAGTAAGAAAACAGGTCACGATTTCGCGACATGTCACGAAATCATGATAGTTTTTGGAGAGAGAAGATGAGCTGTACGGATCTGCGTGAAATCGTGACGTTTCCATTTTTGGAAGTGTCGCGATATCGCGACGTTTCCATTTTTGGAAGTGTCGCGATATCGCGACGATTTCGAAAGAAAGTGCCGAAGGGAGAAAGCTGTAGCGATTCGCTGACATGTTCCAAAATCGTGGTCAACGCGGTCAACGCATGCAGCTTTGGCGAACTCGCAGCGACGCGCTGGCATGTTCCATTTTCACGGCTGAAAATCAAGAAGTTGTACGGAGGCCAGGGAAGGTCGCGATTTCGTGACATGTCGCATTTTCATGGTAGGAGAGAGAAAGTCCTCAAAGTTGACCAGAAGTGCATTCCAGTGGGAAACAGAAGGCATCCTGGGGTAGCGACACGTGTCAAAGCGTGAGGCAGACAAACAGAGGCCGACATGCAAGCTTGCTTTAGGGTTTTTAGCCTGATTTAATCTGTTTTAACCATTAAAGCTTCTGATTTAATGATTTTAAAGTACTAATATAATCTTTTTGTCTTTCATGCAGGATTCCATCTGGCACTTGCGGGACAACCGGGAAAGGCCATAAAGTCAAAGTTAAAGTGCAGATTTGATCGAGGACCACCATGCTAGAGGAAAAGAAGCCGGTAAAAGCATTCAATAGCAAATTTATGACAGAATTGATAGCATGGAGATAATTTCAACTCGGGATGGCTTTGCGGAGATCAAATTGATGGAGAAGTGGTGACTCATCCGGCTCACCAACAGAATTAATGGAGGCATTTATTTGCAGCTACGGATGAATGCAAGTGGCTTTAGATTTTATCTTCTCCATTTATGGTAGTTGACTGCACAGATTTGCAGAAGGGTTAAGTTCTATCCGGACTTTGGTCTTAAGATGGCTTTTTATTGTAAAACTCGGGTCCTAGGGTTTAGATGTGATAATATTTGCAGTTATGAGAAGAAGATATTTCTGAAAAGATCAGGGTCTGTCCTGAGTCTATAAATACTTCTTCTCAATGTAATTGCGGGGAGGCGGAGACTTAGAAATAAAATGCTTATAAGCAATTTCTTGCAAATTTTGTGAAATCCTTTGTTTCTGGACTTGGAGTTGATGTGCTTTAGCTTTTCTATGATAGCATGGCCAGGAGCCTAATCTTTTGCAGAGTGTGATAAGTGTATCTTCTTTTGTTATCTGTTCCATTAAAGTTTATTAGATATATGCTGTGAATCTGCCATTATCAAGTTTAAATATCTTGTTAGGCTTCAGTTGTTCTATTGTCTGCTAGGGGAAATTACAGATTTGAAGGTTAAGTTTGTTCTAATTGCTCTGTCTTCATTGTGTGAGCTAGGTCTGTCGGTGAAAGATACCGGTTTTAACCTGACTTCCCTTGGATTTATAATTTTCTGCTAGATCTGTTCCACTTTGCCTTGTGCTCCTAGTTGAAAGTGATCTTAGACTGACTGGACACTTTCTTCTTTGATCTGTTCTGTTGTGAAGCTGATAGCATAGATAAGATTGATAGTTTAGGGTTTTACAGTTGATGTCTGATGAACTTCTCTTTCTACCCTACCCTACCCTCTCTTTTTTTTCGGTGAATGATCCATTTTTACTTTCTTTGTTTGTCTTTTATTTAAATCTGCTGACCCATGAGAGCTAGATCAAAGAAATCAAGTTAAATATGATTGTCAACAACTTTTGCAACTACTGAACAAGTTCAGGAACCCCCTGTAAGGTAACAGAGCAGTCCATATTGAAATCTATTTCAGAAGCAGAAAAGAGTGAATAGCCATTCAACCCAACTCTGTAACTCGCACCTTGGATAACCAGCTAGATCCTAAAGTGAGTGGGATTCGTCCCGTGGATGTCTCTGGAGCTTCCTTGCTCATCCTTCCTGGGGTGTGCATGAAAGTCGGACCAACAATTTCTAAGGTGGATTCAAAATCAAAAGAGGTTTTGAAGGACAACTTGGTTGTGGTGAAGGCGATTGAAGCTGATTTGTTGATGGTTGAGATTGTTGTGATGAAGGATGATGATCAGATATAGATGAAAAAAAGTGATGGATAGAATGTGATGATGATGATAAAGAGGAAAATAATAGAGAAGTTGATGTGATGATGATAAATAAAGAGAGGATGAAGAAAAAAATGTGATGGAAAAAAGGTGGCAATGATGATAAAGAGAAAAAAAAATAGAACTTGATGCAATGATGATAAAGAAAGAGAGAATTAAGAACAAAGATTCCCTATGAATATGAGAGGTTAAAAAAGTTCCAAAAGGGATATGGATTGACCCACTATTATTGAATGTCAAAGGAGACTCTAGGTTGAGACTTCAACATTAAATATGGGTTTTCTATGCTTGTATCATCTTTCTGATTATTCTTTAAAACTAAGAGAGGTATTGAAGTTTGGTTGGATGAGGAATTTATCTACTACTTATCAAATTGAGTCCATTGATTTTTAAATTATTTTCTTGTAGTCTTAGCTACAATAATATCATTATGATGAGACATATTAGGATATAATACTTGATTGGTTTCTCATTGTTGATAATTGAATAGGGATTTTTGGAAGATCCCCATGTCTTTATTGGTTGTAGGTATTTATTGTGTAGGAAGTTGATTGTTTTTTCAAGTATTATGATTGAGAATAGGTTGAAAGTCCTCTACAACAAAATGAACTGCATCAATCAAGTCTTGAACCTCATATTTTAACTTTTTGTATTTTTGTGTCATGTTTCCATCCACTCTATGATATTCACAATGTAGCTCAGGCTTATACCAATTGATGAGTGCTAAAACAACACGTATTTTATGCAAGTTTTATTTATATTTTATCTGTAAATTCATGAAAACAAATATAGTTTTATAATCATTTTTATCTTAATTATGTGATTAATGAATAAATTTGATTCTTGATGATAAAAGTGATTTATGCATGTATTTTATGCAAAAGTGTGCAATTTCTGTGTGTTTTAGTAGGAGAATGTTCAAGAGCTTCGTATAGCAAGACGAGGTAGGGCATAGACCATATAATAGGCATGGACAAATTATCCACGAGGATGATGTGTTAAGGAGACTTGTGGATGGATGCTATGAAATACAACTATAGAAATAAAGTGTCTACTAAAATACGTTCCGGAAAGGAATGTTGACCAAGTGCAACTGTCCAACATATTTTTGTGCCACGTCCAGTGACAACGTAGCAATATTACAAGGCATACATATTCAGCACAGTTGACTGATATATTAGCATTATGCTTGAATTTCATATTGATTAAAGTTGTTATACAATTGTTATTATAAAGTTGTACAATTATTATATTGTTAAGACGTTTAGATTATAACACAAGCTATTTTGTCCTCTCCTAAAATAAATGGGCATAAAGTTATATTGTTGCGTCATAATATTATTTAAAATAAGAACTTTTTTATGATTAGTTTATAAGTTTACCACTTGGACCATAGGGATTGTAATAAAGTTCTAGTTGGTTTTAAAGTATTATTAAGTTATCTTATTACTATTGAAAATATAGTTTTCGAATCATCAAGCCAATAGAACCACATGGAAAATACGTGGAAGAGTTTTATTTAAAATGTCCAAGCAACATTATATATTACAAGGAATACCTTTGAAAACGTCTAGAATGGCTAATGTCTGAAGCTAGAAAGGAGAATGCTCAAAGTACCAATGTTTACATTCTGATACTTTGTATACAATTTTTGCTCAGGAGACTTGATGTTCTGAAGATTATGTACATTTGAATTTTCAAAAATAAAGCAACAACACTTTTCATCATGTATTTGGTAACTGTATCATTTATTTTCGCATGATTTATTGTATGTAGTCTTTATTATATTTCCATTGCATTCATGAAATAGAATAGTGTTAGTAGTTTTAATTCACATTAGTTACTAAAGTAAAATAGTTTAGGGGAGAAATAATTACACTATCCTCTAGGAGGTAGGGCCCACTCCTATAGCCAGTCCCTAATCTCTCACCCCTAAAATAGGTTAGGATTAATTAGTACATAGAATTAACTTTAGATTATTAATTAAATTAAATTGCATCATCAATAGATTATAAGGTAAAAGAAAATAGTTAAATCAATAGGTTGCATGTGGATCCACATCAGAAAATATAAAAAGCATTTAATTAAATATAAATCATCAAATTGCATTTTATTTCAATTCAACACAATTTATTTTTCCTATAGCATGAACCTGAAACTAAGAGAAATAGAATTAAGTTTGAAGATTAATCATTTGGTATAATCTATATTGGATTACTACCCTTTAAATCATTCACCCTGGGTTGATAAATTAATGTTGAGTTTATAGCTAGACATTTTGGCATCGTTGCCGGGGAGAGCAATGCTATAATTTTTAATCAAAGACTGTTGGTTGCACAAGAAGAGAGGCTTACTTGTATGTGGGAAGAGGTATGAGTCCTTGGCATGCATACGAGTCAGAGTGGTACAAGAAGTCCCAAAAAGCCCCTTTTTTCGACATTTCCAAGTTCTTTTTTTCTTGGAATTATTTAATAGCTTTTGTAGTTAATATTTGATTTCAACAAATTTTATTTCCAACAATTTCCAAGCTTTGGGTGGTTGTTGATTGCTTGCTTTGGTTTGGGTTCTCTGACCTGTGGAAATAGGAAGTAGGTGTGATTGAGTGACACAATCATAGTGAAATGCTCCTTAAAATAAAATAAGTAACATCAATTTAACCTTTCATTTTAGCAATTTTATTTCTAGCAAAATTTACTTTTCAAGAAATTTTACCTTCCCTTAAGGTGCTAAAATTGGCTAGAAAATCAAACTTGGTTTTAGTGGCAGTAAGAACTGTTTTAGAATAAACATTTTACTTTACCTTACTATGCTAAAATTGGCAAGAAAATTAGACTTGGTTTGAGTGGCAATAAGAATTTTTTTATAATAGAAACTTTACTTTCCCTTACTGTGCTAAAATTGGTTGGAAAATTAGACTTGGTTTTAGTGGTAGTAAAAACTATTTTAGAATAGAAACTTTACTTTCCCTTACTGTGCTAAAATTGGATGGAAAATCAAACTTGGTTTTAGTGGTAGTAAGAACTATTTTAGAAATTAGAAATTTTTCTTTCCCTTACTATGCTAAAATTGGCTGGAAAATTAGACCTGGTTTTAGTGGCAGTAAGAATTGTTTTAGAAATCAAAATTTTTATTTTTCTCTTACTATGTAAATAGTTGACTGTATAAATTAATTTGTTGTGGATTGCAGATTGATTCTTAACAATAGTAGGGTTGGTTTACATTGTCAACAAAAAAACAAAAATAGAACAAAAAACAAGAGGAAATATATATATATATATATATAGATATATAAAAATAAAAAAAAAAAGGAAGAACATAAGAGAAGTAAAAACATTGCTAGATGATAGAAAATTGCATCAAATAGTCTACATCCATTGACCTCAAAAAATTATTGTTAGAACAAGAAGTTAACCTTATTTTCGAGTGGAGACACCAAACATCTAGGAAAGAGTGGGAAAACCTTTATGAGCATCTTGATACCATAAAATAAAGATCAGACAAATTGGGTAAAATCAAGATAATAGATATAGCTAAAATTCTAGGACCAAATTATTACTCACCCTACCTTGACCTTATAAGGAGTTGTGAATGGTGGCTTGGGGATAGGAGAGCAATAGTAAATTTGGTCACCTACCCGTGGGACCAATATTTTGAGGATTTCCTTACCATTCACAATTTCCTAGAAAAAATAGAAGATAGGGAAGTGAGCCTAGAATATAGTAAGAGATATCATAGGGCACCTAGAGTAGTACGCTTTAGAGAACTGTGTTAAGACTTACGTTGTGAATTATAGTTTGAGAACCCTAACCGAATTCCAAAATAGGATTTTATTTTCCAATTGATTACTCTAGTAACAAAAGACTTTGGATTTGATGAGGAGCATTATATGAATCCATAACAATTCGATACAATCAACAATATCCATAGGTTGTTAAAATAAGATTAAAAAAAAGTGAAAATTTGTTGCAAAGACCAAAGAACTTGAAAATTTCATGAACAGACCTAGAGACTCAAAGGGAATATTTATTAAAATTAGTGAACTAGAAGCGAATTTCCATAGAAACCTTAGTAATAAATATGAAACTTCTAAGGTAAAAGAAACTAAAACTGTAATACAAACATCTACAAATTATTCATCATCAAAAAAATAGATTGAATTCCTAGAACAAGATCCCAAAACATATCTACTACCCAAACCAGAATTTGATGATCATATAGACCCTTCATCTCTCTTTTTTGAGCCTATACCTGGTCCAATTATTGAAATATTATATTCAATCATGGTTGATCAGGGTAGCAAACAAGGGGAAGTAAATAGAAATCAAATACAACGGACTAATGATCAAGGAAAAGTAGAAAATAAAAGGAAGGGTGGACACAGAAAGACTTTTGCCTTACCAATACCTTCTTCTGAAGAAAGACTAACAAGAAAATAAAAATTGATTTCTATCACTGTTTTGCCTACCTTCCATGGGAAACAACATGAGGATCTTGATACATTTCTATTTGAATTCAAAGTAGTGTGCTAAGCTTACTTTCACATCACTAATGAGCAAAAATTAAGACAATTCCCTTCTACACTTAAGGATGTAGCCTTAATATGGTTTATGGGTTTAGGAGAAAGTTTTTGTAATTGATGGGATGGAGAAAATGGATTAAAAGACATATTCCTTGAGATATACCAAGACTATTGTAGATTTCAGGATAAGAAAGCTTAATTGTTCCACATGAATAAAAAAAATGATGAATCCCTTTGAAGATTATCTCAAGAGATTCTAGTTTGTGGGATCAAGAGTAAACATTGAGTTGGATGAGGAAATTCAAAAATAACTTTTTCTTAAAGGGCTAAAGTAAGATGTCCTAGACATACTAAACCTTATGGCAAAGGGGGATATCCATCAAATGGGATTAGGAGAAATTGTAAATGTTTACAAAAATGATTCAAGAAATAATTCATTAAGAAGTAATAAAAACCCATCATCAGGAAGAGGAGTAACATTATCTAAAATTGGCAATATGCTAGAGAATCTCAAAACCGATTTATTAAGTACATTAACATCATATCTCGACCTCATGGATAAGAAACCAAAGGATAAAAATAGTAAAGAAATATATTGTCATAGGTGTAGAAAGAAACACAACTTGAGGGAATATCCTTCCAACATTACAAACATTTCCAACATCTATACTTGTTGTAAAATCTGTGACAAGAACCATAATACCAAAAATTGTGTAAATATATTTCAGCTATCAAAACTAGTATAAAGGAACCTAATTTCGAAGAAGAAGAAGATGTTTATTTTATAGCTCAAAGGAGTGGTCCATTTAATGGTCCACCCAATTTGTCAAACTCTAACTATTCCAATTAACAAAGACCCAATTATTTATCAAATGCTTCAAATTGGATGAATTGGAATTAATCTAATCAAGATTGGAACATGCCTCCTTGGGCTCAATTCATTTCTAATCCATATGGAAATTCACCTCCATGGATGGTAGGACAAAATTAAAATACATCTAATTAGAATATAATTGGCCAATATAATCAGACAGGACCTAGCTGGTCTCAAGGGCAACCCCAATAGCAAAATTTTCAAAATCAATTTAGGTGGAAAGTACCTCAAAACCAACCTCAAAATAAACTCCTTCCACATCCAAACAATGTAAACAATCCTCCTAAGAAACCACCTTTACCAACTCAACCAATGCCTAATCCTAATAATAACAAGAATGTTCAACATGTCTATGAAACAAATGAGACATGCTCAATATCTGTGGTGCCTTTCCAACAAATTCAATTAATTATCTGGAAAAAAATTGGACAATACTAGAGCTACTCTCATAGAAATCAAAGAACCCCTAGAGAACCTATCTAAAAAAGTAAATAAAGATGAAAAGCCTAAAGAAGAGGCATAAGTTTTACTAGAAAACATTCTAGTAAAACAAAAAGAGATCCAAATTCCTCAAAGGAAATAAGCGAAGATACCATTCTCAAAAATATTAGAAATACCAAAAGAACCATCTAAGCTAGCTTTCAACTTCCTTCAAGAGTTAGAAAATGTCACCATTAAGATTCCTTTGTTACAAGATATCAAAGACATTCCTATCTATTCCAAATTAATCATGAACATATGCACAAATTTAGGAAGGAGAAAGAAGAATGAAACACGGGGGGGGGGGGGGGGGGGGGGGGGGGGGGGGGGGGGGGGGGGGGGGGGGGGGGGGGGGGGGGGGGGGGGGGGGGGGGGGGGGGGGGGGGGGGGGCGGGGGGGGGGGGGGCGGGGGGGGGGGGGGGGGGGGGGGGGGGGCGGGGGGGGGGGGGGGCCGCCGCCGCCCCCCGGGGGGGGGGCGCGCGGGCGCGGGGGGGCGCGGGGGGCGGCGGGGGGGGGGGGGGGGGGGGGGGGGGGGGGGGGGGGGGGGGGGGGGGGGGGCGGGGCGGCGGGGGGGGCGCCGGGGGCGCCGGGGCGGCCGGGGGGGGGGGGGGGGGCGGGCGGGGGGGCCGCGCGGGGGCGGCGGGGCGGGGGGGGGGGCGGGGCGGCGGGGGGGGGGGGGGGGGGGGGCGCGGGGGGGGGGCGGGGGGGGGGGGGGGGGGGGGGGGGGGGGGGGGGGGGGGGGGGGGGGGGGGGGGGGGGGGGGGGGGGGGGGGGGGGGGGGGGGGGGGCGGGGGGGGGGGGGGGGGGCGGCGGGGGGGGGCGGGGGGGGGGGGGGCGGGGGGGGGGGGGGGGGGGGGGGGGGGGGGGGGGGGGGGCGGGGGGGGGGGGGGGGGGGGGCGGGGGGGGGGGGGGGGGGGGGGGGGGGGGGCGGGGGGGGGGGGGGGGGGGGGGGGGGGGGGGCGCCGGGGGGGGGGGGGGGGGGGGGGCGGGGCGGCGGGGGGGGGGGGGGGGGGGGGGGGGGGGGGGGGGGGCGGGGGGGGGGGGGGGGGCGGGGGGGGGGGGGGGGGGGGGGGGGGGGGGGGGGGGGGGGGGGGGGGGGGGGGGGGGGGGGGGGGGGGGGGGGGGGGGGGGGGGGGGGGGGGGGGGGGCGGGGGGGGGGGGGGGGGGGGGGGGGGGGGGGGGGGGGGGGGGGGGGGGGGGGGGGGGGGGGGGGGGCGGGGGGGGGGGGGGGGGGGGGGGGGGGGGGGGGGGGGGGGGGGGGGGGGGGGGGGGCGGGGGGGGGGGGCGGGGGGGGGGGGGGGGGGGGGGGGGGGGGGGGGGGGGGGGGGGGGGGGGGAAACCTTATTAATTAATGTTTAGAGTTAACAATTACAACAAGAAATTGAGGGACCATTATCATTGCTACTAGGAGATCAAAAGGAAGATCAAGGTCAAGACAATAGTTGTTAATATAAACCTACTATGGCCAATAACGAAGCAAGTACAAGTTAAACTCAGTAATTGATACCTTATGACTACCACTTAAACATGCTCCAACATGAAATGATGGGAATAAACACAAATACCAAAAATTGCAAACAAATAAATATCACATTAAGGACTTTGAATATTAATAATGATCTTACAAGCATATATGAATCACAATTTATAGATATGCTTAAAAATCATCAACTAGCATTTGCATGGAACTATGAGGACATGAAAGGAATACACCCGAACATTTGTACCCATTACATATTTGTTCAAGAAGGTTGTTACCTAGTAAGACAACCCTAAAGAAGATTGAATCCAGCTATGAAAGATGTAGTTCAAGAAGAAATCATTAAACTCTTAAATGCATGATTTAAATATCCTATTTTTGAAAGCCAATGGGTGTCACCATTGGTGATAGTCCCTAAAATGAATGGTAAATGGAAGATTTATGTGGATTACATGGAACTAAATAAAGTAACAAAGAAGGACTAATTCTCCTTTTTATCAGTTTTATACCTTCGAGGTTTTATTAGGACATTACATATCATAGGAAGGTTTTAAAGTAGATCCTACAAACATCAGCTACCAATCCCTCCAACCTCCAAAACAAACAGAGGTAATAACAGACATGTAGGAAGATAAAGACTTCAATATAAAACACCCAATCCCAACAGGACCAATAGAAATTACCCTTTCATATACATTGTGATGCTTCAGGATATGCAATAGGGGTAGTACTACAACAGTTAGAGAACAAAATACCTTATGCTATCTATTATGTAAGTTAAAAATCTGCATGGGGTTGAACTAAATTACACAATTACTGAAAAATAATTCTTAGTTGTAGTCCATGCTATTAATAAATTCAAATATTACATAACAGGGTATGAAGTATTTGTTCACACTGATCACTCTGCCATAAGATACTTAATGAATAAAGCTATAGTGGGAGGTAGAGTGGTTAGATGGCTTCTCTTATTGTAAGAATTTAATGTCATAATTATAGATAAAGCAGACAAGTATAATGTTATTGCAGATCATTTATCTCGTATGCAAATATTTGATGGTGATGAGTTAATTCTTGATAATTTTTTGGATGAACATTTGTTTGCTCTCTCTATTTTCACTCCTTGGTATGTTGATATTGTGAATTATTTAGTAACAGGGAAGATGCCTCAAAATTTTACACCACATGAGCGTAGGAGATTAATATATCAAAGCATCCCTTACATGTGGATTAATGGAGTCTTGTTTAAATCTTGACCTGACCAAGTAATTAGGAGATGTGTGCAAGAAGAAGATGTATATGATATCATTCGGGCAACACATGAAGAACCCTATGGAGGACATTATACCACCCAAAGAACAATCAGTAAATTACTTCAAACCAGTTATTTTGGCCTACTATGAATAAATATGCCTATAAGTTTATTGATAGATGTGATGCTTGTCAAAGGGCTAGTAAACCTACACCTTCAATGGAGATGCATTTGGTACCATAGATAGTATTTGAACCATTCGATAAATGGGGAATTGATTTTATTGGACCAATAGACCCTCCAAGTGTAGGTAATAAACACATACTTGTGTGTATAGATTATGTCACCAAGTGGGCTGAAGTAAAAGCCTTACCACAAGCACAAGATGAACTTGTAGCTGATTTTCTTTATGAAAATATCATGCAATGCTTTGGAGCACCTAGAGAACTAGTTTTGGATCATGGATCCCAATTTATCTCCAAATTAATTGACCATTTTTTTGAAATCTATCAAATAAAACACAAAATTTTTTTGCCATATCACCCTCAAGATAATGGACAAGTAGAATTTACAAATAGAGAACTTGAAAAGATCATTACAAAAATTGTAGTTGTGAATAGGGTTGATTGGGCAAAAAGGTTAAAAGAAGTTGTATGGGTTTATAACACAACTTGGAAAACCACCATAGGATTTTCACCTTATGAAATGGTCTATGGCAAGCAAGACATTAGACCTATTGAATTTGAGATAGAAACTCTTCGCACAACGATACAACTTGATATGAATTTGGATCAAACACAAAAATCTAGATTGGAAAAGTTAAATGTTCTAGATGAAATAAGACTAGAGGCATTACACAGGACTGAATTAACTCAACAATAAATAAAGAAATGACATGATAAACACATTGTACCATGAACATTTCAATCAGGGGATTGGGCCTTGTTATTTGATTCTCGCTACCAAGATTTTCAAGGTAAGTTAAGAACCAGATATGGCTAGGACCCTACGAGATTGAGGAAATGTTTGGGAATGGTATGGTTAAACTTAAGCCTATAGATGACTCAACAAGAAGACTACTAGTAAATGGACATAGGCTTAAACTTTACAGGAAGCCATTATCTAAGGAAGATTTCATACATTATCTTAAGCAATAGGTTGATTTGCAGTGCATTTCTGAACTGCAATAAACTATTACTGAATGATAACTTCTCTTTCTTCTTCACATAAAAATATAATATATATAAGATTAATATTTAAGAATAAATAGATAAATAAGTATATTGTTGTTATATATCACTTGGCAGATAAAAGAATATCATCATATACTTCTTTTGTTTCATAATGGAGTTCCAATATCTATAATATTTTTCATCTTGTTTTTCATCAATCTTCAGTCTCAATATTATTGTAAAAGGCTTTAGAGGAGACATCTCTTCTAGTTAAACAGTTGAAAACTTGTAGGGAAACTACTACCACAATTTGCATAACACTTTGTTTGCTAAAAATAAAATCTAGGTGTTTTTAATCACTCAGCCAACCCTAGTGTTTTAAGCAAATCTCCATTGAAAATCAAACAATCCTTAAAATGCCATAGGTTGTTTATGGTCAATCAAGTTTTCTCTTGGACTACGCATGTTATAACAAATAAAAACATTGTGAAGTTGGGAAAGAATAACTCATGAAGTTACTATTGCCATAAAGTGAACGGTTTCCCCTACTTATCCAATTATGCACATGGTCTAGAAAGCTAACGAATTGGAAAAAGGACAAGCTCCCCTTTCACCCCTAAAAAAAAAAAATCCCTTGCTCTCCTTCAAAATGAGCAAGTATCCCAAAAAGCAATAAGAATTTCCTTGCTCTTCCTCAAAATGAGCAAGTACCCCAAAAAGAAATGAAAATTCCCTTGCTTTTCCTCAAAATGAGCAAGTATCCTAAATAAAATTCAATAAAATAATGGAAAGGAGCTTGAATCCCTGGAATTCTTAGTATCTCGAAAACCATGGGGTGATCCTCACTATAGCAATGGGTTGAATGAAACCCACCTGGCAATAAGGTATCCTTACACGATAGCGACAAGTCTGTACAAGACCTATGGACACTCATAGATAAGCTAGCTTGTTGGCATAAGTGACCAATGGATTAGTCAATACTTACTCATAATGAGAAATGAACATTCATTGCACACACAGTTGGTCCTTAAGATGCTTGAAACCACTAGGAAAACCTTAGCATCATATTGGTTTGTAAGATGAATATATGAATTTGTTTAAAGTCACTAGGATGTATGAGTCTTTGTAAAACAACTCTAGATTGCTTATACCTAAGGCAAACAGAGTCATAAGAAAGTTTCCATTCCATATCACTATCACATTGCCATACATATATCATAATCCATTTCATCCTACAAAAATATGGCTTGAATTCCCAAAGCTTTAATATCCACTTATAGGGACAAAGTAGTAAGGATAGGGTTACAATTCCCATAAGAACTTTGATAGAGTGGTTGGGAATCCAATTCCCCAAAGCTTTGCACCCCTATAAGAATACCAAATAGATGCATATTTCTATAGGAAAGGCCATCAAGGTGATATCAAGAATGACTATCCTATTGTTCTCATCTAAGACAAGTTTTGAAAGCACCTAAGCCTATGCTAAAGATCTATGTTGCAAATATTGATGATTGATATCAGGATAAATCCATTATTTTTCTCTCACATGGAACTCCTTAATGAAATTAAAATAAGAAATATGAGAAATAATATCCCTTTGGTATTAGAAATAAATTGTTAATAAAATCATGGGATCATTTATATTAGAAGCCAAGAAGGCAAGTCTATTTTGCAAAAGAGATTATTATTCTACAAGCCTATCTAATGACTTGCATAAATATTATATAAGAAAATCCCTCACATTTTTAATTAATTAAATACAAAAAATTACTATATATAAGATTTGTTGTAATATAATTGTTTACAAAATAAAATCCTCTATCCTATTTTGGCTATATAACCAAAATACAATTTGGAGGGAGGTAAATAAAAGAGTCGTTCATAATTCATGATATAGTTTGGGGGGAAGAAAAAAGAAAAAATAAAGGAATGAAGAAGTAGGTAAAAGTATTATTTCAAACTCTACAACTACAATTTTTGTAGACAGTTTCTATAGATATTTTCTATAGACAGTTTTTGTAGACAGTTTATGTAACAGTTTTTGTAGATAGTTTTTGTAGATATTATCTGGAGATACTTGTAGATACTTTTCGTATACATTTTCATAGATATTTTTTGTAGCGTATCTTCGAAAATACACGTTTCATAAAAAAATTCTAAGTGTCAAAAATTCCAAATTTGTGACACATGTTTATGAAATTAAAATTTATTTATGCGAGGGTTTTTGAAGAAAAAAAGGTAAAATTGCATATATATTATCACAAACACCATGACACAAACGTTTTCAAGCCTATGAATTGTAGTACAAAAATTGAAACATGGACTAAGTATTGGAAGTAATGCATAGTAGAATGGATGATCAAAATTTGACCATTGGGAATCATGCATACAAGGTTCAATTTTTAACAAGCTCGACACTCTAAAATTTGCACATTTAAAATCATAAATGAAGCACTAAGGATGACTTGGATAGTTATGAATGGTTGAAGGATAAGCGCTGTAAGCACATTTTAATAAATCATCTACGGGAAGAAGGTAAAAACATGGATCAAATACCACCTATGGAAGTGATTACATGGACATAAGGCATCGTATGGAGTTTATAAAAGTTTAGAAATTCAAAATATGATGACAAGGCCAACCATACATGTGGAAGGCATGGCAACAAATGAGAGGATAAAATGATTTATATGCATGTGATCAGTCACAACAAGAAGATGTTAATAAAAGTGGACAGGGGTGCACAAATCCGAAGGGAAGTAGGGATTAAAAAGTGTAAAGTCTTATTATTTAAAAAACAATTCCCCTTTGGCATTCATAACATTAAGATATTAAAAATATCTTAAACTTACCCTATGCAAGGTGGCGAGAAATGTCGCGCTAAAACAAGAAATGTGACCACCTCATAACCCTAGCATTTGATGATCGAAACTTGGCCACATGAACAAGTAGGAGAAGATGTCACGGATCATTATTCTCGACCATATATTAGGAGAAATTGAAGGGATTTGATTTAGGTTTGGATTAAAATGCATACCATCGACAGAAGTTTCACCCGTAAGATAACATCGACCACCACATATGAAGAGGGACGATCTCTAATGTGTGGTCATGGGAAGAAAATCAAGGAAAGTGTAGCGGATCAGAACTATGGGTAGTCGATTAAAGAAGATCGAAGGGCTAATATTACCCATGTATTACATTGGAGGTTAAAACCTAAAAATTATGGCGAATTAGCCCTAATATTTCCATAGCAATCTTTGTAACCACGAGAGGAATCCACTATGCAGTTGAAAATAAAACTGTTGCAGCTAAGGTGTAAAACCAATAAGCAACAGATGGAAATTACCATGCGGTGACATAAGTCGAAGGAGAATTGTAGGCAGAAGGAGTTGAGGGAATGCATAGAATAGATGATGATGAAATTTCATGTAGGTAAGGTGGTGAACACAATATCGAATTTATTTTTTTATAGAGAGAATATCATAAAAAATAAGAAGTCGCTAAATATATCTTGGAAGAAGAAAACAATTTTTCTTTTTAAAAAATCATTCTTAGAATAAAATATAGGAAAATATGCAAAAATAAAGTAAATATGCATGATAATATTGACATTAAGTTTGCATGGGTTGAAATAGGTAAAAATTTATTTTATTTTATAACCCGAAGGGTCGAGATATGGAGAAATATGTTTGTTTATGCATGGATTGTTTATCGACATTTTCTAGAGGTTTTCTTGCCAGCCAAACAACTTCATGATAATATTTTAAAATAGAGGTTGATGCATATTCTAAAATTATCCTACCTCCCCTTCATCTAAAACCCTACCCTATCTTTTAAAACTATAAACCATATCGAGAGCCACCTTCCATAAGCGTAGTGAACCTACATCTATTCACACCCAAAACCCTAGTGATGTCGTGAAGAAGATGTTCCAAGAGGAGCACTAGTGGGATGCCCTAAATAAGTTCTAGGGGCATGGCCAGGGCATGGAAAAGTAGTACATTATGAACTACGATCCCACGACCATGATGACCCACGTAGGTGAAATCCAAGTTAAAATTATCGCTAATTTAATATTTGAAGTGTTAAGACTTTTGAAATTTGGCCAAAAATACTATAAATCTACCTATAAGGGTGTAAACCAAATGGTTGAGAGGTTGGGAGAGATATGCACTATGACTAGAGACAAAGAGGGGTGGATCAAGGGTGTGGCAACTTCCTCACTCCTCGTAAAATGCTAAGAGGTTGCCACGATTCTCATGAAATTCTTTACACTAGAGGGGAGATGATCTAATTGTAGGGACTACCACCTCAAAATGATGTTGAATCTCAAGTATATGAGACATGAGGACCGTATCATCAACCTTCCATATTTCCTTTATCAATCAATATAAGCTATAATTACCAGAGTGTAGCCTAAAACTTCTAAAGACAACCCTAAGTTTCACCTAATCGCCCATCATGGGTTGATAAAACTCATAGTTCATCATAAAGCAAGTGAAACTAGGATACCATGGGACATAGTAGTGGAAGAAGCTAACCTCTCCATAAATTATGATTTGGGTATGTCAAAATCGATAGAAGATAGTGCATCTAAGGATAATTCGAGCCTAAGAGTCTAGAGGAGGAAGAACCCTTTGTACATAAATTCCCTAGCCATTCCAAGACATCCAAGTCTTACCAACCTGTCAAAAAAACTAGACGAGAGAAACATGTTCCAAATATTCTAGAAACTCAAGGAGTAGAAGAAGCATCCAGTCCAAAGATAGATCCACCTCCATCAAATCCTTCTGCAAAAATTCTTGGGCATATCCGAACATAGCAGACTATGTTGCACATCAAGTTGGATAGACTCATAAATGAGTTTATCGAGCACACCACCCTAGTAAGATGTGCCCTTACACTCCAACTCGATATTCTCAAGCAACTCTTCATGGATAGGGTGGTGAGACCAATTGACCTAGTCGTCCAATTGATAACTATTGGTAACTCCCCCAACAAGAGCTCCACGTCCGGTAGGAAACTGAAGAAATCGATAAACTTCAACAAAATCATTGACTTCAAATGTGTACTTGAATAATATAGCTCGATTCCTTTCGTCAAAGTGTTTCAACAAAATCACCCTCAAATGCCAGAACCGTTCATCGATACAGGGATACATCCAAAAGGATTAGTTCTCAATGTTGGGATGCCTAGCGACATAAACGTAATCATTAATAACATTGTTGAAACAGTCGAACCTCCTCCTCCTATATAAATACAGGATGCATAGTTTGAATTGCAGGGCAGAGGATCTATCGAAGTGAGCACATCAAAACCATATCTGTCGAATTACCACTTGACTCGACGATGGCCAAGGAACAGGTGTAGAAGGTGAAGTAAGAAAATAATTTACTAGCGAAGCGACCACAACCTACACGAATTTCCTCTAGACTTATATCTAGAGTTGAACAATCCATAACAAACACTTTTCATAAAACTTCATAAATTTCACAAGCTATATTTGATATTAATAATGTTGTTGATCTTAATTATTTGTAACAGTTTTTACTTTCATTGTTTTATATTTATATCTGCAAATATTTTTTCATTGCATATCTGAAAATAAGTTATTTACAGTATGTTGTTTCATATTTTAGTAAATTTATTTCCATAAAATGAATGCAATAATTTATGTAAATTATAGTTCCTTGTTGATGAGAATTATCAAGTGAATTTTGAAAATAATTACAGTGTTGTACTTTATATTTGTGAATTTTTTCAAACACACTGTAATGTTCTATTTTATATCTATGGAAATATTTATGTAATGTTGTAGATTTTCTATTTTATGTCTACAAGAATGTGAAATAATTGAACAAGTTGTTGAAAATTTTTATTAAACGTACTATAAATTCAATTTGTATGCATGAGGACATGCATCTCCTTCAATTTGGGGGAATGATGAGTGCTAAAACAACATGTATTTTATGCAAGTTTTATTCATTTTTTGTCTGTAAATTCATGAAAATAGATGTAGTTTTATGATATTTTTTATCTTATTTATGTGATTTACAAATGAATTTGATCCTTGACGATAAAAGTGATTTATGAATGTATTTTATGCAAAAGTGTGCAAGTTTTTGTGTGTTTTGGGAGGAGAACAACTGTTGAGGAGCTTCATAGAGTAGGATGAGGCAAGGTGTAGATTAGATAACATGCTTGGACAGATTAGCCGTGAGGATGATGTGTTAAGGAGACTCGTGGACAGATGCTATAGAAAGATGCTACAAAATACAGCTATAGAAAGTTGTTATAGAAAGCATCTACTGAAAGATGTTACAAAAAGGAATGTTGACCAAGTCCAACTATCCAACGTGTTGTTGTGCCACATCCAATGACAATGTAGCAATATTACAAGGCATACACAATCAACACAGTTGACTGACATGTTGGCATTATGCACGAGAATTTCATATTGATTAAAGTTGTTATTATAAAGTTGTAAAATTATCATATTGTTAAGATGTTTAGATTTTGATGCAAGCTATTTTGTCCTCTCCTAAAATAAAGGGGCATATAGTTGTATTGTTGCATCATTAGATTATTTAAAATAAGAACTTTGTTATGATTAGATTATTAGTTTACCACTTGGACCATAGGGATTGCAATAAAGTTCAAGTTGGTTTCAAAGTATTATTAAGTTAGCTTATTATTGTTGAAAATATAGTGTCCAAATCATCAAGCCAACAAAGCCACATGGAAAATACGTGGAAGAGTTTTATTCAAAATGTCCAAGCGAAATTATATATTATAAGGGAGACCTTTGAAAAGGTCTAGTGCTACAAATGGTTAAATTTATAATGTTTACATTCTAATATTTTGTATACAATTTTTACTCATGAGACTCGATGTTTTGAAGATTATGTACAGTTGAATTTTTAGCAATAAAACAGCAACACTTTTCATCATGTATTTGGTAATTGTATCATTTATTTCTACATGATTTACTATATGTAGTCTTTATTGTATTTTCCTGCATTCATGAAATAGAATAGTGTTAGTGTTGGGCACTGAATTGCACCAAGTTTTCACTCAGTACTGTGGTTGTCTATCTTCCTACTTTCTATCCAGGCTTGCACCCGATAGCTGCAGCTCAACACTCAACATTGGATGGACCAAAATAGGGGTTTTCGATCCAACCTCCAGAGTAGGTTGGTTCCTTGTCAACTTAGCAAGTTGTTGACACAATTATGCTCACTTAGGGTTTGGAGTTTAGGGTAAGAGAAGGTTAGGGTTAGAGAGATGTAGATAATAGTGGATGGATAGGTTAACAACATTGCACTACCATAAAAAGCTCCCAAAAAACCATACTAAGGACATACATTCAGATCAACCTTTATCTCAGAATAGATTGTTTCATATATTAAGCACAATAGAGAAATGTTGTAGTAAGCAATTTCAATATCCAGGGAATGATAATCCAAATAACAGAATTCACCAAACACTTAGATTTTATAGAAATATACTTCCTAACCACATAGAATGAATTCAAAAGCAGATTTCAATTACTTATAACAGCTAGTAATCCAAAATAGGCACA
This sequence comes from Wollemia nobilis, assembly GCA_028583015.1. Lineage (NCBI taxonomy): Eukaryota > Viridiplantae > Streptophyta > Pinopsida > Araucariales > Araucariaceae > Wollemia > Wollemia nobilis. Next base: position 885,412 of record JAQPPZ010016995.1, on the reverse strand, counting down.
AACTAACCATCTAAGTATTTACAGAAATGCAACTATGAAATTCGAACCTCTGACATCAAGCATGAGAATGTGAACTTGAGGTGAAGATCAATGTATTGCTCCTTTCATTCAGCTCTTCAGGAATATTTACAATGGTACAGGAAAACACGCTAGAGCCGACCCTTCAAAATGAGGGTTCGACCTCTACTTATAGTTTTCTTATTACAATAATCAAGAAACAATACACATAATCTTGTTACAATAGTACAACAAATATTTTAGCTGGCATCAGCTCATTGGTCCATCCTCCAGGAAATCCGTTGAAAGAAAGTCCACCATGACAGCTCGGGGTCTCTGCAACTTGTTGATCGCTCAGTGGAACTGAAGCTCAGGCCATTAAAGATCATGCTTTTTTGTTGATCCTTCTTGGGAGTGAATTACCATCATCGATCTGTAACCACCTCTGGTTTGATCTTCTTGGAAACCCTCGATGCTTCATCTCCCGGCCGACTATTACAATTCTGATACAACAATATCTTTAAAACAACCAATATTTGGTAGCTTAACCTCAACCATTGATCTTCTTCATCACATGATTCAGATTCAATCTGGCATAAGCTAAATGCCATTCCACTTTAAAAATGATGACGTCATCTTTCTTATCAGAAATAGCAGAATCTCCAATCCGGACCTCTGAACCTCGAATCCACTCCGGGATATTAATCTTCAGCATTATATTCTTCAATCTAGGTCCGGAGCTAGTCACATACTTCTTCCATCGTGAATCCACACTTTCGTTATTCCACCCCTCATCTTATCTTCATTCCAAAAGGGAAGACTTGTTCATTCTCAGAATCACCATTCCACACTTTTCTATCACTGACATCATCATCTCTTAGGAAATTTTGTGGATTTGAGATTTGTCTTCATTCCGAAGTCGAAAACAAAAAGGACCTTCCTAAAATTGCCATTCCACACTTTTCCATCGACGTCATCATCTCTTAGGAAATTTTGTGGATTTGAGATCTCTCTTCATTCTAGAGCCGAAGTAAAGTCACCCGAAATCGCTCCAAACATGAAAACTTCACTAACTACTGAGCGGATTCATATCTTCTGACCCGGTTCTAGATAAAAGCATACTACAAGGTTTATGGAATGATGATTTTATCACTTAGTCAAATTTATACAAAATTTTACTAAGTATGTGGCCATTTTGGGCCTACATTCTGGCGCCTCTCGGGTGGATTTTCTTGCAAATCCAATCGAATCCAGAGTCTTATCCATTGGGCCTTAGGATTCAAAATAAGACTTATCTTTAAAGATATGTTTTAAGGAATAATTTCCATACAAACACTACCCTCTGAAAGCTCAAATTCTGCCTAGAGGGTAAAGGTTCATATCGAAACCATGCAAAAAACATCATAGAACTCACTTGTTCAACTAGAGACTGTATCCATAATATCAGTATTACTACTGCCTTCAAAAACTATACATAACTCTACCTCCTTTATAAGGCTTCACTTCAAAAAATGCCTTCACAAAAATGTTGCGCTGTAGACTTCATGCCTTTATTACTTGTTTCTGACAATTGTCAGAGTAAAAATGGAAATACAAAATTGATGTATTAGAAACACAAAAACTATGCATATGTACAAATAGAAATGAAATGATTTTAAGTGTGAGCCCCTCTTGGGCTTGTAGCTACTCAATCCTATTTTCATTCTTCTACAACCTCTTCATCATCACCTTCTATAGCCTCTTCCTCATCATCTTCTCCTGGAGCCTGTAGTCTCTGATTATCTTCACCGGAGGTGTCCCCAAATACTTGGACCATTGATTCCAAAGATCGAAGAGCCTATTTCTAGGCTTGCTCAGAGGGATTTGATGTCTCTTTAAGCTGCTTATAAACATATTGTAGTTCCCCAACATCCTCATAATTAGCAGCATTCCCTCTAGTCACCAGATCTTCCATGAGATCTCTTAAGCGGGTGTAACCCATAATTAATTTGGCAGCTTGTTCTTGGGATAATGGCTCTTCCAATGAATCAATTTCAGCTTCATCCTATAGGTTCTCCTTGATGCTTTGTTGGGCTTCTTCCATAGATAACAAGTTGTGATCCTCCTTCCAGAGTCCTTTGAAACCAACATGAACCATTTCCTCATTTATTTCAATAATATCTTTAATGCCTCTTTCCATCCTATCAAACAACAGCCAGGCTCTCTAAATTGCCCTATGCTTTTTCACCACTATTTTGGAGGCTACCCTGGCTAGATTCCATTCTCTATTAGAAATTGGTTTAGCAGCATCACTGAGCCTACTACCAACCAACCTATACATTTGTTCCACCGGAATCACCATAGGCTGTAACTCTCCAGTGATTTGATCTAAATCCTTCTGAATGGTAGATAGCAATTGGCTGGCATCCTTCAGGTAGTCGATTATGAGTTGAAGACTTGAACATTTTTCTTGAACTTTAGAAAACAACTCCTGCTTTATCCTTTTCAAACTATCTTTGGAAAAACCTGAGGACTTGGCTTTCTCAATCTGAAGTTGATGTTTCAAATTTTGAATTTCTTTTGCCTGATCCTCATTCAGCTTCTTTTGTTCTTCTAACTGATCTTTCAACTCATTAGCCTTTTGAAATCTTTCCTGCCAACTCTTAGCCTCTTTCCTTAGAGCTTTCTCTACTTCCTTTTGATCATTGAGGCTCTTCTTAAGTTTTTCAACTTGTTGCTCTAGCTTATCTACCTTATATTTTGCTATGTCAGTCTTCACATAAAAGGTCTCTAAGTGAGCCTTGGCCATCCCTAACTCATCTTCAGTAGGAAGCTTGTCAATATCTTCTATGATTTCCTCCACTTTATAATCTTGAGCAGTCATTTCATTTTTAGGTTTGCTTACCTACGGAATCAAAGACCTTGAAACCCTTTGCCTAGTGATAGGGTTAACATACATACTTTTCCTTGTCATGGCCATCCTATTGGAAGGCCTGGTAAGCTTCTCTACCCAATAGTCATTTATGCTCTGAGTGGTTGCCTATTCTTTTGATACAACAATAGACCTTGAAACATCAGCAGCCAAAGGAGATAATGACATCAAAAACATAAGGGTGGACTGACTTGCTGTTGGTGGGGGTGGAGATACATTGATAGTAGCCTCTATTACAATGGTAGATTCTGTGACTACCGCTATTGTTGACATAGGTAAATTCAGAGAAATAGGGATAGAACTGATAGTAGAAGGGATGGATGAACTTGGAACGCAGTGTCCCATGGATGGTGGTAATGAAAGAGATGAGGATGCAACAATGGTGGATATTGAAGTGGATATCTCAGAAGTGGAAGGTGGGTTTGGAGGAGGTTGTGACACAATAGAATTGATTGGTACCTCCATAGCTACTGATGGGATGAGGGAAGAACTGTGAGGTGGAGGAGGTAAATTTACCACATTTTCTTGACTAGAAATGGAGGGAAATATTTTTGGGGATTCATGGAGATGAGAAGGAGAAGAGGGATTAGAAACCATACCTTCACCTATATATGTAGGGTGTTCTTGTTCAGCTTCTGTCTCAAGTTGTTGTTCTTGTTCAACTAACCCTTCTGTATTAAAAGCAGCTACCTCTTCAGCAATTTCCTCCATACTCATCTTCTGCCTTTTGGAAACCTCTCTCCCTTCTATTTTTGGGGTTCTCTTAGTCCTTTTATGAACTAATCAGAAAGCATCCATCTCATCTTCAGAATATTCTTCTGATAAATCTCCTTGCACTTCCCCAGGAAGTAATGATTGTTCAGTAATGGATTGCGGCTTAGATGATGTTGCAGGAGCAAAAGAAAGTGGCCTGAACCCAAAACTCTTATCCTTCTTCTTCCAACTAATATCTTTGTCCTGAGGCTGCCCCCTAGAGCTAAATGTGCAGGCCTAGATCTTGTTTCAATAATAAGGGTACTGATAACCTTTTCTTTAGAATACTTCATTTTGCTCATCATCCTAGCCCCTTTAGGGAATTTCTCCACCTGCTCAGAAGTAGGACTGAAGGTTCTCAATACTCCAGTGGTTGTTAAAGAAGCCTTTTGATCTGTAGAAGGCTGGAGATATTCGGAATCACCCTAGGGATTTTCAACCATTAATACAATGTGCCTCACATCCTTTAGCCTCCAAGTATCAATATTCTCATCATATCTTTTTGAAAACTCTTTATCAATTTTTATTCCAAATTTAGATTCAACTTTCCCAATTTCAACTCTCATACACCACCAATCCATAATCTTGGCATCCTCCCATGGTCCCTTAAAATCCTCCTCTTCTACTTCTTCTATAACTTCCTTTTTAGATGATATTTCTTTTTTCTTTGCCGACTTCGACTTGGAGGAGGGCCTGCTTTTCTTTGTAGTTTCTGCTTTAATCTTGTCGATCATATCCTCGGTAATCTGATGATCGGGCTTGTGGTCAGGATCAAAATCTTCAATCTTCTCATAAAAATCCAACCATGGAGGTAACTGATCCATATTGGAGATATTCCACTCTAAAAGAGTAGTCTCATCATTGTTTCTTCCCTGTTCAAAATTAGCCCTGGGCCTTTTCTCAAATTTGTAGGCCTTATCTCCGTTCAGGGTTTTATTTCTTGTAGTGAAAATATCATCAGGATCATAACTCCACTTCTGAGGAATATAAAATAGACCTAACCTATCCAGGTATCGGTCAATTTGTTGACTCTACCCCTTCTTAGTAATGGTGATATCACTCAAGGTGCGGTGGGAAAGCAAAGACTTCCTTTTTCTCCCCGAACCATATTTTGAGTCAATGTACTCTGCTTGCCTCAAATATTCCAAGGTGAAGAGTCTCTCCATGACAAAGTGGGGCAAAAGAAAAGGTTTACCCATGAAACCATATAATCTGATGATCGTGCCTTCAGTTAACAAATACCAGTCCCCTTCCTCTGCATCTTTAGTCCTCAGAATCTCTTTGGCCAGGGGTGGCAATCTGGGGAAATTATCGTACATTATTTTGAGGGCCGGTCCAAGAAATTCCAAATTGAACCTATAGTGAGACTCACTACTTCTTAAATGGTTTTTCCAATAGTAAACTGGCATAGGTTCTCCTTTATCAGTCTTATCTTTGACTAGAATCCATGACATTCTATCTTTAATAGTGGCATAAAACATCCATACCAAGTTTGAGCAATGCCTAAAGCTAGGAGCATCGGAGCCCCTCTTCAAGCTTACTAGTTGTTCATGTATTCTTTGGGTGAGAAAATTTGGCCAGTCAAAATAAATCACCCTTATCCCTTTCTTTGCCACCTCCTTTTCATACATCCTTTCATTAGAGATACAGTATGCAACGACAATTTTCCAACCATGAACCTCTTCATCAGAGTCCAAACCCTCCATGCAGGCCAACATAGAGAATAGAATGGGGGTTACAAATTTTTTGATAGAAATGGGGACTTCAGGCAACTCTTCCTGGGGTTTGGTATTCAGCTGCTTATAAACCCAATTCCTAAATGACTCATCATCATTTGCCCGCTTCTTTGTGGAATAAAACCCAGTTTGTTCAACAATTTTAAAGGGTTTTGGTGGTACTGGTGGGTCAGACCCTAAGGCAAAAATCTCATGATAGAAAGAGGTAGTGATGCTAAAAAGGGTCTCACCCTCATAGGTTTTTACTACCTTGGCCAGTGGGTCATAGAATTTAACTATTGCAGCTATCAACTCAGGACATGGGTGAACAAAATCACAAATGTAAAAGGATAGATAAGAAAGGATGGAGCATCTACCTTCCATCGATAGAGCAACATTATTTTTGTATCTATCATTCACACTCTTTCTTAGTCTCATCCTTTCAGTGATGGTCATCACCATGTCTACTACAACCTCAACTTTATCAAGGTAAGGCACCGACGTCCTGTCATCCAGAGTTTCGAATTCTAGAACATCTTCTGTGGCCTCTGTGGGTGATTTCTTAGGAGCCATCTTGCAGTAGTAGGACTTCATGCACTGTAATAAGCGAGGAGAAATTCAGAATGTTGCTATGCTTCTCTACCACCTCGTGGTCACTAAATGAACCCTGTGCAAGACTTCATCACTTTTTATCTCCTGGAATATGCGTATCATCCACCATAAATGTAGTTGTTGCATGATATCTTTGTTGGCACACTTCGCCATCCTTCCATTATTTCTTTGGTGGCTCAAAGGTGACGTCCTATCTTCTTATTGGTCAAATTTTGAAATTGTGCTGCCAGCTCATCACATCCCTTCGGCTACTCTTTGGTTCATGCATGAGTTCGTTAGAATTGAATGCGGGAGCACTCTTTAGCCTCCATGTGTCATATTGGAACTTGTTGTTCGGCTTTGGCCTGATTCCGCTCCAGTGTCTTAAGAACCTTTCGAGTCCACTTTGGTACTTGAAGCTTGCATGCATGGCACTCTACCTCGATTCCTCTCCGGCTATCTCCAACTTTGAAAGGTTCCCGGATTAGCATCATTCTTTGTCCTTATTTATGCGGGATAGAAACTGATAGACCACTCTGCAGAAATCTGGATTTAACCATGCGGACTTGAGAGCGGAATGCCATTTCGAAGAGTACACAGCACCATGTGCGGAATGGAACATTACCATGCATTTTGGCCAACACTTAGTCATTTCTTGCAAACTTTCTTCTCTCTCTCTTTTTTTTTTAGCATTTCTTTGAAAAGAACTAATTACAAAGTGCAAAAAATAAATCAAATACAAAGTGCAGAAAGGAAGGGGAAATATTTGTACAATGTATATACATATGTTACAATGAGCTCACTTCTTACATATAGTAGAGCTTGAGGTGGAAACCATTCACCGAAATTGGTTGTATGTTTCCCTCTGGATCCTTCAACTAAAATACATTAGACTCTTTAGCTTCCACTATTTCGAAAGGACCATCCCAAAAGGAATCAAACTTTTCATGCTTGCCTGGTTTTGCCCTGTCAACATTCCACCTGAGAACTGAGTCTCCAACTTGGAGTTTTCTGAACCTGGCCTTTTTATCAAACCATGCTTTAATGTCTGATGAATGCTTTTGAAAATGATCATATGCTTGAGTTCTTCTCTCTTCCAATCGTAGCAAGTGTGTCAATCTGGTTTTAACTGGATCATCCTCTAATTCTTCTTCTATACTGACAAGCTTAAGCATTGGGATCTCTAAGTGAATCGGCAATACCACCTCTTTTCCATATACCAGTGCATAAGGAGAAGTTTTGATGGACTTTTTAATAGTAATCCTGTCTTCCCATAGAGCATGGTTGAGCAATAGGTGCCAACTCCTTTTGTTACCTTCCAGATATTTTCTCAAAATCCTTAATAGGTTTTTATTGGTAGATTCTGCAAGTCCATTACCTTGTGGATAATAATTTGAAGTATTTTTAAGAGTGATGCCATACTTGCTGGAAAACTCAATGTACTTGGCTCCTATGAAAGCAGGGCCATTATCACTCACCAAAGCTTTCGGGACTCCAAATCTGGAAATCAAACTCTCCATAAAGTTGATCACAACTTCCTGGTCTGCCTTCTTTGTAGGAATGGCCTCTACCCATATGGTAAGATAATCTGTAGTTGTCAAGATAAACTTGTGCTCTACTGAAGAATTAGGATTTATAACTCCTATAAAATCTAATCCCCATTGTTGGAAAGGCTCCTCAACTTGAATAGGCTTCAGGGGAGATGCAACATTTCTGGTTCTTCCAACGTACCTCTGACACTTGTCACAAGCCAGTGTAGCTTTAAAAGCATCATTGAACATAGAAGGCCAATAATAGCCTACTCTTATTATCTTCAAAGTTGTAACTCTTCCTGAGCTATGACCACCTGCTACCCCTCCATGAAATTCTTCTATGACTCTTTTTTGTTGGTCCTCCTTCAAACATTTCAGGAGAATACCATCCAAGTTTCTTTTGAACAACCCTTCAGGTAGTAATACATATTTTAGAGCATGAAGTCTATACCTCCTTCTTTGATAAGGATTCAGATCAGGTGGGCAGATCCCAGTTTGGAAATACCTAGTCATTTGCTCAATCCAATCAAAATCTGGAGTGTGTACAATCTCTATTTGATCTTCTTCTGTTATCTGACAAGCGGTCATTTCGGCCAATGTTGAAGCATCTGTCAATCCTTGGCACAAGGCTCTACCTCTTACCAGCTTGGTGGGATGTATTTCTACATCATATTCCTGGATCTTAGTAATCCAACCAACCCTTTTATCTCCCAAGTCACCTTGTAAAATAAAACTTCTTACATCTGGATGAACCACATATACCAGGGTTTTGCTTTGTACTAGATATTGTCTAAACTTCTTTAGCGACTTCATTACAATGAACACTTGTCTTTCAATAAAGTTATATTTTACCTGATAATCATGTAAATTCTGACTCCAAAAGAACACAGGGTGTTCATCCCCTTGATTATCTTTCTGGGTGAGTACCGAGGCATAACTTTCTTCAGCTCCATAAGCATAGAGAATAAAATCTTTAGTGAAATCAGGATTTATCAAGACTAGGGCTATTGCAATGGATTGCTTGATGACCTCAAAATCTTGCTTCCTAACCTCAATCCACTTGAACTCTACCTTTTTCTTGAGTAGTTCAGATATAGGCCTCACTTTTTGTGCAAAATCAGAAATGAATTTCTTGACGAAATTGATTTGACCTAAGAAAGACTGCAAGGTCTTCTGATTAGTAGGCAAAGGAATAGCTAGAATTGCTCTAATTATTTTTGGATCTATGGCCATACCTTCCTTTGAGACCACATGGCCTAATAGTTTTCCCTCATGTACTACAAAAAATGACTTCTTAGGATTAAGTGAGATACCAAATTCTCTGCACTTTTGAAAAACCTGTTCCAAATGAGATAGATGATCATTTTTATCATGAGAAAAGACCGTCATGTCATCTAGGTAAATCAGAATAACTTTGTTTATAAGTGTACCAAAGGCATAGTCCATGGCCCTCTGAAATGTAGCTCCAGCATTAGACAGCCCAAAGGGCATTCTCTGATAGGCAAATGTACCCCATTTTGTGGTGAATGTTGTTTTGTATTGGTCTTCATCTTTTACCCAAATTTGGTTATATCCAGAGTAACCATCCAATAGTGAGAATATTTCTGCTCCAGGTACAACTTGTAAGATCTGGTCAATCTGAGGGAGGGGGTAGTGATCCTTGAGGGATGCTTGATTCAGATTTCTAAAATCTACACATAGGCGTATATCCCCATTCTTCTTTCTTACGGGTACCAAATTGGCTACCCAAGTGGAATGTTTTATTGGATATATTATCCTAGCCTTTAGTAGCTTTAAGAGTTCCTCTCTCATAATGGCTTCTATCCTCGGATTGACAGGCCTCTATTTTTTTTGGAATGGTTTAGCATCGGGTTCTAACTCAATAGTATGCTAGATAATATTTTTGTCATACACCTTAAGGTCTTCATATGACCAAGCCACAGTGTCTTGGTATTTTAAGCATAAAGTTTTAATCTCCTCTGCTTCCTCAGGTGAACATTGGATCCCAACATTGAGCTTCTTTCCTATTCCAACCTCCACTTCTTTATAGATATTTTTACCGACCTTCATAGCTCCAACCTTCTTTCTATCTTCATTATCAAATAGACTTTCAAGGGTGACCAATCCCCTTGGAATATGATTGTTTCTTAGTTGGATAAAGTCTTGCTGATCTATTTCCTCCAAGTCTTCCTCTTGGATAGTTGAGAAGCATGCTTCTCTTATCATAAAATCTAGAATTTTTTCATCACTTTCAAAAACCTGCTAAAATATCTGCTTGTCTGGCACTGTAGGTCTGAAAACCATTTTAATTCCCTTGGTCTTCTTAGTTCCAAAATCTATAGGAGGATTGAAATTAGCTCCCTTCATTGCCAATGAATCTGCTAGGTGATTCTCTTCTCTAGGCACAAAACTTAGATTCAGGGCATCAAATGAATCCATTAGGTCCCATACCCTATTTCTGTAAGCTTTCAAGTAATGGTGCTTACTGCTGCACTTATTCCTTACCTGATGGACTATCAACTCGGAATCACCATATATGTTCAAAATCTTGATGCCCATGCTTTCTTCTTGCATCAATCCGAGGCACAAAGCCTCGTATTCTATAGCATTGTTGGTACATGACCATGTCATTCTATAAGCAAAATTATTTATCCCTTCAGATTGTGATTGTAGAACCACACCAGCCCCTATGCCATTTCTACATTTAGCACCATCAAAATGCATAACCCATGTTTCTTTGTTTCTTAGGGATTGATTAGAAATAGTAGGGAGTTTCTTTTCCAATTCAGTTGTGATGTTGTATGTACCCATACCAGTTCCAAATTGACTATAGTCTTCTCTGAAAGGCAACTCATCTTCAATGTCTAGCTCTTCAATGTTTTCCACTAGCTCAAATTCCTCCACAGGATTAAGATTGCATAGATCCTCTTCAATATTTTCAATATGATAAGCAATTGGTTTCTCAGGTGTTATCCTTATCCTTTTTCCTTTGAAAGGGATTACCATGCTAGAATAATCCATGTACATACATCCTCCTAGTTTTGTAGTAAATTCTCTTGAGAGGCATAACCCAAAATAGGGTTCCAAGTCCACCACCACTATTTCCTGCACCACTGTTACCTCGGGAGCTCTGTGCAACCTCATCAATACATCTTTAATAACCCCAACTATCTTGATAGGTGTCCCATATAATTGCAACACTCCAGGACAAGATCGGGTATATTCCATACCCATTTCTTCATAGACCGCCTTAGGCATAACTGTGGTTGATGCTCCTGAATCAATCATACAATTTTGGACTACCCATCCTTCCATTCTTAAGGATATGTAGAAAGGGGGAGGTTTGTTTTTTAGAACATCAGGTGTCATTTCTTTCTTTTCTGGTGGTATACTGAGGATGGTGGTGGTTGGTCTATTCTAGGGATTTTTGTTGAGGGAAGCTTTAAGCAGGTCAATCTGGCCTGGAATGAAAAGAGTGTCATATAGGCTAGCTTTTGATGGAATCCTTTTCATCTCCTCAACAATGTTGTACTCAGACTTGGTCAGGGATAGTCTTTCCAGTCCTCTATCTGGCTCACCATATTTCCTTTTGTATTTTTGGGTTACCTCTAATCTTTATCTTTTGGTAATAGAGGGGAACTTGAGCCTTTCTTGATCCTCACCCTTGGATCTCATTCTGTCTCCTTCTGTTTCTCTTTCAAGATTTTTAGGGAGACTATCTGTCTTCTCCTTCCCTCTAGCTTGAGGAATAGGAAAAGTGTCACTGCTTTGAGGGGGGAAGTCAACTTTCTTTTGAGAAGGGACCTAGAATTGTCCCATATTCTGGGGGTCTACTTGTAAAGCTTTCTTTCCAGATCTTGTCATAACAACAATTGGGCTTTCTTCCTCTAACTCTTTTTTGGCCATGATCTGATCAGGGTGCCATAACATATTAACCCTCCCCTTCTGATTCCTTTCATCTTGATCCATAGCTTTTTGAACATGGTGTTGATACATCACACAAGATTGTGAGTCATGGGGGTCATTGCATACCAAACACCAAATATTTGCAAGAGTGGTATCTACAGAACACTCCGGCTCCTCATATGTTGCATTCACCCTAACCCTAGTACTATTACTAGGACCAGGCCTTTGATATTTGTTCACATATGGGAATCTCCTCTATTGTGACCTTTCTTGATCTCTCTTTTCCATTGAATTCATTCTGTTACTCAGATTTTTCATGGTATTTTGTATATCTAGAATAGTAGATAATTCTTGAGAAGGTTGAGAAGGAAGGGGAGGAAAAGGAGGTGTAGAGGATACATGTTTAGACCAAGGAATCAGATTCATTTGTAGAGATGGAGATGGTAAAGAAAGGGGGTCCATGTAGGAGGGCTTTGTGGATTGCTCATGGCCACTATTGGTTTCTGAGTTATAGGGCAACACGATTTTGGGGGGAATTCTTCCCACATTGATTAGGATATTTTTAGCATGGACGATTGCATTATAAACTTGGGGGAAGGTTTCTACTCCAGATTGTTGTGTTTGCAAACCTAGCTCTGATCCCAGGGCACGAATATAATACATATAAGCCAAACATGCAACTGGTCTAGCAGTGGGGGAATTCTCTTCCATGTTCTGCTAAATCTCAAATTAAAATCTGAGATAGTTTCTTGTTGGGTTTTTTGCATGGTTGTAAACTGATTCAATAGAGAAAAGGGATCAATAGATTCATTAAATTCTTCTATGAATGGCTCAGCCAATGATTGCCATGAAGTGATAGAATTATCTTCCAGAGTTCTAAACCAATGCAATATCTTTCCATGAAAGGACAGGGCTAGAATTCTGACAATAATATTTTCTTCTTTTATGTTGTGGATTGCTGCCAGATTTAGGATATCTTGGTAGTGCTCATAAGTTATTTTCCCAAATCCATCATACGTGGGGGTTGCCTTAGATACATCCTAGGGAATGGCATCCATTTGGGCTAATCTAAGGGGCCTAGTTGAATCCCAGTTAGGGTACTTCTGAAGTGGTTGATTAGGAGCCACATTATGTGCCATATTTCTGGTTGTAGGTCTTCTTGGGGGAACTATTGGGTTTTCTTCCAGAAGCTCTTCTTCTTCAATAAAATCTTGATCCAAACTTCTGATAACATCAAGCCCTCTCTGAGGTAACTCACAATGAAAGAAATAATCAGGGTTGTTCCTCTTGAAAGACCTGGTATACATGAAAGGGTATTGGTCTACAATACTTTTTCAGGGTCTTCTGACCAAGGAGTCACCAGGTGAACTTTCTTTTCTCCGCTAATAAGGTCAAGATAATTCACCCAATCTTGATTCCTTCGAGTTGAGATAACAATAACTCTTTTGATGGGTTTCATGTTCCTTGTGAACTGGTCCCACCGGGCATGCCAAAAACTATTGGGCACTGAATTGCACCAAGTTTTCACTCAATACTATGGTTGTCTATCTTCCTACTTTCTGTCCAGGCTTGCACCCGATAGTTGCAGCTCAAGCACTCAACATTGGATGGACCAAAATAGGGGTTTTCGATCCAACCTCCAGAGTAGGTTGGTTCCTTGTCAACTTAGCAAGTTGTTGACACAATTATGCTCACTTAGGGTTTGGAGTTTAGGGTAAGAGAAGGTTAGGGTTAGAGAGATGTAGATAATAGTGGATGGATAGGTTAACAACATTGCACTACCATAAAAAGCTCCCAAAAAACCATACTAAGGACATACATTCAGATCAACCTTTATCTCAGAATAGATCATTTCATATATTAAAGCACAACAGAGAAATGTTGTAGTAAGCAATTTCAATATCCAGGGAATGATAATCCAAATAACAGAATTCACCAAACACTTAGATTTTACAGAAATATACTTCCTAACCACATAGAACGAATTCAAAAGCAGATTTCAATTACTTATAACAGCTAGTAATCCAAAATAGGCACAAACTAACCATCTAAGTATTTACAGAAATGCAACTATGAAATCCGAACCTCTGACATCAAGCATGAGAACGCGAACTTGAGGCGAAGATCAATGTATTGCTCCTTTCATTCAGCTCTTCAGGAATATTTACAATGGTACAGGCAAACACGCTAGAGCCGACCCTTCAAAATGAGGGTTCGACCTCTACTTATAGTTTTCTTATTACAATAATCAAGAAACAATACACATAATCTTGTTACAATAGTACAACAAAGATTTTAGCCGACATCAGCTCATTGGTCCATCCTCCGAGAAATCCATTGAAAGAAAGTCCACCATGACAGCTCGGGGTCTCTGCAACTTGTTGATCGCTCAGTGGAACTGAAGCTCAGGCCATTAAAGATCATGTTTTTCCATCGATCCTTCTTGGGAGTGAATTACCATCATCGATCTGTAACCGCCTCTAGTTTGATCTTCTTGGAAACCCTCGACGCTTCATCTCCCGATAGACTGTTACAATTCTGATACAACAATATCTTTAAAACAACCAAGATTTGGCAGCTTAACCTCAACCGTTGATCTTCTTCATCACATGATTCAGATTCAATCCGGCACAAGCTAAATGCCATTCCGCTTTAAAAATGATGACGTCATCTTTCTTATCAAAAATAGCAGAATCTCCAATCCGGACCTCTGAACCTCGAATCCGCTCTGGGATATTAATCTTCAGCATTATATTCTTCAATCTAGGTCCAGAGCTAGTCACATACTTCTTCCATCGTGAATCCGCACTTTCGTTATTCCATCGCCCCGTCTTATCTTCATTCCAAAAAGGGAAGACTTGTTCATTCCCGAAATCGCCATTCCGCACTTTTCCATCGTTGACGTCATCATCTCTTAGGAACTTTTGCGGATTTGAGATTTGTCTTCATTCCGAGTCGAAAACAAAAAGGACCTTCCCAGAATTGCCATTCCACACTTTTCCACCATTGACGTCATCATCTCTTAGGAACTTTTGTGGATTTGAGATCTCTCTTCATTCCGGAGCCGGAGTAAAGTCACCCGAAATCGCTCCAAACATGAAAACTTCACTAACTGCCCTACGGATTCATATCTTCTGACCCGGTTCCGGATAAAAGCATACTGCAAGGTTTGTGGAATGATGATTTTATCACTTAGTCAAATTTATACAAAATTTTACTAAGTATGTGGCCATTTTGGGCCTACAGTTAGTAGTTTTGATGCACATTAGTTATTGAAGTAAAGTAGTTTAGGGGAGAAAGAATTACACTATCCTCTAGGAGGTAGGGCTCACTCCTACAGCCAGTCCCTAATCTCTCACCCTTGAAATAGGTTAGGATTAATTAGTACATAGAATTAACTTTATATTTTTAATTAAAATTAAAATTGCATCATCAATAGATTACAATGTAAAAAAAATAGTTAAATAAATAGGTTGCACATGGATCCACATCAATAAATATAAAAAGCATTTAATTAAATATAAATCATCAAATTGCATTTTATTTCAATTCAACACAATTTATTTTCCTATAAATATTTATTTTTTTGCAAACTTGAAACTAAGAGAAACAAAATTAAGTCTGAATATTAATCATTCGATATAATCTATATTGGATTACTACCCTTTAAATAATTCACCCTGGGTTGATAAATTAATGTTGAGAATATAGTTAGACACCAATCTACCGTGGTATCAAGTTGTCTTATGGGTGGTAACTCAATCATGTTTATATCTAGTAAATACTTGAGGATTATATTCATTGGTTGATTGAGCTTAGTAAATTTACGTGGTGAAGGCTTTTGAGAAATCTTGAATATTTTTATCATGATATTATCAATAGCAAGATGTAATGGTTGATTGCTTATTTTTTCATGATTGTAGGTAGAATGATGATAGACAGGTTGTGAAGTATGGTGTGAGTGCATAATAGGATTAGCAGAAGAAGTATTTCCTTGTTGAAATGAATGTGTTGTGTTGAAATAAGAATGTTGAAATGGTTGTGATTGCAATAATGGTAGAGAATAATTATATGTAGATTGAAAAGCATGACATGGATGTGTGGTGGAAATGGTAACATCATTATGAAGAGGATTGAAAAGGGAGGATTGTTTTGTTGAGGTGGATATATAGTTTGGAAAGAAGAATATGGAAGTGGTTGTGGAGGAAATTTTGATGGGAAAGATGATGGAAAGGAAAATTGTGGAGGGATTGGTTGAGTGGAAAGGATGAAAAATGAGGAAATTGTGATAAAGATGATGTTGAATATGGATGAATTTATGAATGAGGTTGACCATAATCAACCAATGCAATTGATGGAATTCCCTTGATATTGTTGACCAAGGGGGCAGTGACATAGATAGGTTTATATTGAATTGGGTTATTTGCAAGACCCATGATCTCTTCACCATTTCTAAAAGTGATATTCATTTTTTTTTTGTTTTATTTTTTATTACTATTTTTTTTTAGAGGAAAACAAAGTAAAAAGTGAAAAAGATAGAAAGCTTAAAACAAAAAAAAATCTTCTAACTAAAGGTTTCTTTATAAACTGTTTTGAAAGTTGTAGGCCAAGTTGTCTTGTTTTAAATTTAGGATTTCACCTGGATGTCCGCACACAGAAACTTGGTGATGAATTCCAAGCCATGATGAATCCCAGGTCCTACCAATCCTCACCTAGTTAACCATGGTCAAATATACACCTCAAAGAGATGTGTGCTATTTCCACGACTATGATGGTTGTTGGATAGGCCAAATTTTAAAATCTTGATTAAAATTTTTGGTTTTTTGGGTAAGGTTCGTAAGCCTTCACTCTATATCCCATTATGTCAAAACCAGTCAAAGCTATGAAAGAGCACATCGAATGTAATCCTTTTTAGGAAAATGATGTAGAAGAAACTAAAAGAGTGTGATTCAGTTCAATTGAAAATTTGTCTTTTTGTAGACACCAAAACCTAGCCATTTGTCATCCACCCATGCTTTCATCCCATTTCCACCACAAAAACCTAGCCATTTATCACCCATCCTAACTTTACTACCATTTTCACCTATTATTTACATATATTTATATTATATATATATATATATATATATTTAATATTAATATTTTATATATTATATTTTATATATATTTATATAAGTGAATTAATCCCAACCATCCAATTTCATTTAATCCTATCCATCCATCCACATCAATCCATGCCACACCCTAAATTTAATATCCACCCTTCGATGTGCTTTTATCTCAGCCACATGATTAGTGTCATTGAAACCCTAGCATGCCCTAGGTTGGATTATAAATAGAGGCCATTTTGATGGCTCAACCCCTAAGTTTTTGAATTCCTTGAGATCCCTAAGTTCCATAAGAAACTTGAGTTTTTGGAGTCCATGAGTCTTTGGCATTCCCTAAGCTTCATCTTGAATCCCTAGGAGTATCCAAGTACATCTGCCTCCATCTTCGCTCATCGTAACCCCCACAACCATCACCATCCATTTCCCCTCACTAGATCTACTTCTATAGCATCTTTCATTAGCCATTGAACACCTTTGGGCACTTTCTGTCACCGCCACGCACCTCTGGGTGCCTCCCTACCAGTCCCAAGCGCCCACGGGCATTTCTTGTAGCTGCCAGGTGCTCGCGGGCATTTTACGTAAGCATTTTGAGCACCTCCTAGCCTTCGAGCGATGCTAGGGCATCACCGCACCTATTATCTACAACAAAATCTCACAGATTGGAAGACAAAAAGTAAGAGTAAGGTAAATCTATTTATGTTATTATATTTCATGTTGTCTTATCCTGTTCACACTTCCATTTATAGAACTAGGGTTTTTAAGTTATGATTTTTGAGGGTTCACACTATGGAGCCCTCATCTATTATTAATAATTCTCTGGTTTCTTTGTGTGCAGGTTATGAACAATACATCAGAAGCATTGGACAGTTGTTTAAGCTCGAGTGGCCCGACATCGGATATCAAGAAGCCCACTCAACCTTATTGGGAGCAAAGACGCAGTTGAAGACACCACCAGTTATTTGTGGCTAGGGTTTTAGATAACCCTAGAAAATTTTGTAATATTGTATCAAGGGATTATTGGATCCACTATTGTAACAATAGAGTTTCTAGGCTCCCCCCTTTATCAATATAAATTCCATTTTGTTGTGCAATATTTGATTCACTTGAGTTCTATTTTATTTAGCATTGTTTGGTGTCACATTTTTAGCTCTTCAAATGGTGATCATGGTGGGACCCCCTAAGGGTTTCTATTTATGATTTTCCTTACTAATTTACTTGTTATTTTTTGTCATCTTGCAGGGTTTTCAGAAGTGCAAATTTCATAGATTTCATTGGATCTAGGGTTTTTGAAAGTTTACAAAAGTTGCAGAAGGTGCGTGAAACACCCGATGGTGCTCAAGGGCTATCTAGAGATGCCCAACTACATTCTATAAATACCTAGGGGTATTTTATAGAGAGCTAGGACAAATACGTAGGCCATTTGTAAGTTTGCTAACCAAACCCTAGTTTTTCTATTTACGTTTTTGGTTGTTTTGTGTCTTTTTCAGGATTTTGATATAAAAATAATTTCATTAATTAATATGGAAAATAAAATTCATATTAGCATGCATTTTAGGATTTAAATTAATCACTTGCATCCATTCACAATCTCTATTTGAAATTTTTGAGTTTCTATTGTGTGAAAAAAAATAAAAAATAATACTGCATTCTGATTGCATGTAAATCAAAATTGCATAATTAGTTTGCATTGTTAGGGTTAGAAGTATCTTCTTTTATCTATCTAAGTAGGAACATCATTAGGGTTCCAAGAGTATTCCTACCATTGGGTGATTCTAGGTAGAGGGGTGGATAAACCCTCCGACTTGTTTTGATAGGGGGTCTTAAGCGGTGTACTTCACACCCTTTGGAGAAATTGGCATTCTCTTGTTGGCTTTTGACTTAGATTTATGAAATTAGTTGCTTCTAACATTGTTTGAACACAATAGAAAATAAAAATTTTAAAATTAACCACACACTACATGATTCACATAAAATAGTAGTGGCTGGATTTCATCACCAGCCATTGCTTGATATTTGGTGATGGTGGCATTCATATCCATCCACCAATCTCTACCCTTAGAAATCCTAGGTCACCCCAGAGCAAACTTGTTGGATTTCATCACTAGCAAGAATCTCGTTGCCCCATCTTAGCCATAGTTTTTACCTTTATTTGATTAATTCATATTAGCACATTTGAAACACACAAGATTGAAACCTAAGGAAATGAACTCACATTAAAAGGAGATAACCAATGAACAAGGTAAGACACATGTGTTAAACAAACTTAGCATTGGTTGTTTTGTTTTTATTGTGAAAATTTAAATTGGGTGTTTCAGTTTGTTGCATAATTTGTATTTTGATTTATTTGCTTTATGGTCTTAACATGAAAATAAAAACAAGCATTAAATCAAGATAATCAAATGGAACCTTCATCCACTTTCCCCACCACTTCTGTGGTAGATTCCCTGAATGTGACATAGGAAGATTTATCTATAGTCCCTCACATTCCTTACCATCCACAGCCTTTCATATGGCTATGCCCCAAGAGGAGTCAACCTCCCCAACCATATACCACCACATTACCCATATAGACATGGCAAGAGTAGAACCTCTCATGAAGTCTTCTAGTTATTTCTTAGAGTCCATTCCCAATTCACCTAGATAATATTCTACTTTACATCAAGAGCCTATTTATTCCCAGCCCCCATCCACCTTCACCTAGGTGTACACCAACCCTCTTTTTGAGGCATCAGTTGCACCTTCCTCCCATGTGTCTATTCCCCAAACCTCATGTGCTCCTAGCACTTCATACACCTCCACATACACCAACCCCTTGTATGAAGCACATGTAAATGCTGCTTCACAAGTTTCAACCTCACAAGTTGCCATACCTAGTGTAACTTGTCCCCCAACCACATCTTCCATACCATTTACCTCCATATCACTTAGCTTTTAATAGAGATATTAGTGAGGCATGGGAACACCTAAATAAATTTCTTAGACATCATCAAAATGCTCAACAACAAGTACAAGTTAACCCTAAGCCTCTATAAAACTCTACTTAGACTGTCCTTGTTAACTAGGGTCCATCATGGGAACCACAGTCTTATGTGGTTTCTATCCCTGTTCCCCCACAAAGCCATACCACTACCCATCCTATTCCCATTGGCCAGCCTAGCCATAACCCTCATACATCAACATCATTCCATAATTCTCCATATTTTCATCATCAATCTCCC
Organism: Wollemia nobilis; assembly: GCA_028583015.1. NCBI lineage: Eukaryota > Viridiplantae > Streptophyta > Pinopsida > Araucariales > Araucariaceae > Wollemia > Wollemia nobilis. The sequence goes on along the minus strand of JAQPPZ010016995.1, from coordinate 865,681 downwards.
ATTCATCAATTTCCATCAAATTCACCTAGCCATCATTATCAATCACATCATCACTTAGTCACTCCACAATATTTCTCCACTCCACCACAAAATCATCAGGTAATTCAAGGCTTCCACATTCCTGAGGAAGACCCTCAAATTAAGGCCATGCATAAACAAATAGATCAATTGATACAATTTACTCCTGGTTTTTCAAACTAGAAACCAACCTTACACCAATTGATCAATCAACCAATTCATCCTTCGATACCATCCCCACCATATCCGACAGATTTTATGGTACCTAAGTTTGAAAAATTTAAGGGAACTGAGGATCCCAAAGAACATGTGAGCATTTTTGTACATGCATGCTTTAGAATTCAAAATGACAATGCTCTCATACTTCGAAATTTTCCTCAAACATTAGGAGGAGATGCCATAGAATGGTATAATCAATTGCCAAGACATAGTATTTATACTTTTGCACAATTGATTGATCAATTATTTGAATGTAAATGTTAAAAGTAAGATCTCAATATATGATGTCTATGCTTTAAGACAACATGATGATGACTCTATCTACAATTTTAGAAAATGTTGGAGGGTTGTCATCACTAAATTGCCATTCACCCTACCAATGGATGAGCTAATTAAGTTATTCACCAAGAGTTGCTTAAAACCTATCTCTTGGATGCTTCAACTATGAACTTATCAATCATTTGAAGAAGCTTTAGCTCAGGCTAGTGTCATTGAGGAGATCAAAATCCAAGAAGGTATACTTAAGCCTAAAAAGAAAGAATGGCAAAACAAGGGCCAATACAAAAGCAACTATTCTAGCCAACCAAAATCAACACAGGCTACCCCAACCAATCAGCCCAATCAAGTTAATCAAGTGGTCATGAGCCACAGTAATGGCTCAACAACAACTTGTGCAACAAACACCGCAATAAATTGCTTATCATGCGGTACCCTCAACAACTCAAGCTATGCAGAACATAGTTCCAACTATGGAAAACCGTCTCCGATGATAGTCTATCTAAAAAAATCACCAATACACCCCCTTAGCTGAGTCATATGCTTCCCTTTTTTGAAGGTTATATGACACAAACAAACTTGCTTTACCCAAAATTAGACTTGATGATCCCACAAAACGTAGTAAACACTATCGGGAGCATCTATTTTGTCCTTATCATAGGTAAAATGGGTATGACATTAACAATTGCCATGTATTTAAAGACATAGTGCAAGACCTCATTGACTTGGGGGCAATCAAGCTTGATAATCCCCTTTCTCAAAAAAACCAAAACCTTGGTATATTTCAAACACCACTTCCTCATCATGAGGAGGTGCAACCAAATTTAGGAGGGGGATGGGGCTAACACAAAATATCATCCTAATTAAGTCAATCACATACAATAACACCATGGATTTGTAGGGGCCATTCATGTGGTCACTAGAGGTCAAAGGAACAACAAAAAAAGGAAACCACCTCAAGCAAGTGTGTCACAACATCCTACATCACCACCCATTCAAGTTTCCCCCAATCCTTCATCACCCATCCATATCCCTAGCCAATCAAATCCTCCAATTCCACCCATCAATTATCCACCTCGACCAATCATCTCATTGAGTAGCCGATTAACTACAAGTCTAAAAATAGCTTTCACTAAATTATCAATATATGATTTAATCCAACAATCTCCCCCACATCATGAGGTATTAATGGATATTCTCAAATCCATTGAACTACAATCACAAGATCCTAATGCCTTCAACAAATTTGTGGGGAGCATCCAAACATGCATGGAGCCTTCCATAATATTCTATGACTTTGAGATTAAGCCAATATCATCAAAATTAGTAGACCCTCCATTGCATATTATGGCTCTAATTGACAAGAAGCCTTTTAAAAGAGTCCTAATTGATACCGGTTCCTCTATCAAAATCATTACCACATCTGCTCTTCATCATTTGAACCTTCCTCCATCCCATATCACCAAGTCATAGTTCCCCCTCAAAGCATTTAATAATGCTTTGTGTTCCATAGTTAGCACTGTTGTTTTGCCCATTGAAGTAGGGATCAAAATTTTGCACACCATGTTCCACATCTTGGAAGGATCCATGGTGTACAATGTACTCCTTGGAAGACCTTGTATGAGGTAAATGAGATGTGTCCCTTAAATACTACATAAATGTTTGAAATATGTTCATGAGGGACAAGTACATTGCATACCAATGGACGTCGAGTCATTTAAGTATTGTAATTTCATTTCAAATACCTATGAGTCCATGCTTCCTTCCACTCACCTTTTTCTTTTTCCATCATCCAATCCATCCACCACTTCACCAATCTCTTCATCAAAGGATCCCATTCTTTAAGAGCTCCCTATCACCAATCCACATCAATATTCCACACCCCCATCATCTTAATTATTGAATACATGCACATGTGGTCACAGCCAGTCCACATCATCAACATCATTGCCATCCACTTCATCATCATCGTCCATTCAGCAACCTTCCCAAACTAATCCATTACCATCACCTAATGTTTCACAAGTTGCTTTAATGGATCATGAAACATATTCATATTCACCATTCCCCAATCCATAATTTGACCATATTCCTTCCATGTCATCCCAAGTTGAGATCCACCTCACTAATATTGGTATTGATGAATATGTGGTCCAATATATCACCATCACATCCCTCACCATCCCTAGTTCTAAGGATTTTGGTCACCCACATGACCCACATTTAGCAGTAGAATCAGTATATAACATGGGTTCAACTCCAAATAGCATAAATTTTGTATATGGGGGAATTGATTCATCATCAAGTCCAACTCCCATAGAGGAACCCAAAGAGCCAAAACTTGCCAATATTCCAAACATGATGGTATTTCCATCTCAATAATTCCACATAGTCAATTTGTAAGGTCATGGCCTAGGATTGCATGATCAGGAAGTGCATCAACCTATTGATGTTCCATATCAAGAGGTGAATGACCATTCATGTCTAGGTTACCACCCACTTTCCACCACCTCTTCTCTTGAACAAGCCTTCCAAAGGCTTAACCTAAATTTAGGAGAAGAAGTCCTCCATCCTGATAATTCTGACAATGATAACTATGAAGAATTTGAGCTTATATCGATAATTTTGAATGAGTCTGAAGAAGAATCGAATCCCATCATCCCTCATACCAAAAAATATGAGTTTTATCTCAACATGTTCCCCATCCATGAGCCCATATTTCGCTTGCTTCTTCCAAAAGAGTGAGTTGCCCCAACTGGTGAACCACCACCTCTATTCAATTAATACATTTCATAAGCCAACTTGTAATATATGTACATAAAACAAAAATGGTGGTTTTCACCACTACAAAAAAAAATCAAAAATCAATCAAAAATCAACAAAAACATTTGTCTTTCTTTACATCGCATGTATATATCATCTAGTTAAAATGCATTTATTTGTGTTGCTTGTTGCTATCCAGGTTTACCAAGCTCTTAGTACCGGTTCATAGGTTCCATCCATTCCACCCAACATTATCCATATTCCCTATAATTCAACATGAATCATGTTGATTTATTTACCCCGCTCTGTAATCCATATGATCCCATTAAACCAATTCTAATTGACATCAACCTTATCGATATGGATCAAATTTCCTCACCTCCATAATTTTTCAAGTTTGTCTTGTTTGAGGAATTTTTAAGGGCTTACACCAAATACATTCCTCCTTTCCCTCTGCCTTTGCCTTCACCCTCATATTTGGATCTTGAGGTTTTCTAGGAAAAAATAGATGAGGATAAGCCAAAATAGTTTGATGACATCTTAGATGACATTCATATGATCCCTACACCCCATCATCTTAAGTAAGGATCCTACATGTCTACTTAAGATACTATCAATGTGGACCTTAGTTAAGACAAAGAAAATCCCCAAATTTTCAATATTGGCAAAAGTTTATCACCCTACGAACAAGAGCAATTTGTTACCTTCCTCAAGAGGAAGAAGGGCATATTTGCATGGTCATACAAGGACATGCCTGATCTTGACCCTATTTTGGTTGTCCATAATCTCACCTTACATCCTAATTCTAAGTCATTCAAACAAAAACTTAGGAGAATGCATCCTACAATGGCCCTCTTGGTAAAAATAGAGCTTCAAAAAATATTAGATGTGAACTTCATAGTTCCTATCGACTATCCTAAGTGGCTTTCAAACATGGTACCAATTCTCAAGCCTAACAGGGAGATACACGTCTGCAATGACTTTTGGAGATCTTAAAAAATCGTGTCCTAAGGATGATTTTTCTCTCCCAAACATCAATACTCTTGTCGATACCTATGCTGGCCATGAAATGCTTTCACTCAAGGATGATTTTTCAGGATACAACCAAATCCAAATAAATCTTGATGACCAACACAAAACAACATTCACTACACCTTGGAAAACTTTTTGTTATAAGGTGATGCTCTTTGGTCTCAAAAATGTAGGTGCCACTTATCAATGTGCCATGACATACATTTTCCATGACTACATGCATAATATTATCAAATATTATGTGGATTATCTCATGGCTAAATCTAAAACTTGACAAGAACACATTGGTGTATTGGAGAAAGGTTTTGACTGACTTCTAGAGCATAATGTAAGGTTGAATCCCAATAAATGCGTCTTTGGTTCTACCTTGGGCAAAATTCTAGGATTAATTATCTCCAAAAGAGGCATTGAGGTGTACCCTAATAAGTTCAAGGCTATTATGGAGATGCCTCCAACTAACTTAAAGGAATTGCGTAGATTATAAGGAAAGATCCAATCAATCCATCATTTTACTGCGTAACTTTCTAACAAATGTAGGTCATTTAATCACCTACTCTAAAGGGGGTGCCATTCTATTGGATAGATGAATACCAAAAAGCCTTCGATGATATTAAGAAATACCTAGCTTCTCTACCAGTATTAGCTCCTCCTTGTATAGGGTCCTTTTCTATCTTTATATCTCAGCAACAGACTTTGCATTAGGGACAATGCTTGCACAAAAAAATGAACAAAATCGAGAGCAAGCTATCTACTACATTAGTCAAACATTGGTAAGTTATGTAACTAGATACACTTATGTAGAGAAATTTTTCTTAGAAGTGGTTTTCACCACTAAGAAACTTCGACATTACATGCTTAGCCACACAACATATGTCATAGCTAGAGAAAAGCCTCTGTGTTATATGATATATCGCACTTACAATAACACCCGCACTGCTAAATGGATAATGCTTCGTACTGAATTTGACTTGGAATTAATTAGCTAAAAATCCATTAAAGGTCAAGTAATAGCCAATCAACTTGTGGAAGCTCCACTATCTAGTGACGATATTTTGATTATTGAGATCCTAGATGATTCGATATATGTTGTCACTAAAGAAGAAGAAGATGTTATCCCAGAGGAAGAATTCGATATCTCACTATTCTTTGATGGCTCTAAGTGCATGAAAGGTCAAGGTGCTAGAGTCATGTTTCATACACCACAAGGGGTACCTATCCCCTTATTATTCAAACTCAACTTCCAATAAACAAACAACACTGTAGAGTATGAAGCCTTAAACCTAGGTCTTCAATCAGCTATAGCTATGAGCATTGTATTCAGATATATGGTGATTCTCAACTTGTCGTCAAACAAATCAATGGAGAATACCAATGCAAAGAACCTACCATTAAGCTTTATCATGAAGTAGTAATGAAATTGCTCTCTAAGTTTTATTGGTATGAAATAAATAGTTTGCCACGTTCGACTAATAGATTTGTATATGTGATGGCCTCCCTTGACTCATTGATTCCAAAAGACTCCTTTGGAGAGGTACAACCCCTAATTTTTTCAATATTCCCTAAATTTACAATTGTTTGTAGTGAGTCTAAGGGTGAAAAGGATGTTTGCTTTATCCAATAAAATTCATATGAGCCTTGGTCGAGCCAAATAGTAGCCTTCCTCAAGTTTGGAACACTCCCATATGATATGTCTCAAACTTCCAAACACACATTCAAGCAAAAAATAGCTCGTTTCATTCTCTTGGGGGATGTGTTGTATAAATGGGGTTATGATGGAGTCATCCTTCGTTATCTTGAAGCTAGTGAGGCACAAAAATCCATTTATAAAGCCCATGATGGTACTTGTTGTGGTCATTTTAATGGAATGGCCATTAAAAAGCATATTCTATGCATGGGTTATTATTGACCCATAATGGAATGTGATTGTTGCACATATGTTAAACATTGCAAAAAGTGTCAAGAACATGCTAATTTAACCCATGTACCATCACAAGCTTTACAACCTATTCAAAGACTTTGGCCCTTTTCACAATGGGGTCTAGATCTAATTGGTAAAATTTCACCTCCTTCCTCAGGATAACTTAAATTTATCATTACAACCACTGAATACTTCACAAAGTGGGTTGAGTTAATTCCTCTAACCAGTACGATAGGACCTAGAATTGTGTAGTTTATACTCCATCATATCATTTATCATTTTGATATACCCTCAAAAATAATTTTAGATAATGGTAAATATTTCAAGAACAAGTATGTTTGATAACTTTGCAAGAAATTTAACATTCAACATAGTTTTTCGACTCCTTATCCATAAGAAAATGGACAATCTGAAGCTTCAAACAAGACCTTAATTGCTATTCTCAAGAAACTTGTCAAAGAAAATAATAGAGATTGGCATACACAAATTCCCTTGGCATTATGGACTTATCGAATAAGCATCCACATGCCTAAGAGGGCAACACCATTCTAATTGGTCTATGGAGCCTAAGAAATCATTCCTCTTGAGCTTGAGATCCCCTCCTTGAAAATTTCTTTGCAGGAATTCATAGATGACAATACTGCTAGACAAGCACGTCTTGACCAACTCACACTCCTTGATGAAAGGTGAGTCAATACTTTAGAGCATTTATGAGTTTATCAAGACCACCTCAAACGTGCTTACAATTCCAAAATTCATCTACATGAATTCCAAGTAGGATATCTTGTCCTTAAATAAAACCAATAAAATACCAATGCATTGTCGCATATTTGTGATAAATTCACAGCTAATTGGTTAGGTCCATACATTATTACACAAAGAGTGGGTAATGGTACTTATAGGATTTCTAGTCTAGAGGGAGATGAAGAACCCAAACCACTTAATGTTATACACTTGAGAGCATTCTATGCATGATTTTATATATATATATATATATATATATATATATATATATATATATATATATATATATATATATATATATATATGTATGTATACATGGCTAATACACAAAAACATTTGCATACATCTCATTCAAAAAATTGCATTTCACTTACATATACATTTACAAAAACAATGCACTCACCCACATTTCATATTGTATTTTAAATTTCACAAAATTGCATATCATACATTTCACATCAAGTATTAATTGGTCCAATAAAATCATGTTGCCTTACTCAAGGGCACCTTCACAAAGTCATCCACACAATTTCAACAAGTCATGTTTCCATCCGCACAAACCACATTTCCATAAGCCCTATGTGTTTTTGGTAACTCAACCTCCCCTAGTGTCTTAAGAAAACTTAAAAATACATGTCGAGATCTCTTTAGGACCATTGCACATATTACACTAAGAAAATATTGAGTTTTGAGAATTGACTCCAAAACATTCTTGAACCAAACACAATTTCACATATTTAAAAACATCTTGTGTCAAAGAGGGATAACACCATACTTTGTATGAACCTCGAAGTGAAAAGTATCATCCTTGTTAGTCCCATAATGCAACATAGTCCACAAAAATAGTGGTTCTCACCACTATCACAATTCCAAAAATAAAAGAAAGAGTAGGGAAAAACCCATAACAAAAACTCTAAATATTTTACATCACACGTCATTGATCATCGAGTTGTAAGTATCATACTACATTTCCAGTTTGACGGTTAGGTAGTCATACCCAAAACTTAAGAGATAAAAAACACAAATCACAGACTATGGATTTATCCTCCATCGAAGCTATGCTTAACTGGCAGTGGAGTACACTCATGCATGGTGACATATTTCTTTTATAGGAGACCTCTGACCGCACATACGGATAAGCTAGATTCTTGGTTTCATCCATAATAGGTTTACCCAATTTACTCAAGATGAGTTAATGAAATCACTTGTACACACACTGGTTCGTGATTATCTCAATTCATTACCATGCTACTAATTTGGTAAAGGAATTCACTGCACACACATTTGGTCCTATAGGGATTAGACAGTTTTAGTGATTTTTTTTTATATCACTCATGAGTCTCTGTAAAATAGGCAATTTTCCATATCAACATCCATATCTTCTTCCATATCAACATCCATGTTAGTTCATGAGCCATTCATCCCATTTGCCACCAAATTTGGTGCCCTTTATTAAACAACAAAGCTATAACATGGCCAAGCAAATATCTAAACTATAAATGATCATTAGCATATTTTCATGTCACCTTGCATTAATCATCCATACATGCCACCTTGCATTAATCATCCATACATTCCACCTTGCATTAATCATCCATATAACACATGCATTCCATAAAAGCATTACACAAAACATATTACACAAAAGCATTCCGTAAAAAGCATTCATACAAAAATATAACACAAAAGGTAAAAGCCATGTATATATATATGTATAAATATCGCATGTACAATGAGTGCCAAATGGCTACATACAATGGAGCACCAATGCTCATATACAAAAGTGCATCTAAGCACTAGTTATACCCTCCAAGAGGACCCCTATGACCTAGTAGGATCCCTATACCTAGAGCTATGCCTAGACTAGCTACGCCTAGCACCCTTAGATACAGATGAGGTTGGAGGATCAGGAAGTGGAATATAATTTTCCATAAACCTATCCTCCAATACCTCAATATATCTATGTTGATACTAAATATGTGTTATGTTGACATTATGCCAATGCTCTCTCTCTCCCTTCTAGCTCTACTTGGAGCCTCGTAATCCTTGCATCCCACTCTGCCACCTACTACTCTAGATATGCCCAATCCTCCTCACTCTAACTTGGAGGTACATCTGGAACCTCCTCTACATCCTCCCCATCTCCACCATCTCCCCTAATATTTGGAGCCTACTGTGCTATACACTTAGCCCTCCTCCAACTATCTAATCGAATGCACCATTGTCACTTGGGGGCCTCTTGGGTACCCTCATCACTGGCCTCTTAGGTCTTCTCATCCCTAACATCACCATCACCACCATCATCAGTAAGCTACAAACCACACATCATACTCTATGGTAGTCCTCACATCCTCCACATCTAGGAGATCCATCTCCTCATTGTCCTCCAAGGCCATCATCCATGGTTTCATGCATGGTATCCTGGTCTCCTCCTGATGTCTCCTATAGTGCATTGGCTCATCAGGAACATCCTACCTTTACCCAAACTATCAGAGCACTTGTGAGAATTTGAAGTACTCTACCTCACTCTAATGTCTCTCAACCACACACCAAGTCTACGACACTCATCACAAGTCCTATCCATCCCTGGTCTACCTACAAGCCTACCATGGCCTCCATATCATGTGGGTGGATGTCAGTCCATCCCACAACTCCCAATACCACTGCCTCGCCCTCACTGGATGACTCAACTGTACATCCTCAACCAATTTCCATCACTTAGCATAGGATTGCTTCCTACCCAATCCTACCATAGGTAGACCCTTCAATCGAGCAATACTAAAATTTTCCCATGCCCAACACTACAGTAGTAGGCTGCATCCCAATCCCTTCCTCCCCCATGTCATCACCTCGTATAAATCCTAGTACACATGCACCAACAAGGTGGTATCCCATGAATACACCTACCACCTAGTGAGCATATCACTCACCACTCCTATCAGGTTCCATGGGAACCTGCTCTCAGTGCTATTCATGGCCACGATGTTGGCCAACACAAATATAACCAAGTCATGAATGGGATCCAACTTCTTGTCCACATACATGAAAAATTAAGTAATATCTCCACACTCTACCTTCATCCCCTGCCATGCATCCCAAAACATCCTTATCATATCTATATTTTGATTGAGCCCAACCTCAACCTAGATCCCCTCTACTGACACCTTGAGGATGTGATATACATTCTCCAAGGTAATAGTCACCTTGCCTGTGGGGAGCTGAAAGGTCCCTTTATCTACGTCCCACATCTCTGCCAAGGCAGAGAGGTACCCCTCATCATCCCTCACCACATCCAACTGGGCTACCTCTGCTAGCCCCACATCCTCCAACAACTCACACTCCTCTTCTAAAATTATGTTCCTCATCCCAGGGATATAAGGTGAGAACCAGTTTCGAGCCTCCAAAATCTTAAGCTACAACACAACATAAAATATTTGTCAATAATTTTAAAAAATAAAAACAACAAAACAAAAAAATTTTACAATACAAAAACATAATCAAAGATGTTACCTCAGCAACCTACACTCTAGTTGTAGCCCTAGCCTCCACATCAGATCCCTCTGCTACCATAGCTTGCACACTTCAAACTCTTCACCTCACTTCACTCCACTCTCCTAGATGCAGCTTCTAAAACTCTTAAACACACAAATGAGCTTAGTTTCTCATCCTGATAGTAATTTATAGCTGCTTCAAGTACCTTGAGATACCTATGGGCATTTCTTGGTGCACTAAAGCACCCATGGGCATTTGTAGAATACCCAAACACTAGAGGACGTCTTTGTAGGACAAAAGCACCAATGAGTGTTTGGCATCAAAAGACCAAAACATCACAAAACAATGGCATACTCCACAAAATCACTTCAAATTTCATTCATGCATTCATTTCATTATTTTATCAACTTTTGTAAAGATTCCAACTAATTTGGACCCACAATTTTCATTTGCGACCACCAATTGCAAATTTTGCCAAGCAAGTTATAAAAGCACCCCAAAAGGGTCCAAATATCCACAAAATTATGATCATCATACTTTTCATCATCCATACATCATCACATCACCATTTCATCATCATTTGCATATTTTTGAAGTGCAGAACCAACATTCAAGTGAATCTTATATATAGTGGGTTATTTTATATACTTGGTGATTGCAGTTATTTGCATCCATGCAATTCGGTAAGATGAAATATCCACCATAAGGACACTTGGTCATTTTCATCATCACATATCTCATTGCTCAAAAGCACAATTGTATTTGGTACTTCACATTTTGAGTGAAACCTTGCCAAGAACAATTTGCACAAAAGATGTCATTGATGACCTAGTTCATGAGGCTTAAAACATGGACAATATCACATTACATCATTACACATTTCCTTTATAGTCATCATGGTGACTAGATTTAGATAGGATGATTGGTTTTGATCATAGGAATTATCTGATAGTCACTAGTTGGCCATCTAAAGTTGACTAATTTTACTCTTTGCATATTTCATCTTTGCATATCAATGATTCCAGAAAGCATATTATTTAGTAGTATCGAATCACCCCAATTTTTGGGTAACAATATTTGGTTTTGACTTTCCCACAATGGGATACATCCTACATGATCATGACATCAACACTTGGCAAAATTTCTTCATCTATTTGGGCAAAAACAAAAAAAAATTTCATTACACCTATAAAAAACCCCTTCATATGTTAGGGAAAAAACAAACACATTTTTCGTCACAAATATTCATAAAACCCTTCATCTGTTGGGGCAAAAATAGATGTATAATATCACTTCCCACTATTGGGGCAAAAACGGTATCACATTTGCATCATTTATTTGCACAATTTTTTCAATTGTCTCATGAGCTTCATCTATAAACTCTTTCACCAATTGAGGAGGTAAGCTATGCAAAGCTCAAATTCTTTTATTCTTTTATCTTCAATCTCATGTTCCACATCCCAATAGAAGTTGCTTCTGCACCTGGCTAAAATAGGTGTCTTGTTTTTTTGCATTGCATTGTGTTTCATGCAACGCAGTACAAAAAGGGGTATTTGTAGACACCAAAACCTAGCCATTTTTCACCCACCCATGCTTTCCCACAATTTCCACCACAAAACCCTAGCCATTTGTCACCCATCCTAACTTTCCCACATTTTTTGCCTATTATTTACATATATTTAATATTGATATTTTATATAAATTTAATAAATATATATTTATATAAGTAAATTAATCCCAGCCATCGAATTTTATTTAATCATGTTTTTCCATCCACATCAATCCATGCCACACCCTAAATTCAATATCCACCCTCCTATGTGCTTTTATCTTAGCCACACGATTAGTGTCGTTGAAACCCTAGCATTCCCTAGGTTGGATTATAAATAGAGGTCATTTTGATGGCTCAACCCCTACATTTTTAAATTCCCTAAGATCCCTAATTTCCCTAAGCAACCTAAGTTTTTATATTCCATGAGTATTTGGCATTACCTAAGATTCATCTTGAATCCTTAGGAGTATCCAAGGATATCTACCTCCATGTTCGCTCATCGTAACCCCCACAACCATCACCATCCATTTCCCCTCACTAGATCTTCTTCTATAGCATATTTCCTCAATTTTTGAATGCCTTTAGGTACTTTATATCATTGCCACATGCCTTTGGGCACCTCCCTACCAATCCCAAGAACCTACAGGAATTTCCTACAACCACTAGGTGCCCACGGATTATTTACACAAGAATTTTGAGCACCTCCTACACTTCCATTGCTAGAACTAGGGATTATCCACCGTGCCTATTATCTACAACAAAACCTCATATATTGGAAGACAAAAAGCAAGAGTAAAGTAAATCCATTTATTTTATTATATTTCATGTTGTCTTATCCTGTTCACACTTTAATTGCTAGAACTAGGGTTTTTAAGTTGTGATTTCTGAGGGTTCACACTGTGGAGCCCTTATTTGTTATTACTGATTCTAACAATACACCAGAAGCATTGGATAGCTATTTAAGATAGAGTAGCTTGACATCGGATATCAAGAAGCCCACTCAACATTTTTGGGAGCAAAGATGTAGTTGAAGATACCACTAGTTATTTGTGGCTAGGGTTTCGGATAACCCTGGAAAAATTTGTAATATTATGTCAAGGATCTCTTGGATCCACTATTATAACAATGGAGTTTCTAGGATCCCACATTTATCAATATAAATTTTATTTATTTGTGCAATATTTTATTTACTTGAGTTCTATTTTATTTAGCATTTTTTGTTGTCACATTTTTAGCTCTTCACTTTTTAGGTGGCTGACTCTATGACATGCATGTTTTAAATGGTCTTTTTTAGTTTTTTTTTCAAATAAATAAAAGCAATAAAATCAAAGTGATGTTGTGGTTCATTTCGGGTTCACCAAAAAATTTAGACCCAAAACTTTTGCACTCCTTTCCTTCAGGATGATGGATCCATGACTGAAATGGGGAGGGAAAATAGAGTGCCTACACCTCAAACGAGAATCACTTGAGTTGTGCTCTCCTTGTTATTTGTCAATGAATTTGGTGGGTTCACCAGGAAAAAATTTATGGTAGTTTCCACACCTAGGTAAGGTGGGATTTTAGTGGATTCTATGATTGACACGCACCTAGGGTTTTGGCCAAATGCAACTATACCCTAACTATATGCACTTTTGCTTTCATGAACACATCAACGAACAATGAGACTAATGTAAACTATTGAAAATTGCATATCTATTTATTTTTCCTTTTTTTTTGCAAATTATGAAACTAATGCAAGCTAATATGTGTAATTATGCATTTCTATTATTTTTTTTATGTTTTATTTTATGAATATGCTTATAAAATAAGAAATTATAGAATTGATATAAGATAGTCTAATAAAACTAAAATAAATCTTATATCAAACCCTTACCTGATTTGGATGGTTGATCTCAGGTGAATTTAGATCTATCAAAGTAAATTTAGAAACACTTAATAAATTTGGATTTATAAAAGTGAATTCAAAAACATAGAATGAATTCGGATCTATGAAAGCAAATTCGAAAATACCCTGTAGCTTTTCAAATTTATTTAAAATCTACAATTTCACAACTGGGACATTGAAAATTGTGATTAATGATGTGGGATATGCTTAAGACATTGCAAGTTTGATCCTCAATGATGTGGCAGAAATATTCCCTCGGCTCTTTCAGTAAACCGTAAGAAGGAAAATGATTAATTTCTAGATCTAGTGCAAGCATATATGTTCAACAAGAAATAATGAAACAATATAGAATGTAGTAAGTGATGAATGCTATAATGATCAAGATGTAAAGTATGACATACTATGATAGAACCTAAGAATAATATTTTTTCCCTAGCATGTGTTTGCATGATCAGACAATGAATTCAGAAATACCTTGAATTTTATTCGAATTCGTTCAAATCTGCAATGGTCAAATTTAGAAAGTTTGTAGAGCTATTCGGAAACTCTTTAGCAAATTCAAACTATTAGTACAGAACAAATATGATATATTATACATGAAAATGGTTACAATTTATAGGCATAATCCTATATGCAAGAGCATACTCCCTAGATAAATAAAAAAAATGGAAAAATAAAAATGGGGGGGGGGGAATGAGGGGAAAATGAGGGGGGATTTCCATGAGGGAAATCCCCCTCAAACTCACAAGGGCAGAGAACACCTATAGATCTAATACCAAATGTTAGTACAAAACAAACATGATATATTACACATGAAAATGGTTACAATATATAGGCATAAGCCTATATGCAAGACATGAGAAATTTCAAATATATATAATAAGTGTCAATATAGAAGGCATAGTGCACATTAATTCTAACACGAACAACAGTAATATTCTTCTAAATTTGTTTTAAACCTGTAGTTTAACAAATATACGATACAAATTTATACTCAAAAGATATCAGGATTAAGAGTACACATTGTTAGGATTATCTCAAGGCAAGAAATTTATCTCTTGGGTAGCGAATTAAAAAATATTTTGAAACTTCTAATTTCATTAAAAATAAATGAAAATTTTATCTATTGATGCAAAATGATAAAATTTGAATACTAATCAAGGTATATGGATTGATTATACTAATTTTCATCTCATTTGATCACTGGAATGGTGATAGAATTGCAATATCTCCCATAAAATTTATGACATGGTGTGTGAAAAAGCTTCTCTCCACTTCAATATTCTACAAAATCACCATTGGTTTCTTCTGAAGGTAGCCTGCAACTTTTAAAAACCGTAGCATATCAAAAAAACTCTGGGAATATGAATATGGATGGGGATTGTTAGAGGAAATTAGCAAATTTTCCAATTTAGGAGAATTCAAACGGTTTCGAATTCTCTAAAAATTTGGGTTTACCCATATTGGAGGTAAATCCAAATTATGTGCTTACTATTTTTAAATGCACATTTTATTTTAGCAAATTTGGATGTTCGAATTTGATTTAGTCATCCAAATTTGCTAGAAGGGGGAAAAATACAAGAATAGGCTTTAAAGAACATGAGAAACGTGGTCAAAATGGATCATATAATATATCGTTGGAAAGCTCCTTTTAAGTATAATCCAATGGTATAGGTTTTGGGAAATTTGAAGGGGATTTATTTTTGTAAAAGTAATATCAAAATTACCTTACTTTTCTAGGAGGAAAACTAAGGAAAATGACTCGTCTTGATAGTTCAATTTTTCATTTCTACACCAAGGAAGATCTCATTGAATATTTTGAAGCTGCAAGATTGAGAACCTTGGAGAGCTCTCAAAGAGAAATAAAAATAAGTCTTGGTGAGTCTCATTGAAGGAGTCCCTAGAAGGACTCATTGGAAAAATTCTACCAAATAAGAAGCTAAGGAATTGGGATAATTGTTGCCATTTGACAAGCCCAAAGTATAAAGTTTGGCAGGAAGATTATTAAACCAAAAAGATAGTACTGAATAGATCTCAATATTGATAGATTTTTTGAGAAGGAGATCTACATTGAAGTCAAAATTTTGTAAGATAAAAGAGATAGAAGAACCACCAAATCTACAAGATTTGGGGGCCATCATTGAAGAGTTCTTGAGCAAACATATCAGCTATGATTTGGGGAGAATCCTACCAAATTTTTTGGATTCAAGGACAACATTGCAATGATGATATTGACTGCCTTACAATCTAGAAATTTTTTATATGTGAAGACAAAATAGGGCAGCACATTGACAACACTTAGAGATGCATAATAAAGAGTTCATGGACAAAAAAAAGGGAAACACATCGAAGGAGTTAGAAGCAACAATTAAGATTTCTTAGTGCTGAAAATTTTAGAAAATTTGGGCAACATTAGTGACTGCTAAAAAACATATTCTAGAAGTACATTCTAAAGACGTTTTGAAGCCACCAAATCAGAGTTTACAACAAAAAATTGATAAGGTATTAAAACTGCAAAAAGGTGAGCAAAGAGCTATTTTTTGGACAGCATAGAAGAGTTGCAAAATCATCCATAGAAGGCAGCCATTGAGGTGACTTGAATCACCACTATATTCATCATATATGCAAAATTTCATTAGTTGATATTTCACATTTGGCTTCTTATTAATATTTATCAAGCACCAATTTAAAGGTTCAAAGAGTTGCATAAAATAGTTTTATTTCAAGTCTTCAAAATAGTGAAAAAGTATTATATTACTTATTCTAAAGAAAATAATACTATACTTGCATAATATAGAGAGAAAAGTATTACATTTAATAGCTTGGATTTATAAATTAAGAATAGCCAAGCAAGGAAGGTATTGCCAAGAGTTAAAGGTAATAATCAGTTTTATCCAAATTAGTGATCAAAGGAAAATTTATTTAACGCTATTTTGAAGAAGTAAATGATAGATTTTTATCGCAGGGAATAGCCACCAAAAAGGGGTAACAATACCTCCAAAATATTGAGAATAAAAACCAATAAATTATAGTAATAAAAGAGGTTGAAAGGAAGAAGGAATTTCAAGTTTAAGTGTACATCTCCAAAGAAATTTTGTAGACAGTCTTGGAGAAGATTAAAAATAGTCTTTGGGAGCAAGCTTGAACCATACATACAAACAACCATATCAATAAATTGAAGCCCACATTTCGAGTAAAGTAAAAATAATATTTCTAAGCACAAGGGGGCAATTGCAATCTACTTTTGAGAGTCACTCAAAGGACTTCATAAGATCTGGAAAAATATAGGTTTCAAAGATCCTTCAGAAAGAAAAATCAAAGGCCATTTGAAGAGGTCTAAATATTAGGTATTTGAGGTGTTAAAATACACCCAATGGAGCGCCATAATCAACAAAGTTGTTGCATATATAGAGGACAAAACTAGACCTACAAAATCTAAAATACAAGAGTAAAAGTTGAAATCATAGTGCAAGTCTTCTATCATCATAAAGGAGGTGCCATTACCATTGAAGCAAGCTAGAAAACAATGAGTTTGCACGTCCAACGGTGCCATAGAAGATAGTTGATTCATTCTACCAGGGAAAATATGTAGATAGCAAGAGTTGAGCATTGAAAAGCACTCAAGAGATTCAAGGAAAAGTTAGAAACCTACTACCACATAGTGAGAGTTGTTCCATGCAATCCAAAGTGAAGAGTATCACATTGAAGAGGAATATTAAGTTCCCAATAGTATAGTGTAACATATCATACTCTAAATCTAGAAAATATACAAAGAACTATACCCAACATAGGTGGAAAAGACCAAATAGGATTAAGAATCCTCTATATACGAGTGCCCAGTGTGGAGGAAGATGGTAAAAGGAGTTACAATAGTTTTTAACTACCAAGATGTAAGAAATTGAGTAACACTTGCTAGAGGCATTAAAATAAGGGACTACAACAAACATTTACAAGAAGGGAGCAGAATACAAGTGCCACATATCATAGGTGCTACACGAAGGTTTAGAAGGAACGTTTTCAAGAAGGTAGGAAAATACAAGTGCCACTTGGCACCGTCATCTCATATTGTATTTAATTAAGAAGGCACCCAACATAAGTAAATGAAAATGAGGAGATATGAATAAGTGAAAGGTTGCTATTTTTAAAAGTACGTAGAAACCAACAATAGAAATATGGCTATGTACCAGCGAAAGAACAGATTTAAAGAGAGAGTTCAAGCCTCATACAATGCACATAACAGCCAAAGTTAAAGTGTGAAGAGTACAAAACATATCCATCCAGCATTTGGTTTGAGAGAGGAAGAAAAATCAGTCCGTTTATAAGAAGGATAATGTGGACAAGCAAGGTGAAGAGAAACAAGTGAAATCAGCCCTTGCAAACAACATACAAACAACTTGCAAATCAGAATTAAGAAGTTGAGATATATTCACTACTATATTGCAAGTTTGATATCAAATTTGATTACATATTCTAGAGATATTAATAGGGGTAATAAGGTGTTGAAAGGATCTCTAGAAAATAATATTGGTTATATAGAAAGCATTGGTTAAAAATAGAAGCATTTATTTCATTTCTATTGCTTCAAAAGAACAGTTGTAAACTTTAAACATAGGGAGATGTAAGGAGTAGTAAACAAAACCCAGTTTATAAATATTTAATATTTCTAAAACTTCTAATTAGGGAGATATAAGGAATCCTACTTCAATTAAGTTTCTAGAAGTTTAGAACCTATCATTGCATCAAAATTATAGATGGAATATTAATATAGAATGACTTACACAATCCAGCCAAATATATTGAATTCTTATTGTTGAAGATTGAATTATACAAATAATTGATTGCAAGTGATAGAAGTAAATCATTCTCATAGCATACCTCAGTCTCTAAGGAGTCAAAAGGGATTCTAAAAAATTCAAAATTAGAAATTCAAGCATAATATTCAAGCTTATATCTTGAAAATTGGAGAATTAAGTCCAAGATTGTTCCTACAAACAAGAAAAAGAAATCAAATCCTTTTAATATAGATAAATTGACAAGAGGAACATATCATCATTATAATCAAACTCAAGATCAAAACACATACAATATACCCTACCAAAGGTATAGAATCAATACAAATTCAAATAATCTTACAAATAAAAATTAAAAGGATATTTGGTACATAGATTCATGTTCAAGTCATCATATAACCAAAAACTTGCAATGGTTTGATTATCTTGAAGTCACCAACAACTACAAACTAAGAATTGTAGATTCTACTATATATATGGTTATGGATGTGTAGCTCTTAGAAAATTATTTCCAAAATTTGTACTTCATAATGTCATGTATTTTCTAAGGTTATCATCCAATCTCATCTCAATAGCAAATCTAGAAGAGAGAAAAAGAAAAATCAACTTCAAAATCTCAAATGGAGTAAATGTGTATCTCATAATAAACCAAGGGAAAATTGAAGCTATTGTATCAATTCAAAAAAAAAAAATTCTCTGGACTTTATGGGAACATCACAATATATTGTTGCATTTCAAAACAATACTAATCCATTTGTTGAATAACATGATGCAACATATGTAGAACCAGCATATCATAAGAATAAATAGAAAATTCAAAGACTTAAAATTAAGATAATGAGAGGATAACAAAACTTCACTCTATTCAGCTATCAACAAACCAAATATGGAGAAGAATGACATCAAGATGAAGGATATCCTAAAGAGATAGATCCATATTGAAGACTAAAGTCTTCAAAACCAAATAATGTAATACAGGGGGTGTTGGAAAATATGGCTATTACATCATTTGGTTATTTCCTAATGTACCCTCATGGGTGCATATTTATTTTAAGATTAGTTTAGGAGTTATTGCTTTACTAATGTAATAGAATAAACACACAAGTGTTAGAATGTGCAATAATGTAAATGTGCATGTAGTCCACATGTACATGAGTCTTAGGGTTGAGTGAGAGGCAAGGAATTCATATTTCTGTATAAAGGCCTCATTGTGAGTGATTGAGAGTGTCTTGAGTAATGCAAAGGAGAGATTAGTAGTAGTCACAATGTAGCTCCTTTTTGCAATAATGGAGGAGTTACAAACTCCATGATATAAGTTTTGTAATTAAATGAGCTTTCTTATATGAGTATTTCTAGAACATTATATCAAGGTTTTTATCATATTTTCATGCATGTTAAGTTGCCATTATCACATTTTTTTAGTGAATGCTTATTTCAATACTTGTGAATGCATTTCCTTTATGTTTAAGGCTCCAAAATCTAACATGGAAGTGGTATTGATATGAACACCATGTTTTAGGTGCACCTGTAGACACCTAAAATTCATCATGTTGAGGAGACTACCTATATGGAATCCTTTAAGGCCATATGGTCCACCTCGGGTAACCCTAGGGCTCAACAATGGTTTTCACCACTCAAATGGGAACTAATTTTCCTTTGCAGCCAAGACCATCTCACCTCGGGATGGTCTCTAGAGATCGTTTTACCATGATATGACTGCCACTCATGGTTGTCTCACCCTGAGATGGTCAAAATTGAATTAAATTAAAATACCCTACCACATTTAAAGTAGTTACATATTATAGCTAAGCTTAATGACATAGACAGTTAGGTGTGGGGAAGATTCAAGAATGGGCAGTTACCTTTCTTGAATCTAACCATTTTTTGGCTTCCCTTGCAAGCTTGGAATCTGATTTGTAAGTCCATAGAATGGCATCCAGACTTCATAAATTCATCAATGATTTTTAATGCAATGAAGTGCTATCAAATTGAGGATCAAAGAGTCTTTATTTCCAAGCAACGAGGTGGTATCGAATTCTAATAACAAAGCTCCCAACTCCATTTGCATTCCTTTCATCATGGAAAGCATACCTATGGATCATTTTAAAGGTTCAAGATCACATCCATACTCCTTGTTCAAGCCAACGTCCTTGTTTTGGTGTTGAATTCAATCCCTCAAGTTGTTCTCCATGAATAGACCAATTCGTCAACCAATCCATGAATCAAACCCAACATCACCTTGCATCAGCCACAAGAAAATCAGTCATAGGTTAGTAATCATCTCTTTCTGAGATGACCCATAGGTATGACCATCTCTCTCAAAGACAACCCACAGGTATGATAATCCTGCATAGAGATGGCCTCCTGAGCAGGGATTTGTTTCTTGTTTCCTTTATTTTGTCAAGTTCTAGTAGCATTTTAATTACTATTTTTTCATGCATGTATTTATCATATTTCGATCTTTTTATCACTTTCTTTGCTATCAACATGGGCCTTATCTTGAAAGGCTCTTCATATGCTTTTAATGCTATTTAAATGTTCTTGTGTGCAGATAATAGGTATCTACAAGGAAGCAACATCATCAAGATTCACACATTCATCATCATTCATTGCGATAGTCCTAAAAACTTATTCTAAATAAAATTGTGAGATACAAAAAGATCCTACATAGTACATCAGAATTGGTCTATTTGTAATTCATTGTATCAATATTGGTAGCAATCCCTAAGAGGGGTCTTCTTTGTAAATTTATTGGAAAGGATTAACATATTTTAATTAAAGGGCACCGTCCACCATCTTCTTTTATGTTCTTTATCTTTATGGTTGCATCTTGATTAGCTACATTTTAATAATGTATTTCATTTCATGGATGTGTTTTTTTCTTCTAGTATTTTTAGTGGTGATCATGGCTGAACTTAGTCCAGATTTTGTATTCACATCACTAATTATTGTTTATTCTTGGTGTTTGTGAATTGTAGGTATGACCATCCCTTACCAAGAGGACAAACAGGCACAACCGTCCCTTATCAAGATTGTCGGTAGGGACAACCATATTTATCAGAGATGGCCTCATATTAGAGAGTAGAAACATCAAAAAATAGTATCTACATAATATTTTCATGCTTAAGTGTTGGAATTTTCATATTCAAGTGAATAAAACAATATTCTATCTTTTCTTCTCCATTTTTAGTTACAAAAAAGTAAAATTTTCATGCTTAAGTGAAGGAATTTCAAAATATTTTAAAATTTTAAAACTCTTTATATGTGATCATCCCTAGGTCAGATGACCTCTATCTGTGACCGCATTTATCCTAGATGGTCCATATTTTGACCATATCTATGTTAGATGACCTCTATCTACGAATACTCTTATGGTCTAATTGCTTGTTGCATGTTCAAAGGTTGGTCTCATTGTAGGGTTTTGCATTATTAGAAGTTTTTATTATTTTACGATTTCTAAAAATCAAACGTTATTTTTATGCATTAGTGAAATATCATGGAATGTTGTATGGTTTTACTTTATTTTTCATAAAATAAAATGAACCCCACACACCACAATTCACTTAAACATCAACGATTTGGACTTCATCACCAACCATTGATCGAGACTAACGATGATGGGCTTCATATCCATTCATTGGCTCAAACCCTAGAAACTTAGTGGTCAAAAGCGAGTGGCTTTTCAGACTTCATCATCGAAATATCCCCTACTCTTAGGTGTGCACAGAGTAGGAAGGTTAGAAGAGCTCTTTTACCATGGGGTTATTTAAAATAATCAGTGGATATAGTTGTCATTATTATTCGTGCCTTAAATGCAAGGGTTAAAGGAAAGTGATGCTTCATCGGTACTAGGACATTAGATAATGCAACCCCTTTAAAGGGGTAATTTTTTCCCATAAGGTTACCCTAAGCCAATATCCAATATGAATCCATTTTTTGTTGTTTGAGTTACATCCCTCGATAGGAGGGCATGCTTGAACTACCTTTCAATAGTTTTTTGTTTTCTTTACCCTCAGTTTCATAGGATATAGGGGTTTTCAACATCAAAATGCACTAAACAGTATAAGGACTCAAAATTAAAACTTAAACAAAATAATCACATTATTTTCTTGTTTGTTTTCTTATTATTTTGTATAATCAAACATCATGGTAACAACACGTAGCTGAGCTCATTCATGAGTTGATGTTGTTGCAAATTTATAAGGAGGTACAAAACATATTTGATTTAGTCCTAAGGACATTGTCATTCCACCATGGCATCCTGGTGTTTGTTGTAACACTAACATCACCCCTAGGGAATCCAATATTTAGGATATCACTATTCGAGATGCACTTATGAGTCCTCAATATGATCAAGAATATGAGATTCTTGGTCAAAGATGATTTTATGCTACTATTAGATATAACTTGCCTAGTGAGATGCGTAGTAGAGGAGTCTCGTGGATTCACATCTTGACTTGATTTTTCCATCAATCTAAGTAGGAACATGATTGTGCACCATCACCTAGCCTAGAAAAGTGAACCACTCTACTTGATCATCCATGGATGAGTTGAAATTTTGCTCAATTAGATAGGTATGATCCTCATCGTCCTAATAGGATATCCTCATGCAATTACACCTATCTTGAATATGAAGAAGAGGAAGACCTAGGTCATCCAGTTTTTCATGATGGAGGGTTTTCTATGCAAGCACATTGTACCTCTACCCCATCCAAGTATGTATAATTCACCTTCAATCCTGAGCACTAGGTTAATGTGGCATCCCTTGATCATGGGTAATAGGTATCCAACCCTGTTAGGCCCACAAAGCAAGTTGATACCCCTCGTATTAATATAATAGCTCATAAACCTCACAAAACTGATCAAGTGAATCAAATACTTAGAAAAGATACAAATAGACAAGAGCAACTATGCTAGGTATGATTGGATAAGTTGCAAAAGGATCAAGAACACCTAGAATGAAACTAATTAGACCAACAAAGGGTGCATCGATAAAAGTTACATCAACAACAACTACACCAAGAATAATTTCAAAGAGGAATGTATGAGGAGGTTTGTACACCTAGTACCTATAGGAAAAAATCCCCTCAAAGGCACATAGAACAACACCATGATGTGCCTCCTAGGCTACATTAAAATCATCCCCATCTTGTGACCATACATTATCATAGGTCTCAATAGCATCAATCGTAAAATTATCGATCATAATATGAGGTCTATGAGAATCTAAAATCAAAGTATCAGAACCAAGGGTATCCTGAATCAGTTTGTGAGGATATGGTTGATGATTATATTCAACCACATCATCCCAACAAAAATATTTTGCCTTTCCTTCCTCAAATACCTATACAAGAAGATGATATAATATCATCTCAAGCTTACAATGTGCTCATAGAATGCATCAAATCATTAGAGAAGCAAGGAACAGGTTATCAAAAACCCACATTTCATCAACTATGTAATCAACAACTCCATCCTTCAGTCCCATGTCCTCCATATCCTAAGAATTTTGAAATATCGAAGTTGGGTAAATTTAAGGGAAATTATGATGCATAGGAACATGTAACCAATTTCATGAACATCTATTCCAAATTTAGGATGACGATGGCTTGTTACTTAGGACCTTCTTGATAACATTCTCTGGCCCAGTCTTAGAGTGGTATAACAATTTACCAAGGCACAACATCTATAGCTTTGAGCAACTCACAAACACATTCTTATAATTTTTTTCATTTGACATAAATAATAAAGAAAACTTGATTGACTTATCCAACCTTTGATAATTTTATGATGAGCCAGTCATAAAATATAGTAACAGGTGGAGAAAGGTTATGTCAAAATTACCTTTCACCTTACTAGTCACATAAATTACCCAAATGTTCACTAGGAGTTGTTCAAAGTAAATATTTCTTTTCTCACAACTAAAACAATACCAAACATTTGAGAAGGCTTTGGCACATGCCAAGGTAATCGAGGACATCAAAGTCTAGGAGGGGGACATCAAACTTTGTAAGAAAGAATAAAATAAAACCAGAGCTAATTATACACAGCAAAAACCACCTTCAATCAATCAAGTTTTCCTAAGTGTTCTAAAGCTTGATAAATAAATAGTGCCCCAAAAACCCAACTATCAGGCTCAAACCCCTCCAATGCAATACAAAAAACAACCTCAATGAAATTAGGCATGAAATCAACTGCACCACCCACCTCGCAACTACATGCCATTTCCAGAATCTTTCGTGTCACTCTTTAATTGATTGTGTGAGGTGAAGGCTATCACCTTACTTAAGATTCACCCTATGGATATAGATCACCCAAAATCTAAGGGCTATAGAGAGGACTTGTACTACCTCTATCATCAACAAAATGGTCATGATATTTAGGAATACTATACATTTAAAAATCTAGTACAAGATATGCTCAATAAAAATCAACTACAAATTGATAATCCTCTTGCTACTGTTAACCAACATATGGGGATATTCAAGGATCCCTTACCTACACATGAGGTTAAGGAATATCATATAAGATAGGTCAATGAAGTAATCAATGATTCATTGGGATGATCAATATTGTGACAAGGAATAAAAGGTATCCTGATCAAGCTGCACCAACTGTAGCTCTTGCTAATGTTCCTTTTATGTCATAGCCCTTGCCATCCTAAAATCCTATCCATGGTTCACCACATGAATCAGTGGTAATTATTATAAGTAGGCTTACCCAAATCCAATGAATGGAATAAGCTAAACTCGCCATCTACGAGCTAATACAACAATCACCACGACACAGATAAACTCTAATGGAGATTCTAAAATATATTGAATTGCATCCCCAAGATCCCAATGCTTTTACCAATTTTATGTGGTATGTTAAAAAATGTAAAGAACTTGTCATAAATTTTTATGATCATGAGATCAAGATAGTACCCAATAACAAAGTTGATGCTCTATTGCACATCATATCTTGTGTAAATAAGATCCGCTATAAATGAGTACTGATTGACACGGGTTCTTCTATCAACTTAATCACCAGTACCACACTATAAAATCTTAGTCTCCTAACATCACATATTGTACTATCCAATTTCACACTTTGAGCATTTAATGATGCTCTTTGCTCTATAGATGGCACAATAGTCCTTATCCAAGTTGGACTAAAGATGATTCCTACAATGTGTCATATCTTGGAAGGTGTGGTGCAAAATAATATATTTCTTGGTCAAACTTGGATTAGAGACATGAGGTGCAGCTCATATATACTACACTAGTGCATTAAATATGTCCATGAAGGATAAGTTCACATGATCATTTCAAACTTTGAGCCTTTCATATACTATAATATAGTCAGTAATTTATGAGAATTTATCTTGTCATCCACGCATATGGACATCCAACTTGAAAACCATGTCAAAAATCTAGAGCCCCCATTTAAACCATAACCACCATCCACTAATCCATCCACTTCATCAACTCCATATCAACCTTCACCATTGGTTTCTTTTGACATCCCTTCTTCATCCTTGGATAATCCGAGTGAGAAAAAGTTGAAGGAGCCAATCGAGGAGATTCCTCCATCCATATCCACAATTTTAGCAGGGAATATTCCCACTATTATGGATATGGGAGAATCATTTATTTTTATGGATTAGTTAGATCAAGCCATACCCTCATCATCCACTCCACCACAGGTCACGGTTCACTTGGCCAATCTTGGACTCACCAAATATTTGGTATAGAATGTCACATTCGCACTGCTCATCAAGTCCATCCAGGATATGGGTAGACCTCATGTACCTTCACTATCCATTGGTACCATTGTGTCCCTGGGGGTTCCCCCAAACCATAAAAACTTCATTTACAAGGGTTTTGATAATTCTAAAAATTTGTCACCTATGGTGGCAGACGACAAAGAGCCATTTTTAGAAAATATTTATTATATGTTAAACCTGAAGTTTGTCTTGTGATACTTTCACCACTACCATTGGTACAGGAATGACCTTGGATGATATGATCAAGGTCTCAAAATACCTTACCAAACACAATACCCGATCTCCACAAACAAATTTAGCTTAGGATATTTCATGCGTATGCTAGATGAACTCCTCGTAGACTCCATCTAGCGCCTAACCATAGGCTTTAAGGATGAGATTGATGAGAATAATTACACTGACCTAGGCTATTTTAATATTCTAGGAGATCATCTTCCCTTTATGATGATTTATGTTGACCCTTATGAATCCTTTAGTGAGACATCATAATAATATGATGATGAACTTGAATTGGTGTATCTAGGTCCTCGCCATAATCGATAGATTAACAATTAAAGAGAAGACTTCACCCCCATTGTATTCCTCATATTTTATTATAAACATAAGGCACACTAAATATTATTGAATAATCAAATGTTTATATACAAAATTCTAGGCTATAGATAGCCTAGATAATAGCGAAATATTAGCTAACACACTTAGAGAAGTAAGCTCTAACTTACTAACAAATTAGAGCTAACAAATAATATTAGCTAATAATGTGAATATCTAACTTAACATCATATGGTAATTACCAAAATAATGGGATAATTACTCTAACATCCCCCCTTATCCCATTACTTAGGTAATCAACATATGATGTTAAGTTAGATATTCACATTATTAGCGAATATTATTTGTTAGCTCTAGTTTGTTAGTAAGTTAGCACTTACTTCTCTAAGCACATTAGTTAGCTAATATTTTGCTATTCTCTAGGCTATATATAGCCTATAACTTTGTATATAAATATTTGATTATTCAATAATATTTAGTGTGCCTTATGTTTTATAATTTGGTATTAGAGCCAAAATTTCCTTTTAGCCTGTGAGGGGAGGGGAAAATTCTTCCTCCTAGTTTTTAGTCATTTGGCACCATTTGGCTAGTTAGTTGCTGCTCATATTTTTGTGGTAGAACCAGGGCGCTCAATCCTTCATGTAAAATCTGAAAAGGATTTCTCATGGGCTCATATTGGGCTTTGAATCAACCATTGAAGTGGTGCTCTCCTCAAAGAGCGAATATCCTCAATCGAGCACTAACATCAATGCTCATACTTGAATGTCAGTGGCACAGACCTCATCAAGAGGACCTGATATAGATGCATCCCTATGAGCAGACCAATAGAAGACCCTCTCTGAGGCTAGACTGTATGCAGCATGAAATAGCTCCTTGACTTGGACTCCTAGATAAAAGTTTGATGGTGTTAGAGCACCAACAAAAGTGCACCAATGCCCAACAACTCCTTGACCCAAATTCCTAGATGGAATTTTGATGGTGTCAGTGCACCAACAGACCTAACAAAAAATCTATTAGTCTTGTGGACATGATCCTAAGGCAAATAGAGCACTCTTAGAGAACCTAGTCTCATCGACGCAATCCTAAGGTGGATGCAGGACTCTTGGAGAACCTGATTGCTACTAAGCGATCGATCGATTGATCCTAGACATACTAGAAAACCATAATTTGATGCAAGAATTAGACCTAAAATACACATAAACAAGCTAGAATTTGAACTGAGATCTGACATGCTGACAAGGATGTAACCTGGAATAGGGACAACTAAGTGGCTGAAACACAAAGAAGTGCATGACACATGGTGGACTAAGAAATCATGACAATTAGGAGGGTTTGGATAACATGAGGTGTAGGGGAGTAGACTACCATGTGGTAGTCATAAAGCTAATGGTAAGGTTTTTTTTTCAAACCCTCTCAGCAACCCCACCATTTTGCATGTGGGATAATTATTTTATCCTACATCCAACATTTGTAGCGAAGCCTCAAGATGGCATTTTGCCATTTTCATCTACATCTATTAATTCAATCCCAGTGGAATTTGATATCACAATCTAGAAACATTGCCATATAATGTGTTTTCACTCATTTGTGCATTTGTTTTTTACTATGTCTCAGATTGAACGTATGGAGAATCCATAGTGGCAAACGATTCTATACCCACAACCTACGTGCATCGTAGACAATGATAATTTCTCGAGAGGAGTCACAAACTGCATTCTAGAGACTATGGTAGTTTTAGGATGATTCAGGAGAAAATACACCAATTATCGATACGATTGAGATTTAGCAAAACCACACATGAGGAGGACCTGACAGAGTGCAGGCCTAGGAGGACCCTTAGAGCTGCTAAAACAGTGCACTGAGCAGCAAGCTGAGCATTGATCTAGTCTAGTGTAGATATTTCTATAGGAGATAGGATGTTAGCTGCAATCTCTAGAGCACCCATTTATGTAGACCCAGTGGTAGATTCAATTTTGACGGTGATCAATTTCAAATCCTTACTATAGATACTAAAATCATGTCACACCAATTAGGTGACCAAAAGCATTGGCTAATTGACATCATATGGCCCCCTTGGGAAACCCTCAAAGGTTACATAGTGGTCCTAACCACTCTTGGAAGGCTCTACCCCACTTTTGTAATATTTTGGGACACATAGGCATGATCACCCCATCCTGGGATGGTCACAGTTCATGATCATCCCACCCAAGGATGGTGGCAAGTGACCATCCCTGGGTGGGACGACCACAAGCTTTGACTCCAAAAAACTCAAATTTTGGACAAATGGCACCCAGAAACTACCATTTATCCCACCTATTCAAGCATTCAGACCTAAGGGCATATAATACTTATGACATACTACAAAATGGAGGTCAAAAAGGGAGATTCTATTCCCCTTATAATGCATGCCAACATTTGGTCAAATGGTGCCTCCTACCCTGCATGTCCTTGCATGCCCATTTAACCATAGGATTCCTTTGTCTATAAAGTGGATTCATTTTCCACCCAAAATATACAGAGGATTTTTGAGACATAGCAATGAAGTGCTACCAAGATTTCCCTTCACCCTTTTGTGCCTATTTCCCTCAAATATCTACCTAGCGAAGGAGGTTTACAAGTGATTCAAGAGGAGCAATTTATTTACAAAACCAAACCAATTGAGTGAATTTCACCACCAAATTTTATGAAAACACTCTTGAGAGAGTTTTTGACAAATTCATAGAGGAATTGGTGGCAAATAAGGAGCAGAATTGGTGGTTGTCCCACCCTAGGATGGTCCCCATTCTATGACAGTCACCACCATCCCATCAAGGGACAGTGATAGATTTATGCATTATTTTTCTGCTATTTTTTAATAGGAATATTATAGGGTAGTCTAAGAACCTACTGTCCAAACTTTAGATAATTTAGAGTTATATTGAGTGAGTTATTGCATTTTAGTGTTTTGTAAGCTTACGGGGCTCATATGAAGGGACAAAGGAATATGTGACAAATATTGCTAATCTATTCACATGGGTTCTCTTAAAATATGATTTTATACATACTATCAGGGTTTGGTTTTATTTGGAGATGTTTAGGGTCATAAATTTCTCATTTTGGGTTTTATAGGCTTCGTAGGTACACCGCGAATGCGACACGGATTTAGATGCAAATTCTATTCTATTTCCAACTATATATTTCCAAAATCATATTTTATACAAACCTCTATAATTTGGAATCATTTGGAGTTGTTTTGGATGGTCGTATTGCATATTTACACTTTCTAGTCTTTCATTGCATGTATCGCTTTTGCATATTTCACAATCCATAGTTGTTATTGACAAAATCTGGTTTCCTTGTGTGTAGGTGCAGGTTTTACAACTCATTAGGAAGGATAATAAGTTCATAACATCTAAGAACAAAGTGGTGGTATCATAGGTTCACCCACCTCAATTGTGGGTACGAGGAAGAACATTGGAAGTGCACACGAGCTATTGAAAGGATTTGATCCTTGGGCACCCATTTTGTAAACAAGTGTATCAATATAGAGCTCTCAAGGGGACATATATGTAACCATGTTCTGATTTATCAAATGAAATAAATAGAAACACCTTTTTATTGCACTTATTTGGCTTCCATTGTTGCTTGAATATGTCCTTTTGTAATGCTTAATCAATACCAAATATAGATGCATCTTGTTTAGCATTGTTAGGTGCACCATTTTTCCCATAATTCAATGGTAATCATGGTGGTACCATGTCCCTATTGATCTAGTTAAATATTTAACCTTGTTTTTATTTTCATCCTGTTGTAGGAACTGGCCACTCTGGCCTAAAACGGTCTCTGGACTACTGATCGTCCCACCCAAGGATGACCACACAACCAAGGATGGCCATCAAATTGGCAGCCATCCCACCTTGGTATGACCATAGAATAGGAGCTTTTGTAATCCAAATTCCAGAAATAGCAAGCTTATAGGCCATTAAGGTAAGTACCTAAACCCTCGATTTTCATTTCTACTGTTCAAAACTGCTAAAATTTGGTTTTTCTTGCCTCCCTTGATTTCTTGAAAGGTATAAATATAATTTTACTTTTCTATAGTTGTAAAAACAACACAAAATGAAGAAAAAATGAAAATAAACTAAGTAGAAATGCATTTCTATGGTTTAATTACTTGTATCCTACCTAATAGGTAGGTTATCATTTAGGGTTTGCATCTTGTAGGTTTCTTTTTATCTAGTTTTTTTAAAGTAAAACGTACCTTTCCTTGTATTTAGCGAAAGATCATTGGGTGCTTCATTGTTTACTTTCTTTAATATTAAAAATAACCACACACACCACATTCCACTTAAAAACTAGTGAATTAGATTTCATCACCAACCACTAGTAGAGATCAATGATGGTGGCTTTCATCTCCACCCGTTGTCTCAAATCCCATGAACCCTTGTTTTTGGCCAAGGCTAGCTCCAAGATCCGATGTAGCTTGGAAAATTTACAAGTACTTTTCATTGAAGGGTATAATGTTGATCAAGTGAGTGCTAGGTGAGGACTGGCAGAACCTGTGCTCCCTAATTGGGTATGGGTTTCATATCCATACTTAGGTGGGTTTACATGACCAGACTTTAATTGTCAGTTTTTGAGTTGTGAGCATATAGGTGAAATCTAATTAAACACAAGATTATCATCCAATAAAATCCAAACACATGACACAAGGTCTTCTTTATAAACAACACATCTAAACACACAAAACAGCTTAGGGAACACACATAATCCTTAAAAGAGAAACACTTGTTTTATTTACGTGTTTCCATTCTTGTGTGCTACTTTATTAATAAATTTTTAAAGGCAATAATCATCTAGGGTTTGGTAGGGAATAGCAATGTTGTGTACCCACAACTAAGCCCAATCAAGGGTGGATGTTATGGAGAGTAGACTTTGAGATATGAGTTGTATACTATTTAGCCCCAAGGACCTGGTCATACCTCCTTGATGTCCTTCTACTCATCCAAGTCCCAGAATAGTAAGCCCAGAATATCCCCTACAAGGGAGCCCTATGCAGGACACCCCTACAGGTTTTGATCTTAATATGGGAGTATGTTACCAATATCTAGACACTTCACATGCCTTCTTTGATTAAAGAAAACTATGCATTGAGGCACTAGTGGATAGAGTAGTAGCATGTATCCACATGCCTACTAGTTCTAACACATTCGCTTATGGGAAATATCAAGACTACACACATTGGGTAGGGCCAATTGATCATACTTCGCCCTTTCACCACCCTAATAGGCTATATCAGCCTAGATACCAGGATGAGTATGATACTCACCACTCAGGGTGAGCCAACTCAGCCCTTCCCTTCCTCATCAATGAAGGAAGGCATGAGGAGATCCTCGATTATCCTCAAGAATAGTATATTGTACATGCACGATGTGCCTCTATTCTAGTAGAGTATATAGATCACATGTTGGGGCCTGAGCCTCAAGTGAACAAGACTACCCTCAATCAAGGGAAGCATGCGATTGATATCTCAAATCATCTTGAGTGAAATAGACCTTAGGATGATGCTGCTAGGTCTCCTAGGCCTCGCATAGTGGAATAGATAAATCAAGCGGTTGCAAGACATGCGGAACACCAAGCACAATTCAAGCAGCTTCACTTAGACAAATAACACTTGGATTGCTTGCACCAGATAGAAAAATGAAGAATTGGACGGTAGACCAACAAGCTATTCCAGAATACCTTACATGAGAGGGTTCCTACCCCTAGTACCCATAAACAAGAAGTCCATCAAAGATAAACTACTATCATTTGAGATAGGTCTACTAGGCCTTATCCAATGTTACCTCCATGACATCCTAGACCAAATTGGGACTTGCCTCCTAGGCCAAACATAGGACACCCATCAAATGCAGTTACCCCTCTCTATAGGCCAGCTTAGAAGATGCCATATGGGGCTTACACTGAGCATGATACATAAGTGGAATATCTTGAGATGCAGTATTGAGGTAGGGGTGATGTTCGACCACCCCACAATAGGCCTGAGGCTCCTCACCCTCCAACATGGGATCAAATCAAAGAGGAGGAGATAAAATCCTCTTATGCATATAGGGAATTGCTAGAGCACCTAGAGTCAGTGGAGAATAAGACCTCTAGATTTGGGACCCAGAAGCCAACTTTATGTTAGTTGCATAGCCAACTGCTCCATCCTTATGTACCTACCCCTTATTATCCAAATAATTTTAATATGCCTCATCTGGCTACCTTTAAAGGAGATGAAGATGCATAGGAGCATGTTACCAAGTTCCTGAGCCAATGCTTTGACATCCAGGATAATGATGCTTTGCTTTTGAGTACATTCTTGATACCATCTCTAGCCCAGTTGTAGAGTGGTACACTCAACTACCAAAACATAACATCCTTAATCTAGATCAAATCATATATGCATTCCTGGAACACTTGACCTTCAATACCAAGCGAAAGGTGACACTAGCTGACCTTGCAGGGTTGAAACAATATGATGATGAGTCACTTGCAAACTATGGCAATAGGTGGTAAGCATTGCTTTCCAAGCTACCATATTTACTCCACATAATGAAGTTGAATCAAATTTTTTCTAAGAGCTATTTAAAGCTTATATCCTTGTTGCTACAACTCCAGCAATATCCTACTCTTGAAGATGCTCTAGCATAAGCTAGAACAATCAAAGACATCAAGATTTAAGAGGGAGAGATTGTGAAGCCTTGAAAGGAGTGGAACAAAAATACCAAGAACAACCTAGCGTAACCTAAGACAACATTAGTCAATCAAGTTGCCATTAGTGTCCCAAGGCTTGTGCAACCAGTGCCACCTTAGAAACCTAATTATCAGGCTACCCCTGGGAACTATAACAAGGATAATCAGCCAAACCAAGGGCAGAATCAACAATGTCATCCCAAGCAAAAATTTACACCCATTGTAGATTCCAAGGACTCTTTTTTGAGCACCTCTGTGCAGCTAAGGCAATTAATCTACCTGAGAGTCGACCTATTGATCCAAATGCACCAAAGACCAAAGGATATCGATAAGACCTATACTATAAATTTCATAGGAAAAATGGGCATGATGTAGATGTGCTATAAGTTCAAACATCTAATACAAGATATGATCAATAGGAATGACCTTTAGGTTGATAACCCTATCACACCAAACAACTAGTAGATGGATGTTTTTAAGACCCATATGTTGCCAATGTGTAACAGGAAAAGCTAGTGCCAGAGGTGAATGAGGTCCATCACGCATCCCCTAAGCAAGGGTACGTCAGCATGATCAGCATTGTTGATGCAAGCACAGGCTATGAGAAAAAAAACAAGGGGTTTATACTCTACTGCTAATCACATAAAATACACAGCAAACCACAAGACACAAGAAAATACTAGAATTTTTGTATTAATTCAAAAAGGCAACATAAAATATTTTTTTCTTCATCTATTCCCTCTCTCACTACCAGCTTCAGTGGTTTTCTGTCTCTTTACTGCTGCTTTATATATACTTATTTATATTTTTTTTACTTCCTCTAGAAACTTCTTTTAGTTTTTTTTCCTCTATAGTTCTATATTATTTTGAAAACTTCCCCTTATTTCAAAAACTTCCCCTTTTAAAGCTCCTGCATCATTCTTCCAAGGTAAGAAAAGTTTTAGAATGAGCTCCTGCTCATGCCAAGGCTTGATATTCTTCAACTGTATGCCCAAAATTTGCAAGTTCAATTGATTTCATCCAGGTTGCATCCTCTAATGGTCTGTTACTCCACTTAACTAAATATTCAAAATATTCTCTTTTCCTAGTCTTCCTGTACACTCTTTTATCTACGATGTCTTCGATTGTTTCCTATTGTTTTTTAGGAATCGACTGCTCCCAATGGACCTTTTCAGCTTGCTCTATGTGGTCATCCTATGTAGATAAGTTTGGATAAGCATACAAATTCGTAACATTGAATATTGGAGAAATCCCAATTCCATCTAGCAATTCTATCTCATAAGCATTATTCCCTAATTTCTTCAGCACTCTACATGGCCCAATTTTCTTTGACTTCAGCTTATTATATTCTCCCTTCGA
Organism: Wollemia nobilis; assembly: GCA_028583015.1. Taxonomy (NCBI): domain Eukaryota; kingdom Viridiplantae; phylum Streptophyta; class Pinopsida; order Araucariales; family Araucariaceae; genus Wollemia; species Wollemia nobilis. The sequence goes on along the minus strand of JAQPPZ010016995.1, from coordinate 830,599 downwards.
AAACCTTTCCTTTCTAAGGTAAGCATATACCATATCTCCAAATTGAAAACTAACTTCTATTCTTTTCAAATCTGCATGTTGTTTGTACTTTTTGGTAGTTATTTATAGCCTCTTTATTACCTCCTTTTGCATCTCATGTATGGCCTCTACAAACTCCTCAACATCAGAACTCCTCTTATTCAAATTTTCTATATCTCTAAATTCACAAACTCCTCTGGGGCTATATCCATACATACTATGAAATGGTGTTTTCCCGATGCTCCTGATTATTGAATCATTGTATGCAAACTCAGCCTGTGCTAATTCCAAATCCCACTGTTTTGGTTTATCACTTGCAAGACACCTCAATAGAATTCCCAAACTCCTATTGACAACCTCCATTTGCCCATCCATCTGAGGTTGATAAGCTTAACTAGAACTCAACTTTGTTCCTAATTTCTTCCACAATGTTCTCCAAAAGTGACTTACAAATTTAGTATCTCTATAAATAATGGTTATTGGCAACCCGTGCAATCTCACTACTTCTTTGAAGAATAAATAAGCTATATGTGTGGCATCATTACATTTTCTACAAGCCACAAAATGTGCCATTTTGCTAAATCTGTCAACAACAAAAAATATGGAGTCCATACCTTTTGTTGTCCTAGGTAATCCAAGAACAAAATCCATACTTATAGCTTCCCATGGTTTTTTAAGAATAGGAAATGGCTTGTACAACCTTATATTTTGACTCCTTCCTTTTGCATGTTGGCATATCCTGCATCCCTGTACATATCTCTTCACATCGACTATCATCTTAGGCCAATAATAATCTTCACTCAACTTGGCCAATGTTTTATCTATGCCAAAATGACCAACAAGTCCTCTGCCATGATTTTCTAGCAACTCCTGTACTTGTCTTTGTATTTATTTATTTTCGTGTGGTTTCAACCTGTATGCAACCTTTTTAGGTAGGCTTGAACCCGGAATAAGGTCCATATGATGGTTGATCTTCCTCATAGGTGGCAATCCACTTGGAAAATCTTTTGACGTAACATTCGCATACTTCTCCAATAATTTTATAATATCTTCTAGATATTCTTATTTCATTTTCTCACCCTTTACATATGTTGGTTTAGCTACCACAACCAAACACATCCCTTCATTTTCCTTTATTTGTAGAAATTCCTTTCCTGTTATCAACATTACTTTGTGTTCCTGTTCCACCTCTTCTTGATTATCCTACAATGACTTCAACTTAAATTTTTTTCCATCCTTCCATATGGTGCAAGTATTTTCTCTCCCATCATGGAAAAAATCCCTATCATACTGCCAAGGCCTTTCAAGCAACAAGTGGCAAGCATCCATAGGCATTATATCACATAAAACTTCATCATAATAATTACCAATCTTAAAACTCACCAGACACTATTCTTTGACTACCAATTGGTACCCCTTTTGTAGCCACGCACTTTGTCGGGTGTATTATGAGGCATCCTCTTCAATCCTAACTTGGTCACCATCTCCTCGAACACAATATTATCTGTACTGTCGCTATCCATGATTACTTTGCAATATTCTCCCCCAGCCTTACATATAGTTCAAAATAAATTTCTCCTTTGTGAAGGCTCAGCTTTCTTTTCTGCAGGTGGCTTCACTAAAATCCGCCTCATGACTAATTATTCTCCATGCTCCAATGATGTACACTACGACCTACCTTCATGCTTCTCCTCATATGCAATATGATCCTTGCCCTCAAGTGCTCTTTGACTAGAAGTAGGTGCATTTTCAGGACACTCAAATGACCTATGTCCAACAAACTGATTGCATCTAACATATTTTCCTCTAAAGCTTCTACCTTGTCCTCTGTTATGAGATCCTCTATTATAATACTCTCTTCCTCTAGCTTGGCATCTTTATAATGTGCATGGCTGGTTCCTTCATCCCTTGCCTAAAATTTTTGACTAATTCCTTCCTCTCTTGGCTAGGATCTCCGACTGTCTTCTCCTTGAGCTCTTCCTCTCATCAATTGACCTCTTCCTCTCATTAATTGACCTCTTCCTCTAGAGCTACTCTGCATTTTCCTTGCTAATTTCTCCTCTGCCTTCAATGCATACTAGTATGCAATTTCTATGAACTTAATGTCCATTAATTTGATTTCATATTGAATGTTATATCGCAATCCATTAATGTACCTAGCCACTTTTTCTAGTTTTGAATCATCATGACCAACTCTTATGAATAATTTATAAAACTCCTCCATGTAATATTGGACACTCATATTTTTTTGGCTTAAATTTTGTAGTTTTTTTAATAGACTCACTGGTAATCAGGAGGAATGAACTTGAATTTCATCCTGGACACCATTTTATCCCAATTTTTAATTTTCTCCTTTCCTTTCCTTTGCCTCTCAGCCTGAATGCTATTCCACCAAAACAATGCATGACCTTTCAGCCTTGAACTTACATATTTTACTTTTTTGTTATCTTCTATAGATTCCAAGTCAAAATACCTATCCATTTCGCTAATCCAGTTGATTAACTTATCTGGGTCAAGAATTCCTTCATAGCTAGGGACCTCAACATGGGTTTTACCTCCAATTTTTGCTATGGCCCGAATTAATATTTCACTGACATTATCTAATTGCTCTCCTTGGAATTCCTCAATTTTTGATTCCTCATCACTTTCCTCTACAACAGGTGTTCCTCTATGTTGTGAGACCTCAATAGCATCTAATATGGATGTAAAAGTTCTCACAATTTCATTCAAATCTTCTCTTCCTAGTACCCTTCTTCTGAATCTGCCCCACTGTGCCATACTACTACAATGTTTTTCCTCGTTTCAACTTCACTCGTAAGTATCTTTTTTGCCACTTTTCCAATCAATTTTTGTCACTTACCTCACCTTGGTCTTTTTCACCAAAGTGTATTGGTTACAGCTTCTCTCCGCAAGACCTAACCTACTATGATACCAAATTGATTCAAGCATAGGCTATGAGAAACAAAATAGAGGGTTTATACTCTGCTGCTAATCACACAAAATACATAGCAAACCACAAGACACAAGAAAATACTAGAAGTTTTGTATTAATTCAAAAATGCAACATACAATCTTTGTTTCTTCATCTATTCCCTCTCTCACTACCAAATTCAGTGGTTTTCTGTCTCTTTACTGCTTCCTTATATATACTTATTTATCTATTTTTTTTTACTTCCTCTAGAAACTTCTTTTAGTTTTTTTTTTCCTCTATAGTTCTATATTATACCAAAAACTTCCCCTTCTTCCAAAAACTTTCCCTTTTAAAGATCCTGTGTAAATTGTGATGAGGAACAGGCAATATCCAAATCCAGTTTCACCACCTACAATTTCAAGCAATGTTCCTTCAATGTCATAACCTTTACCACCTCTAGTTTCGAGTCTCCCACCTCGGCCTGTGGTCACGATCAAGAGCAATCTCACTCAGAGCTTGAGAAAATCTACCTAGATCTCCATCTATGATCTCATTCAACAATCTCTACCTCATTGAGAAGCTTTAATGGAGATCCTCAAGGCGATCAAGCTACAGTCCTAGGAGTCAAACTCTAACAATTTTACTGGGTATGTTTGGAAATGTATGGAACTAGTGATCACCTTCTAGGAAGACGAGCTCAAGTTGGTTCCAAATGATATGGTGGATCCCCCCTTGCACATCATCACATGTGTAAACAGAACACCCTACAAGAGAGTCTTGATTGCCTCTTCCAGTAACTTTATAACTACAATAAATCTCAAGTATCTTGGGCTCCCAACATCTCATATTGTCACGTCTACCTACACCCTTTGAGAATTTAATGATGCCATATGCTCAATAGTTGGTACAATAGTCTTACCTATCCAGGTAGGAAAAACTACCATATCGACACTATGCCACATCTTAGAGGGTGAGATGGCATACAATATCTTGCTAGGAAGACCTTGGATCAGGGACATGAAGTGTGTACCCTCCATCACTCACCAGTGCCTCAAGTACACCTATGAAGAGCAAGTCCATGTCATCTCTTTAGACCTTGAGCCCTTTAAAAACTACAACTTGGTGCAGTAGATCCCTGAGTCGACGTTACCATCAACCCATTTGGATTTTCTACCGAATGCATCCATCCAAGGTCTGACTCCTTCACCATCACCTTCAGTTAATCCATCATCATCTCATGCCATACCAACCTCATATTTGGCACCCCCATCCTCCATCGAGGAACATGGGGAAAATTCCTATTGATGAGACCCCTCTAACCATATCCACCATCTCCACAAGTAGGATTCCTAGTCCAGTGGATGAGGAGCTACCTCATGAGGTAAATATTGAATTTATGAAGCCTTGATCCTGTCCCCTCCTTCTCCACCAGTGCAAGTCATGGTGCATTTAGACAACACTAATATAGGAGAATACTTGGTTAGGAACATCATGGCTACTCCTTCCATTTATTCAGTGTAATATATGGGATGAACTCATCTTCCCATAGGCACTATCATGCCTCTTTGCCTCCCCCTGAATCAAAAAAATTCATCTATAGGGTCTTGACTATGGCATAGAGCCCTATCAATAGAAGGAAGAGGATGAAGATCCATTTTTTAAGTACATCAACTACATGTCCAATTTAGCCTTTGCCATGAAATATCTTCATATCTACAATTAACATGGTTATGGGTTGGGCCTGTATGAGCAAGGCACCCACGCTCCTTACTAGCCACAGTATCAAATGCCTTATGATAAGTCTGGTTTGGGATACAACAAGCCTATGCCTAGTTTGGATGGATAATACCCATGGATCATCCCTATGGATGATGAATATGAGTTATATCTATGAATTTTCCCATTAAACCATCCTATATAACAATAAATTCTACCTCTAGAGGAGCAAGCTCACCCAACTGCCTCTGGTCATCCCGCATTCATTGTAACCACCTCCATAGGTCTTGTAACATCTAGATATCAATAGACACCATAATCCACCTAGGGGAAATCATCCATCCATTAACATGATTTCCATAGACCTTTTTGATCCCCTATGATATTTGGATAACCCATCAAAGCCATTGCACCTTGACTTGGGGGTAATTGACTTTGATCGAGGAGATTCTCCCCCATCGCCTTCTAAGTACTAGCCTTGCGATGAGATGCTACAACCATTTCATTTCTCTCCAAGTCCTACTCATGATGTCTTTCATGCTGATGAGGAACCTAATGTTCCAATTGATGATCTAAACCTAGTGGATGACATTCACATGATCGTTATTCCCCATCAATTGGAGAAGGGTTCGCATATATCAGCTCGGATCCTAAGAATCTACAATATATCAAGTTAGGGGAAAGCTTGTCCCCCACTGAGCAAGCTGATTACATAGCCTTTATCACTAAGAATAAGAAAGCTTTTGTATGGTCCTACAAATACATGCTAGGACTAGATCCAAATCTAGTCATGCATAATATGACGCTTGACCCAAAGGCCAAGCCAATTAAGCAAAAGTTGAGAAAAATGCACCCGATAGTAAACTTGATGGTGAAATATGAGCTATAAAAGTTGTAGGATGCCAAGTTCATCATCTCCATGGACTATCCACCATGGCTACCCAACATGGTTCCCATCAATAGGCCCGATAGAAGGATTCATATTTGCATCGAATTTCAAGACCTGAACAAAGCGAGTCCCAAGGATGAGTTCCCATTACCAAACATTGACATCCTAGTAGATGCAATAGTGGGCCACAAAATGCTATCCCTCATGGATGGTTTCTCTGGATATAACCAAATTCATATCAATCCAGAAGACTAGCTCAAGACGATGTTCACAACACCTTGGGGAATATTTTGCTATAAGATCATGCCTTTTGGCCTTAAAAACATTGGTGCTACCTACCAGCGTGCCATGAAATACATCTTCCATGACTATATACATAAAATTTTGGAATATTACATGAATGAGTTATTGGAAAAATCATTATTATGCCATTAGCACCTCAATGTCTAAGTAAAGTCCTCGATCGCCTTATTGAACACAACATGAGACTAAACCCCATGAAGTGCATATTTGACGTCACATCTAGAAAAATCTTAGGATTCATTGTATCTAAAAGAGGTATCGAGGTAGACCCCAAAAAATTCAAGGTAATCCTTTATATTCCTCCACTAACTACCATCAAACAACTGTGAAGCCTATAGGATAAGGTCACTCCATCAAGCACTTCATAGCGCAATTGTCGAATAAATGCTAACCCATGAACAAACTATTGCACAAGGGGGTTGCATTCCATTGAGATGATGAGTGTCAATCTTCCTTTGAGGCAATCAAATAATAACTAGATTTGCCTCTAGTATTGGCTCCACCCTGACCAGGAGTGTCATTACGCTTATACATCTCAGCCATTGAGATTGTATTGGGCATCATGTTGGCCCAAAATAATGAATTGCATAAGGAACATGCTACTTACTACCTCATCCACACCTTGGTTAGTTATGAAATCAAGTATGCATATGTTGAGAAGTTATGCCTAGTGGTGGTGTTCACCACCAAGAAGATATGCCATTACGTGCTTAGTAATACCATGTATGTTGTATTAAAAGAGAATCCATTGTGATACATGATGAGTCATACTTATCACAATAGTCATATGGTGAAATGTGTCATGATTCTGATAGATTTTGACCTAGAATTCATCATACAAAAATATATTAAAGGTTAGGTCATCATCGATCAACTCACATAGGTTCCTATCCATGATGATCAACCTCTTAGCATAGAGATTCCTAACAATGGAATCTTCCACATATCAGAATCACCTAATTCTTACAAGCCTAAGTCATAGACCGATATGACTCTATTATTCGATGGCTCCAAGTGTGAGCAAGGGGTGGCATGGTAATTATGTTTTTTACACCTCAAGGGGCTCCCATACCCCTATCATTAAAACTTGATTTTCCATACACCAACAATAATGTTGAGTATGAAGCCTTGCTCATAGGTCTTCAAATGGCTATCGCCATGAAATAACCAAAATCAACATTTTTAGTGACTCCTTTGGTCATCGTAAAGTAGGTCAAAGGGATTTACCAATGCAAGTATCTAGTTCTACAAGCCTGTAAAGCCCTTGTGGATAAACTTCTGATAAAGTTTGAATGATATGATATCAAGGCACTCCCTTGATCATTGAATCATTTTGTGGATACCATGGCCTCATTAGGGTCTTTAATCCTGTAAAACCCTACTGATGAGATGATAAGCATTCAGGTTAAAATTATATCATAATCTATGGTTGAGTGTGAGAATACTCAATCCATACCAAAAGTCCACCTGATTTAGATTGAACCTCCTCAAGAGAGGTTCTCTCAAATTCACGATCGCTTGAATCATGCCACTTGGGGGACTCTATTCCCTCAAACTCATTTTGATAGCAACACAATGTGATTCTTAAAATTTCTCTCCAAATCAAAATTTACTCGAGATGAACTTCAAAAGGGACAGTTATTTCATGCAATCAAGGCTTCCTCACATCAGGACTAGTCTACTCAAATCAAATATTACCTAAAGCTTGGTAATATCCCTCCTGGGTTGTCGCATACCGCAAAAAAAACATTCAAATAAAAAGTGGAAAAGTATGTCTTTCTAGGAGACATTTTGTATCATCAAAGCTATGAAGGTATCCTCCTTCGTTGCTTAGAGAATCAAGAGTTAGTTTGGGCAATCGCCCAAGCACATGTCAGTATATGTGGTGGCCATTTTAGCGGTATGGCTATAACTAAGTGTATTATTTACATGGGCTATTTTTGGCCAACCATAGAGTAATATTGTTGCACTTATGTCAAGAAGTGCATAGAGTGTCAACACAATGCTAACCTGACATGCGTACCTTCTTAGGCCTTACAACCAATTCAATCAGTGTGGCCATTCTCGTAATGGAGGTTTGATTTAATTGAGAAAATCTCACCCACTTCCTCAGGCCATCACATGTTTATCATTATGGCCATTGGGTATTTTACAAAGTGGGTAGAAGTAATTCCCATTACCACTATGATAGGACCCCGCATCACAGAGTTCATATTGCATAATATCATTTATCATTTTGGTATTCCATCCAAGATAATTTTTGATAATGGGACACCTTTCAATAACAAAGACATGCATGCTTTAGAAAAAAATTATAATATTCAGTGCAAATTTTTGATGCCCTATTATCCCCAAGAAAATGGTCAAGTTGAGGCATCCAACAAAACGGTGATTACCATCCTCAATAAAAAATTCAAAGAGAATCATAAATATTGGCACATGTAATTACCCCTTGCACTATGGCCCTATCACACTAGTATTTAGATGCCCAATGGGGCAAATCTGTTTTCACTGGTGTATGGTGCTAAGGCAGTCATGCCTCTAGAGCTGGAAATCCTATCACTACACATCCATGCAAGAGTTCATAAATGATAATACTACATGGCAGGCTCACCTAGATCAGCTTACATTACTTGATGAACGATGGTTCAATGCTTTTGAGCACCTATACATTTATTAAGAGTGACTTAAGAGAGCCTATAATATGAAAGTCCATCCTAGAGACTTTTAGATTGGTGACCTCATTTTGAAAGAGAACCAAAAAAATTCTAATTTGTCGCCCCATCTACGAGACAAGTTTTCGACAAACTGGTTAGGTCCTTTCATCATCACTAGGCATATAGGACCCAGGACTTATCACTTAGCCACCCTTTAAGGAGTCAAGGATTCTAAACCCTTGAACATCCTTCATTTGTGACATTTCTATGCTTAAGAGCACCGTGGCAATCCAAAATGATCCTAGGTAGTCTACGACCGTCTAGGTCACCCCAAAATACTTCAAGGGTATCTATGAATTGTTGGTCAACCCAAAACACTCCTAGGTGGTCTACGACCGTCTAGGTCATCCCAAAATTCTCCAAGGGTATATAAAAACTGCTTGGTCAACCCAAAATACTCCTAGACAATCTATAACCATCTAGGTCACCCTAAAATGTGCCAAGTGTATCTCCAAACCGCTTGGTCAACGCAAAACACACCTAGGTAATCTACGACCATCTAGGTCACCCCAAATTGCTCCAAGGGTAGCTACAAACCTCTTTTTCAACCCAAAATGATCCTAGGTAGTCTACGGCCATCTAGGTCACCCCAAAATGCTCCAAGGGTATCTACAAACCGCTTGGTCAGCCCAAAACACTCCTACATAGTCTACGATCATCTAGGTTACTCCAAAATGTTCTAAGGGTATCTACACACTGCTTGGTCAACCCAAAATGCTCCTAGGTGGTCTATGACCATCTTGGTCACCCCAAAATGCTCCAAGGGTATCTACAAATTGCTTGGTCAACCCAAAATACTCCTATGTAGTCTATGATCATCTAGGTCACCCCAAAATACTCCAAGGGTATCTACACATTGTTTGGTAAACCCCAAATGCTCCTAGGTATCCTATGACAGTCTAGGTCACCCCAAAATGCCCCAAAGGCATCTATAAGCTCTTTGGTCACCTAAAATGCCCTAATGGAATTTACTAAGCCCATTGGTCACATCTATATACATATATATCTAAAAAAATCCAAAAATATCATGAAAAAATAAAACATACAAAAATATCACATTACATCAAATTGCATACCATTGCATTATATCGTCACTTGCATTAGGTATACTCATCATTGCATTTCGTATTTGAAGAGTTGCTCATGCATGTCTAGCACTAATACTGTAAACTAGTCATCATTCAACATCAATGTTGTTAAGGTCACCATCCACATCATTTCATATTTCATATCTCATATATACCTACATTTTCTATTTTTCCACATTTGTGTCCATTTCCCTTCATCTAGTCATCTATTCTAGAATGTCATTAGGGTTTTCGGTCACTCAGTCATCTCTAGTTTTCTTTTTAGATTTTGTAGAAAGCTAGCCTTATTTTTAGGAGGTAGAGTCTTGCTTGGATTGTACCTTGTATATTTCAAAATCCTAACACATTTTCACACTAATAAATCCAAGTTTTGCACATGGAAATATGAAACCTACAAATTGGATTAGGTTACCTTAAGTAAAAATTTCACAGCAAATAAATTCATTGCATCCACCTCATTAAGCAATAAGGAAACACATGATGCTAAACACAAAAAAGCTCATATATATATATATATATATGTGTGTGTGTGTGTGTGTGTGTGTGTGTGTGTGTGTGTATGCATGGGGTAAAAAGATACATCATAATCCTTGAACTGCCCATAGGCTACAATAAAGTGGGTCCTCAAACCTCACACTACCAAAAATCCAAAATACAAAAAATAGCCACCAAAGTCTCGCCAACCATGGTCATGCAAGATCGATACTTTGACTCTCACCTTTGTCCTTAGTTAAAGCCCAGCGAGAACTCCCAAAATTGCTACCCCCTACCCTGTCCACCCTCCGTGTAGAGCCAAGTGTCTCCATCCTCATTGAATACTGCCATATACCACTTCTACAACTCTGGTGTGACCCACTAGTAGATGGATGAGTTGGTAAGTGCCCCCTAAGGCACACTATCTCATTCTCCAACTCCTTAGTGTAGGTCTACTTCTCTCGACAATGATCTTGGAAGACTTCCACTAGATACTAGAGCTACACCAACTCCTCCTATAACTTGACCACCTCACCACTACTAAAGCCTTCCCGACTAGGACTCCATGATCTAACCTATACCCATAGAGCTGCTATCTCTACCACCTACCTATAAAGCTCATCATGTGCACTCTATACCTATGCATGTACAAGATCTCTCTCCTGCCTAACCCTAACCAACTCATCCTATAACTTAGTACATATCCCACCTCGTGCAACCTACTATGTGTGAACCGCCTGATCCTCAGATTAATCCTCCTTGAATTCATCCTAATATCCTAAGTCCAGAAGGTCTACCCACTCATTTTCCATATGACAATGCACATGTCACTCGCTTGCCTCTGCCTGACCCTCATTAGGAGCATCCTACTGAGCCTCCTCCACTAACCCAACTATATCACCCCCTAGTGGCCCCTCTCCCTTCCACTGGTGCATCACCCACCATGAGTCATAATCCTATATGGTCTCAACATCATTTGAATCCAAAATTTCCACTACAGGATATGCCTCTACTCCTACTACCTCCACTATCGACCATCTCAATATCCTCTCATCCTTGCAGTGCTAGTAGACCACCGACTCAAAAGGAAACCCCTAATGTAGCCTAAACTATTGTAGGATTTGAGCATAATGAAAGTACTCTTTCTCAATCCCACGTTGCCCAACTAGCAATCTCTCATACCTCACCTTGCAAAGCTATACGTCAACATCGACCCATGTTGGGAAATCCTTGTACGATCTCCAAAGCATATATTCTACCCTGAGTCATGAAAAATACATTGCATAATGGTCCACATCGCTCATCCAGTGGTGACTCTACCCTACCTCCTGGACCCACTATTATAGGATATCATAACCTATCTCCCTATACTCCAACTATGCCCGTGATATCTGTTGAGTCCTAATTTGTCATATTACAAATAATAACATGCAACTTAGAGTCCCAAACAAAAGACTCTTTCTTGCAAAGAAATAATTTATTTTATTTTCCTTCCTTTTATTATTTCTCCAAGCTTCTTTGTGAAATAGCTTTTACGTATATAAAAATGAATTTTAATTTAATACATACAACTGATATATCCCAAAATAACTCAAATCCTGCAGATAGCTGTTAACAAGGGGCCTTTGTTGATTCTCAATGAACTTTATAATCTTGACTTGTTTGATTAATCAAAAATAAACAAAAATCCTTTTGATGTTCTAATATTCACAATTTATTCTAAGGTTAACCTGTTCTTTTTATCTCTATTCAATAGTTATGTTATTTCAATGTTAGTCTCTGACATGAAATTAAGCATATCAAGGAATAAAACAGAAACTGTTATTTTTGAGTCAGCTAGAAAATAATGAAGGATATTAAAATGGTTAACGATCTCCTCCCTAAAAAATCCCAAGTTAAGAGATGAAGTCCCCAAAACAACCCAACCGATCAGATCTGTACTAACACACAATCTAATCAGATCAGATGCAAGACTCTAAGGAAAAGAATATAACTACATCATTCTACCATTCACCTATCGTAACCCATCCCATGGCGTAAATGAAATAGATACAAGACAAAATGATGAAACGGAAATATTGACAGTAAAACAATAGTTTTGGCTTCGATCTCCTTTTGATTTTACACACAAAAGTCGTGTTACCAAAGAAAAATCCTTTATTTCAATAAATAATGCTTTTTGTTACAGTCTCCAACCCCGTATCCATCTATATTTCTGCTATTTAACCTTTCTATCACGCGTTCTCGGCTGTTCCATGACGCTTCGTTTCGACTCCCGGGACCCTTCGCTTCAATTCCCGCCTTTTGGTATTCTAACCTTTGCGTGCAATCGTAACGCTCGATCTCTGCGGCCAGTAACTGTTGTTATGAAACGTTACTCTAGTTCTGTCATTTCTACCACGTGTCCTGCATCTCCTGCACCTTTCGTAATGCTTTCCCATGGAAATCTCGGCAGAATTTGCATTTGGCCTCTTCCGTTTCCTAGCCGCGATAACGCGACATGTCGTGAAATCGTGACATGTCGCGATATCGCAACATGTTCTTGGTCCGTATGCCCGCAGTAGCTCGTTGTAGCGATATCGCTACCGAAATTGCTTTGCCTTCTTTTCAAAAAAGTGGTAGCGATATCGCTACCACTTTGGTTTCGAGCCTTCCTTCGGTGAAGTGGTAGCGATATCGCTACCACTTTGGTTCCGAGCCTTCCTTCGATGAAGTGGTAGCGATATCGCTACCACTTTGGTTCGAGACTTTGCTTCACGAAGTGGTAGCGATTCGCTACCACTTTTCTTTCGAGCCTCCGCTTCACGAAGTGGTAGCGATATTCGCTACCACCTTTCTTTCGAGCCTCCGCTTCACAAAAAAGTAGTGAAATGATTACCACTTTCAACCTTGTGCTTCCTCTCGGCAACTTGTAGCGAAATCGCTACCATTCTCAACTTTTCGTACGCTTCCAAAAAACGCGTCGCAGCGATGGAGAGACAGGTCGCGATTTCGTGACGGTCGCGATTTCGTGACATGTCACGATATCGCGACATGTCACGATTTCGTGACAGTCGCGATTTCGTGACATGTCGCGATTTCGTGACCCTTTCAACACTTAGGCATTTTTCTTCTTTTCTTCATTTTTAGCATTCGGGTCTTTGAGATCTTCCCTAAAACCTGCAAAAACAAAGGTGGGTCCCCACTTTTGGGGTGTGTTGTGGATGAACCACAACAAATGGTGACTCTGCTGTCAAATGCTCTTGAGCATTTTAGTAAGAACCCAACCTAACACAAATCACAAATTTGAAAACATGGGTTAGCCCATAATCAATATAACTAATGCCCAAAATCAGAAGTACATGAATTATTAGAATCATCAAGTACTAGCTCGGTGTGTGCAATGAATTCCTTTCCTTATCATTTGAATTTTATCCAAATTCCATCATCGGTTTTGCATGAATGCATATGCGAAATTGTGAATGATTTGTGTATCCTACTGAATATGCCATGAGAAAATGCATAGTCACTCTTGTAGTATTATGTGCAAACATTCAAGACTGCCAAACCCTCTTAGGATCCACTAGTGAACGGTTCATTATATCCCAAAGTTGGTTATGAGTCCCTACTATCTTGAACCCATGTGCAAGTGGATGTCAAATCAGAAATTTGGGGAATCAAACTCCCAACCAACCAAGATGAGAGTTTAACCCTATCCTTACTATTATGATTTAGAATTATTTACCTCACTTTGAGCAAAAGAACTAAACCAATTATGGAAGAAATGGTCATGCTAGTCTAACCCTCTAGACAATCAGTGGTCTTATTTTTAGGCAAGACATGATGCCATGCATGGGCCTATCTAACCCCATAATCCAAAACTTATCTTCATTTATTTGGACCTTGGGGATGACTACCCATCCCTTGCAGAGGACAAGTAGTACGATCCTTACAATCCAATATAAGGATGAGATGGGAAAAAATTATTTATTTTACTTCTTGGACCTTGGGGATGACTACCCATCCTGGTTAGGGACAAATAGTACGATCCTTACAACCCAAGATTTTAAATGTAAGTGGAAAATATTAATCTTGTTACTTAGACCTTGGGGATGACTACCCATCCTTTGCAGAGGACAAATAGTACGATCCTTACAATATAAGACTTAATACGAAATGAAACATAAGAGCTTTGGGGAATCAGATTCTCAACCAACCGAGATGATAATTTATGCCCTATCCTTACTACTCCATGTGGGTCCAATCAAAGCTTTGGGGAATTAGATTCTCAACCAACCGAGATGAGAATTTAACCCTATCCTTACTACTCTGATTTTAGGCATTAAGCTCTATGGAAGTAGTCAAAACCACTGTTTTTAGGATCATGTTGCATAATAGGATAGACATGAAAACCATTTTCGCCCAACCTTTTCCTCCAAGTTATGTTTTGATCATTTTGCTCAAGATCCCTTTTAATGTATGAAACGTGCTTGGTCCTAGATACTTCAAGACTCGGTTTCCAACCTTAGGATTTACTTAGATTTATGTTATAACATAACCCTAAGAGGATTCAACATACTCAAATGAATTGCACCTAAGATGCATATGCCACTACGGTGAAATGTATGAAAAGTGAGATGGAACATGAATGCATTATTTCTTGAATTGCAAATGAGATGATTTGTCATGCAAAACTAAATTTTTCATGCATCACAATCTTCAAATGATCTAAATTAACTGTTTGTATTACATGTGGAGCTTTTACAACATGATTCCAATGTTTCATATTCTCCCAATCTTAGGCATGTGTTCAACATCAAGCTTTTATTCCCCCTCTTTTTTTTTTTTTTTTTTATAAGGCAATGAAAAGGAAATCAAAGGAACACCACCGCCTAAATGTCCAACCTGCACACAAACGCAAAAACCCAACATTAATACAAGAAAAGCCTGAAAAATAAAAAAATGAATACATACTAACATATCAAATCTGCACATCAAGAAACTAAATTACAGCATTGACAAAAACTAGATATCTCCTGAAACACACACTTAAGTATCAAATCTGCACACAAAGAAACAGATCACAACATTAATACAAAGCTTAGAAATGTCAAAGAAAAAATAATACACACCTAAACATGAAAAATGAAAGCAAGAAATTACAGCGTTATTACATATAATACAAAGCCCAACTACCTCATGCTTGAAAGTAATGCTACAAGTGCAACCCATTGATAGGTAGTGCCAAATCCTTTCCATCCAAGGTTTTTAGTCTAAAACTATTTTCCCCTAGGATATTTGAAATCTGGTAGGGACCTAACCAAAGGTAATCAAATTTATCATGTTCCCCCTTCTTCTCATGTCTTTTGTCCCATAACAACACTAAATCTGAAATTTTAAACGCCTTGGCCTTAGACCTTTTGTCAAACCATATTTTTACAATGTCTTGGTGTTTACTAAAATGAATCATAGCTTCATCCCTTTTTTCATCCAAGCGCATTAATTGCGTTAGTCTAGACTCAATTTTATCATTAGTTCCAAAATAATCTTTCATGAAATGCAGCGTTTGTAATCTGAGATTTGCAGGAAAAATGGGATCTTGTCCATAAAAAAGATGGTAAGGAGATGTCCCTATTGCTTCTTTGACTCTGATTCTATCAGCCCAAAGGGCCAACTTAAGCTTATTGTGCCAGTCCCGCGGATTCCTTTCCAACAATTTTTTTATGACAGTCAACAGATTCTTATTGGATGACTCGGCCAATCCGTTACCTTGCGGGTAATAATTGGAGGAGAACTTTAAACTCACACTGTTATCAAATGCCCAATTAGAAAACTCTAGAGAGGAAAATGCCGAACCATTATCACTTACGATGGAGTTAGGCATCCCGAATCTAGTGACAATGTTATCTTCTAAAAATTTAATGACCACCTCTGCAGTAGCATTCTTTGTGGGGATAGCTTTGGTCCATCTCGTGCAATAATCCATAGCCATCAGAATATATTTGTAAGCATCAGATGAATTGGGGCTGATAATCCCAATAAAATCCAAGCCCCGTTGCACGAAAGGTCTGGACTCGATTACGGACTCTAAAGGCATGGAAGCGTTTCAGTCTCTATTGGCTGTAGTTTGACATATGTGACATGACCTCACATGAGAATGGGCATCCTTGAATAGTTGAGGCCAATAATAATCGACTCTGAGGATTTGATGGGATGTTGCATTAGCAAACCCATGCCTTGTCCCATGTTTACCATGAAACTCTTCAAGTATTCGCACTGCCTCCTCTTGATCAACGCAACGAAGGTAAATACCTTCATGGTTCTTTCTATATAATGTGCCAGATCTAACTAAGAAATTAGCAGACTTCAAACGTAAGGCTCTGCGTTGAGTAGCATTCAAAAATGATGGACACCTACCATTTAGTAGATAGTACACCACATCTGCATACCACTTCTCCTTGGTTACATTAGCGACTTCATAATGTTGACAAGGAATTGCAAGATCCTATTCTGCGATTGCCTTAGCTAACCCTTGCCCCCGCACTATCTTCATCGATTGAATCTCCAGATCAAATTCCTGCAAAGTTGAAACCCACTTACCATGCTTCTCACCTAATTCATTCTGAATGAACATGGCTTTGACAGCAGGATCTGGGACGATAGCAAAGACCCTACTGTGGACTATGTAGTGCCTGAATTTTTTTACAGTCTTAACCAGCGCATACATTTGCTTGTCTAGGGTAGAATATCTCAGCTTCGCATCTTTGAGAGGACTACTCAGGAAAGCAATGAGATTTTCAATGCTGCCTTCACTCTTCTGAGTCAAAACACTCGCAAAGGAGTGATCTGAAGCAAATGTGTAGATATAGAAAGGTTTCGTATAATCGGGACTCACCAAAATCGGGGCTTTAGAAATTGCATCCTTGATATTATCAAAAGCCTCTATCCTTTCATCTGTCCAAATGATCTGGACCTCTTTCTTTAGCATGTCATTCAAAGGTCTTGCTATCTCTGCAAAATCTGCGATAAATTTTTTGACAAAATTGATCTTTCCAAAAAATTATCTCAACCCCTTCTTGCTATTGGGACGAGGAATTTGTTGTATGGCTTCTATTCTCTCAGGGTCAATGGAAATTCCATCCTTAGATATTATATGCCCCAACAGTTTTCCTTCTGTTACCCCGAAGATGCACTTCTTTGGATTGAGAGATATACCATGTTCCCTGCATCTTTGAAAGACTTTCTTAAGATCCCTAACATGGTTTTCCCTGTTCTTATAAAATACAGGAATGTCATCGACGTAAAGAATGATGCACTTACCAATAAGCCCTTTAAAAGAAAAATCCATAGCTCACTGGAAAGTGGCACATGTGTTCAATAGTCTGAAGGGCATTCTCCTGTATGCAAAGGTGCCCCATTTTGTCGTAAAAGCAGTCGTCATCCTATCACTAGGATGGATAAGGACCTGATTATATCCCGAATAACCATCCAGGAATGACATCATCTCCAACCCGTTTACCTTTTGGAGTATTTCATCGATGGTGGGTAACGGGTAGTTGTCCTTTTGGGATGCCTTATTGAGATTTCTGAAATCAATGCACAACCTTATTTCTCCACTCTTTTTCCTCACAGGGACTAGGTTAGCAACCCACGTGGAATGCCTAACGGGAAATATGATCTTAGCTTCTAATAGTCGCTTCACCTCTTTCTCTATCAAGGGTTCTAATAATGGATTAACTCGCCTTTGTCTTTGCCTGAAGGGCTTGGACTCTGGCTTCAGTGGAATCGTGTGCATTATGACATTCTGATCATAGGTTTTCAACTCCTTATAACTCCAAGCAATGCAATCTATGTATTATTTTAATGCATTTGCTATGGAATCCTTCTCCTGCTTGGTACATGCTTTTTCTATGAATACCTCCTGGGGATTTTTTGCACTTCCAATTTTAACCAAATCACAGACCTCTCAAGGAGATGGAACCCTTTTACCTTTTCTTGTTTTGCATCCGATATCAAAGATTTTTTCTAATGAAGCTGTCTCATCAGGCATCCTGTTGTTTTTTATAGGATTTTTATCTTTCAAAACTACCTCCTCTACGTCCCTTTCTTCTTCATCTATGTACTGCTTTTCAAATATACCAGAATTAGTGACAAAATGAAATATGTGTCTGTCACTATCAAATACTTGGAAGTTCGTAACATTATCTGGTATCGAGGGACAAGGGACCAACTCTATAGAGAACTTCTTGCATTTCTTATGGTCCACTGGATTCAACATACTCGCTGCTACAGAAAGGGAGTCTGCCAGACGATTTCCCTTTCTCGAGATCAGAGAAATTTTAAAGGCATCAAATTCATCTATTAAATCTCTGACCCTAGTTCGGTAAATCCTGAGCCTCCTGTCCTTGCATATGTATTGTCCCCTCACTTGTTTCACCACCAGTTCCGAATCACCAAGGACTTTGATATATTTAATTTTCTTTTGAATAGCCAATTGTAGTCCAAGAATCAAAGCCTCATATTCTGCCATATTGTTGGTGGCAGGGAACTGTAGTCTGTATGCAGCGAATATAGGCTCCTGGTCCGAACATGACAATTCAACACCGGCTCCTGCTCCTTGTTTGGACCCTGGATCCATCAAATCTTAAGGTCCAAATGTCTTGATGTCCTTCAGTAAAGTTGCGCCCAATCCTTTCATCATGGGTATTTTTGAGTGCTTCTATGTCCAAACAGTATGCTCCCAACTCAGCTTCAATGTACTGGATCTCGTTCGGCTTGTTGTAATCTGTGATCATCTCTTTGAGTCGGGGTTCACTGTCAATTCGAATTTGATTGGCCACTCCCCTCCAAGGCAGCCACATGTGTGAAGAGTCTGTCACAATGTAACCGTTTATGTTCTTACTCCAATCTCTTCCCAATACCATGCCATATTTGATAGGAATATCGAGCACCAATATGTCTATGCGCTGTTGAACTCTGGGTTCTGAATTGACTTGAATATGCACATCACCCAGCTCTCCTACTGCCTCCATGGTTGACCTGTCCAACTGCACCACCCTGCTCCTAGAAGGCTTTGGTGTAAGTCCAAATATTTTACAGATTTCTAAGGGCATGATAGTAGCCGAGGCCCCTGAGTCTATTAAACAATTGTGCAAGTTTTTACCTGCAATTCTAATGGTTACCAAAAAGGGAGGTATATCTTGTTTTTCTTTTTGTACAACCACTTGTGACTAAGAACTTTTAGCTTCATGAACTTGTGCAGATGGATTTAATCCTTTTGGTGAACTCACTTCTTGGCCTAATAATCGGGCCATGTCATACATCGATACATTGGCCTTATTCTTCTTCATATCTTCCACCAAATCGTAAGTGAGCTTTTCTGGATTTGGCAAGTTTTGCATCATATTAGACTTTTCGACCTTCGATGGAGGAGGTGGATTGACATATCCTTTAGGGTCAGGAGGGAGTTATTGATTATTAGGAGGAGCAGAGGAAGTTTTGGGCTCTTTAGAACTCCTAGTGTAATATTTGTGATTTGCTTTCCCAAAACATTTGTTTGCATGAACTTCCAAAGCTTCTTCATCTTCGCTTCCAAAAAATTCTACATCCTCCTCTTCTTCACTTTCATGGGAATGTATGACCTCCATTAGCATAGACTCCGGTTTCACGTGGCCACAGTGCGGGCAATCATTATCACAAGATCCTGCATCTCCACAGTCTTCCGAAATGTCTACCTGGTTGGCAACGGGATTGGGTACCCGCCCGTTGTTAGGCTGCGTGTTATACATTCCTTTTCCTCTATGATTGTGAGGTCGATTATGGCCCATGGCCTGATCAACTTTTTTATTGACATTCCCCACTGTTACCAACACCTTGGCCAATGTTTCTTTCATATTTTCTATGGCTGCTTCGGACCCTTGTGGTTGAGGCACTGCAATTGCAGGTCCAGTTGTGTTGGCTGCATTAGCCACCTCTGGACTGGGTACAATGGCTTGGGTTTGGGCAGGTGGATTCCATCCTAGATTCCCATTTTGAATGGCTTGAGTTTGGGCAGGTGGATTCCATCCTGGATTCCCATTTTGAATGGCTTGAGTTTGGGCAGGTGGATTCCATCCTGGATTCCCATTTTGAATGGCTTGAGTTTGGGCAGGTGGATTCCATCCTGGATTCACACTTTTAATGTGAGTGATTGTTGGATAAGTCATTGAGCTTGGCATGTTAATTGGAGCAAACCCCGACATGGTCAACAGATTATTGCCGATACCGAACCCATGGAAACCCATCGAGTTATTTTAAATAAAACTCTGTGTTTGAACAGTGGTATTCGGATAACCTGACAATGGCGTAACTTGGGTGGGTGTTTGGAAGTTGTTCAACATCGAAGCCTGTGGTGCTACTACCTGGTTCATCATGGCAAATTGGTCGTATGGGCCATATTGTCCCATCCCGATGAATTGAGACAATCTTGCGCTCGGCGAGTTCATCCGTTGTTCGAGAGTCATTGTTTCCGCATAAGCCAAAGGAAGGGTTGTAACCCGAGGGTTCCTTCTAGTCAACAAAGATGTTAAAGGATCTAAGGCTTCGAAGTATAGCTGCAAGGCAATTGCAGGGTCTACCGCAAAGTGACGAGTCACATTCGTATATAGCTTTTGAAATCTCTGATTGAACATTCGAATGGGTTCATTGGTTTGTCTTTTGCAAGATACGAAGAAATTGTATGTCATGGAGGGATCTACTAACTGTCTGAATTGACCTATGAACGCAGTTTCTAGCTGGGCCCATGAAGTTATGGACCCTGTTGGCAAATTTTGATACCATTCGTTAGCAATGTGGTCAAGACTAGCAGGGAAAACTTGACAGGCAACATCCTTGTGAGTAATCCCCTGCCTAAACATGTAATATTTATAGATTTGGACATGATCTTCTGCTATTGTTGGACCATCATGAATGAATTTGGGTAATCCCCTTTCAATGTTTCTAGGCAAGTCATGGACTACCCCGGGAATATCTAAAGGGGAACTCTGAGCACCATACCAAAGGGCAGGTGGTTGTTGTTGTTGTTGTTGTTGGGCCATGTTATTCAAAGGTGTCAACCCTGTGGGAAAAATTGGAACTCCTAAAACTGTGGAGACAGATAAAACTAGTGTTACTATCCCACTTGAACTTAAGGGTTCAGGCCCACTAGAGGTACTTGAGTCCAAAGAAATCCCTAACTCAAGTATACTGGGTGGTATTTCAACTTCTAATGTTTTGTTTTTCGGCCTCCTAGCAGTGGGAGAAAGGCTTTGGAAGATAGTTTCCCCTGTGGTTTTAGACCTAGTAGCAATGTACTCAGGTTGGGCCAGCTTGGAAACTCTAGGACTCTAAAAGATTTCTCAACTCTGCTTGCAGATAAAATGTCTAAATGTTACACCTGCAAGCACAATAGGTGGAAACAAAACTACCCACGTTAATTGTTAGAACAAATCAAAATTGCAAAGCAATACAGAAGGCCCTCCTTCTAGCGCCAAAATTTTGAGTGTTAATTTGTCATATTACAAATAATAACACGCAACTTAGGGTCTCGAACAAAAGACTCTTTCTTGCAAAGAAATAATTTATTTTATTTTCCTTCCTTTTATTATTTCTCCAAGCTTCTTTGTGAAACAACTTTTACGTATATAAAAATGAATTTTAATTTAATACATACAACTGATATATCCCAGAATAACTCAAATCCTGCAGATAGCTGTTAACAAGGGGCCTTTGTTGATTCTCAATGAACTTTATAATCTTGACTTGTTTGATTAATCAAAAATAAACAAAAATCCTTTTGATGTTCTAATATTCACAATTTATTCTAAGGTTAACTTGTTTGTTTTATCTCTATTCAATAGTTCTGTTATTTCAATGTTAGTCTCTGACATGAAATTAAGCATATCAAGGAGTAAAACAGAAACTGTTATTTTTGAGTCAGCTAGAAAATAATGAAGGATATTAAAATGGTTAACGATCTCCTCCTTGCAAAATCCCAAGTTAAGAGATGAAGTCCCCAAAACAACCCAACCGATCAGATCTATACTAACACACAATCTAATCAGATCAGATGCAAGACTCTAAGGAAAAGAATATAACTGCATCATTCTACCATTCACCTATCGTAACCCATCCCATGGTGTAAACGAAATAGATACAAGACAAAATGATGCAACGGAAAGATTGACAGTAAAACAATAGTTTTGGCTTCGATCTCCTTTTGATTTTACACACAAAAGTCGTGTTACCAAAGAAAAATCCTTTATTTCAATAAATAATGCTTTTTTGTTACGAGTCTCCAGCCCCGTATCCATCTACATTTCTACTATTTAACCTTTCTGTCGTGCGTTCTCGGCTGCTCCATGATGCTTCGTTTCGACTCCCGGGACCCTTCGCTTCAATTCCCGCCTTTTGGTATTCTAACATTTGCGTGCAATCGTAACGCTCGATCTCTGTGGCCAGTAACTGTTGTTATGAAACGTTACTCTGGTTCTATCATTTTTGCCACATGTCCTGCGTCTCCTGCACCTTTCGTAACGCCTTCCCGTGGAAATCTTGACAGAATTTGCATTTGGCCTCTTCCGTTTCCTAGCCGAGAAAACGCGACATTCCCCACTGTTACCAACACCTTGGCCAACGTTTCTTTCATATTTTCTATGGCTGCTTCGGACCCTTGTGGTTGAGGCACTGCAATTGCAGGTCCCGTTGTGTTAGCTGCATTAGCCACCTCTGATTGGGTACAATGGCTTGGGTTTGGGCAGGTGGATTCCATCCTGGATTCCCATTTTGAATGGCTTGAGTTTGGGCAGGTGGATTCCATCCTGGATTCCCATTTTGAATGGCTTGAGTTTGGGCAGGTGGATTCCATCCTGGATTCCCATTTTGAATGGCCGTGGGGTGATTCCATCCCGGATTCACACTTTGAATGGGAGTGATTGTTGGATAAGTCGCTGAGCTTGGCGTGTTAATTGGAGCAAACCCCGACATGGTCAACAGATTATTGCCCATACCGAACCCATGCAAACCCATCGAGTTATTTTGAATCAAACTCTGTGTTTGAACAGCGGCATTCGGATAACCTGACAATGGCGTAACTTGGGTGGGTGTTTGGAAGTTGTTCAACATCAGAGCTTGTGGTGCTACTACCTGGTTCATCATGGCAAATTGGCTGTATGGGCCATATTGTCCCATCCCAGTCAATTGAGACAATCCTGCGCCTGGCAGGTTCATCTGTTGTTCGAGAGTCATTGTTTCTGCATAAGCCAAAGGAAGGGTTGTAACCTGAGGGTTCCTTCTAGTCAACAAAGATGTTAAAGGATCTAAGGCTCCGAAGTATAGCTGCAAGGCAATTGCAGGGTCTACCGCAAAGTGACGAGTCACATTCGTATATAGCTTTTGAAATCTCTGATTGAACGTTCGAATGGGTTCATTGGTTTGTCTTTTGCAAGATACGAAGAAATTGTATGTCATGGAGGGATCTACTAACTGTCTGAATTGACCTATGAACGCAGTTTCTAGTTGGGCCCATGAAGTTATGGACCCTGTCGGCAAATTTCGATACCATTCGTTAGCAATGTGGTCTAGAATAGCAGGGAAAACTCGACAAGCAACATCCTCGTGAGTAACCCCCTGCCTAAACATGTAATATTTATAGATTTGGACATGATCTTCTACTGTTGTTGGACCATCATGAATGAATTTGGGTAATCCCCTTTCAATGTTTCTAGGCAAGTCGTGGACTCGCCCGGGAATATCTAAAGGGGAACTCTGAGCACCATACCAAAGGGCAGGTGGCTATTGTTGTTGTTGTTGTTGGGCCATGTTATTCAAAGGTGTCAACCCTGTGGGAACAATTGGAACTCCTGGAACTGTGGAGACAGATACAACTGGTGTTACTATCCCACCTGAACTTAAGGGTTCGGGCCCACTAGAGGTACTTGAGTCCAAAGAAATCCCTAACTCAAGTATACTTGGGTGGTATTTCAACTTCTAATGTTTTGTTTTTCGGCCTCCTAGCAGTGGGAGAAAGGCTTTGGAAGATAGTTTCCCCTGTGGTTTTAGACCTAGTAGCAATGTACTCAGGTTGGGCCAGCTTGGAAACTCTAGGACTCTAAAAGATTTCTCAACTCTGCTGCCAGATAAAATGTCTAAATGTTACACCTGCAAGCACAATAGGTGGAAACAAAACTACCCACGTTAATTGTTAGAACAAATCAAAATTGCAAAGCAATACAGAAGGCCCTCCTTCTAGCGCCAAAATGTTGAGTGTTAATTTGTCATATTACAAATAATAACACGCAACTTAGAGTCTCGAACAAAAGACTCTTTCTTGCAAAGAAATAATTTATTTTATTTTCCTTCCTTTTATTATTTCTCCAAGCTTCTTTGTGAAACAACTTTTACGTATATAAAAATGAATTTCAATTTAATACATACAATTGATATATCCCAGAATAACTCAAATCCTGCAGATAGTTGTTAACAAGGGGCCTTTGTTGATTCTCAATGAACTTTATAATCTTGACTTGTTTGATTAATCAAAAATAAACAAAAATCCTTTTGATGTTCTAATATTCACAATTTATTCTAAGGTTAACCTGTTCGTTTTATCTCTATTCAATAGTTCTGTTATTTCAATGTTAGTCTCTGACATGAAATTAAGCATATCAAGGAATAAAACAGAAACTGTTATTTTTGAGTCAGCTGGAAAATAATGAAGGATATTAAAATGGTTAACGATCTCCTCCCTGCAAAATCCCAAGTTAAGAGATGAAGTCCCCAAAACAACCCAACCGATCAGATCTGTACTAACACACAATCTAATCAGATCAGATGCAAGACTCTAAGGAAAAGAATATAACTGCATCATTCTACCATTCACCTATCGTAACCCATCCCATGGCGTAAACGAAATAGATACAAGACAAAATGATGCAACGGAAAGATTGACAGTAAAACAATAGTTTTGGCTTCGATCTCCTTTTGATTTTACACACAAAAGTCGTGTTACCAAAGAAAAATCCTTTATTTCAATAAATAATGCTTTTTGTTACAATCTCCAACCCAGTATCCATCTACATTTCTGCTATTTAACCTTTACGTCGTGCGTTCTCGATCTGTTCCATGACGCTTCGTTTCGACTCCCGGGACCCTTCGCTTCAATTCCCGCCTTTTGGTATTCTAACCTTTGCGTGCAATCGTAACGCTCGATCTCTGCGGCCAGTAACTGTTGTTATGAAACGTTACTCTGGTTCTGTCATTTTTCCCACGTGTCCTGCGTCTCCTGCACCTTTCGTAACGCTTTCCCACGGAAATCCCGACAGAATTTGCATTTGGCCTCTTCCGTTTCCTAGCCGCGATAACGCGACATGTCACGAAATCGTGACATGTCGCGATATCGCGACATGTTCTTGGTCCGTACGCCCACAGTAGCTCGTTGTAGCGATATCGCTACCGACTTTGCTTTGCCTTCTTTTCAAAAAGTGGTAGCGATATCGCTACCACTTTGGTTCCGAGCCTTCCTTCGATGAAGTGGTAGCGATATCGCTACCACTTTGGTTCCGAGCCTTCCTTCGATGAAGTGGTAGCGATATCGCTACCACTTTGGTCTCGAGCCTTCGCTTCGATGAAGTGGTAGCGATATCGCTACCACTTTCGTCTCGAGCCTCTGCTTCACGAAGTGGTAGCGATTCGCTACCACTTTTCTTTCGAGCCTCCGCTTCACGAAGTGGTAGCAATTCGCTACCACCTTTCTTTCGAGCCTCCGCTCACGAAGTGGTAGCGATTCGCTACCACTTTTCTTTCGAGCCTCCGCTTCACAAAAAAGTAGTGAAATGATTACCACTTTCAACCTTGTGCTTCCTCTCGGCAACTTGTAGCGATGGAGAGACAGGTCGCGATTTCGCGACATGTCGCGATATCGCGACATGTCACGATTTCGCGACCCTTTCAACACTTAGGCATTTTTCTTCTTTTCTTCATTTTTAGCATCCGGGTCTTTGAGATCTTCCCTAAAACCTGCAAAAACAAAGGTGGGTCCCCACTTTTGGGGTGTGTTGTGGATGAACCACAACAAATGGCGACTCTGTCTGTCAAATGCTCTTGAGCATTTTAGTAAGAACCCAACCTAACACAAATCACAAATTTGAAAACATGGGTTAGCCCATAATCAATATAACTAATGCCCAAAATCAGAAGTACATGAATTATCAGAATCATCAAGTACTAGCTCGGTGTGTGCAATGAATTCCTTTCCTTATCATTTGAATTTGATCCACATTCCATCATCGGTTTTGCATGAATGCATATGCGAAATTGTGAATGATTTGTGTATCCTACCGAATATGCCATGAGAAAATGCATAGTCACTCTTGTAGTATTATGTGCAAACATTCAAGACTGCCAAACCCTCTTAGGATCCACTAGTGAACGGTTCATTATATCCCAAAGTTGGTTATGAGTCCCTACTATCTTGAACCCATGTGCAAGTGGATGTGAAATCAGAACTTTGGGGAATCAGACTCCCAACCAACCGAGATGAGAGTTTAACCCTATCCTTACTATTCTGATTTAGAATTCTTTACCTCACTTTGAGCAAAATAACTAAACCAATTATGGAAGAAATGGTCAGGCTAGTCTAACCCTCTAGACAATCGGTGGTCTTATTTTTTAGGCAAGACATGATGCCATGCATGGGCCTATCTAACCCCATAATCCAAAACTTATCTTCATTTCTTTGGACCTTGGGGATGACTACCCATCCCTTCCAGAGGACAAGTAGTACGATCCTTACAATCCAATATAAGGATGAGATGGGAAAAATTTATTTATTTTACTTCTTGGACCTTGGGGATGACTACCCATCCTGGTTAGGGACAAATAGTACGATCCTTACAACCCAAGATTTTAAATGTAAGTGGAAAATATTAATCTTGTTACTTAGACCTTGGGGATGACTACCCATCCTTTGCAGAGGACAAATAGTACGATCCTTACAATCTAAGACTTAATACAAAATGAAACATAAGAGCTTTGGGGAATCGGATTCTCAACCAACCGAGATGAGAATTTATGCCCTATCCTTACTACTCCATGTGGGTCCAATCAAAGCTTTGGGGAATTAGATTCTCAACCAACCGAGATGAGAATTTAACCCTATCCTTACTACTCCGATTTTAGGCTTTAAGCTCTATGGAAGTGGTCAAAACCACTGTTTTTAGGATCATGTTGCATAATAGGATAGACATGAAAACCATTTTCGCCCAACCTTTTCCTCCAAGTTAGGTTTTGATCATTTTGCTCAAGATCCCTTTTAATGTATGAAACGTGCTTGGTCCTAGATACTTCAAGACTCGGTTTCCAACCTTAGGATTTACTTAGATTTATGTTATAACATAACCCTAAGAGGATTCAACATACTCAAATGAATTGCACCTAAGATGCATATGCCACTACGGTGAAATGTATGAAAAGTGAGATGGAACATGAATGCATTATTTCTTGAATTGCAAATGAGATGATTTGTCATGCAAAACTGACTTTTTCATGCATCACAAGCTTCAAATGATCTAAATTAACTGTTTGTATTACATGTGGAGCTTTTACAACATGATTCCAATGTTTCATATTCTCCCAATCTTAGGCATGTGTTCAACATCAAGCTTTTATTCCCTTTTTTTTTTTTTTTTATAAGGCAATGAAAAGGAAATCAAAGGAACACCACCGCCTAAATGTCCAACCTGCACACAAACGCAAAAACCCAACATTAATACAAGAAAAACCTGAAATAAAAAATGAATACATACTAACATATCAAATCTGCACATCAAGAAACTAAATTACAGCATTGACACAAAACTAGATATCTCCTGAAACACACACTTAAGTATCAAATCTGCACACAAAGAAACAGATCACAACATTAATACAAAGCTTAGACATGTCAAAAAAAAAATAATACACACCTAAACATGAAAAATGAAAGCAAGAAATTACAGCGTTATTACATATAATACAAAGCCCAACTACCTCATGCTTGAAAGTAATGCTTCAAGTGCAACCCATTGATAGGTAGTGCCAAATCCTTTCCATCCAAGGTTTTTAGTCTAAAACTATTTTCCCCTAGGATCTCTGAAATCTGGTAGGGACCTAACCAAAGGTAATCAAATTTATCATGTTCCCCCTTCTTCTCATGTCTTTTGTCCCATAACAACACTAAATCTGAAATTTTAAACGCCTTGGCCTTAGACCTTTTGTCAAACCATATTTTTACAATGTCTTGGTGTTTACTAAAATGAAGCATAGCTTCATCCCTTTTTTCATCCAAGCGCATTAATTGCGTTAGTCTAGACTCAAGTTTATCATTAGTTCCAAAATAATCTTTCATGAAGTGCAGCGTTTGTAATCTGAGATTTGCAGGAAAAATGGGATCTTGTCCATAAACCAGATGGTAAGGAGATGTCCCTATTGCTTCTTTGACTCTGATTCTATCAGCCCAAAGGGCCAACTTAAGCTTATTGTGCCAGTCCCGTGGATTCCTTTCCAACAATTTTTTTATGACAGTCAACAGATTCTTATTGGATGACTCGGCCAATCCGTTACCTTGCGGGTAATAATTGGAGGAGAACTTTAAACTCACGCTGTTATCAAATGCCCAATTAGCAAACTCTAGAGAGGAAAAGGCCGAACCATTATCACTTACGATGGAGTTAGGCATCCCGAATCTAGTGACAATGTTATCTTCTAAAAATTTAATGACCACCTCTGCAGTAGCATTCTTTGTGGGGATAGCTTCGGTCCATCTCGTGCAATAATCCGTAGCCGTCAGAATATATTTGTGAGCATCGGATGAATTGGGGCTGATAATCCCAATAAAATCCAGGCCCCATTGCGTGAAAGGTCTGGACTCGATTACGGACTGTAAAGGCATGGAAGCGTTTCTATCTCTATTGGTTGTAGTTTGACATATGTGACATGACCTCACATGAGAATGGGCATCCTTGAATAGTTGAGGCCAATAATAACCGGCTCTGAGGATTTGATGGGCTGTGGCATTAGCAGACCCATGCCCTGTCCCATGTTTACCATGAAACTCTTCGAGTATTCGCATTGCCTCCTCTTGATCAATGCAACAAAGGTAAATACCTTCATGGTTCTTTTCGTATAATGTGCCAGATCTAACTAGAAAATTAGCAGACTTCAAACGCAAGGCTCTGCGCTGAGTAGCATTCAAAAATGATGGACACCTACCATTTAGTAGATAGTACACCACATCTGCATACCACTCCTCCTTGGTTACATCAGCGACTTCATAATGTTGACAAGGAATTGCGAGATCCTGTTCTGCGATTGCCTTAGCTAACCCTTGCCCCCGCACTATCTTCATCGATTGAATCTCCAGATCAAATTCTTGCAAAGTTGAAACCCACTTACCACGCTTCTCACCTAATTCATTCTGAACGAACATGGCTTTGACAGCAGGATCTGGGACGATAGCAAAGACCCTATTGTGGACTATGTAGTGCCTGAATTTTTTACAGTCTTAACCAACGCATACATTTGCTTGTCTAGGGTAGAATATCTCAGCTTCGCATCTTTGAGAGGACTACTCAGGAAAGCAATGGGATTTTCAATGCTGCCTTCACTCTTCTGAGTTAAAACACTCGCAAAGGAGTGATCCGAAGCAAATGTGTAGATATAGAAAGGCTTCGTATAATCGGGACTCACCAAAATCGGGGCTTTAGAAATCGCATCCTTGATATTATCAAAAGCCTCTATCCTTTCATCCGTCCAAATGATCTGGACCTCTTTCTTTAGCATGTCGTTCAAAGGTCTTGCTATCTCTGCAAAATCTGCGATAAATTTTCTGACAAAATTGATCTTTCCGAAAAATGATCTCAACCCCTTCTTGCTATTGGGACGAGGAATTTTCTGTATGGCTTCTATTCTCTCAGGGTCAATGGAAATTCCATCCTTAGATATTATATGCCCCAACAGTTTTCCTTCTGTTACCCCGAAGATGCACTTCTTTGGGTTGAGAGATATACCATGTTCCCTGCATCTTTGAAAGACTTTCTTAAGATCCCTGACATGGTTTTCCCTGTTCTTAGAAAATACAGGAATGTCATCGACGTAAACAATGATGCACTTACCAATAAGCCCTTTAAAAGCAAAATCCATAGCTCGTTGGAAAGTGGCACCTGCGTTCAATAGTCCGAAGGGCATTCTCCTGTATGCAAAGGTGCCCCATTTTGTCGTAAAGCGGTCTTCATCCTATCACTAGGATGGATAAGGACCTGATTATATCCCGAATAACCATCCAGGGAATGACATCATCTCCGACCCGTTTACCTTTTGGAGTATTTCATCGATGGTGGGTAACGGGTAGTTGTCCTTTTGGGATGCCTTATTGAGATTTCTGAAATCAATGCACAACCTTATTTCTCCACTCTTTTTCCTCACAGGGACTAGGTTAGCAACCCACGTGGAATGCCTAACGGGAAAGATGATCTTAGCTTCTAACAGTCGCTTCACCTCTTTCTCTATCAAGGGTTCTAATAATGGATTAACTCGCCTTTGTCTTTGCCTGAAGGGCTTGGACTCTGGCTTCAGTGGAATCGTGTGCATTATGACATTCTGATCATAGGTTTTCAACTCCTTATAACTCCAAGCAATGCAATCTATGTATTCTTTTAATGCATTTGCTATGGAATCCTTCTCCTGCTTGGTACATGCTTTTGCTATGAATACCTCCCGGGGATTTTCTGCACTTCCAATGTTAACCAAATCACAGGCCTCTCCAGGAGATGGAACCCTTTTACCTTTTCTTGGTTTGCATCCGATATCAAAGATTTTTTCTAATGAAGCTATCTCATCAGGCATCCTGTTGTTTTTTACAGGATTTTTATCTTTCGAAACTACCTCCTCTATGTCCCTTTCTTCTTCATCTATCTACTTGCTTTTCAAATATACCAGAATTAGTGACAAAATGAAATATGTGCCTGTCACTATCAAATACTTGGAAGTTCGTAACATTATCTGGTATCGAGGGACAAGGGACCAACTCTATAGAGAACTTCTTGCATTTCTTATGGTCCACTGGCTTCAACATACTCGCTGCTACAGCTAGGGAGTCTGCCAGACGATTGCCCTTTCTCGAGATCAGAGAAATGTTAAAGGCGTCAAACTCATCTATTAAATCTCTGACCCTAGTTCGGTAAAGCCTGAGCCGCCTGTCCTTGCATATGTATTGTCCCCTCACTTGTTTCACCACCAGTTCCGAATCACCAAGGACTTTGATATATTTAATTTTCTTCCGAATGGCCAGCTGTAGTCCAAGAATCAAAGCCTCATATTCTGCCATATTGTTGGTGGCAGGGAACTGTAGTCTGTATGCAGCGAATATAGGCTCCTGGTCCGAACATGACAATTCAACACCGGCTCCTGCTCCTTGTCTGGACCTGGATCCATCAAATCTTAAGGTCCAAATGTCTTGATGTCCTTCAGTAAAGTTGCGCCCAATCCTTTCATCATGGGTATTTTCGAGTGCTTCTATGTCCAAACAATATGCTCCCAACTCGGCTTCAATGTACTGGATCTCGTTCGGCTTGTTGTAATCTGTGATCATCTCTTTGAGTCGGGGTTCACTGTCAATTCGAATTTGATTGGCCACTCCCCTCCAAGGCAGCCACATGTGTGAAGAGTCTGTCACAATGTAACCGTTTAGGTTCTTACTCCAATCTCTTCCCAATACCATGCCATATTTGATAGGAATATCGAGCACCAATATGTCTATGCGCTGTTGAACTCTGGGTTCTGAATTGACTTGAATATGCACATCACCCAGCTCTCCTACTGCCTCCATGGTTGACCTGTCCAACTGCACCACCCTGCTCCTAGAAGGCTTTGGTGTAAGTCCCAATATTTTATAGATTTCTAAGGGCATGATAGTAGCCGAGGCCCCTGAGTCTATTAAACAATTGTGCAAGTTTTTACCTTCAATTCTAATGGTTACCAAAAAGGGAGGTATATCTCGTTTTTCTTTTTGTACAACCACTTGGGACTCAGCACTTTTAGCTTCATGAACTTGTGCAGATGGATTTAATCCTTTTGGTGAACTCACTTCTTGGCCTAATAATCGGGCCATGTCATACATCGATACATTGGCCCTATTCTTCTTCATATCTTCCACCAAATCGTAAGTGAGCTTTTTTGGATTTGGCAAGTTTTGCATCATCTTAGACTTTTCGACCTTCGATGGAGGAGGGGGATTGACATCTCCTTTAGGGTCAGGGAGGGAGTAATTGATTATTAGGAGGAGCGAGAGGAAGTTTTGGGCTCTTTAGAACTCCTAGTGTAATATTTGTGATTTGCTTTCCCAAAACGTTTGTTTGCATGAACTTCCAAAGCTTCTTCATCTTCGCTTCCAAAAAATTCTACATCCTCCTCTTCTTCACTTTCATGGGAATGTATGACCTCCGTTAGCATAGACTCCGGTTTCACGTGGCCACAGTGCGGGCAATCATTATCACAAGATCCTGCATCTCCACAGTCTTCCGAAATGTCTACCTGGTTGGCAACGGGATTGGGTACCCGCCCGTTGTTAGGCTGCGTGTTATACATTCCTTTTCCTCTATGATTGTGAGGTCGGTTATGGCCCATGGCCTGATCAACTTTTTTATTGACATTCCCCACTGTTACCAACACCTTGGCCAACGTTTCTTTCATATTTTCTATGGCTGCTTCGGACCCTTGTGGTTGAGGCACTGCAATTGCAGGTCCAGTTGTGTTGGCTGCATTAGCCACCTCTGGATCGGGTACAATGGCTTGGGTTTGGGCAGGTGGATTCCATCCTGGATTCCCATTTTGAATGGCTTGAGTTTGGGCAGGTGGATTCCATCCTGGATTCCCATTTTGAATGGCTTGAGTTTGGGCAGGTGGATTCCATCCTGGATTCCCATTTTGAATGGCTTGAGTTTGGGCAGGTGGATTCCATCCCGGATTCACACTTTGAATGGGAGTGATTGTTGGATAAGTCGCTTGAGCTTGGCATGTTAATTGGAGCAAACCCCGACATGGTCAACAGATTATTGCCCATACCGAACCCATGCAAACCCATCGAGTTATTTTGAATCAAACTCTGTGTTTGAACAGCGGCATTCGGATAACCTGACAATGGCGTAACTTGGGTGGGTGTTTGGAAGTTGTTCAACATCGAAGCTTGTGGTGCTACTACCTGGTTCATCATGGCAAATTGGTTGTATGGGCCATATTGTCCCATCCCAGTCAATTGAGACAATCCTGCGCCTGGCAGGTTCATCTACTGTTCGAGAGTCATTGTTTCTGCATAAGCCAAAGGAAGGGTTGTAACCTGAGGGTTCCTTCTAGTCAACAAAGATGTTAAAGGATCTAAGGCTCCGAAGTATAGCTGCAAGGCAATTGCGGGGTCTACCGCAAAGTGACGAGTCACATTCGTATATAGCTTTTGAAATCTCTGATTGAACGTTCGAATGGGTTCATTGGTTTGTCTTTTGCAAGATACGAAGAAATTGTATGTCATGGAGGGATCTACTAACTGTCTGAATTGACCTATGAACGCAGTTTCTAGCTGGGCCCATGAAGTTATGGACCCTGCTGGAAAATTTCGATACCATTCGTTAGCAATGTGGTCTAGACTAGCAGGGAAAACTCGACAGGCAACATCCTCGTGAGTAACCCCCTGCCTAAACATGTAATCTTTATAGATTTGGACATGATCTTCTACTTGTTGTTGGACCATCATGAATGAATTTGGGTAATCCCCTTTCAATGTTTCTAGGCAAGTCGTGGACTGCCCCGGGAATATCTAAAGGGGAACTCTGAGCACCATACCAAAGGGCAGGTGGTTGTTGTTGTTGTTGTTGTTGGGCCATGTTATTCAAAGGTGTCAACCCTGTGGGAACAATTGGAACTCCTGGAACTGTGGAGACAGATACAACTGGTGTTACTATCCCACTTGAACTTAAGGGTTCAAGCCCACTAGAGGTACTTGAGTCCAAAGAAATCCCTAACTCAAGTATACTGGGTGGTATTTCAACTTCTAATGTTTTGTTTTTCGGCCTCCTAGCAGTGGGAGAAAGGCTTTGGAAGATAGTTTCCCCTGTGGTTTTAGACCTAGTAGCAATGTACTCAGGTTGGGCCAGCTTGGAAACTCTAGGACTCTAAAATATTTCTCAACTCTGCTGCCAGATAAAATGTCTAAATGTTACACCTGCAAGCACAATAGGTGGAAACAAAACTACCCACGTTAATTGTTAGAACAAATCAAAATTGCAAAGCAATACAAAAGGCCCTCCTTCTAGCGCCAAAATGTTGAGTGTTAATTTGTCATATTACAAATAATAACACGCAACTTAGAGTCTCGAACAAAAGACTCTTTCTTGCAAAGAAATAATTTATTTTATTTTCCTTCCTTTTATTATTTCTCCAAGCTTCTTTGTGAAACAACTTTTACGTATATAAAAGTGAATTTCAATTTAATACATACAACTGATATATCCTGGAATAACTCAAATCCTACTGATATCTTTTAACAAGGGGCCTTTGTTGATTCTCAATGAACTTTATAATCTTGACTTGTTTGATTAATAAAAAATAAACAAAAATCCTTTTGATGTTCTAATATTCACAATTTATTCTAAGGTTAACCTGTTCGTTTTATCTCTATTCAATAGTTCTGTTATTTCAATGTTAGTCTCTGACATGAAATTAAGCATATCAAGGAATAAAACAGAAACTGTTATTTTTGAGTCAGCTGGAAAATAATGAAGGATATTAAAATGGTTAACGATCTCCTCCCTGCAAAATCCCAAGTTAAGAGATGAAGTCCCCAAAACAACCCAACCGATCAGATCTGTACTAACACACAATCTAATCAGATCGGATGCAAGACTCTAAGGAAAAGAATATAACCGCATCATTCTACCATTCACCTATCGTAACCCATCCCATGGCGTAAACGAAATAGATACAAGACAAAATGATGCAACGGAAAGATTGACGAGTAAAACAATAGTTTTGGCTTCGATCTCCTTTTGATTTTACACACAAAAGTCGTGTTACCAAAGAAAAATCCTTTATTTCAATAAATAATGCTTTTTGTTACGAGTCTCCAGCCCCGTATCCATCTACATTTCTGCTATTTAACCTTTCTGTCACGCGTTCTCGGCTGTTCCATGACGCTTCGTTTCGACTCCCGGGACCCTTCGCTTCAATTCCCGCCTTTTGGTATTCTAACCTTTGCGTGCAATCGTAACGCTCGATCTCTGCGGCCAGTAACCGTTGTTATGAAACGTTACTCTGGTTCTGTCATTTCTGCCACGTGTCCTGCGTCTCCTGCACCTTTTGTAACGCTTTCCCGTGGAAATCCCGGCAGAATTTGCATTTGGCCTCTTCCGTTTCCTAGCCGCGATAACGCGACATGTCACGAAATCATGACATGTCGCGATATCGCGACATGTTCTTGGTCCGTACGCCCGTAGTAGCTCGTTGTAGCGATATCGCTACCGACTTTGCTTTGCCTTCTTTTCAAAAAGTGGTAGCGATATCGCTACCACTTTGGTTCCGAGCCTTCCTTCGATGAAGTGGTAGCGATATCGCTACCACTTTGGTTCCGAGCCTTCCTTCGATGAAGTGGTAGCGATATCGCTACCACTTTGGTCTCGAGCCTTCCTTCGATGAAGTGGTAGCGATATCGCTACCACTTTTCTTTCGAGCCTTCGCTTCACGAAGTGGTAGCGATTCGCTACCACTTTTCTTTCGAGCCTCCGCTTCACGAAGTGGTAGCGATTCGCTACCACCTTTCTTTCGAGCCTTCGCTTCACGAAGTGGTAGCGATTCGCTACCACTTTTCTTTCGAGCCTCCGCTTCATGAAAAAGTAGTGAAATGATTACCACTTTCAACCTTGTGCTTCCTCTCGGCAACTTGTAGCGATGGAGAGACAGGTCACGATTTCGCCATGTCGCGATATCGCGACATGTCGCGATTTCGCGACCCTTTCAACACTTAGGCATTTTTCTTCTTTTCTTCATTTTTAGCATCCGGGTCTTTGAGATCTTCCCTAAAACCTGCAAAAACAAAGGTGGGTCCCCACTTCTGGGGTGTGTTGTGGATGAACCACAACAATATCCAAGGTAATCCTTACAATCGATCCATAGCTATGTGCTACCATCCCCACATCTGCAATAGAAAAATACATCCCAATCCCTTCCACCTATGAAATCATATCTTCTATAGCTCATCATACATTTGTTCCAGTAATGTTATCCCCCATGCCATCACTAGTGGTTGCTCCATAGTGCACTCTACTAGAGTAAACACTAACTCCAAAAGGTTCTAAGAAAACCTGGCTCTTGATGATTCTGGCAGTAGCATATTAGATATTACTTTCATTAGAAAAACATACCTAATCCTCAACACACTAGCCTCATGCCAAAACCCCACCAGTATCCCTCTACTCAGTGAGTCACATACTTCCTCCTCCCACTCCCTGCCAAAGTACCTCTCCATAACTGTATCTCTTCGATCATGGTGAGTAGATACAATCGACCACCCCTATATCAGAATGCACAATATATGATAGATGTCCTCTATCATTACCATAATCTCCCCTATATTTAGGTGGAAGGTATTGATGCATGGATCCCATGAGTCAATAAGAGCATTCAAGTAAGCACGATCAACCACCATAGGCTCCAACCGCATCACATGCTTGAGGCCAATGAAATAAATCCATTTCTAGTATGCCTCTATCAATAAGTCTCTCATGGTCTCAAATATAGTTGGAACTCAATACCAACTCTTAACCACCTGGCAGAGGTAAGCTAGTCAATATCAAGCACCGAGTAGGCTTCAAAATGACCCAAAAACACCCAAAAAACCAAAAAATGCCTCTTTTTCAGGCCAGTTTGTGACTATCCCACCTAGGTATGACCTCCAAATCTATGACTTTCCCACATAGGTATTACCACCAAACAACCTAGGGTGGTCGTCCGACCTAGGGATGGTCCCCAAATTGGACCAAAATAGGCCTTTTAGGCCACCAAACACAGTAAAAAAAATAGCAAAATAAAGCAATGAAATTGCATAAAAAATAAAAAACAAGCAAAAAACATCACTATAAATCACTAATTATGTTCAATTACCGAGAATTTAGTGTTCTCTATCAAAAACAAAAAACAAGCTATAATTACACTTCTAGCACTAGCATAGGGTAGTAAGAAATTCAATTCTTACACGTCTCGCACTGGCTCCACCACTGAATGAGTCTGCACACTAGCTCATGGTGACTATAGGATGCTTTCAGTAGTGCTCCACTATGTAGAATCACTCACCTCCTTGTCACCTCTCAAACTACAAATTTGGAAATGCACAAATGAACCCAAATACCCCATTTTGGCTTAAATAACCCTCCCAGGGCCATGACCATCCTTGGGTGGGATGAGCAGCTAATTGGATTATTGTACCCCCCTAGGATGCTCATAAAGTTTGCCACCATCCTACCCTAGGATGGCCACCAAAAAATTCCATCAAAACAGCTCAAAAAAGCACCAAAAAAGGTCCAAAACCCACCAAAAACAACTCAAGTTTGGCCAAATTTCACTAGAGATCAATATGAACCTAAATTGCTCATGGAGAAATGGAAAAGTGTTTAATTCACACCCTAAGAAGCCCATTTTGGTTGGACCACCCCATGAGAACAAGGTTTTCAGTTCCTTTCTTCTATGTCGCATCAACAAAATCACCAAAATCCTCCCAAAAATGACCCATTTTTCAATGGGTAAAATTGAAGGAAATCCTAACCAAGTCATATGGGTCAAGTGACTCATTTCTTTCATAACTGGTAATTTCCTCATCAACCCATAACTTGAGGGTGTATTCATACTTAACAAGTTCATAATCAACAATTAACAATCAAGAATTCAATCATGCAAATTACGTTTGTTCAATGAATCATTGACAAAGACAATCACACCCCTGCTTGGGGCAACAAACAAGTAAAATTTAAATTAATCAAATGCTTGGCATTCTGAAGGATGGAGGATAATTGGCCCTACCTCCTTATGAACTTAATAATATCCAAGGTTAAGTAAACCTTATTGGAGAGGTTGTACTTGAAGCAAGTCCCTTAGCTCGTCAGAAGCAAGGATTTAATAACGCATGCTCTTTCCATGATTGGGGCATCTAAATTTGGTTAGGTTATTAAATAACCTTAATAATTTAGCATTTTAGTCATCTATATGTTCTTAGAAATATGTTTCACACAATGCATCTCAAAAAGGGGCCTGTAGACACTAAAATCATGTCAATCCAATTAGGCGACCAAAAGCATTGACTAGTTGACATCATATGGCCCCCTTGGGTGACCTTAAGAGGTTACATAGTGGTCCTAACCAATATTGGAATGCTCTACCCCACTTTTAGGAGGTTTTGGGCCACATATGCATGACCATACCACCCTGGGATGATCATAGTTCATGATCATCCCACCCTAGGATGATCATAGTTCATGACCGTCCCACCCAGGGATAGTGGCAAGCGGCCATCCCTGGGTGGGATAGCCACAATATTTGACTCCCAAAAAGTCAAATTTTAGAAAAATGGCACCAAAAAACTACCATTTATCCCACCTATTCAAGCATGCAGACCTTAGAGCATAAAATCCTTATGACATGTTGCAGAATGGAGGCCAAAAAGGGAGATTCTCTTCCCCTTCCAATGCATGCCAACTTTTGGATAAATGATGCCTCTTACTCTGCATGTCCTTGCATGCCTATTTGGCCATAGGCTTCCTTTGGATATAAATTAGATCCATTTTCCACCCAAAATATAGAGAGGATTTTTGATACATAGCAACGAAGTGCTGCCAAGATTTCCCCTCACCCTTTTGTGCCTTTTTCCCTCGAAATCTCTACCTAGCAAAGGAGGTTTACGAGTGATTCAAGAGGTGTAATTTATTTATAAAACCAAACAAATTGAGTGAATTTCACAATAAAATTTTATGAGAACAATATTAAGAGGTTTTTTGACCAATTCACAAAGGAATTGGTGGAAAATAAGGAGCAAAACTGGTGGTCATACCACCCCAGGATGGTCCCCATTCTATGATAGTCACCACCATCCTAGCAAGGTATAGTGATAGATTTATGCATGATTTTTCTACTATTTTTGAATAGGATTATTCTAGGGTAATATAAGAACCTACTGTCCAAATTTCAAGTAATTTGTAGTTATATTGAGTGAGCTATAGCATTTTTAGTGTTTTACAGGCTTACGGGGCTCATCTGAAGGGGCATAGGAACCTATGACCAATTTTGCTAATCTATTCACATGGGTTATCTTAAAATATTATTTTATACATACTATCCATTTTTTATTTGATTTGGATATATTTAGGGTTACAAATTGATCATTTTGGGTTTTGTAGGCTTCGTAGGTACACTATGAATGTGACACGGATTCAAATGCAATTTCTATTCTATTTTCAACTATCTTTCTAAAATAATATTTTATGCATACCTCTATAGTTTGGAATAATTTGGAGTATTTTTGGATAGTAACATTGCAAATTTACACTTACTAGCCTTTCATTGCATGTATCGCTTTTGCATATTTCACAATCCGCACTTGCTATTGACAAAATCTGGTTTCCTTGTGTGTAGGTGCAGGTTTTACAGTGCATGAGGAAGGAGAATAAGTTCAGAACATCAAATAACAAAGTGATAATATCATAGGTTCTCCCACCTCAATTGTGGGTATGAGGAAGAATATTGGAAGTGCACATGAGCTATTGAAAGGATTTGATCCTTGGGCACCCATTTTGTAAACAAGTGTATCAATCTAGAGCTCTCAAGGGGATATTTATGTAACCATGTTCTGATTTATCAAATGAAATAAAGAGAAACACCTTTTTCTTGCACTTATTTGGCTTCCATGGTTGCTTTAATATGTCCTTTTGTAATGCTTGACAAATACCAGATATAGATGCATCTTGTTTGGCATTGTTAAGTGCACCGTTTTTCCCATACTTCACTTACCATTGTGCCATACTTATCGTGGTCAGTAGGTTGTAGATCAATGTTAAGATGGCCCTGTAATAAAAACAATGGTAATCAATTGCATGGGTAACTTGGAGAGTTTTTATGGCAAACATAGTGGAAATATTTATGCCAATGAATGAAGTTACAGCGTGAAAGTGCAGCACATTTGTCGATAAGCTCTCACCCGATCGAACTATGCATTGGTTTAGATGGCGTATTTGCAGGTTTTAACCTATTGGTTTCTAGAGACAAATCAAACTAATTTATCTAATTGTCATGTCAGTTTCTATGCATTGAAGCAAAATAGTTGTAGACATCAATTTTTTAGGCATATCTGCACATTTGAGCGGTGTAGTAGACGGTGTATCAGTCATGAAGACAGTGGAAAAAGTGGATTGCAGGATTTATTACAGGTATTTAGGGTTGGAAAATAGCAATAGTTGTATTTGGATATTTGAGCATGGTGGTCGTTGAAGCAACTTACATAGAGGAATCCAGGGATCTATTCGACAAGTCCATGATGATCCTCCCTTGAAAATTTTTGATCGAGTGCAACCATAGCCATTTTTATATCAGAGTTCATTTTTTGAGCATGCTTGTGGGAGTGGTGTTTCCCAGAGCAAGGGTGAGTTAAATTTGAGACCAGGCATCATCCACAACTAGTTTTATAATTCATTTTTGGTAGCTATCCACTTCAAAAGTGTAAATTTTCTTGTACATTCTTATTAGTGATGGTATCTAGGGTGATTGGAAGTCAAGATCTAGAGCGCTCCCTCCCACAGGGTCACAGGTTCAAGCCCCTGCGGATGCAAGAATTCAATTTTTTGCATAAAATCAACCAAGACCTGCTTCATAAAAGTGTTTTTTTATTTTTGCAATTTTTTATAGTTTTTTTCAATTTATTTTTAATAATTTAATATTAATTTTTGTTTTAAAATCAATTATATTTACTTCTAATTGATTTTATTTAGCAAAAATTTATTTTATTATTAAAATTAAATAATTGATTCAAATTTAAATTTTGAAATTAAATTAATGAAAAGAAGTCCTCAAAATAAAAAAAAATTAGGCTTCATAAATAACAACCTTTTTTGAAGTCCTTGTAATAAAAGGGGGATTATTCTGGTGAATTTTTTGAAATTTTCCTAGGAGGTAAGATTTGTAAAGAGCCAAAGAAGCTTCATAGTTGCATTTTTTTGCACTAAGGGGGATAAAAAAATTTCTCCACCATCTCCTATTTTGCAGATAGGGGGGATACATTATAATTTTTCAAAAAGGAAGGATAATCTTATAAGGGTGCATTTTCAGCAGTGACCGACACCTTAGCCACCTTAGTCAATTATTTTACAAAATTCTCTTGTAAAAAAAATGTGTATTTTTAGCAGAGATCGACACCTTAAAATATGGGTAAATCAAATAAAAATAATGCCCCAAAATAAACTAATGCATGTGCAAAATCAGTTAAAACTCCTTACTTTCCAACAGAGATGGAAGGGCCGGATTTTTATGAGGATGGCACATTTCTCACACTACGCAGTGGTGTAGATGCCATACTCGATGATTTTGTGTCTTGTGAAGATATTCAGACAAATGGTGTTCTAATCCCTATTGGCATTATAAGGGCAGTATACATGTCATTGGTTTCACTTGACATTACCCAAAGTAAAACCAAAAGGGACATTAGTGAGGAAACAAAGGTCAAACTTCTAATGGTCGATGCTTGTTGTGACACAAGTGACCTTCAGCCCATGGTGGTGGATGCTTGTTGTGACACACATGACCTTGAGCCCATTGTGGCCAATGCTTGTTGTGATACAGGAAACCTCATACCTTTAATGGTAGATATCAGTTGTAGCACAAGTGATCTCATCACAATAGCAGATTTTGCTTGTGACACTAGTGACTCAAAAACTGAACCTCCTAAAAATAAGCTCCATAATCTCATCAATAATGACAAATACCATATTTTTAAAATCATTGGTGAAGATGAAGAAACAGGGTGTTTTGAAAAACACACCAAATTATTTGGATCCAAACTGATGAAGACAATGGGATTCAATGGTGAGAGATTAGGTAAACATGAACAAGGCATTAAAACTCCAATAATTCTAAATGTCAAGGCAAATAATTAAGGCCTTGGCTATGTTGGACAAGAAACTACCAGTAAGACCATGTTTGTAAAACCTAAATATCCTACAACTCCTACAAAGAATTTTTGCAATCATTGTGGTAGAATAGAACATGTAGCAACTAGGTGTTGGAAATTATATCCTTGTGATTCATTTGGATGTACAAATCACTCCTCTTATAATTGTTGGTACAAAGTGAAAATGTCCAAAAAGGTTCATATAAATTGTGGATGGACAGATCTATACAATAGACCAAGATGAAAGAAATTTTGTATGGCTTCTACCAAAGAGGTAAAACCTATGGTAGACCTAGAGGCAGATCCAGTGACAGATTGAGTGGTAGTCCCAGAGGCAATGACCTAGAGATAGACCTAAAGATAAACCATG
The DNA here is from genome assembly GCA_028583015.1 of Wollemia nobilis. Lineage (NCBI taxonomy): Eukaryota > Viridiplantae > Streptophyta > Pinopsida > Araucariales > Araucariaceae > Wollemia > Wollemia nobilis. Next base: position 787,898 of record JAQPPZ010016995.1, on the reverse strand, counting down.
AGAAAAAGTTCCAGAGGTAGATCTACAGGTAGATCAAGAGGCAATGATCTAGAGGTAGATTCATAGGAATATCTAGAGATAGACCCAAAGGTACAAATACAATGGTACACTTAGAGTCAGAGATAGATCCATGAGCCAAAGCCCAAGCCAAAGCAAGAGCTAGCATATCAGCATCTTTCATTACCATTTTTTGTTAGAGTAGAATAGCAAATCAACATATTCTTTATTATATTGGGGTAGTTATATACATTACCAAAATAATGGAATAAGGGGGATGTTAGAGTAGTATATCATTACTTTGGTAATTACCATATGATATTAAGTTAGATATTCACATTATTAGTGAATATTATTTGTTAGCTCTAATGTATTTGTAAGTTAGTGCTTACTTCTCTAAGCACTTTAGTTAGCTAATATTTTGCTATTCTCTAGGCTATCTATAGCCTATCACTTTGTATATAAACATTTTATTATTCAATAATATCTAGTGTACCTTATGTTTTATAATACATTGAGCCTCTCATAAATCTATATGAGCTATATCATAGGTTTTTTTCTATGTGCCAACCCATCTGGAGGTAGCTTCTACTCCCAGAATATCTGGTCATCCTACCTCCTCCTATACCTCACCCATTCATTCCACTACCACCTCAACTACTTTTAACATATCTAGGGCCACCCATATTTGATACACTTTTTCCACTTGCAAAATGAAACTATCCACCATCCATCAATATGGTTTCCATTGATTTGACTGCACCACTCCACAATCCTAGTGACCCCTCAAAACCTTTGTACCTCAACCATGAGGCCATCAATTTTGATCACGACACATCACCACCATCACCCGAAGAGTTCTTCCCTTGTGAAGAAATGTTACAACCATTTTATTTCTCCCAAGGATCGTCTAAAGAGGTTTGTCAAGCTAGGATCAAACCATACATGATTGAATCTCTAACCCTACCTAAAAACATCCACTTGATCCCTACACCTCACCATCTTGAGGAGGGATCTCACATGTCAATAGAGGAAAAAATTTATGTAGACATTGGTGCTGATCCTAAGGCTTCCAAAATCATAAAACTGGGACAAAGTTTATCCCTTGAATAACAAGCCATCTACACAAATATCTTGCCAAAAAATATAGAAGCTTTTTCTTGGTTTTACAAAGACATTTTAGGTATTGACCCAAACTTCGTCATGCCCAATATCATCCTCAATCAAAAAGTAAAACCAATCAATCATAAGCTTCGTAAAATACATCCAACAATAGCCTTAATGGTGAAATATGAATTACAAAAATTATTGGATGTTGGATTCATCCAACCTATCAACTATCATAAATGGGTTTCTGATATGGTACCCATAATAAAACATAATGGGAGGATTCACATACGCATAGACTTTTGAGATCTTAACAAAGTGACTCCTAAGGATGATTTTCCCTTCTAAACATTGATTTTTTAGTTGACACCATCGCAGGTCATGAGATGTACCTCATGGATGTTTTTTCAAGCTACAATCAAATCCGGGTCAAACTCAAAGTTCAACCAAATACAACCTTTACCACCTCTTGGGGGACTTTCTGCTACAAAGTCATGCCATTTGGCCTACAAAATGTTGGTGCAACATATCATCAGGCTATGACATATATATTACATGACTACCTGCATAAAATCCAAGAGGATTACATAGATGATTTGCTAGCCAAATCTCTATTGTGTCACAAGTGCGTTGATGTTCTACAGGTCTTCGATCATATAATTGAGCATAATGTCAAACTTAATTCCAAAAAGTGTGTCTTTGGAGTCACATATAAAATTCTTTTGGGTTTTATGGTCTCCAAGCAAGGGATCAAATTTGATCCCACCCAGGTCAAAGAAATACTTGAAATACTTCCCCCCACAAACCTTAAGCAACTTCATAGCTTACAAGAAAAGGTCACATCTATTTGATGCTTCATAGTGCAACTTTAGAATAAATGTTAACCAATGAATCTACTACTACAAAATGGGATCCCATTCCATTTAGATGATGAGTACCAAAAGGCATTTTATGAGATCAAGCAATATCTAGCCTCACCATAAATTTTAACTCAATCCCAACTAGGTGTGTCATTTATTCTATACATTAGCCACTTATTTTTCCTTATGGATCATGTTGGCCCAAAAGGACAAGATAAATAAGGAACAAGCTATCTATTATATTAGTTGTACCCTGGTGAGATATAAGCTAAAGTATGCATACATTGAGAAGCTTTTCTTAGCAGTGGTATTCACCACCAAGAATATTCAACATTACATGTTGAATCATACGATGTATGTCATTTCCAAAGATAATCCTTTGTGGTACATGATGAGTCGCACATACCATAATAGTCAAACCACAAAATGGATTATGCTATTGATAGAATTTGACCTCAAATTCATAAGTCAAAAATCCATTAAAGGTCAAGTAATTGCTTATCAGCTAGCAAAGGATCCTCTCTATGATTATAAGACTCTTACTATTGAGTTACTTGATCATGCAATCTTTGCATTATTAAACTTGTTAGAATTCAAAGAACCTAAAAATAAAGTCAACATGAGTTTTTTCTTTAATGGTTCTAAATGTGAGCAAGAAGGTGGTGCAAAAATTGTATTTTTCACACTGCAAGGAGCTCCTATACCCCTTTCATTTAAACTTGATTTCCCATGCACCAACAATAATGTTCAATACGAGGCTCTCCTTTTTGGTATTCAAACAACTATCACTATGAAAATAAAAAATCTTAACATCTTTAGTGACTCCTTACTCATAGTTAACTAAGTCAAGGAAATCTATCAATGCTAGTGTTTGATCTTGAAATCATACAAAAACCTTATGAACAAGCTACTAGCTAAACTAGAATGGTACAACATTGAGGTAGTCCCTCATTCGTTTAATCATTTTGCATATACAATGGTTTACGTGGGATCCTTAATTCTGCATGATTTCACAACCATTCATGTCAAAACACTTTTGCAATCAATGATAAGTGAGGCTTTGAATGGTAAAGAAGCTATCCACATGATTCAAATTGAACTTAACCAATATAGGTTCTCTTAGATACACAACTTTTTGAAACATGCATCCTGGGGGTCCTTGGTCCTACAAGGTCCTTCTAAAAATGGCATGAACATTCATCTTAAGGTTGTATCCTAATATATATTCATGCATGATGAGTCACAATGGGAATAAGCAGTTCATTCAGTCAAGACCCGAGCATATCAAGATTGTCTCAGTCAATTAAAATATTTCCTAAAACTTGGTAATATTCCTTCAAGATTATCGCATGTCGTAAAACCAAAAATTAAATAAAAAGGTAATAAAATTTTTCTTACTCAGAGATATACTATATCATCGAAGCTATGATGGCCTTCTCCTTTGTTGTTTAGAACCCCAAGAATCTACTTGGGTAATTTTGCAAGCTCATGATGGTACTTCCAGTGGCCATTTTAGCAGTATGGCTATCGCTAAGTGCATCCTCCGAATGGGCTATTATGGGCCCACCATGGAGAAATACTATTGCACTTATATCAAGAAGTGCGTAAAATTTTAGCATCATGCTAATATTTCACTTGTACCTTCTCAGGCCTTACGACTAATCTATTCAGTATGGATTTTTTTGCAATGGGGTTTTTATTTAATTGGGAAAATATCACCCCCATATTTGAGACATCACACATCTTAACGGCCACCAAATACTTCACCAAATGGGTGGAATCCATCCCTCTTATCACTACGATTGGATATCACATCATGGAGTTCATACTTCATAATATCATATGTCATTTTGGTATTCCATCCAAGATTATCTTCGATAATGGAAACCCATTTAAAAATAAAGATGTGTGTGCTTTAACTTACAAGTATAACATCCAACATAGCTTTTCTATGCCCTATTATCTATAAGCTAATGGACAAGCAGAGGCATCCAACAAGACTATAGTTACCATCCTTAAGAAAACTATCAAAGAAAATCACAAAGATTGGTATCTTCAACAGCTTCTAGCATTATGGGCTTATCGCACTCGCATTCAGATTTGGACACCCACTATGACAAACCCATTTTTTCTATTCTATGGTATTGAGTCCATTATGCCCTTAGAATTGGAAATTCCTTCATTGCACATAACATTGCAATAGTTCATTGATGATGACACTGTACGATAATCTTACCTTGACCAATTGACCCTTCTTGATGAACGATGAGTTAATTCTCTTGAGCATCTCTGTGTTTATCAAGATAACCTTAAACGACCTTATGATACAAAAGTCCATCTTAGAGACTTTTGATTTTGGGATCTTGTGCTTAAAGAGAACCAACAAAATTCCAACTTTTCACCCCATTTACAGGATAAATTTGTGATAAACTGGTTAGACCCTTTCATCGTCACACAGAAGATAGGTCCAGGGACTTATCATCTAGCATCTCTAAAAGGTGTTGAGAAACCTAAACCTCTCAAAATTCTCCATCTGTGGGAATTTCATGCATAAGGGATAAAAAAACAAAAAAACAAAAATCACAAAAACCAAACAAAAAAATTAGAAAATCGCAAAAACACAAAAACATTGCATTTTCACTTGCATTTCAAAAACATCATGCATTTCATCTCACTAAAATTGTTGACTTGCATTAGGCATATCATTTCATTTACATTAGCATTAGGACTAGTTTGGTTATTACATGCTAATATCTAGCACCATGCTTGTATTCAGGTCATTTTTCTTAATCAACCTTTCTCATCATCATCATTGGTGGTTTTCCTTATGGGATTTTGCTTATTAATGGGTCCTCATATAATAGGAGAGATACCAAATGAATATCAAAAATGATGTTTAGAAAACCACTGACTATTTTACGCACACCTTTTAGTTTGCAAAATATCATAGGAAAAACCTCCACATTTCACATATCATATCATCCATATTTCCCTTTGAGAGTAATTGTGTTTTTCAACACAACTAATTAGTTGTTATAGGGTGTTCACTAGGGTTTTTGATTATTCAGCCATTCCTAGTTTTTATTATAGATTTTATTAAAAATATATCTTGGTTTTCAGAAGCTAAGGTCTTGCTTTGATAGTACCTTGCATATCTCAAAATCCCAAACACAAACTCACACATTAAAATCAAAGTTTGAACAAGGAAGGATGATGCTACAATGTAGTCCTTGCCACCTTGAGTGAAATGTTCCCTTTCTCATACTATTATGCACATGCTTTAGAATGCTGAGAATTGGCAAAAGGACAAGCTCCCCCCTACCTAATAAATCCCTTGCTCCACAAAAAATGAGCAAGCATCCATAAAAAAAAGTGGTTTTCACCACTAAGAAAATAAATCCCCTCGCTCCTTAAATGACCAAGAATCCCAAACAAAAGGAATCGGGGTGGGGAGGAGTAAAATTGGTTTAATTTTTAAGTGGGATATTTTTTATGGATAGAGTGTCATGATTGAAAAAAGTTTTAATAATTTCACACCAACGATATCACTTTCATAATAAAAATGCTCAAAAATCTGGATCAAAATGCTTAATTGCCTTGTTTGGATGCTTACTAGATGGCTTGTAAGTTTGGTGTTCCAAATTTGGGTATTTACATTTTTCCCATTTTTGATGCATTTATTACTTGATAAATGCATAAAAGATAGTAGTATATGCCCTCAATTTCGAATAAAAACTACTTCCTAGTGATCGTTATGCCAAGGCAAGGGTATGGTGCAAAAATTATTCATTTATAAGCCCTTTAAAAATTACCTCTTTATAGAAAATTAATTGCACTAATACCCCAACTAGGGTGCCACCTTGAGTTTCATAGAAAAATTGGCAAGAGAAAGAGAAATGGAGAGGGGGGGTTAAAAATGAAAAAAAGGGTAAAAATTAAAATCACTTTTACCTTGACAATTGCATAAAGGGGTTCTAAATTGAAGGAGATAATGGCATAACTGGTACACCAAGTAGTTCTAATGGGTGAGAATGGACCCATAGTGGTAGGAATTCAAATATTTATCAAAATTTGAGCCTACATTTGAAATTTTAATACATTTTTTATGAGTTTTTTCTTTTTTTACCAAAAACCTATGACTATCACAATTTGTGATGTTGTTAGGCACCAATAATACCATGGTTTGTGATATTACTAACCATCAATAATTTTAAGCCATAAACCTTGTATTTAGGGAATGGAATCATGGCTATGAATAGGTCATCAGCTTTTTTGTTGGTGGCATTTAGGTGGGCTAGTGGTGATTTTGTATTGATGGCGACTTTGTTGTAAGCAATGCTTTTGGTAAGGTTTGGGAGAAATGTTGTATTAAGGTTATAGTAGGATATAGGCAAATGTCTATGTTGTACCAGTTTGATGCCTTGGACTATCAAGAGTGACAACCTTAGGTGTTGTATGAGCTAGTGGAACTTGTGATTCCAAGAGATAAAGTGGTGGTATATGCAATTGGGATACTTCACTTAGTGAAGTGTCCAAGGTAGAGTATGATAAAGCATTGTTAAATGGCTTAGTGGAGTGGTGGTACCCAGATTATTTGATATTTTGCCTTACTATAGATAAAATAACTATTACTTTAGAGGATATATGGAAAATTATATGGGTGCCCAATAAGTGTTCCCAAGTATACTAAAATTGAGATAGGTCCTAGGAACTTCAGGCATTGATGAGCAATTTAGAATTCAAGATAGTAGGGAGTGGTATTAATGTGAACACCATGTTGTAGGTCCACCATATGGATAGGATGACATGCCTATTATGTGTTGTGACCTTAGGAATTTTTATTAGCCATATAAGCCATAGGATTTTTCCATGGGATTTTTTGGGTATGATAGAACAAATGGGGGATCACTAGGTCTAGTTTTCATGGGGTCCTTTATTATTGGCATAAATATATGTGACTTTATAGAGTCGTGTATAATCATGGGAAGAGCTTGACATGTTGTACCTTGATCCAGGTCTAGTTCTTGGAGCATTTAGCAGTAAAGTGATCGATTAAATTTCCAATAAATATTGATAACTTGTAGAGGTCAATAATATTTAGGTGGGAAAATCAACTTGAGATATAGTAGAGGTCATTCAGGGATTCATTGACACTAGCTCATCAAGTTGTGGATGAGTTGAGGGTAAGTTAGATCATATTGAGACCTTAGAAATATCACTAGAGTTGGAAAGATGATGCTTTTGAGTTGGCCTATATTTGTAGGATCTTATGGCTCATTGGTGACTAAGAAAATAGGGAGTTGTATCAATTTGAATGGGTGATGAGGTGGTTTATATAGGTACAACTAGTGTTGTAGATAGGATTTCTATGGTATTAGAGGGCAAATAAGTAGGTAGGAATTGAAGGTCATTCAGATTCAACTAGCTACCTAAATTAGGATATTTATGATGCCCCAATTATATATATGGGTGTTGATGATCTAGGGGTAAATCCATAGTATATGAGGTGGTACAAACAGCTTTTTCCAACATAGATTTCTATAATAATTGTAGTTAGTCCACCACTGATGAGCATAAATATCGAGAGGGCCTAGAAAGCATTTTTTAGGATATGCCAAGAGAGGAAGGAGGAGGGGAAAACATCAATGTTAGATCCAAGGAGGGTATTATTAGCAATACATGCTAAAGCATTACCCCTATCATGGAGGTAGGAGCAAAGACTAGGCTAGAGGAGAGAGGAGGAATTAATATTGGGCCTTCAAATAAGAGAGTAGTAGAGATCAAACTAAGTAAGACTAGGAGGAGAGGGGATTAGCTAAGTTTGTGATGATGGGCCACTCCACCCAACACTCACACAATACTCAAATCATAGAAAAATTTAGAAGAAACACAACATATGATATTATACGACCCCGGGAAGCAATACACCTAGTCTACTTGTGGCATAATATCAAAATAAAATACCTTGAATGCATAAATAACACAGAAGTAACAACAAAAGCAAGAGACTTCTTTTATTCATTCATTTAAAACTTTGGTTACATATCGGTCCCTCTTAGGGATACCCTTATTTGATACAATGATTACAAGCATAGGTAAAGGCCCCTCACGATGGGATGGTGTGCTCCACAGGCCTCTCGATGTTGCACATAAACTTGTATAAGGGCTTACTAATGCCTTATTCTCCTTCGCTTGCCTAGAGGGATCTAATGCTTTGAATGCTTTGACTTGGTCCTGGAACCTATAACTTGCGTACAAGAAATAATAGCAAACTATCAATAGCACCTGCTACCTCTCAGGATGAGGTGTTATTAATAGATCTACAAAGAATGATGTAAAAGCATAATAACAACATATTGAAGCAAAACTAAATAAGAATGTGTTGATAACTCAGAAATCACCGTGGATATGCATTAAGGAAAATAGATCTATGCTAATATTAATGGATAAAACAAAAAATAATGAAAGATCTATGCTAAACCTTGGAAAATAATGTCTAAAACCCTAGGTTGTGCATGCAGGCCACTATCGATGATATTCGTCATGTAATGAAACCTTCTTCCTCGTGAACCAAGGGTTGTAGCACTAGATTCTTTGTCTAAATTGATGTCCAAGGGTCACCTTTATGTCTGTACACTGATTGGAAATGAAGAAATTCTTGATCTGAATGCTTGGATGGCTCGTAATCCCCACTCACTCAAACAGTGCTTCGCTACTCCTCAAAGGGGTATGGAATCACTCTCCAATTTTCTAGGCTTCCATTGCACAAAAATTATGATATTCATGATATTTGCTTTTTCTTGGGAGGATGCATATGTAGACCTCCCATATTTAGATCTAGATCTAGATCTTGGCTTCCTAGAGAAGCCAAGATCCAGATTTGCATGCAACTGACCATCCAAGGGGGGAGGATCAATCATAGATTTGCATTGAAGGGGAAATCAGGAGGAGCTCTAGGAGATCCACACCAAAAAATTCTTGCAAACAATGCAAGTGTAGTCAAATTGCATGATCTAGGCCTGTGTTCATGACCAGACTATGTTTTGGTTCTAGTCAGTATCCAAAGAAGTGGCTAGATTTGACCGCTCTCAGCTTCAGCGACCAGTGTTTGCGTTCCCTCTGATTGATAGCGGCCAAGCCTGAATGGGCCAAAAATACCCCTTGTGAGTGGTTAGGACCACTGTTAGCTCTTGGAAAGGTCCAAGATAAATCATATGGTCTTTGGATATGCCCATATGAGTAGTATCCTAAACATAATGCATTTTAGGTGTCTACAGATACCCCTTTTTATGATGCATTGTGGGAAAACACATCGCTAAGAAAAAACAGACCACCTAGGGCCACATTGTAGGGTGTGTGATGATCATTGATCTGATCAAAATTATATGCCCCAACCATGAGAAAGGCGTGCATCCTAGAATCATTGCTTCCAATGAGATGGAAGGCTTAAATTTGAAAAAGCTTGTCCACGTCCATCAGGCGATCGGGTAGCTTCAGTGCTACTATAGGTCCAAAAGGAGGAGAGCTACAAGCTTAACTATCATATTTGCTTTTTTTCCCTAGCAAAGGGTAAGATTATGATAGTTATTGGTAATGATTCGTAAGATGAACACAATTTGACATGATCGAGTGATCCTTTGTTGATTTTTATTATGATTGTTGATATTATGACTACCCCCTCAAGTAATGAGTCGATGAGGGAAGGACAATGAATAAAGTGATGAGTCACTTGACCAAGATGAATGATTTGGATCTTTTTTTAGAGGTTTTCTTTGTTGTTATAGGGTAGGTCCCATTTTAGGCATGATTTCAACCATTTATAGTAATTGTATATCTCTATCCCATGGAGCGGTCCGACCACAATGGCCTTCTTAGAGAATCAAGATGATAGAAATTCTATTTAAGCCTATGTTGGATCACTACATTTGATGATTTTCTAAAAAAATCAAATAAGAATTGAGATGAATCCTCGTTCCTGTGGGGTAGTCTAGCCGCCATGGCCTTCTTTGGGATTGAAGTTTTAATGCTAGGCATTCCAATTTGTGTTAAAGAGAGAATCGTTGGTTCTCCACCGTGGCGTGTGACGTCCTTTTAGTGCCATTTAGCATCTCAATTTGAGCAATGACTAATTTACCCCAAATGACCTTATGGTAATTTACTCATCTTGCTAGATTGCATGGAGCGCCAATCGCTGCAACCGCCAAGTGTATAGAGTAAATAATTGAATACAAGGTGCATTCAAGATTTTATTGCTATTTGATTTTTTTGTTATTTTGGATTTTATATTATTTTTTATTTCTGATTTATGTGATTTTTTTGTTATTTTGCAATTTTTGATTATTTTGGACCGATAGATATGCTTAATTGCCCATTTTCCTATTCCTCATGGTGAGAAATTGAGAGTATTTATTTTTATTTTGAAGCCACTATTAGCAAGAGTGACCTCCAATTGCAATTTTGTGGCCGTTTTCAGAATTAGCGGCCAAAAAGTGTGAGCCATTGACGCCAGCAGCGGCCAAGGCAAAAATGAAAAATATAAAAGAAATTTTTAGGGTTTTGACTTTTATTATGTGCTAGTTGTCAAGTTTGATTTTTGAGCTTTGAGGGAGAAAACAAGAAAGTGACACTAGAAAACTCGACACCATGGTGGAGCAAGGTGAGGCATATACCAATGGAAGAGCTAGAGCTTCACAGGTACTTCTCTAAACCCTAACTTTGTTATTTTTTTATTGGGTAAAATGAACCTCATTTATAAATTGGAAATGAACCAAAATAAACCCATTGGCAATGAACCGAATCCATAGATAAGCTTATTTTAGATTTTAATTAGGTGGGTTTTATTTAGTTTTTACTCTTTGTCAATTCTTTTGGTATTTTTGGATGAGGGCAGACATCACCGACGTGCCTCCTCGTGGCCCCTAATAACCAGAGTGGCCCCCAATTTGCAAATAGGGGCCACTACTACTAAAAGTAGCTAGATTTAATTCCAAAAATCAAATTTTTTACCATTGGTGGCTAGCCGTTGTTGGCTTCAGCGGTTTCTTCGCAGTCGCTACTGGCTTGAGCGGTCGTGCAAATTTAGGCCATTTATTGAAATTTTTTGTTTTTTGGGTGAGGTTCCCATGGAACCTCTTGGCTATGGTTCAGGACCTAATTAATAGTTAGGCACCCATTATTATGGCATGGTGGAGCATGCTTCTAGCTTAGTGCTATGATGAGCTTTATAGGATTAAGTGGTGGGGATGAGCTAGTGTTACCTACAACCTACTTCTATAGATCTGGGGGTGGGAGCACATTAGGGTGGACCTCCTAGGAGGTTTATCTATCAGTATTACTACCATCAATGAGGTGGCCTGATGCTACAGATGTATGTGGCCTTGATATTGAGAGGAGCACTGGAGTTAGCACCACGCAGGGAACTTGACACATTATGCAGCTACCCTAACTGGCCTACAGTTGTGGGATATCATTTCGAGGCCTTATTATGAGTGTCCTACATGGCTAGAGGTAGAAATATTTATGGCCTAGACTAGGTGTGGCTGATGGATTATCGACCATAAGGTAGGGATTAGAGATTTCTTCCATTACTCTTGGGTGCTCCACCAGTTTGGTATCTAGCAGGATATACCTCTCAAGCCAGTTGTGTACAGGTGGGTCACTATAGAGAGGGAACCTTTGCCACCCTGCATTACAATAGTTTTAGAGGAGGAGGACCCTCTCATAGTTGATATGGGTATAGCAGATGCTAGGGTTACTAAGGTGTATACCCAGTGGTGGGTTATGTAGTTATGGCATGGTGGTGGTCTCCTAGGGCAGACTAAGGATGAGGCTATTGTGGAGGACCCAGAGGGGTGTTGAGTATGAGCCTAGATAGAGGACTAAGGGTAGGTTGTAGAGTAGTATGTAGTAGAGGAGTAGGTTCTAGAGGAGGAGGAGGAGTTAGCTCTAGAGGAGTAGGAGTCTCCTCTCCGGGCTTAGTTGCACAACATAGAGACTAAGCTCTAGGTAGCTCATATTTAGATCTTATAGTGGGACTCTACTATTGCTATGCTCTAGTCTTAGGTCAAGGGTTTTGATGAGGAGAGGACCGCTCTCCAGGCATAGATTGATTTAGCATAGCTTAGGATAGATGAGCTTACTACCGAGAGGGATGTTTCTCGAGGATAGGTTGCTCCCCTTATGCCAGCACCTCAGAGACTAAGTGGGCTAGATGCAGATGCAGAGATTAGATGTCTACATGGACTCCTATCATATGACTTGGTTGAGCGCACATGAGATAATGCTTACATCCTTGCACTGGAGCATGAGGTTAGGCTTCGAGGTGGTCATCTACCAGCTAGGTCTATAGTAGGGGGGTCATAGAGGAGTCGGAGTGAGACCGGTCATTCCTTAGTTCGACCGAGCCATAGGGTAGGGGCCCACTTAGAGAGATCTACAGGGACCATCTCTAGATAGACTCATAGAGATGGAGCCAAGGGTGGAGGTGAGCCTGGGGGCATAGGCCTAGTCTGATGATTATGATGGCTCTTGTATTATTTTTGAGTGTAAGGTCGGTGGACCTACACTATTGTAGCCTATGGGTATTTTTGTACCTCCATGTACTTATTTTGACACACATATATATGATATTCTATTTCAGACTTATTATGTGTATCATGTGATTGTTGTTATTATGATGTTTATGAGATGCACATGGATGCAATGTTATATGATGTGATTGACATGCATTAGCTAGATGATAGATGTATGCTTAGATGTTATGATCTAGATATGTGGATGCACTATGGTGATGTATGCTTATATGGATGCAATGCTTTGGATGTTAAATGCATGTTTGATTTTGTTTTAATTGTATGCATCTAATTTATGATGTTATGGTATGGTAAATGTGATGTGTGTAATGCATTATTTAGATGATGATGATCTAATGTAAATGAACCTGTATGCCTTAATCACTTAAAACATAAGGAATGAATGTGATATGAGTTAAAAATCTAATGGATGACACCACATAATGTATAAAAATCATGAATGTAAATGGTAACTCTTATCATAAGAATTAATCATTTAAGCATCTATATGTGAGATGAGATGATGTGATATGTATATGCTTTCTTTATAAGCTTTTGTAAATTAAAAGATCTGTACAAAATAGTCAGTGGCCATCTAAATACATTGCTGATATTTATCTGGTATCTATCCTATTCATGAACACCCTTTAATGAACAAAACCTCATAAAGAAAGTTGATGATTTGATTGATGGAATGATTTGTTGCTATGTAGGGATTTTTGAGGTTTTCCATGAGACTCAAACACCCTAGTTACTTCATCAAAAGTTGTATACTGACTATACAGGACTCTTGAAAGATAAAGTTCTTGTTATGAAGACTTAGATATTCATTATCCCTGTGTGTGCAAATGAATAAATTAGATAAGACATAAGCCTACCCCGATGCTAGGTGGGATTCATTCAGCCCATTGTTGTATTGGGGATCCTCAAATGCCCATCTTGATCCTAAGTTGGACTCAGTTGGATTAGACCATTAGGCGATACATGACACCTAAAGCTAGCTCTTTTTGCAATTTTCTTAGAACTACCCTAATGCTAGGTGGGATTCATGCAGCCCATTGTTGTATTAGGGATCACTCAATGGTTTGTGGAGATCGACCATTCTAGGGATTCAAGCTCTTCACCCCCTTCTTTTCTTCACATTTATTTGGGATACTTGCTCATGCTTAGTGATGAAAATCACTATTTATTTTGAATTTTTGTTTTTCTTTGAGCAAGGGATTTATGTAGTGATGATAATCACTGTTTATTTTGCTTTTGAATTTTGCTTTGTTCAAGATTTTTGCTTGTTTTGATGAAAGCAAGGGATTTATTTGGGTAGGGGGAGCTTTTCCTTTTTCCAATGATCAAAATCCTAGACCACGTACATCACAAGGTGAGCAAGTAAAAACCTTTCACTTAGGATACCTAGTACCACTTTGTAGTATTCATATTTCCCTTGTTCCAACTAGGATTTTAGTGTTTTGATTAGTGATAGGATTCTAAAATATACTAGGTGCTATCAAAACTAAACCTCATCTATTAAAATTAAATATAGCTTTCTACAAAGTTTGATAAAATCACTAGGTATGGTTGAGTGATCAAAAAACCCTAGTATATTCCTTATAGCAATAAGAGGGGTTGTGTTGAAAAACATAATTACACACATGGGTTATGGATGGTGATGGATTTTGAAGATGCATGATTGAGATACAAATGTGGTGTCATTTGTAAGATTGCAAACACAAATCTATCTAATGCAAATGCAATGGATGCAACATGCCTAATGCAATGCAACTAATGGATGCAAATGCCAAATGTAAATGTTTTTGTATTTTTAATGTTTTCCATTGTTTTTTAGTTTTGATTATTCTGAATGTTTTTTGAACTTTTTGACTTTAAATTATTTTTGTGCTTTTGATTTTTGTTTTTGACCAAAGGGCTTAAGATGCCTTTGGGGACTTTTGTGATTTGACCAAAGGGCTTTAAGATGCCTTTGGGGCTTTTTTTGATTTGACCAAAGGGCTTTAAGATGCCTTTGGGGATTTTTGTGATTTGACCAAAGGGCTTTAAGATGCCTTTGGAGACTTTTGTGATTTGACCAAAGGGCTTTAAGATGCCTTTGGAGCCTTTTGTGATTTGACCAAAGGGCTTTAAGATGCCTTTGGGGCCTTTTGTGATGTGACCAAAGGGCTTTAAGATGCCTTTGGAGCCTTTTGTGATTTGACCAAAGGGCTTTAAGATGCCTTTGGGGATTTTGTGCTTTGACCAAAGGGCTTTAAGATGCCTTTGGAGATTTTGTGAAGATTTGACCAAAGGGCTTTAAGATGCCTTTGGGGCTTTTTGTGATTTGACCAAAGGGCTTTAATATGCCTTTGGAGCTTTTTGTGATGTGACCAAAGGGCTTTAATATGCCTTTGGGATTTTTGTGATGTGACCAAAGGGCTTTAAGATGCCTTTGGAGCCTTTTGATTTTGAAGTTTTCTATTGTTTTTGTAATTTTGAAATTTATTTGAATGTTTTTGTGTTTTGTTGTGCTTATGTGTAAAATGCCTTTAGATGAATAATGTTGAGAGGCTCTGGCTCCTCAACACCTTCTAATGATGTTAGGTGATATGTCCTAGGTCCAATCTTCTCTGAGATGATATAAGGACCTATCCAATTGGCCATAAATTTGTCTCGTAGATGCGATGGTAGATTTGAGTTATGTTGGTTCTCTTTAAGCACAAGATCCCCAACCTTAAAGTCTCTTAGGTGGACTTTATTGTTATAAGCTCATGTTAAATGATCTTGGTAAACATGGAGATGCTCAAGAGCATTGATGCGATGTTCATCAAGAAGGGTCAATTGATCAAGTCGAGCTTTTGCGTAGTATCATCATTGATGAACTCTTTCAATGTGACGCACAATGTTGGAATTTCCAACTCTAAGGGCATAATGGCCTCAATACCATATACAAGCGAAAATGGTGTTGCCCCAGTGGGCGTCCACATGCTAGTCCTGTAAGCCCATAATGCAAGAGGTAATTGTAGATGCCAATCCTTATGATTTTCTTTCACCATATTCTTTAAGATGGCTACTATTGTCTTGTTTGAGGCCTCTGCTTACCCATTTTCCTATGGATAATATGGTGTCGTAAAATTATGTTGAATGTTGTATTTGGATGTTAAAGCCCACATATTTTTGTTCTTGAATGATGGACCATTATCCAAAATTATTTTGGATGGGACCCCAAAGTGACAGATGATATTGTGAAGTATGAACTCCATAATTTGAGGTCCAATCATCGATGTTAAGGGGACCACTTCCACCCATTTGGTGAAGTACTCAGTGGTCATTAAGATAAATGTGTGATGGCCCAAATATGGGGGAGAGATATTTCCAATTAGATCAAAACCCCACTGAGAAAATGGCCAAGCCGCCTGAATGGGTTGTAAGGCCTATGATGGCAAGTGCATCAGATTTGCATGATGTTGATATTTAATGCATTTCCTGACATACTCGCAGCAATCCTTCTCCATGGTGGGCCAATAATAACCCATTCAAAGGATGCACTTGATGATGGCCATGCCACTAAAGTGGCCATCGCATGTACCATCGTGAGCTTGTGAAATCACCCAAGCTGATTCTTGGGGCTCTAGGCAATGAAGGAGGACTCCATCATAGCTTCAATGATACAATATACCTCCTAGTAAGACATATCTTGTCACTTTTTATTTGAATGCTCATTTTTTGGTATGCAATAGTCCATGTGGGATGATTCCAAGTTTTAGGAAATCTTGTAATTGGGATAGCCAATCCTGATAAGCTACAGCCTCAATAGATAAGATGACTTGTTCCTCCTATGATTCGATGTGCACAAATGCAGATTGAGAAATAACCTTGTGGTGAATGATGGTACCATTCCCCATAGGACCCTACGAGATCAAGGACCCCCAAGGTACCTTCTTTAGAAAGTCTCTGGCTTTATAGAACCACTCATGGTCTGGTTCTATATGAATCATGTTGACTGATTCTTTGTTATCAAAAGCCTCATGCTGCATCATTGATTGCGAGAGCATTTTCACATGAATGGTAGTGAAATCATTAGATGGATTCTGAGGGATCAAGGATCCCAAAGATGCCATAGTGTCTACAAATCTGTTTGATGTGCGAGGGATTGCCTTGATGTCGTACCATTCTAGTTGGGCTAGATAAGTGTCAACAAGCTCTTTGTAAGCTTTTAGGATTGGATCCCTGCATTGAAATAGTCCCTTAACTTGGTTGACTATGAGAAGGGAGTCACCAAAGATGTTTAGCCTTTTGATCTTCATAGTGATGGTTGTTTGGAGACCCAAGATTAGGGCCTCGTATTCGGTGTTGTTATTTATGCAAGGGAAGTCTAGCTTAAATGACAAGGGCATTGGAGCACCTTGTGGTATGAAAAACACAATCCCTGCACCACCCCCTTGCTCACACTTTGAACCATCAAAGAACAAAGTCATGTCAACTTTATTTTTAGGTTCTTCGGGTTTGGGTGCTTCTGATAATGCAAATATTGCATCATCAGGAAGTTCTATGGTGAGAGGCCTACTATTCTGAAGAGGCACCTCTACCAGTTGATCAGCTATGACTTGTCCCTTGATGGACTTTTGGCTTATGAATTCCAAGTCAAATTCTATCAATAGCATGATCCACTTTGCAGTACATGTATTATGATATGTCTTGCTCATCATATACTACAAAGGATTTTGTTTTGATATCACATACGTTGTATGGCTCAGCATGTAGTGGCACAATTTCTTGGTCATAAAGACCACCTCTAAGCACAACTTTTCTACGTATGCATACCCTAGCTCATAACTTACCAAGGTGCGATTGATGTAATATATCACTTGTTCTTTATCTTGCACATTCTTTTGAGCCAACATGGTGCCCAAAGCAAAATTGATAGCGGATATATATAGTAGGAATGGCACGTCTGGCCTTGGTGGAGCTAATACTGGTGGTGTTGCTAGGTACTTCTTGATTTTAGCAAAGGCTTGCTAACATTCTTCATCCCAATGGAATGGGACCCCCTTGTGTAGCAGTCAATTCATGGGTCGACATTTGTCTGATAGTTGTGCGATGAATCACTTTATGGATGCTACTTTGCCCTGTAAGCTTCTCAACTCTTTGATGTTAGTGGGTGGGGCCATTTCTAGGATAGCCTTTACCTTTTCTGGGTCTACTTCGATGCCTCATTTAGAAATGATGAATCCCAAGAGTTTTCTAGAAGTTACACCAAATATGCATTTCTTGGGATTCAACTTGACATTGTGCTCAATCAAGTGATCGAAGACCTTTCTGAGGGTCTCGACATGCTCTTCATGCAGCAATGACTTGGCCAATAAGTCATCGATATAGTCTTCTAAGATCTTATGCATGTAGTCATGGAAAATGTATGTCATAGCCCATTGATATGTGGCACCAATATTTTTAAGACCAAATGGCATTACTTTGTAGAAAAATATCCCCCATGGAGTGGTGAACATAGTTTTATGCTGGTCTTTAGGTTTAATCATAGTTTGTAATCCATCCATGAGGGAGAGCATCTCATGACCTATAGTTGTGTCTACAAGAGCATCTATGTTAGGCAATGAGAATGAATCCTTTGGTGTTACCTTATTGAGATCCCTAAAATCCATGCAAATATGGATTCTTCCATCAGGTTTTCCTATGGGCACCATGTTTGATACCCATTTTGGATAGTCGATGGGAACAATAAAGACTACATCCAACAGTTTTTGTAACTCATTCTTTACCATCAAGGTGATGGTTGGATGCATATTTCTAAGCTTTTTCTTGACTGGTTTCTTTGTGGGATCTAGTGAAAGGTTGTGGACAACCAATTTTGGATCTAGTCCTGACATATCTTTGTAGGTCCAAGCAAAGAGATTTGGTCTCTCTTTCAATAGAGGAATAATGATGGCATGTTCTTCTGGAGATAATATTTCTTTAAACTTGAATTTCTTTGGATTAGAAGGATCATCATTGATGTCCACTTTGAAAGTCTCCTCTATTGCCATATGTGACCCCTCCTCAAGTTGGTGAGGAGTGGGGATTAAATGGATGTCATCTGTTGGGTTTAAAGGTTCCACTGAATCATGGTTGAAACTAGTGTGATAGACATCATGTGCACAGCCTAGTGCAAAATGGAATGGTTGTAACATCTCTTCATTAGGGAAGAAATATTTAGGCTCTAGGGGTGAATCAATGTGATCCCAATCAATAGCATCTAAGTTAAGACACAATGGTTTAGAAGGATCTATTGGGTTATGGAGTGGAGTGGTCAAATCAATGGAGATCATGTTGATGGATGGGATGAAATCTCTAGGACCACATGGGTGAAACTCTATATTAATGATTTACCTTCCATACCCAAGATGAGGCTCTAGGGGTATGGGGATCTCAGGATCTGGTCTATGGATAGACGAGATGATGGGATCATTAGGTTGGAGCAGCTCTCTAAATGTAGGTGGATTAGGGAAAACCATGTGATAGATTTCATCTAAATTGAGTGGTCTTCCCCTGAAGCGAGGGCCAGGATATATTGTGTGGAGTATCTCCTCTATTTCAACAAGTTGATTGACTTGATGTAAGTGATGAGGCCCAAGATAAGCCATCTCGGTCTCATCCTCATAGTCACTGTCATCTATGAAGAACCCCTCATTCCTACCCACTAGAATTGGGCGTTGACCTAAATATTGAGGCCCAAGATAGGCCATT
Source organism: Wollemia nobilis (assembly GCA_028583015.1). NCBI lineage: Eukaryota > Viridiplantae > Streptophyta > Pinopsida > Araucariales > Araucariaceae > Wollemia > Wollemia nobilis. The sequence continues at coordinate 768,637 of JAQPPZ010016995.1, read as the reverse complement.
TCGGTCTCATCTTCATAGTCATTATCATCTATGAAGAATCTATTATCTATTTCTACTGGCCCTATGATGTGGCATGCATGTCTAGGCCCAAGGTAGGCCATCTCAGTTGAGTCCTCTGACTCATAGCCACTCTCATCCATGATGTATCCACCTTCTATGTTACCTGACCAAGTGAGGTGTTGTAAATACCGAGGCCCATGATAGGCCAATCTAGTTTCATCCTTAAACTCACTAGTGACATACTCATTCTCCTCTCGCTCATAACCATGACTTGGTTCATCCTCCCATAGGATGATTCTTGATGGGTTTGCTTCGAGAGAGAATTTGGATGATACTCATCGGGTGGTCCTATATTGACCATAGCCACCCATCCATCACCCAAGTAGTTTCTGTTAGGGGTTGATAGGGATTCCATTCGATGTCTTCCCTGAACCCTAAACTTAGCCTATCTAGGGATACTACCAATGAATCATCATGGCTCTGGATATGATATCCTAGACCAAACCTATCAGTAGGTAGCTGGTATTATGGCTAGAATGGAATCTGATACCCTTGCTTATATAGACCTAGACCATAGCCATGCCAATGGCATCATTCAAAGTACCTTAGAGAAAACTCAGGATTGGACAAGTAATGAACATTCATGGTGAATGGTTCATCCTCATCCTCTTCAATATCAGAAGCATTATGGGCATAATCCAAACTAGCATAGATGAAATTAGTTTGGTTAGGGGGATCCCTAATGGGACCACTATCCCTATTGGAAAGTTTGGGACTCTTGGTCATCCCATGTCTTGTGCAGACTTGATAATAGGTATGAAAGTCATGTTCTGCACAAGATATTCACCTAACCCTATGTTGGCTAAGTGAACTGTCACCTGCAATGCAGATGACACTATTGATGAAGCAGGTGAGGCAGGTTGAGGTACCTCCTTGGCTATGTCTTGGGGATCTTCCTCCTCCATAGGATTTAGAATTTTCGTAGCTACTATAGTTAGAAGTTCTTTAGGTCCTTCCTCCACTAGGGGTGCTTTTAGCTTCTGAGAGTCCTTTGCCTTGGATGTTGTGGGTTTCTCAGAAGTGCTAGTAGCTTTAGATGTAGGAGGTGGTGCCGATGTGGATGGGTCACCTCGCACTGATTTAGACTTGCTTTCTAGTTGTGCGGTAGGGGATGAAGGCCTTATGTATAGGTGTGTTGATGAAAGGACAAAATCCCCTGGCAAGTCAACCTGATGCACGTATTTAAATGGCTCTTCATCCGATGGAACCACATGAACTTGTCCCTCATGCACATACTTGATGCATTGGTGCAAGATTGAGGGAATGCACTGCATGTCCCTTATCCAAGGATGCCCTAGGAGGATGTTGTATTGCATTACCCCCTCCAATATGTGACACATCATAGGGATGGTCTTATGCCCTACCTTTATAGGTAGCACAACTGTACCTACTATGGAGCACATTGCATCATTGAAAGCTCTCAATGTATAGGAGGTTGGGATAATGTTTGACCTAGGGATTTTTAGGTGCCCTATAGCTTTTGTTGTGATAATATTAATCGATGAGCCTATGTTGATTAGAACCCACTTGAAGGGTATGTCATTGATGGATATGATGATATGCAGAGGTGGGTCTGCTATGGTAGTAGGGACTACCTTGATTTCATGATCATAGAAATGGATCATAGGCTCTTGACACTGCTGGACCTACCCCATAAAGTTTGTGAATACATCAAGGTTCTAGGGTTGTAGCTCAATCGATCTCAAGATTTCCATTAAAGTCTCCCTATGTCTTGGGGACTATTGAATGAGCTCATAGATTGATAACTTGGTTGGTGTTATTTGGAGATTTTGCACAATTCTACTCCAGATAGTTACCATAGGTCGCACTGGTAGACCTAGAGGATTATTTTACACCTACCTCTATCGAGGTGCAGCCAGGATACGAATAGGAGCCATTGGAGGCTCTAGTTGGTCGTATTACCATCTTCTTGTCACCACGTTGACTATTTCAACCATTTTGATGCATCCCTGAGTGGGAGGTTCGACTCGAACTTGGTTCACTTGAGCGCCCTAATCTCTAGGGGCCTCATGATTAGGCAATGGGTTTCTAAATATGCCCATGTCTCTATTATCAGGTGCTAATGGGTTGTCAACTTTTAGCTCACCCTTCTCGATCATGTTTTGCACAACATTCTTGAATCTGATACATGTTTTGATATCATGCCCCTGTATTCTATGATATGGGTAATATTGATCTTCCCTATATCCCTTGGGCTTGGGATGGTTAGGGTCAAGAAGTTGCATCTCAAGTAGCCTGAGTCTTTGTGCCTCGCTTAGTTGGTTGAATATCGATTGCATCGATTCTGATAAAGGTATGAAATAGCAAGGCGGTCGACGTTCCTTATTTTGACCTTGGTTGTTCTTTGGGTTGTAATTGGCTAGTGGGGGCTGAGCCTGATAGTTCTATGGTTGTTGGCTATTGCCTCCCTTTGGCATGCTTAACACAACCTGGTTGACTTGAGCAAGCTTGGCCTACTTTTGTTGATTCTTGTTGTGGTTGTTATTGTTCCAGTCCTTTTTTTTTGGAGCTTAAGGTCTCCTTATTCAACCTTGATGTCTTCTATTAGCTTGGCTTGAGCCAAGGCTTCCTCGAATGTTTCATACTATTGTAGTTGCAATAGCAATAAGATGTGCTTTGTGCAACTCTTGGTAAACATCCAGGTGAGCTCTGCAGTGGGAATAGAAAATGGTAGTTTTACCATCACCTTCCTCCATCTATTCCCATAGTCCATAATTGGCTCGTCATCATATTGCTTTAGGTTTGCCAGATCGGACAAGTTTACTTTCTTCTTGATGCCAAAAGAAAAGCATTCAAGAAATGCATTCACCAGTTGCTCAAAGTTGATGATGTTGTGCTTAGGTAGTTGGTTGAACCATTCGGTTGTTGCACCCGATAATGTCATGATGAACGTTCTTAGCATTAGGGCATCATTATGTTCAAGTTGGAAGCACGCATTCATAAAATTTGTGACATGTTCTTGTGCGTCTTCCTCTCCTTTAAATTTGTCTAACCTAGGCATCTCAAAGTGCCTAGGATATGCAGGACTCGATATTGAAGGGCACAATGGTTGGTTGTGTATTTTACTCAGGGTTGGCTTCTACCCAATCCTGTCTTATTTCTCGAGAGATTTGACTCTCTCAATGAGTATTTTGTATACCTTCAAAGAAATGATCTCCTATTCTTGAAGGCTTACTCATGGTGGTCGAGGAGGTAATCCTATGTCTACCCAATTTGGGCATCTATATTCATCCCCCATGACCATGGATGGAGGTTCAGGATATGTCTACTCCTGATCTTCCATCCTCACCTATTCTTCATTAAGTTGTATCTATTCTAGATCTAGGCATTGTTGATGCTTTGAGGTATGGTGAGTGTGCTCATCTCTTTGTCTAGTGTATCTCTCATGCTAAGAATTGACACATCTATCATGTTGGTATTTCTCACCACCTATGTGTAAGTCGACTCGAGCCAACCTATCCACTTGCTCTTCATGCTCTATCTATTCCTCTCTCAAGTATTATTATTGAAGGTACAAATACCATTTTTTTCATGCTTCTTCTTTCTCGAGGGCTTCTAAATGCTCATACAATGCTTCCTCCTTGTCTTGGAGTAGCTTCTTCTGATATTGTGCATCCTCATATAGCCTACGCACATGGTCATACTGATTTTCCATTGAAGGTCTATGGATTTGTAACTCTGTGCAAGGAGTCTTAATGGATAGGCCTCTTGTAGAGGCTCCTACTATGTTTTTGCCCTTGTCTATTAGGTTGACCTACTCTATGTAGAGTGATCTATATTCTGTACCCCCATGGTTGAAGGTAGTGCACATGCTGTGGGGATGCTTTGAAGCTTCCCTTGGCTCATTGGTGTACCTTGTAGTTTGATGGCTATGTGAACTTCCTAAAATAGAATGTGCAGTAGCAATGCTTCTTTGAGATGGTCTCAAGAGAACTCGATCCAACTCATCAAGCTATCTGTATTCCCACGATCTGATCTCATGGGGTTCCATTAGCACCAATGATATTATGATCTATGGGTATCCTCCCATATTTAGGGAGGCTAGGAGGTGCTCTTGGTCTATGACTAGATGCAACCCTTGTGTTCTACCCCTCAATGGGCTGATTTGACCTAAGTGTGTCATATGAAGATTGGGGCCTTGCAACCCCTTCATGTCTATGTGAGTACTTGGGACCTTGAAGCCTCCTCACATCTATGTGAAGATTGGGGCCTTGATGCCCCCTCATATCTATGTGATGATTGAGGCCTTGAGGCCTCCTCATGTCTATGTGATTATTGAGGCCTTGAGGCCTCCTCATGTCTATGTGATGATGGAGACCTTGAGGCCTCCTCATGTCTATGTGAATATTGGGGCCTTGATGCCCCCTCATGCCTACTATGAGAGGAACTAGGATATGGCTCTCTAGTTGGGGTTTCTTGAGGAGTCCTCCCATGGGTTGAGGTATCGCCCCTAAGGCTCGTTGAACTTTGTCCAGTGATATGTGGTATATCATTGTGATTGTGAGTGTGTGGAGCATCAGCTTCCACCTCGATGTTGGACCGAGGGTGGTTGCTCCATGTGTAGACCATGATAATTGTGAATTATCTTTTTATGTAGATTTTAGAACACACAAACAAAGTAAACAAGTGTTTATCTCTTTTAATTTTTCTTGGTGTTCCTAGACTAGTTTGGTGTGTTTTCAGATTTTTTGATAGCTACAATCTAACTCTCATCATGTTTTGCATTTTATTGATGATATACTCATATTGTTCAAGTGGATTTCACCTGTATACTCATAGCTCGACAATCGATAGAGAATTTTTGGTCATGTTATCCAACCTATAATGTGTGGTGATGAAGTCCACACACGGTCAGGGAGCATAGGTCCTCCCGGTCCTCACCCAGTTCACCCACAGTCAATGATATACCTCTCCAAAGAGATATATGCTATATCCCATGGGTTATGATGGATCTTGGAAACTGGTATTGGCCAATATAAAAAGGTTCACAGGATTTGAGACAATGGGTGGAGATGAAAGCCACCTCGTTGAACTCTACTAGTGGATGGTGATGAAGTCCACCTCACTAGCATTAAAATGCATCATGGTGTGTGAGTGTTCTTTTTAGATTTTTGTATAATGAAAAACAATGCATCAAGAAGCACTCATGATTATTTCCCTATATGCCTAAAAGGAACGTTTTATCTTTAGAAAAATGCATGTCTAAATATTTCAATGACTTTTAGAGAATGCATTTCTACTTTATGAAATAATGGCCACTTGTTGGGCCCCATGCAAGCAAGCTTAACAAACAAAAACCTAGACCATTGGAGACTAGGGCAGACCTTGAAAATAGAGGTCCACTATTCCTAGCAGTGACTAGAAGAAAACTAAGAAAACTAAGAAGCTTTATGCATTTTTCTTTTAATATTTTTCTATGTTTTCTTAATTAAATGAAAATTTCCCTACTGTATTCTAGACATAAAACATAGAAAGTAAAAATAGTATAGAGTTACCCCAACCTAAAATCCACATCTGGTGAAGCATAGGTTGACCTCTGTTACTGATTTTCTATTGGCTATTGTCAACCAGAGTGGTTGTTGTTGGCCACTATCTTCAAAAGTGGTTTCTGTCTTCTAGTCACTGTCGACCAAAGTGGCTAGACCTACACATAGGAAAAATATAAAAACATCATCAAAACAGCTAAAAATAGAAAACCAGGTGGGGGTCCCATCGTGATCACCATCTGTATGACCCTAGGAAGTAATGCACCTAGTCTACTTGCAACATAATATCAAAAGAAAAGACCATAAATGCGTAGATGACATGGAAGTAACAAAACAAAGAGATATATTTTATTAATTCTTTTGAAACTTTGGTTACATATCGGTCCCTCTTAGGGATACCCTTATTTGATACAATGATTACAAGCAGAGGTAAAGGCCCCTCGTGAGGGGATGGTGCACTTCGTAGGCCTCTCGATGTTGCACATGAACTTGTATAAGGGCTTACTGATGCCTTCTTCTCCTTCGCTTTCCTAGAGGGATCTGATACTTTGAATGCTTTGACTTGGTCCTGGAACCTATAACCTACGTACAAGAAACAACAATAAATGATCAGTAGCACCTGTTGCCTCTCAAGATGAGGTGTTATTAATAGATCTACAAAGAATGATGTAAAAGCAATATAACAGTATATTGAAGCAAAACTAAATAAGAATGCATTGATAACTCAGAAATCACTATGGATATGCATTAAGGAAAATAGATCTATGCTAACATTAATTGATAAATAAAATTACCTGACGTAAATGAACCTTCTTCCTCGTGAACTAAGGGTTGTAGCACTAGATTCCTTGTCTAAATTGATGTCCAAGGGTCACCTCTATGTCCGTACACTGATTGGTAGTGAAGAACTTCTTGATCTGAATGCTTGGATGGCTCGTAATCCTTACTCACTCGAACAGTGCTTCGCTACTCCTCAAAGGGGTATGGAATCACTCTCCAATTTGCTAGGGCTCCATTGCACAAAAATTATGATATTCATGATTATTTATTTTTCTTGGGAGGATGCATATGTAGACCTCCCAGATTCAGATCTAGATCCAGATCTTGGCTTCCTGGAGAAGCCAAGATCCAGATCTGCATGCAACTGACCATCCAAGGAGGAAGGATCAGTCACAGATTTGCATTGAAGGGGCATTCAGGAGGAGCTCTAGGAGATCCACACCAAAAACCACTTGCAAATAATGCAAGTGCAGTCAAACTGCATGATCTGGGCCCGTATTCATGGCTAGACTATGTTTTGGTGCTAGTCGCTATCCAAAGCAGCGACTAGATCTGGCCGCTCTCAGCTTTAGCGACCAGTGTTGGCGGCCACTCTGATTGATAGCGGCTAAGCCTGAATGGGCCAGAACTACCCCTTGTGAGTGGTTAGGACCATTGTTGGCTCTTGGAAAGGTCCAAGATCAGTCATATGGTCTTCGAATGTGCCCATATGAGTAGTCTCCTAAACATGATGTATTTTAGGTGTCTATAGATATAATTTCAATGAAATATAAATACATAATCAGAGTTACAATGCTATGACCACAAGGGCCGATTTTATCACAAAGAGAATCTCTTGGAATTATACAAGCTAGAGCCATGATCTATCTTCACCCTGATCACCTCTTGGTGATCCATCTTCCCCATTTAAAAACTACACCGAATATTTTGAAAAGTGTAACTTTCCTTTTTCCTACTCAAAAAGATATTCATATGAAATTTGAATTTTCATTTTCCACCCAAAAATATATTCAAATTTGAATTTCAGTGGCACAACTTCCCGGACCCGTAACTTTTGACTCGGGTGTCCGATTGGCTATTATAATATATAATTGGAAAACTTGTGAATGAATCTACAGTGCCTCAATTGATGGGAATCCATTGAGGTCAATTTTCATCCTTATTTGAGGCCTCTAAGGTCTTCAAATGTTATTTTTAAATCTTATTGGAGATATTTCTCAGGATGAAAACATTAATATCTCTCAAAATGTTCAGGCTATTGGGGTGATTCTTTCACCACTAGATACATTTTTTTTTTAGATAGGTGAAAACGGTTTTATTTGTTTTATGTATTAAAGGGTCCCATACCTCTTACATCAGTAGCAAAAAGATACAACTATAGCCTCCAGTGGAAACATATAAAAAAAACTAAGGATCAACCCCATACATAATAACCCAGACAAGGCCAAAGCCCTCCAAGATAGAAGAAACTAAACTATTACAACAACTGATAAAAGAAATACAAGCAACCCTGCTACCAAGACACCACCTTCCCAGGTTACTAGGATTCTTTGTTCCTTTCCTGTTGGGCACTATCATAATGGGACAAGAGTGTCTTAATCAGGGTCGAGAACTCTCTAAGATCGTCAATGATGCTGGACATAATGGTGCAACCTTCCCTGTAGATTTTGGCAGCCGTCTGCAACTGGCTTACAGTTTCACTAGCTCTTTTAAGGGCTATGGAATGCAGCATGTCCTTGGTGTTGTCAATGTGCTGATATTTATCATCGTTTATGATTTCCATATTCATACACTGATCACTCATCTTAGGGGACTTCAACCTGTTGGATTTCCTCCATTTTTGGGATGGCCGAACTGACTTTAGTCCTCTCGCATTCTAGGAGAGGACTTTCATTTGGAAAATTTTGAGAGTTTTTTTCCCCCTTTTCCTTTTTGTGCAGGGGGTTTGGGTCTTCGATTTTCTTCCTTGATGGTGTTTCTGATTTACTGAAATAGGGGTTTCTACATTCCATTGGCTATATCCTTGGTGGTATCATGATTTCTTCATTCTACATCGAATGGCTTACCCTTATTTCTATCTACTCCTACATTGATTTGGGACTTTATGAAATTTTGAGTTTGCTTGGGGCTCCATGGTTCAAGGGATTCCTGGGCGGGTTCACCACTGTCAAAATTGGTGGTGTTAGTGTTTGTCGGGGAGGCAAGGAGGTCAGACCCAATAAGGGGGGAAATAGGGCTAGGGAAGAGGGAGACCGAATGGGTTTTTGGGTAGGGCTCTAGATACATTTTTCAATCCCATTCCTTGGGGTAAATTTTCAAATCCTTATATGTCCATTTATGCTAACTTACTAAAAATATCCGGTGACTATTTTTTGCCTTTTTGGACTTTTGACTGACTTATACCTCCCAAGTGTCATCATGGACCCAAAAACCACTAAAGAAACTTACAACTGAAAGAGAAAATACAATTTCTTTATTTTTGGTGATGCAAGATTTCCCTTACACCATTGGATGCTCCTACATCAGTTAGATGCATTACAATAGGATATTGAGCTTTTGAAATATTTGATTAGGGGTTATGGGTATATGATGGCCATCAATTGAGAGATCTAGTAAACAGATCTATTTGAGGTGTAGGCCCATTTATCCAGGTTTATAGCAAAGAGACATGGATTTTAGGCAAATAGCATGTATAGGCTAGTAGAGATAAAGGTAATGATAGATTGTCTCACAATTAGCCAATAAAACTAGCAGTTGACCATGACTTCCTTATGAGAATTATATGATTGGGTGGTGGTATATGGGGATAGTGCATAAGATCAGTTAGTATGGTAACTATGGAAAGAGACACAATGTGGTTAAAGGTGGATCGATTGAGGGTAGAGGTGTCTCAACTATACCAAGAAAGGAATGGGGTCTATGTTTAGGTAGGGGTAGAATAAAAGAAGAGTTGAGATGCAGTTGTTCAATAATTTTTGGACCAACTAGATATAGATCAGGAGGGTGTTAGGCAAGCTGAGTTCTATAGGGGTTTGTACTAGCAATTAGTACCCAAGGGCTATTGAATACCTTTCCTTTCTAGGACATGGTCTTGATCTCTTTCAATATTAGGGACATTATCATAGTCAATGGGGATGCCAACACCATAGTAATCATCATAGCATTCATTACCACAACCTAGTGAAAAATAAACTAGAGAGGGTAGTTGTAAGAGTTGATTGAGTTTTAACAAATTTTATTGTTTTTGTGTTGTTGTATAGGGCTAGATGTGTTAGTTTTCCATATGTAGCACACTAGTCCTTAGGCATATTGTATGTGGTCAAGTGTACCAATTTTGCTATTGTGGTACATTAGTTCTTGACTATTGATGTTTATGATAATATTTTGATGAAATGTAGATTCATTTATGGTGGTGTGATGTCTAGTGTGCTATGGATTTTAAATGTGTGATGTGAATTATTTGAGAATGATAAAAATATATATTAATTAACTAACTTATAAATATATAGAATATATGGGTTCAATGACGATTTATTTTATGTAAAAAGTGCATATGATCATGATTTGTAGTGTTTTGTGTTGACCTAGTATTTGTTATATATTTATTTTTATGAGGTTCCTAATTAGTTGAAAATTCAATAATAAATAGATAGGTGATGGATTGTTTGTGACAAATGGTTGTAGGGTGATGTATTTGATGTGGTAAGTGTGTGAGAACATTAATTAGAAGGTTTTGAAAGGATTTCATATTTTTGATAAAAAAATTAAAATAATATGTTTAATGGTTATAATAAAAAATTATCATATTAAACAAAATTGAAATAAAGGGTAATGATTAGTAATTGGACAGATTTTATTTTAAAGTGATTAAATTGAAATAAGGAAATTGTATGATTATGAATTTGAGATTTTGATGAGGGATTGGTAAATCTAGTAAATTTATATTTTGGGATGACTTGAGGAGAACATGAACATGTAGAATGGGAGGGATAAGGCATTCCCACTAAAATGGCCACTACAAGATATCTCATAGATATATTGAATGACTACTTCAGCTTCATTAGAGGTAAGGCATCGAAGGATCATGCTATCAAAAGAGTGATATAAAATGTCACCAAGTATGATAAATTAACAAGCTTCTTGGAACAATTATTTTTACCCATTGTGATCCAAGTCATCTCGCATGGTGCCATATTTAAAGAAAGTGAAATGTCCTTATACCAAGGATTAGAATAAAAATATGTTTCTATAACAAACACTTCTAAGGGTGACTAGCTAAAATTCAGGGTTGTTGGTTCTTTGAGTTTATGAATAAAAATTGTTGCTTGATTATCATCTAATTCTAAATGGATGAGGGATGTTGCTATAGCCATGACATCAAAATAGAAATTACTAGACCATGGAATGGCCTCAATGATTATCTTATCAAAATAGACATAATATTTGCAATGATGTATTTATAGGGTTTAAGTTTCTCATTCTTGGTGCGGTAGACAACATTTACATGGTTAACCACAAGCTAAGAATATCCAAATACAAAGAGGGTCTTAAAATTCAAGGCTAAAGCATAATAAATTCCCAAGATAAGGGCTTCATATTTGATAATGTTATTGATATAAGAGAACTATAGTTTGAAAGAGGAGGATTAGTTGCTTTTGAGGTATAACTAAAATGAATTTTTCCCTACTCCTTTGATAGAAAAAGCAATATCAAAATATAAGGTCCAAGAATTATTAAGGTCAACTTCTATGGAAAATATTGATTCATCTAGAAATTCTACAATAATAGGATGGGTTGCTTCTAGAGGGGCAATGGTCAACTGGTTAGCAAAAACCTAATATTTTATAGATTTTTAGGATGAATTCTAGGTCAAATTCACTAAGGGTGATAACCCATTTAGTAGTTTTTCCTAAAAGGTGAGGTTTGGATAGGATATAATGTATATGATCAACCCTTGTGATGTCAAAGGTCTTATTATGGCTAAGCATGTAATGCCATAGTTTTTGGGATACAAAAACAACAAGACACAACTTCTCTAGAGGTGTATAATGGGTTTCATAGCTGACTAAGGTTCTACTAATATAGTAGATTATCATTTTCTTATGTTGATCATCATATTAGGCTAACAAGGAACCTAAGGTATGTATGGTTGTGGTGATGTATAATATCAAGGGTTGGAAGGATTAGGAGGAACAAGGATGGGATGGGATGTGATGTAGGATTTAAAAGTATTGAAAGTCACTTGACATTCATCATCCCATAGAAATTATATGTCCTTACACAAGAATAGATAAAGGTTGGCACTTGTTTGCAAGTTAGTAAATAAACCTCCTAATAGCTTGGAGTTTGCCTTAAAGACTATGCAGTTGGATTAAGTTCTATGGAGAAGGCATATCAACAATAGCCAATATCTTACCAAGGTCTACTTCAATGCCATGATGAGATACAATAAATCCTAATATCTTACTCGATATTACCCAAAAACACACTTAGAAGGTTTAAGGTAAACTTTATAATCCCATAATCACTTGAAGATATACCTTAGGTCTTGGACATGATCTTTGTAATTGATGCATTGGCCAAGAAGATCATCAACATAATCCTCCACAGTGGCATGCATCATATCATGAAATATATAGGTCATGGACCTTTTATAGGTAGCACTATGTTCTCCAATCCAAATGGCATGACTTGATAGAAAAAGGTAACCCATGGAGTTATGAACGTAATCTTAGATTGGTCTTCAAGAGAGATTTTAATTTGATTATATTCTAAGAAGTCATCCATCAAAGATAACATGCCACATCCAACAATAAAGTTGACAAACATGTCGATATTTGTTAGGGTCCCATCCTAACGTTATTTTGTAATTCTTATTATTATGTAATCACCCACTTCTAATATGGGGGATCTCATCTATAATGTTATTTTACAATATTTTGTAATGTATGTGGTACTTTAGGCTCCTAACCAAGTGGGGCCATTTTATGTACCCATTATCAAGATTGTAACCGACGTTTGGTAGAAGATTCTAGCTCGAGTGGCATTTTGCATGTAAGCCAAATCTTGAGCTTAGGGTTAGGGTTGCATAAAGTCTTTATTTAAAAGCTATGAACTCATGTATGAATGTATCATTTTGCAAGTGAATGAAATATTGAAGGATGTTGCCCCCTCAAAGAGTCTTACGATTGAATACGTATTGTGAGAGTGTTTAATTCTACATTTACTTTCTGTAATGTGTTATTGCCTGATTTTCTGCTTAATTTTAGTATTTTATGTGATTTTTCCTTATTTTAATAGTAGGTTATTAACAAGTGGTATTAGAGCACTTTCTAGGGCCAAGTTCTGCTATGACTACAATAATTCTTCCTTAGCCATTTTTTCATGTTAGATATAATTTTCCTATATTTTTTCATTATGTTTTCCTTTATTTAAAAAACCAAAAAAAAAACTGTAAAAAGCCAAAAAAGCCAAAAAATACAATTTTTTTTTCAGTAATTGAGTAGGCTAGAAAACCTGTGCTAAGGGTTTTAAAATATCATGAATAAGTTATCATCATTGGCTAAGCTAGATATCCAATAAATATTCTAGTGAAGTGAGGGATGATCAGGCTCCAATACCTAGGCCTTAGACAACACTCATGTATGGAATTGAGATCCCATGCATCTTTGTGAAAATCGAGAGACTATTCTAGGGTTAACAAAATTTTATCTAGTAGGAAGTTTTTTGGCCTTGTATCATCCATATTCCATGGGACATAGAATATCAGATGATTACCCTTCCATACTATCAGAGAGGCAGATAGTGTGCTCAAGGGTATGTGTGGAATCCTCCTTGGGTAGTGGCCTAAAATATTGGTCCGAGCACTATTGTTCATCACTGTGATATAACATAGGGCCTATGGGTGTTACATACTCCTCTACCTAGTATACCTTGCTTCTATCCAAAACTTTAACCAACAAAAACAACATCTTCATATTCTGCTGAACCTGCATTCATGACCCCAAAAAGTGAGCATACAAATGACTTCCCTATCACAAAAAAATAAACTTTGCATGCACCAACAGTCAGGACAGAGTCTACAAGTGTGTATAATAGTCCAAAATATTTTAATTGGGTTAGTGATAGTAACAGTCGAATCAGTAACAGTAATAGTCAAGTCAATAGTGATAGTAACAATCACTTATAACAATTAGAAATTATAGGTGGTCAGGGTCAGAAACAGAACCATTATTATCAGTAACTACATAATATAAATAATCACTGGGTTAGTGACATGAAGAGTGTTAGTAAATATAGTATAGGTGACAAATATAGAGATAGGATAGTGACAAGGTGGTCAGTCGATAGAACACACAAATAAAAAATAGTTGATCCAGTACCCAACTTTTGAATCGTAGATCTAGATAAAAACTGACCACACCAGTAGACTCATCAAAATAAAGGATAAAAAAAAATTGGGATGCCCAAAATTCATGTTGTTGGATATAGCTCATTATGACTATATTTCCAAGATGATCAGTTTAATATATAAAACCCAAGCACTTTTTTGGACTCCTTACTAAAAATAGTAACTCATAAAACCACACTTCTATTTTTAGTAATTCAATAAAAGAGGTTCAAGACTATCCCAAATGGTTGGTGGTACTTGTGGACATAAAAAAGAGGTAGAGCAAACCACCACATTGTTGGAATCCCTAATAAGCACCATTAATAGCTTGCAAAGCATAAATCAAAACCTAATGGTAGAATTTCAAAATTTTAGAACTAATTATGATACCTCCAGAACCTACCAAGAAGAACAACTTGCATAAGTTGAGTCCAGATTGCAAGGTGGTCCAATAAAGTCTGAGTACCTTACTAAACACTCACATTTCGATCGAGTTAAATGAAGGGGAAAAAATGGCTCTCACCTTCGCTATGATCACGATCCCACCTTTAAGATGTCGAAATTAGACTTCCCTAAGTTCAATGAGGAAGAATATGGATGGGTGGCTATGTCATGTTGCTCAATTTTTTAACCTCCATTATGTCCCTATATATTATCGAGTTCAATTGGCTTCCTTAAACTTGGAATATGAAGCTTTACAATGGTACTAATGGTTGCAAAACACTACCCCTAATACTTCTTGGTAAGACTTTGAGTCTCAATTACTCACTTAATTTAGCCCTAGTGAGTACGATGATTTTCCAAGATAATTGACAAAGCTAAAACAAACTTCAATAGTTTGATATTACCAATACAATTTGATAAATTATCTAACAAAACTAAGGGATTTAATGAAGGGTTATTTATGAGTTGTTTCATTAGCATTTTTGGGGAAGATCTCTAAGTTGAGGTCATGATGTTTAAATCATAATCCATGATGCAGGCTATCAAGTTGGTTCGTTTGGTCAAATCTAATTTTTTAGCTTAGAGGTAGATATCTAAATTACCATAGGTTAGACCATACTTCTCTCCTAGATTCCAAATTTAGAATGAACAAAAACCTACTGCACCCAAACATCTTACTACCATTGAAATGGATGCACGATACACCCAATGGTTGTACTACAATTGTAATAAAAAGTTTATTCATGGGCATAGATGCACTCAAAAGAAGTTGTTCCTCATATATGCTGATGAGCCTGACACCAATGACCAAAGTTATGATGACACAAAACCATCAGAGGAACCACCTCAACTAGAGGAAGAAATCCAAGAAGAACCATAGAATAAAATTTCTATTCATGCTCTTGCTAGTATTACTACTCCCCAAACCATGAAAGTTGTGGGTTATTTCAAAGGCTTACATCTTACCATCTTGATTGATTTTGGTAGTACACACAATTTTATTGATCCTTGCATTTCCAAGTAGGTAAATGTTTACGTACATACATGTAACTCCTTTGAGTTTATGGTAGCAAATGGTGTGACCTTACCTTGCAAAGGTAAATATTGTAATGTTAAGGTAAAAATTGGGGACTATGAGCTCAAAGAAGATATGTTTGCACTTCAACTAGGGGAATGTGATATCATGTTAGGATCTCAATGATTGGGTACATTGGGAACCATATCATGGAACTTTGTTGAGATTTAAATGTAATTTTCATAGAATGGACAGTCCCACACTCTACATGGATCAAAAGTAGGACCTGCATAGATTATCAGTTCAATCCATATTGAGAATTTGTTAAAAATATTACCTCAAGGTTTCATAGCTCAGATATTTGCAATCCAACCTACCCCTTCCAAGGAGGATTCTATTCCTATAGATTTTCAACATATTTTGGCCAAGCATAATTCTATTTTTGTTGAACCATAAAAATTACCACCTTGCCACTCTCATGACCATGCTATTTCTTTGTTACTTGGAAATGCACTGCCCAACATTAGACCGTACCGATATCCTCATGATCTTAAGTCTGAAATCAATAAGTTAGTACATGAATTGTTAAAAGCCGATGTCATCTAGCCAAGCAACAGTCCTTATTCTTCTCTAGTTTTACTGGTGCACAAGAAACATGGGTTCTGGCGATTGTGTATCGATTTTTGTGAGCTCAATAAACTCACCATAAATGATAAGTTTCCTATTCCAGTGGTGGATGAATTACTAGATGAACTACATCGGACTATGTATTTTTCCAAACTCAACCTTCACTCGGAGTACCATCAAATCAGGCTCAAGGATGAGGATATTCCCAAGACTACTTTTCTTACTCAAGAAGGTCACTATGAGTTTTTTGTGATTCTATTTGGCTTGACTAATGCTCCTTCCACTTTTCAAAGACTCATGAACAACATTTTTTGCCCATTCCTTTGAAAATTTATCCTAGTCTTCTTTGATGAAATTTTGGTGTATAGTCACTCATGGGAAGAGCATCTTGTTCATGTGGATCATATTCTCCAACTATTGGCACAACATCAACTCTGTGCTAAGTGTTCCAAGTTTTCTTTTGGTTTAGAAAAAGTAGAATATTTGGGATACATTGTCACCAATGAGGGCATCAAAGTTGATCCCAAGAAGATCCAAGCAGTTCAGGAATGGTCGAAACCTCATAGTCTCAAGGGTCTTTGAGGATTTTTAGGGCTTACAATTTATTACCATAAATTTGTTTGTAACTATGGTAAAATTGTAGCTCCCCTCACTTCCATGTTAAAGAAGAACTATTTTACTTGGACAAGACCCATTGAATAGGCTTTCCTATACTTGAAGCATTTTCTGACCACTAAGCCTATTTTGGCCATGCCAAATTTCTCCAAACCTTTTGTCATTGAAAGTGATGCTTTATTTCATGGTATTGGTGCAATTTTGATGCCAGAAGGGAGACCCTTATATTTCACTATTAAAGCACTCTCTAGTCGTAATATAGGAAAATACACTTATGATAATAAAATACTAGAAATTTTACATGCGGTAATCCATTGGTGACCATATCTCGTTGGGCATCATTTCTTCATTAAAATTGACCATCAAAGTCTCAAATATATTTTGGAGGAATGGGTTTCCACCCCTAAATAGCAAAAATGGGTTTCTAATATCATGGGTTATGGTTATGATATCACTTATAATAAGAGTAAGGAGAACATTGTGGTTGATGTTCTCTCTCATCAGTTTTAGGATCATAGTATGTTATGCACTATTTTATCATCCATTCCACAATGGATCGATTCCTTATGACAGGAGGTACTTCAAGATTCAGGCTTGCAAATTTTGATTGCCTCTCTACACAATGACTACTTCATGTCCTAGCTATGTTTGGTATGACCATGATTTGTGTTACCACCAATGCCTTGTGTTCCCCACACATCATCCCTCTAGGAAATTTTTATGCTTGAACTACAATCCACTCCATTTGCTGACCATTCAGGATTTCTCAAAACATATGAGTGACTTAAGTGCACTTTTTTTGAGGGGGCATGGAAAAGGACATTCAAAATTTTGTGGAAGCTTGTGATACTTATCAACAGATGAAAGGTCAAGTAGTATATTCTCCAAGAACTCTCCAACCATTACCCATTCTTGACTAGGTTTGGATTGATATTTCCATGTATTTTATTGAAGGGTGACCTAATTCTAGAGGTAAATCCATTATTTTTATGGTAGTGGATTATCTTTCAAAGTATGCTCACTTTTTTTCCTTCTCCCATCCTTACACAACTTCCATTTTTGCCCAAATTTTCCTTGATTCTATCTTTCACCTTCATGGTATGCCCTCCTCCATCATGTTCTATCATGATCCAACCTTTACTAGTCACTTTTGGCAAGAATTGTTTAAGTTATAGGGAACTCAGCTCAAAATGAGCTAAGCTTATCATCTGTAAATAGATGGCTAGATAGATATTATCAACAATTGTTTGGAGACCTACCTTCACTTTACCTATGATCATCCTATGAACTAGGTGAAGTGGCTTCCTTTGTCCAAGTGGTGGTACAACACTTCCTATCACACAGCAACCAAATTTACCCCTTTTGAGGTAGTTTATGAGAACCCTCCACTCATGCCTTCCTCCTACATTCCAAGTAGCTCCAAGGTCCATGTAGTCAACATTACTCTCAATCAACTTGTCAATGTACTCCATCAACTAAAGATGAATTTGTATGCAGCCCAAAATTGGATGCACGAACACTTTGAACAACACCATTCCAAGCGTAATTATGATGTGGGTGATATGGTTTTCCTATGCTTGCATCCATACAAACAGTTGTACCTATAGCTTCGTAGGTGTCAAAAAATTACTACAAAATACTATGGTTCCTACCATATGTTACAATGAATTGGTGCGACAACCTACAAATTGACCCTTCCACCTACATCCAAGCTCCATTTTTTTTATATTTCCTCTCTCAAAAAGTGGTGGGCAATTAGGTACATGTTCAATATACACTCCCAAATTTAGATGAAGAAGGTTCTATCTTGCTTGAGTTTGAATAGTTGTTGGATCATTGAACTTGCACTCTCTACAACCGCACCATTATTGAGGTCCTTGTTCAGTGGTGTGGACTCCAACTAGAATATGTTATATGGGAGTCTTTCCATCAACTCCAACACCAATTTCCTCACATTCAAATTTAGGGATAAAGGATTTTGAAGGTGAAGGACATGTTCAGATCTCATCCTAATGTTGTTTTATAATTCTCATTATTATGTAATGACCTCCTTCCAATGTGGGGGGTCATATTTATAATGTTATATTGCAATATTTTGTAATGTATATGGCAAGTTATGATCCTAGCCAAGTGGGGTCATTTGATGTAACCATTATCAAGATTGTAACTCATGTTTGGTAGAATATTCTAGCTTGAGTGGAATTCTACATGTAAGCCAACACTTGAGCTTAGGGTTAGGGTTGCATTTTTTTATTTAAAAGCTATGAATCCATGTACAAATATATCTTTTTGCAAACAAATGAAATATTTAAGGATGTTCTCCCCTCAAATAGGCCTACGATTCAGTGTTTATTGTGAGTGTTTGGTTCTATATTTACTTTTCGCATTGTGTTATTGCATGATTTTATGTTTAATTTCAATATTTTGTGTGAGTTTTCCTTATTTTAATAGTAGGTTATTAACAATATTGGGTAAATAAAAATTATCTTTAGGGAATGTCTTGTTAATGTCCCAAAAATTGATACATATTCAAATAGTGTCCTATTTCTTGGTGACAAGAACAATATTAGATATTTATTTAGAGTAATTTATGGCTTTAATAAATCCAACATCAAGAAGCCTTCGAAGTACTTCTTTAACAAGCAAGGTGATCTTAGGGTACATTTTTTTAAGCTTCCATTTTAAATATTTGGTGTTAGATCAAACTACAAGGTGGTGGACAACCACCACCTTGGCATATTCTTATTGTGTGATCGAGGTTATAACCTTATCTAACTTAAGAAATTAAGAAGCATCGAGTGTCCAAATATTAACATTAATGGTCTCTTCAATGAGGATGTGTGATTCATCAAGTGGTATTATCTCAACTGGTTAGATTCCTCAACATTTAAATAGGAGACCAAGGTTTAAATCTTGTCAAGTGATACATGGATAATATCCAAACTTTTTTGAAATACCATTATGTGGTGATGATGTAATGTGGGTGGGGCTAGTTTCAATCCCATATAACCAATTAAAAAAAAATGAGGATGTGTGATTCATCCTCAAATTGAGAAGGGGGTGGTAAGCCCCTAAGTTTTCAATGGCAACACAATTAAGATATGGTTGGTTGGGTTTAATATTATCTATGTGGAAAAATATCCATTAAAGTAAAAGGCATCTAAAAATAGGCCATAATTGGGAAAATCACATAGAAGATCTTCACTTTCATAGTCCTTATTAATAGCTATTAATTCAAGATGTACTAAGGTTATAAGACTTACACTGGAAAAATGCATGGATAGCAATAAGGAAGGTTCTTCATCAGTCTCATCCTATAGATACCAAAATCTAGTCACTTGTCATCCATTTGTGTCCTCCAATCATAGTTATCCATTATATATGTATGTATGTATTTACTTAATATATATAGATATTAATATTTTATATATTATATTTATATATATTTAATAAATATATATGTATTTATATAAATTAATCCTAGCCATATGCCATGTTTTAATCTCAACCATCTATCCACCTCAATCCATGTCATTTTCCCAAGCTTAATCTCCACCCTTGCTCATGTTTTAATCCTAGCTGCTCATTTTGTGTTGTCAAAAACCTAACATGTTCAAGGGAATATTACAAAATATGAATCATTTTGATGAATCAAAACCCTTAATCCTTGAATTCCTTAAGTGCTTGAGAACCTTAATCCCTAAATTCCTTAAGCACATGAAAACCTTAATCCCTAGTTCCTTAAGCACCTGAGAAACTTAATACCTAAATTCCTTACGTGCCTTAGAAACCTCTTAGTATTCTTGGAAAGCTTTGAGATCACTTGCTCTAGCCATTTCACTATCATCCTCATCCTTCACCGCCACCATCACATCCCCATTTCAGTCATCGCCAAACCCTCATGAACTAGATCTGGTTCTACGACACATCCCTCAACCCATGAATGCCTCCTAGAGTTTGAATAATATCTCTGGATATTTCTAGAATGCTTATGGGCATTCACATCCATCCCATAATACCTCTGGGTGTTTCCCATAGTATATTTATAGTTCCTCAACCCTCAAACACCTCTCGGACGTTCGCACAATTCTCGGTCATAGAAGAAAAAATAGACTAGCACTGACAAGGTAAGAAGTTATTTATTGTCATTCATATTTTTGTACTTTTTGTTTACAGTTCAATATCATAGCATCTAGGGTTTTATTAGTTTTCATATTTTTGAGGTCTTCACACAATGGAGCCCTCAGGTGCTACTAACTCTTTGATGTTGTTTTTTGTTTGCAAATGCAAGAATCATCTTTTTGGAAGTTTTTGAAGCTAGGGTGCACCCGTAGGGATACACAAGCCCACCCACACTCCTGTTTGGATCAAATATGAGTGAGAAGATACCAGTTGTGTATTAAACTAGGGTTTTGAAGAACCCTAGTATTTATAAAATATGTATCAAAAAATATTGTAAAACCTCACATTGGGACACATTCATCGTACAATTGGGAGAGCCATCCACATTGATAAAATAATATCTATTTTGTGCAATCTTATGTCATTATCTTGATTTTTATTGTTTTATCTTTGTATTGGTGTTTCATTTTTGGTTTACAAAATGGTGATCATGATGGGAACCCCAAAGGGTTCCTCATTTTAATTTATCTTATCACTATTTTTTGTTTCTATTTCTATTTTGTAGGTTCCAGAAGTTTGATCGTGTGAAAATTATGAAATACAATGCTTTCTAGAAGTTGTAGAATTCAATTAGAGGTTGTGCGAATGCCCTATAGCATTTGGTGGATACCATGCAGTGTTTAGGTAATGCCCCATAGAATTTCATAGACTTTGAGTAACATTTATCAAAGTGGGGAAGAAATACGTAGTCTTCTTGGTAATCCTGTTTCAAACCCTAATTCATTTTTGCTTTCATTTTTATGCTTTGAACAGTAAAATTAACAAAATAAAATCATTCATTTTCTAGTTAAAGTAGTTGCATTTTATTTGCATTTTATACATTTACATTCATCATATAAATTGCACATAGAGTAGAATTTCATTCATGCATTCACTATAGATCACATTTATTTTAGATTTTTGTTGCTTTATGGTGTATTCATTCACTATTTTATTTTTTGTTTGCATTTGAACTTACAAAAGCATAAAATAGATGTATAGTAGGGTGGAAAGATTCCATTTTTATTTTTGTAAGTTGGAAAAAGATCATAATACCTAAGTATACTCCTATTGGAATCACTTGATAATTAAGGGTAGAATAATATGGTGAAACCTCCACTATTAGAATCACTTGATGATTAAGGGTGGGTCTTAAGTGGTGTACCCCTAAGTTATTTTGAGGAGCTTAGTATTCATGTTCTTGTTTTCTAGCTTAGACGAGTGAAATAGATGTTTTTTCAACATTGAGTGAACATAATAGATAACACAAATCTTAATATGAATCACACACTTTGCACATTTCACAATAAACAATAGTAAGTTAGATTTCATCACCAGCCATTATTTGAGAATTGGTGACACAGTAGGCATATCCATCTATCAATCTCTTCCCATAGAAGCCATAGTCACCCATGAGAAAAAAATTTGGTTTTCATCACCAGTAAGAATCTCATTTTACATCCAACCGTAGAATTCACCTTGCATAATATTTTAGTTTAGCACATCTACAACACACAAAACTAACAAAAATAATCAAAAAAAAAAAAATTGTTGCAGAGCATAGGATTAAAATTGCTTGTATGATTCTATTTGTTCTCCATTTTCATTTTATTTCTGCACATTCCATACATTTCACCACCCTCATCTGACTCATTAGCTTATGGTTTCAACTTGTTGAGTGGTATTTTCACCCGATTGTGAAAACACACTCTCCGATAGGATTTGGGTTCTAAATCCTCTCTTGCAAAGAAATCAAACAAATGACTTCTCCAAGGTCTCCGCTATATTAGCATTTTACATCTATGTATTAATAATCTCAAATAAAGATATTCAATTAAAATGCTTGGAACACCTTAGTGGTTGCAAGTAACTGAAAACAAGGGGCAATGTTGGTTTATTTTACTGTGAAACTTTAATGATTGTTCATTGAACCCGAATAAAGCAAATGTGATTTGGTCCCTTTATGACCATGTTGTAACTTCAAAATGGAAATTGATGAAATGCCATAAATGATGGAACTATTTTTGGATTTTGAAGTTTTTTAATTTTTTTATTTTAATGCCTGAGAATTAAAATAAAGTTGGAACTTCTAAAAAATAAAGTGCAGAAAAAAAGAAAATAAAATGCAAGAAGAAAAATGAAAATGAAATTGCATTCAGTTTGATGCTATCCTGTTCCGACAAAACCGAAGATGTGAGGTTTCCATGCATGCAACCTAACCTATTGGACCTGCAAAACATGCACAATCCCCATAGACTAAGTGTTGGTTCCTAGGGTACGAAATAAAATTCAGATTTCAAATATTCGCCTAATGTAACCCACGAAGTGGCATCTACATTATCTATAAATCCAAAATCTAAAAAAATGAAAGAATAAACATTAAATCCATAGCATGCACAGAAGATCTCCTTCTTTCTTGCCCACAAGATGCAAATTTTTGAACACTTCTGCATTAAAAATATGTCATGTTACAATAGCAGAATCTCTGGTTTTTCCAAACCAGTCTGTGGAAGAGAAACAACTCAAACAGGCCCAGAATGGCCTTCTCAACTCTGGCTCTGCAACTCTGCTTGCAACGGTTTTTGACCCTTGTACCCGTCCTGTGCTTCTGCTTTTAAACCTTCTGGGAATGCTCTCTGTTTCGCCCTGTGATGCTTCACTTCATTTCCCAGATCGCTTCGTTTCACCTTCCTCGCCTTTTCGTTGTCTTTGACTTTATGCTCGACATCGAGACGCTTGATCTTCTCTGTGAACTGTAACGCTTCTGTAGCCCTTACACCTTTATGCCACGTGTTCCACGCTTCTCTGCATGTTCCATAATGGCCCCCTGTAAATCGTGACCAAAAATAGCATGTCGCGATATCGCGACATTTTTATGCATGCAGCTTTGCTCTTCTACCTGTATCGCGAAAATGAGACATGTCGCGATATCGTGACATTTTCTAACTAGCTTTGTTCCTCTACCTGCACCGCGAAAATAAGACATGTCACGAAATCATGACATTTTTCTACCAATAGCCTTGTCCGCCACCATGCACAATGAAAATGAGACATGTCACGAAATCGTGACATTTTCCTGTATGCAGCCTTGTCTACCTTCATGCACGAAAATGAGACATGTCACGAAATCATGACATTTTTATCTATCGGGCCATGCAGGTGCAACTTGTCATGAAATCATGACGTTTTTCTTCGGCTATCGATGCAACTTGTCGTGAAATTCAACGTTTTTTTATCTTTTGTTGCATTAGCCAAAATCGTGACACTTTTCTCTTACACATCTTCGTTTTGTCACAAAATCGTGACACTTTTTCATTCCATACCACTTTGCTTTCTATCACGAAATCGTGACGCTTTTCTCTTTCAGGCTGTCTCGCTGCTTCCTATCGTGAAATCATGACACTTTTTCGTTTCGTACCACTTGGCTACTTTCTGTCATGAAATCATGACGCTTTTCTCTTTCAAGCTATCTTTAACCGTGATTTCATGACATGTCGTGATATCGCGACATTTTTCATTTTGTCTTTCTCTCTCCTATATGAACCGTGATTTCATGACATGTCACGATATCGTGACATTTTTCAACTTGGTTCTTTGTCTTGCACCGCTATTTCAACACGTCACGATATCGTGACATTTTCTCTTCATGATGCATTCTGCTACTCTTAGCCGTAAAAATGTGACATGTCACGAAATCGTGACACCTTTTCCATTCCACTGCATTTCACTTGTCTGGGCCGCAAAAATGCGACATGTCACATTTTTGTGGCCAGGGTAACAAAATGCAGCAAAGCGACGGAGCAACATGTCGCGATATCGTGACAGCTTTTCATTTTTGGTCGCGATGGAGCAACATGTCGCGATATCATGATGACTTTTCATTTCTGTGACCTGTGAATTTTGCTTTTTTCCTTGATCTTTGGCCTATGGACCATTGTAATTTTCTTTGAAAGCATGCAAAAAAGGTGGGTCCCCAATTTTGGGGTGTGTTGTGGATCAGCCACAACAAATGGTGACTCTGTTGTCAAATGCTCCTGAGCATTTTGGTGAGAACCCAACCTGGAAGTATACAAACTTGAAAATAGGCATTAGCACATAAGAGATAAACAAATACCGATAGATCAGAAATACATGAAACATCAGAATCATTAAGTATCAGCTCGGTGTGTGCAATGTGTTTCATTCCCTATCATTTGAACTTGATCAACATTCCATTGTCAGTTTCACTTATGATTTGTATGCAAGGCTATGAATGATTTGTGCAGGATTTGATGTATGATGAAGATGCTAGAGATATAACAACCTGCTTTACAAAGGCTCAAACCTTCTAATATCATGAACAAACATATTAAAGCTGTCAAACCCTCTTAGGACCAAATATATGTATACTTGAATTAATTTACTAGATCCCAAAGTTGGTTATGTGTCACTACCATCTTGAACCCATGTGCAAGTGTGAGTGAAATCAGAACTTTGGGGAATAGGATTCCCAACCTAAGCGAGATGGGAATTTAACCCTATCCTTACTATTCTGATTTGGAGTTCATTACCTCATCTTGAACAAAATGATTTAACCTGTTATGGATGAAATGGTCAGGCTAGTCTATCCATATGAGCAATCAGTGGTCTTGCTTTTAGACAAGACATGTTGCCATGCATGAGCATACTTAACCCCATAATCCCTGACTTGGCTTTATTCATTCTCTTCTTTTATTTCTTGGACCTTTGGGATGACTACCCATCCTTGCTAGGGACATGTAGTACGATCCTTCCAATCCAATATTAAGATGAAAATGGGAAATATTAATTTTTTACTTCTTGGACCTTTGGGATGACTACCCATCCTTGCTAGGGACATGTAGTACGATCCTTCCAATCCAATATTTATGAAATGGGAAATATTAGTTAATTTTATTACTTGGACCTTTGGGATGACTACCCATCCTTTGTAGAGGACATGTAGTACGATCCTTCCAATCCAAGCTTTATGATGAAATGGGAAAAATGGAAGCTTTGGGGAATCGGATTCTCAACCTAGGCGAGATGAGAATTATGCCCTATCCTTACTACTCCATGTAGGTCAAATCAGAGCTTTGGGGAGTTGGATCCTCAACCTAAGTTCGATGAGGATTTAACCCTATCCTTACTACTCTGGTTTTAGGCTTTAAGCTTTTATGGGAGTGGTAAAAACCATTGTTTTAAGGATTATGTTGCATGATAGGACAGACATGAAATATTCTTTTCACCTCACCTTTTCATCCAAGTATGGTTTTGACCATTTTGCTCAAGATTCTTTTTAATGTGCATGGAATGTGCTTGGTTCAAGATAGTTTGGGCATCAGTTCCCAACCTTAGGATCCTTTTAATATATGTTATGTAATAACCCTAAGAGGATTCGACACCTTCTCAATGATTGCACATGAAATGAAAATGTAACTGAGATGACATGTATATGCAATGTGGAATGTGACATGAGATATGAATGCACTCGCTTCTTTTGGAATGTGGTGGAATATATCATCTACTTTACCATAATGTGCAAAATTGACAACTTCATGCATCACAAGATTCAAACGATATTATTTAAAATGTTTGTGTTACTTGTGGAGCTTTCTACAACACAATTCCAATGTTTCATATTCTCCTGATCTTAGGCATAAGTTGACATCTCAAATTTTCTCTTTTTCTTTTTTTTATAGACAAACCAAACATGTCAAGAGGACCAACACACAACTTAAATTAAAACTTATTCAATCCAAAACCAAACTGCAATCCCAAAAATGAAACTTGAAAAACACTTGAAAACACAAACCAAAACCCAAAAACCAAAATCTATATACAAATGTACAATATAATACAAGATGATGCAAAGCTTGGACTATCACTTTCCTGGATCCCAAACATGATTAGAACATTTCAACAAAAATATAACGTGATATGCATGCCAAATGTTGTAGGAATCCAACAAAAACAAGATTAGACCAAACAATGCAACCCACTTCAACTTTCCTCTCTCACCCCACCAATTAGATTTAGTTCCATTAGTATTCTCATAGGTGAGATTCAAATTTTCAAATTGATTAGACAATGATTGATATTCAATTTTATCTTGTCTATTCTTTAAAATGCAAATTTCATAATTCCATCCTTGATTTAGAATTAGGCTATCTTTTTCAAATATGCAATTTTGTAAGTAGGAGCCTATTTCTACAAATTTCAAAGCCAAATCATTTTCCAAATTTGTAGGCCAATCAAATTTGTGCAACAATTTACAAGCATCTAGGATATTTACTAAATTAGGATCATTAAAAGTTTTTACCCTAGATTCAATTAGTAATTGTTGATGAATTTGATTTAACAATTCAAGTGCATCAACTTCTTTTTCATTCATTAAAACAATGTTATCAAAGGTGTGATTAGAAATCATACCTTGTTTTTCATTCACCTTTAATGACATTTCACCATAAACATCATTCAAATTCAAAATATGGTCATGCAAATTTTCACCTAAATTTTGGATGCTTGAACACAAAAGGTTAGATTCTACCTTTTGAACATTTTTATTTACCAAAATTTGATGGGGATTTACAATTCCCTCTTTTACCTCATGGTCTTCATACTCTTCATTGATTACTTGTTCATTAAACATACCAAAATTGGGCACCCAATTGAAAACATGCCCATCCTTTTCAACCCTCAAATGTTTTTGGTCAAAGTGTATGTCCAATGACTCTATCTTGATGATCACTTCATTTGAGTTGCTTCCAATTGATCAATCTCTTTGTCATTTGGTTCTAATTCTTTGTTCACTATCCATGGTATCTCTTCATGTGAGGTAGAAGTTTCAACATCCTGCATATCAAGTGAAATATGAGTTTCATCTATGGGGGTGTGAGAAAAGAATGCATTATCATATCTCCCCCAACCATTATAAAAATTATCTTCCAAATTTGTGGGATGAAACTCCATGGTATTTGTGACATGATCTTTTGATTCATTCATCAATTCACTTTCTTCTTTGTCCTTGGTAATAGGATCATTATAATCTTCCAAAATTTGATGAGATTTGAAACTCTCTTCCAAAACATCCTCAAATTGTACAGGAGTTGTAGAATCTTCCTTTGAGTAGGCGATTATGTTGTCCTGTATATCAATTGGCACCCAAGTTTCATTAGTAGTTTTGGATTGAGTGTAGTCCTCCCACTTCTTCCAAGCATCATAATAATCATCTTTCAAAATCAAGTGGTGACGTTCAACTACTTCTTCAACATCTTCCAATTCATCAATGTGTTTCTCATCAAATTCATCTTCACCTTCCTTAGATGGTTCAATTATTTCCAAAAGTGGGTTATTTCTTGAATTCAAATTTGTAAGGCCATCATAATCCAAATTAGTAACCCATGATTCAATTTTATCATAATTTGGAGGGTGAAGAATTTCTTGATCTTTAATTTTACACATCTCATCAATAGTATCTTCCAAGAACAAGTGGTGAAACTCTATCATGTCTTCAAATTCATTTATTGGTTTTCTTCCAATTTCACTTTCAACCACTTCATTCAATTCTATGGTAGGTTCCGTCCTATCACATATTTCAAACATTGTTGAATTTAGAACCCCTTCATCTAGATAATCATGTATCTCTATGAATGAGATCATTTCTACATAATCCTCACTAGCGGATGTTGGTTTAGCACTTTGCACCTCCTCTTGGACTACATCTAAGGTGGTTGTAAGATTTGGATATTCAAATTCATCCCCTTGATCATTTACCTTAGATATCATTGGAGTGGAGGGTGCTATATTTGATGGTTGGTGTAGGTTGGCATCAATATCTTTAGAAGGACAATCTCTCATGTGAACATGTTGTGCCTTTTCTTCTTCAAGACCTTGTCGTTCTATCTCTTCTAAGATCTCATGGATTTTCTCTAGAGACAAACCACTCATTTTTTCCTCAATGAGTGAAGCAAGTGTGGGGTGTATGGCTCCCAGGTATACTTCCATGGCTTCCTCTTCTAATGTGTTAAAATTTTCCCACATTTGGGAGTGCAACTCATGAAATCTTCCATTGAATTGACTCAAGGATTCATTAGGCTCCTTACATATGGAGGTAAACTGATTTTTCAAGATTTCTAAGTCAACTTGATTACCAAAATGGTAAAGATAGGCTGCTTCTAGTTGTATCCAAGAAGTCCTAACCTCCATGGGTAGTTGGCTGTACCAAAAGAATGGTTTATCATCCAAAATGTATGCAAATAACTTACAAGCCACCTCCTCATAGAAAATCTGGAATTTACATAATGTATCCTTGTAGACATGCAGTTTTTGCAAGTATCCTAGTGGCACCTCTTGATTAAAACATCGTAGAAACTCTAATAACAATTTAGGAATTTGATAGGGTACCACAGGTATAGACAAACCCTTATAATGATCCTCCATCATAGATACCATTCTTTCTCTTAGAGACACTATTTCAGCTCTCAGGGATACCATTTGCTCCTCAAGTGTTGCCATTAGTGAAACTCAAAATGTAATTTTAGAACCAAATCTGTTGAATATTCAACCTGCAATGTATAAAAAAAATCAAGTTAGCATCAACTAAGAGATGTATTCATTAAAATCAAATGAAAAGTAATTGCATGGAAACAACACTTCGTTAGTCAAGACCAAAATTTTCAAAATTAAATCAAATCACTTTATTTCTGTATGAACAATCAAAAAAGTGTTAGAATAATATACAACATACCTGAATTGCTTAAAAATAGAATAAAGTAAACCAATTCAGGTCGTCCTTTTAACAATCTATTGAGTGTTAGAGGACTAAAGCATACAAAAATTTAAATTTAAATCACACTAAAATAAACCCATTCATGCCCTCCTTCTAGCGCCAATCTGTTGAGTGGTATTTTCACCCGATTGTGAAAACACACTCTCCGATAGGATTTGGGTTCTAAATCCTCTCTTGCAAAGAAATCAAACAAATGACTTCTCCAAGGTCTCCGCTATATTAGCATTTTACATCTGTGTATTAATAATCTCAAATAAAGATATTCAATTAAAATGCTTGGAACACCTTAGTGGTTGCAAGTAACTGAAAACAAGGGGCAATGTTGGTTTATTTCATCATGAAACTTTAGTGATTGTTCATTGAACCCGAATAAAGCAAATGTGATTTGGTCCCTTTATGACCATGCTGTAACTTCAAAATGGAAATTGATGAAATGCCATAAATGATGGAATTATTTTTGGATTTTGAAGTTTTTTAATTTTTTTATTTTAATGCCTGAGAATTAAAATAAAGTTGGAACTTCTGAAAAATAAAGTGCAGAAAAAGAAAATAAAATGCAAAAAGAAAAATGAAAATGAAATTGCATTCAGTTTGATGCTATCTTGTTCGACAAAACCGAAGATGTGAGGTTTCCATGCATGCAACCTAACCTATTGGACCTACAAAACATGCATAATCCCCATAGACTAAGTGCTGGTTCCTAGGGTATGAAATAAAATTCAGATTTCAAATATTCGCCTAATGTAACCCACGAAGTGGCATCTACATTATCTATAAATCCGAAATCTGAAAAATGAAAGAATAAACATTAAATCCATAGCATGCACAGAAGATCTCCTTCTTTCTTGCCCACAAGATGCAAATTTCTGAACACTTCTGCATTAAAAATATGTCATGTTACAATAGCAAAATCTCTGGTTTTTCCAAACCAGTCTGTGGAAGAGAAACAACTCAAACAGGCCCAGAATGGCCTTCTCAACTCTGGCTCTGCAACTCTGCTTGCAGCGGTTTTTGACCCTTGCATCTGTCCTCAGCTTTTGCTTTTAAACCTTCTGGGAATGCTCTCTGTTTTGCCCTGTGACGCTTCGCTTCATCTCCCAGATCGCTTCGTTTCACCTTCCCCGCCTCTTCGTTGCCTTTGACTTTATGCTCGACATCGAGACGCTTGATCTTCTCTATGAACTATAATGCTTCTATAGCCCTTACACCTTTATGCCACGTGTTCTGCATTTCTCTGCATGTTCCATAACGGCCCCCTGTAAATCGCGACCAAAAATAGCATGTCGCGATATCGCGACATTTTTCTGCATGCAGCTTTGCTCTTCTACCTGTATCGCGAAAATGAGACATGTCGCGATATCGCGACATTTTCTAACTGTAGCTTTGTTCCTCTGCCTGCATTGTGAAAACAAGACATGTCACGAAATCGTGACATTTTTCAGCCAACAGCCTTGTCTGCCACCATGCACAGCGAAAATGAGACATGTCACGAAATCGCGACATTTTCCTATATGCAGCCTTGTCAGCCTTCATGCACAGTGAAAATGATACATGTCACGAAATCGTGACATTTTTATGCTATCGGGCCGTGTGGGTGCAACTTGTCATGAAATCGTGACGTTTTTCTACTTTGGGCTATGCAGATGCAACCTGTCATGAAATCGTGACATTTTTCTCTATCGCTGGGTTTTTTTGCACTTAGTCGTGAAATCGCGACATGTCACAAAATCGCGACATGTCGCGAAATCGTGACACTTTTCTCTTTTGCACCATCTGATTTCTATCGCGAAATCATGATAATTTTTCATTCCGTACCACTTGGCTGCTTTCTGTTGTGAAATCACAACGCTTTTCTCTTTCAGGCTGTCTCGCTGCTTTTTGTCGCAAAATCGTGACAATTTTTCATTCCGTACCACTTGGCTGCTTTATGTCGTGAAATCACAACACTTTTCTCTTTCAAGCTATCTTCGATCGTGATTTCATGACAAGTCACGATATCACAACATTTTTCATTTTGTCTTTCTCTCTCCTATATGAACCGCAATTTCACGACATGTCGAGATATCACGACATTTTGGGTCAACTTGGTTCTTTGTCTTGCATCGCGATTTCACAACACGTCGCGATATCGTGACATTTTCTCTTCATGATGCATTCTGCTGCTCCTAGCCACGAAAACATGACATGTCACGAAATCACGACACCTTTTCTATTCCACTGCATTTCTCTTGTCTGGGCTGCAAAAACGTGATAAGTCATGATATCGCGACAATTTTCCATTTTGCTGCATTTCGTTACCCTAGTCACAAAAATGCGACATGTCGCGATATCGTGACATCTTTTCATTTTCGATCGCGACGGAGCAACATGTTGTGATATCACGACAACTTTTCATTTTTGGCCATGACGGAGCAACATGTCATGATATCGCGACAGCTTTTCATTTCTAGTCGCGACAGAGCAACATGTCGTGATATCGCGACACTTCTTCTTTTTGATGAAATTTTGCTTTTTTCCTTGATCTTTGGCCAATGGACTACTACAATTTTCTTTGAAAGCATGCAAAAAGGGTGGGTCCCCAATTTTGGGGTGTGTTGTGGATCAGCCACAACACAACTCAAAGCCAAACAAATATTTTGAGTCAAGCCCTTGCTAGCAAAGCCACTTCATCTATGGAGTGTTCCACATCTTCCCCTACCACTTCTGTGGTTAACCCTATCAATGTGACATAGACAAAATATTCTAGTTTATCTGTGGGACCATACATGTTGTGTACACCTCAAGCACTGATGTGTTACATAGAGCCTCCAACATCCCCATTCTGGGAACTAAGCCATCATATCCCACCAACCATAACACAACCTATATAGACATGGGTAAAGTAGAAGCTTTTCAAAGATCCACTAACTATGTTCTAGAGAAAATCAACAGTCCACCTAGGCATATTTCTTCTTCTCATTATGAAATTACCCATTCATAACCTTCCAATTTCACCTAGGTGTATACTAACCCTTTTTTTTTAGGCATCATCTACACCTTCCTAGAATTGGTCCCTTCTACAATAGTCATGTGCTCAAAGCACTTCCATCCCATCTATGATAATCCATTGTATGAAGCACATGTCAATGTTGCTTCACAAATACTAATTTCTACAGCATCCAATACCCCTCATTCAATTTCAATCCCTATTGCAACTTATCCTCCACCCACTTCATCCATTCCCACATCATCCACACCATCTACCTGAAATATTGCCATACAAAAATCATGGCAATATCTCCACAAATTGCTTATGGCTCAACAAGGTGAACAATCTTATTCCCAACAACAATTACAGGTGGTAGATCTTAAGTCCCAGTAAATTCCAACCTAGCCTACCTTATTTTCATTAAATCCATCATGGATATCACAATATTCTATGGTTTTCATCCCCACACCTCCATCTACCCATACCCATTCCATTCCCATGAGTCAACCTGTTCATAGTCCTCAAACTTCATCTCCATTTCATCATCCTCAATAATTCCATCATCAAGCCCAACATGACCAAATCTAGTCTAGTCCATCAAATCATCAAAATCTCATCACACCTCAACATTTCACCACTTCATCTCCACACAATCATCAAGTGATTTAGGGATTCCACATACCTGGGAAAGACCCTAGAATTCAAGCAATGCAATAGTAGATTGATAGTTTGATGCAACATACTCCTAGTTTTATGAACCAGAAGCCAACTTTAAGACAACTTATCGATCAACCAATTCACTTTTAGGTACCATCATCGCCATATCTAATAGATTTTATAGTACCAAAATTTGACAAATTCAAAGGGATTGAGGACCCTAGAGAGCATGTGAGCACATTCATTCATAGTATAACCACCTACCTCATCATAGTGATGCCATAATGCTCAAAAAAATTCCTCAAACATTGGGGGAGATGTTGTGGAGTGGTATAACCACCTACCTCATCATAGTATTTATACTTTTGAAAATTTGGTCGACCAATTTCTCGAAAGATTTTTCCTCAATGTTTGAAAGAAATTTTCACTGACTAACTTGTATGGTCTCAAGAAATTTGATGATGAGTCATTCTATGACTTTGGAAATCGTTGGAGGGTTGTTATCACAAAACTACCATTCTCCCTACCAATGGAAGAGCTAACTTAGTTTTTTACCAAAATTTGCTTAAAAACCATCTCCTGGTTATTACAATTATAACAGTATAGATCATTTGAAGAATCTCTTGCCCAGGCTAGCATACTTTAGGAAATCAAAATCCAAGAAGGAGTGCTAAAGCCTAAAAATAAAGAATGGTAGAATAAGGGCCAATCCAAAGGAACTTATTCTGGTCAATCCAAGACAAATCAGGCCCATCAAGCAAATCAAGTGAATCAAGTGGTCATGAACTAGTCTGTAGTGTCTCAACAAAAAAAACCTATGCAAAAACCACCACAAAAAAATGCATATCAAGTGGTTCCCCCAACATCATAAGTTCAAAACACAATGCCAACCGTGGATAATCACCAACATCAAAAATTCGTTCAAAAAAATTGTCAATACACCCCCTTATCCAAATTATATGCTTCCATATTTTGTAGGTTGTATGACACAAACAAGCTTTCCTTTCCCATGGTCAAACCATATGATCCCACCAAACGTAGTCAAAACTATCAAGAGCATTTTTTTTGCCCTTATCATCGATATTATGGGTATGATATAAACAAATTCTATCAATTTAAAGATATAGTGCAAGACTTAATTGACTTAGGGTCCATTAAGCTTAATAGCCCCTAGCTCAACAAAATCAAAATCAAACACCACTTCCTCATCATGAGGAAGTGCAACCAAAAACAAGAGGGTCAAATACCAATACTTCTAACCAAGTTAATCATGTTCAACAATACTAAGGTTTTTTGGGTGCTATCCATGTAGTTACCCAAGGTCAACAATGCACTACCAATCAACAAAAAGCACAATAGTAGCCTATTCAATCTCCCATAGCACCACAGGCAAGTGTATCTCCTCAACCTACCAATTCATCACCACCCATCTAGCTCTCTACCAATTATTCTCAACTAATTCATATTCCAAGTTATCCATCTCCACCCGCTCATCCTCACAATCGTCCATTAAGACCAATCATCCCTCTAAGTAGCTGGCTAACCACTAGCCTAAAAATGACTTTAGCTAAACTATCTATTTATGAGCTAATTCAACAATCTCCCCCACATCACGAGGCATTAATGGAAATTTTAAATTCCATTGAACTCTAATCTCAGGATGTGAATGTCTTCAACAATTTTGTTGGAAGTATTCAAACATGTATGGAGCCTTCCATTACATTCTATGATGTTGAAATAAAACCAATATCATCAGGATCGATGGACCCTTCATTACATATCATGGCTCAAATTGATAGGAATCCATTCAAATGAGTTTTGATTGATACCAACTCCTTCATTAATATCATCATCACATCCACTCTTCAACATCTTAATCTCTTGCCATCTCACATCACCAAATCTACTTTCACCTTGAAATCATTTAATGATGCTTTATTCCACATTTGGCACTATAGTTTTACCCATTGAAGTGGGGGTAAAAACATTGTACACCATGTTTCATATCTTGAAAGGTTCCATGGTGTACAATGTACTCCTTGGACATCCTTGTATTAGGGAAATGTGATGTGTCCCTTCTATACTTCATCAATGTTTAAAATGTGTACACAAGGGATAAGTTCATTGCATACCAACAAAAATTGAACCGTTTAAGTATTGCAATTTCATTTCAAATCCTTATGAATCCATCCTTTCATCCTCTCATATTTTCCTAACATCATTAACCACATCATCCACCATACTATCCACCTCTTCATCCAAAGTTCCTATTCTTAAGGAGCTCCCCATAACTACTCCACCTCAAGCTTATACCTTCATGCCCCTATCTTCATCACCATTGACTACATGTACATGTGGTCAAACTCAATCTATATAAACCCCATAATCAACATCAGTATCCTCCATCATCATTCCCTCCACATAACTACCCATTACTCAAATACCTCAACAAAATCTACCTCCATCTGTGTCATTTGATGTCTCACAAGTTGAATTAACGAATTGTGAGATGCCTTTCCAATCCATACCTCTCCCATTATCGGATTCCAAAGCCAATTTTGAGCCTTCCACATCCACCTCCACTTCCACAACCACTCACACAGCATCCCAAGTTGTGGTCCACCTCACCAATCCTGGTAGTAGTGAAAATGTGATCCAATACATCAGCATCACACCGCTTAATATCCAAACTACTAGAGATTATAGTCACCCATGTGACCCACCCTTATCTATAGGAGCGATGTAAAACATGGGTTCAATGCCCAATAGGATAAATTTTGTGTATGGGGGGATTGATTCATTGTCCAACCCATATTCCCTTAATGAACCCAAGTAACCAACACCTTCCAACATACAACACATATCGGGTTTTTCATCCTGATATTTTCATCGAGTCAATCAGAAAGGTTATGGCCTAGGACGACATGAACATGGAATGCATAAAATCATTGATACCTCATATTGAGGAGTGTATGATCATTCAAGCTTAGGCTACCATTCCCATTCTTCCACCTCTTCTTTTGAAAAATATTTTCAAAATCTTAATTTGAATTTAGAAGAATAAATCCATCATCCCGGTGACTTTGAAGAAGAACTCTATGACTAATATGACGTTATGTCGATAGATTTTGATGAATCTGATGTGGAATTGGCACCCATAATTCCATTCACTAAATAGGATGAGTTTTACCTTAGAATGTTTCCCATACATGAGCTCTCATATTTCACTTTCTTCTTCCACAAGGGTGAGCCAAACCAACCAGTGAACCACCTCTAGTTCTTTGATCCACCTCACTGACCAATTTTTTAATATATGTACATATCATAAAATAAAAATATAAAAAATTGCATTACATGTACATGGATTTTTTTTTGTTGCATTTATTCGTGTTGCTTGTTGTTTTTTAGGTTCCAATAGTTTTAGCATTTGTTCTAACAGACATGATCCATCCATCCTCCACATTACCAACCACAAATTTAATCTTTAATTCAACATTAATCATGTTGAATTATTCACTCCCCTCTATAATCCATACGATTTGGAAAATCCAATTCCAATTGACATGAGCCTTATTGATATGGACTAGATTTCCTGATGTAGCACCCTAAAATTGGCGTAGTAAACCTTAGTAAATAATTCAAATTTGAATTTTAACCCCAAACCGCCCGTTAACCGCCTGTTAAACCGCTCTCCCCATTTTTCGTGCCATTTTTAGGATTTGTTGTGACCGTTGGACGATATCGTCGCCGATCAGACGATATCGCCTCAGATCGAACGAATTCGTCTAGAGCAGAACGTCCAGACGATTTCGTCCCAAAATTAATTTTTCATAATTAGCCTCTGTTTCAACGACATCTCTAATCTAGGTAAAAGCGTGTCTGCACCGTTAGAGACCCTCCCCATTGGAGATCTCCCAGATTGGGATGATCTCCAACCTCCTAACCTCCTTCCTATGCCTATTTAATCTTAGGCCCTCCCCTTGACCTTCCCCTGGCTGAATTTCTCTATAATTTAAGCTTTACAAGCATTAGAATACCTTGGATCACTACTTGCCTTTGTCCCTTTTGAATTTTTCTTGCAGGAACCTCATTGATTTTCAGTCGGAGCAAGCTCAGATCGTCTCAGACGATCCTGTACGATCTCGGACGATCACGCCACAATTCGAGACGATTTCGTATTTCACAGAAGATTTCGACTACAGCCAACATTGGGGGCAATCAGTGCCCTGGGTTTGCGTTCTCTGTCCATTCTCTACTGTTTTGTTTTGCATTAGTTAGACTTATTACTATTTTGCATCTTGGAGTTCACCTCATGTAGCATAGGTGCATAATAAAGTCAAAGTTAGCCATTAAAACAATGCATTTTACTTAATTTGTTATCTAAAGTTGTCATTCTAGCATTCATACTTTCATTTCTATCATTTTTCCCTTGCTTTTGCAATTGTATTTTTTGTTCTTGGTATCCATTTCTATAATTGTAGGTCTCTGACGAATTTGTCAAATTAGAGACGATCTTGTCAGATTAGAGACGATCTTTTCATATCGGAGACGATCTTTGATCATCTAGGACGATCTTGTCATATATCAGACGATTCTGTCGGATCTCAGACGATCTTGTCGGATCAAAGGCAATCTGGACTACTTCAAAACTCAGAACCTCCATCAAACATCCAGAAATCAGGTATGCTATTTTCCTTTTATAACACTCTTTGTATTTTATGTTTAATTCTGCTTTCTGTATTCATTTAATTTGCATTTTCATAATAGGACAACTTAGATTCATTTGGCCAAACCTAGGATTTGAATGATTAAAGATAAAATTGAACACATCAAACTCATTCCCAACCTAGGCATGGAAACTGCCACTAAAATTTTCCTGGTGAACCCCACCATCCATCGAAAAATCACCTTAATACCCCTCCCCCGAGAGGCGCGACCTTCAAAGGGCCTCTCAATCCGAGGTACCGTCCCATCCTTCTCGCATCCCCCTTCCGGGCGCGGATCCTTTAGCCTGAAGGTAAGGGTGCGAAAAATTTGGAACGATACATTTTGGTGAACCCGACGTGAATAACATAGGCATCTTTCTGATTCAAAAATATAAAAAAAAAAACAAATATATATATATATATATATATATGTATACAAAAAAAAAAAGTAACAAAATCATCATTTCAAGTTTGTATGTTTTAGATTCAATTCTAAATAGTAGATACTAAATATTACTTTTAGAAGTACTAAAGAAACCATGAGTTTTTACTCAAATCAATATGAGCCCATCAGTAATGTTGGAAGAATTCAGCTAAATACATTTGTTGATTATGACCAACCTCATCCCTATTCAACACCACCTCCATCACACTTTTCTCATTTTTCATCCTTACCCCAACAGGACAATCCCTTTGCCAATCCTCTTCATAACGATATTATCTATTCTCCCATATATCCATATTATGTCTATCAATCCACATACAATCCTCCTCCACCCTTTCAATATTCTTCTTTCAATACAACACATCCATTTCAACAAGAAAATACTTATTCTTCCAATTCTACCATGCACTCACCTCATACTTCACAATCTTCCTATCATCATTCTACCCATAATAAAGAAAGTAGAGGTGAGAAACCATTAGGTCCTTTTATGACTGAATTCCTAAGGCACTTATCAAAAACTTCTCGAAAACCTTCATCACGTAAATTTACTAAGCTCAATCAACCAATGGATATAATTCTCAAGTATTTACTTGACACAAATAGGATTGAACTCCCTTCCATAAGACAACCTGATACCACATCAGATTGGTTTAAACCCGAGCTACATTGTGAATATCATAGAGTGGATGGACATATGACACAAAAATGTAAAGATTTAAGATGTGCAATTCAAGATTTGATTGATGAGGGTCTTTTTAATATAAAGGAATTACAATCTACAACTGATTATAAATCTCCAAGAAACAATCAAACTCCTACACAACAAATACCAATAATCAATCAAGACATGGGGATCTCCCAAGAACCCCTATTCAATTATCAACAACAAGAAACCAATCAAATATTGCATGTTAATGTGTCCCATCATGATGATATTATTAATATAGTAACAGAAACTACAAATGAGCAACCTCAAGTTCAATCAACTCAATCTGATATTCAAGAGATGGATTCCTCATTTGACCAACCTTCAAAACTATCTTTGGCTCTAGAGAATGATCCAAAATGGAATGTAAGCATAGA
Source organism: Wollemia nobilis (assembly GCA_028583015.1). Classification (NCBI taxonomy): domain Eukaryota; kingdom Viridiplantae; phylum Streptophyta; class Pinopsida; order Araucariales; family Araucariaceae; genus Wollemia; species Wollemia nobilis. The sequence continues at coordinate 729,388 of JAQPPZ010016995.1, read as the reverse complement.
AAGCTCATCTTTAGAATCAAAATCTCAATTTGAAGTCCACTTTGATAGCCAACAACAAGTGATTAACCCTCAAGCAAAGATATCCCTTTTAGAAGTATTACAAAGTTCTCATAAGGAAACGTTGTTCAAAATACCTAGCCAACAATTTGTCCCTCATGATATTTTCCCTAAGGACATAATTAATGGTGTAAACCCTCTTGAGGTTAATCATATTTCATTCTATGATGAGGATATTCCTTCCTCTACTCCACAAGAAGACTCATCTCTTTACATTACAGGATCTAGTAAAGAAATACCTGTTAAAACTATCATGGTAGATAATGGCTCCTCTCTTAATTTATGCACTTATCAATTATTCCAAAAACTCAAATTAAAGGAAGAAGATCTTAATGAATCAAATGTTATTATAAAATATTTTAATAATGAAATTCAAGAAACATCAAGTTCTATACATTCTCCATTGTCACAATTACCTTCTATCCCTCACTTTTCTTCATCCATATATGATCATCCTTGTTTACCAAATAACACTCATGCATATCTTTCACATATACTTTCTCCATCTTATCAAGACTTGGAATATAGTAATAAGAATGAAGAACTTTCTTATCCTTCTGACATTTTATTTTGTAACATGATCAATTTTACACATATAAAAGTCAAATCTTTTGCTACATTATTTTACATTATAACAAAGCTTGTGTTATCGCTACCTTTTATTCATCACCTTTTGTTCTTACCTTCACCACAACCAAATTATCCTTCAAAACCGCCTTTGATTTTGAAGCAACCTTAGGCATGCTATATTCAAATAACCTTGTATATTGTATATATTATTTTGTATATTGTTTCATTTTAAGTAATCCATACAAAAATAAATAAAAATAAAAAATAAAAACAACAATATTATTTACTCTTTCAAAAAAAAAAAACAAAAGAAGAAAAGTCAAAATTATCAAAATCTTCAAAAATATTTGTTATATTTATTGCACTTATCAATTCTTGAAATATTGCAGTTATATTTTCAAATTATTTTGGATAAATTAGCATTTATTTGGAATCCCTCACTTTTGCAAACACATGAATAAATATCTTGATTTTATCTGGCATGATTACTAATCTCTCTTATATCAAAGTCCACAAATTGAATTAAATAAAGTTTGAGCATAGAGAATTGATCTTGTTATTTACTTAAACCAAGCATATCCTTTCACATTAAAATGATTACATTTGCAATTTCAATACTATGCTACATAGTAGAAGTGGTTTCTTGAGCGAAAAGTTTCCCCTGCTATCCTATCATGCACATGGTCTAGAATCTTTGAGAATTGACAAAAGGACAAGCTCACCCCTACCCAGAATAAAAATCCCTTGCTCTACAACTAATCCGAGCAAGTATCCCTAGAATAGGAAGCAAAAAGAAAAAGAAAAATCAAGCAAAATCATGAGAAAAAGAAGCATTATTCCAGTATCATTTTGTACTATCTCAGCACTATTTCAGCATTATCTCAAATATCAAAGCAAAAATACAAAAAGAAAAATACAAAAAGAAAAGAAAAGAAAAGAAAAGAAAAGAAAAAAAAAAGAAAAGCAAAGAAAGCAAAAGCAAAAGCAATAAAATCCCTTTTCCCTACCCATTGAAAAGAAAAGAAGGGTGAATGAGCTTGAATCCCTGGAATTCTCAATTATTCGAAAACTGTGAGGTAAGCCCCATAACAGGTGGTTTGTGCCCAACCCGCTTGGCCTTGGGTAACTCCTAGCGTGGTGATATGTCTGTCACATTAGCGACCTTCTTTTGTACAGACCTATGTCCGCTTATGGATTAGCTAGCTCTTGATAACCCGACTTACATAGTAGTCTGGTATGGTTATATGCATATAAATCATGGTCAATGAACACTTATTTGGTTAATTCAAATCACTTGTATCAAATTATCTTGCTCAAAACTGGTAAATGCACAAAGCAATTGCACACACATTTGTATTTGAGAGATTTTGTGTATCATTATGATAAATCAAGATCGGAAATGAACTCACATATGCACATGGGATTCCTTATAAATCTAACTTTTGTCTTTGAGATAATTTAAAATATTTTTGCAAATTGTCTGGAATAATTTCATTTTCTTACTTGAGAACATTTGTTTAGTATAAAAACAACTACATGCATTTTCAAAAAATCAAAATCTTTTTCAAAATATGCAATAAAATCACATTTATATATATAACTTTTTGACTTTCACGACGATGGTATAGTTCCAAAACTTAAATTGGAATTTTATGCCTAGCGCAAGTCCTCATATTTATATTTTTTTTGTTTATTTCAAAAATTAAAAATCAACCATGCAATAAAACTATTATATCAATTTCTTCTTTTGGATTTCGCGATGATGGTATAAGTCTATACCTAAATATTCTATGCCTAGCGCAAACCATTGTTTTAATTTTATTTTCCCATTTATTTAAAATCATAAAAACATATGACTTAAATCATTATGTTACACAATTATGCTTTAAAAAGAACGAACATTGTTACTATTTCATGTCATTATGTCAACATTCAATTTTGCAATGATGGTATAATTCCTAGGGAATTATTCAAAAAATTTATCACACTTAGGAATTTATGCCTAGCAAAAATCATTTTTTAATATATTTCATGCATAATATTTTCATGGAAATCTGAAAACAAATCATCATCATCACCATTTTTCATCATCACAACACAAAGTCTTAAGACAGTCTCTTAAGCACTCTTTTACTTTTAGCAATATTTCTATACTGGGATTAGCTTGACGACCTAGCGAGCGACGACTCCATGAAATGGTCATAAATAGCGACAATGTCCTTTGAAATTATTGTTAAAAGTCCTTTTTTATTTTTTATCAAATCATTCCACAAACAACCAATTTGTTTCACATCAGATTATTTCATTTAAATTTTAAAAGCATGACATCAAATTATAATATTTCAAAATGACATAATTACATGAATCATCAAACCAATCAAATCAAAACATTAAAGCATCATACAAACATATACACAAGTCATATCATCAAAAATATCTCATATATATATCAACAAAATCATGTACATCATATCAAAACTGGATTGATAATAAATAGTAAAAATGAATTAGGGTTTTACCCTATTTTTCTTAATTTTATTCAAAAAAAATTAAAAACATTTTTTAATTTTGCTTTTCCGCGTTTTTACCTCAAACGTTCGATTTGGGTAAAAACACGGAGGGGGCACCATAGTAAGCAGTCGTACGATTTGACCTAGAATCGTCGCCTAAAAATGGGAATAAATTTTTGCTTTCTCGTAAATCGAGAAGAACTCATCTTTAACGCATTTTCTTCGAAAAATTCGCTAAAGAGGGGGCAAAATGTAGCACCCTAAAATTGGCGCAGTAAAACCTTAGTAAATAATTAAAATTTGAATTTTAACCCCAAACTGCCCTTTAACCGCCTGTTAAACCGCTTTCCCCTATTTTTTCGTGCCATTTTTAGGATTTGTTGTGACTGTTGGACGATATCATCGCCGATCAGACGATATCGCCTCAGATCGGACGAATTCGTCTGGAACGGAATGTCCAGACGATTTCGTCCCAAAACTGATTTTCATAATTAGCTTCTGTTTCAACGACGTCTCTAACCTGGGCAAAAGCGTGTCTGCACCGTTAGAGACCCTCCCCGTTGGAGATCTCCCAGATTGGGATGATCTCCAACCTCCTAACCTCCCTCCTATGCCTATTTAATCTTAGGCTCTCCCCTTGACCTTCCCCTGGCTGAATTTCCCTGTAATTCGAGTTTTACATGCATTAGAATACCTTGGATCACTATTTGCCTTTGTCCCTTTTCAAGTTTTCTTGTAGGAACCTCATTTATTCTTCAGCCGGAGCAAGCTCAGATCGTCGTAGACGATCCTGTACGATCTCGGACGATCACACCACAATTCGAGACGATTTCGTATTTTGTAGACGATTTCGACTGCAACCAACATTGGGGGCAATCAGTGCCCTGAGTTTGCATTCTCTATTCATTCTCTACTATTTTTTTTGCATTAGTTAGACTTATTACTATTTTGCATCTTGGAGTTCACCTCATGTAGCATAAATGCATAATAAAGTCAAAATTAGTCATTAAAACAATGCATTTTACTTAATTTGTTATCTAAAGTTGTCATTCTAGCATTCATACTTTCATTTCTATCATTTTCCCTTGCTTTTGCAATTGTATTTTTTGTTCTTGGTATCTATTTCTGTGATTGTAGGTCTCTGACAAATTCGTCTATAATTGTCAATTAGAGAGATCTCGTCGATTGGATCTTGTCGTGCGATCTTGTTGATCGTAGTGGACGATCTTGTCGGATCTCAGACGATCTTGTCAATTTCGAGGCGATCTGGACTACTTCAAAAATCAGAACCTCCATCAGACATCCGAAATTAGGTATGGCTTTTCTCATCTAGCATATTCTCTGTGTTTTATGTTTAATTCTATTTTTTGTATTCATTTAATTTGCATTTTCATAATAGGTCAACTTAGATTCATTTGGCCAAACCTAGGATTTGAATGATTAAAGATAAAATTGAACACATCAAACTCATTCCCAACCTAGGCGTGGAAACTGCCACTAAAAGTTTCCTGGTGAACCCCACCATCCATCAAAAATTCACCTTAATACCCCTCCCCCGAGAGGCGCGACCTTCAAAGGGCCTCTCATTCCGAGGTACCATCCCATCCTTCTCGCATCCCCCTTCCGGGCGTGGATCCTTTAGCCTGAAGGTAAGGGTGCAAAAAATTTGGAACGATACACCCGACCTCCATCCTTTTTTGAATTCATCCTTTCTAAGGAATTTTTAAGAGCTTCAGCCAACTACATTCCTCCATTGCCTCCACCTTCGCCTTCACCTTCACCTTTAGATCTTAAGGTTTTCCAAGTAGACATAGAAGAGGTTGAGTCAAAATATTTTTATAATGTCATATATAACATTCATATGATCCCAACACCCAATCATCTTGAGGAAGGTTCGCATATGTCCATTGAAGATACCATCGATTTGAACCTTAGTTCAGACGTAGAAAATCCTCAAATTATCAAACTTGGTAAAATTTTATCTATTGATGAACAAGAGAAATTTATTGCTCTCCTCAAGAAGAAAGGAATTCTTGCATGGTCTTACAAATACATGCCTGGTCTTGACCCTAACTTGGTTTTACACAATCTCACCTTGCACTCTAATGCTAAGCCGATCAAACAAAAATTGAGAAAGATGCATCCTACCATTGCCCTCATGGATCAAAGAAGAGATTCAAAAGCTATTAGATGTGGGTTTCATTGTCCCATTTGACTATCTTGAGTGGGTTTCAAACACAGTACCTATTTTTAAGCCTAACGTGGTAATACATATTTGCACTCACTTTTGAGACCTTAAAAAAGTGTGTCCTAAGGATGACTTTCCTCTACCAAAATTCAATACTCTTGTCGATATTTGGGCTAGACATGAAATGTTTTCTTTAATGGATGGTTTTTCAGGATACAACCAAATTCGAATCAATCCTGATGATCAACACAAACCAATATTCACTACACCTTGGAGGACTTTTCGTTACAAGGTGATGCTATTTCGTCTCAAAAATATAGGTACCACTTATCAACGTGCCATGACATATATCTTCCATGATTACATGCATAATATCATCAAATATTATGTTGATGGTCTCTTGAAAAAATCCAAAACTTGATAAGAGCACATTGGTATCTTGGAAAAAGTCTTTGATTGACTTCTAGAGCATAATGTAAGGTTGAACCCCAAAAAGTGTGTCTTTGGTGTTACCTCAAGCAAACTACTAGGATTCATTATCTCCAAAAGTGGCATTAAGGTGGATCCAAACAAAGTCAAGGTCATTATGGAGATGCCGCCCCCAAACAAATTGAAGGAATTACATAGTTTACAAGGAAAGATCCAATCAATCTGTCGGTTTATTGCATAACTTTTTGACAAATGCAGGCCATTCAATCACCTACTACAAAAGGGGGTGACATTTTCATGGATAGATGAATGCCAAAAAAATTGATGACATCAAACAATACCTAGCTTCTCCACCAATATTAACTCCTCATATGGGGTCCCCTTCCATATTTATGTTTTAGCAACGGAAGTTGTCTATTACATTAGTTGAACATTGGTAAGCTATGAAACTAGATATGCTTACATGGAAAAATTATGCTTAGCAATGATTTTTGCCACTAAGAAATTGAGACATTACATGCTTAGTTACACCACATATGTTATAGCTTATGAAAATACTCTACGTTATATGATGTCTCACACTTACAATAACACCCACACCGCAAAATAGATAATACTTCTAACTGAATTTAATCTTGAGTTCATCAGCTAAAAATATATTAAACATTAGGTTATAGCCTATCATATTGCAGAAGCTCCACTTCCTAGTTATAAACCTTTGATTATTGAGCTCCCGGATGATTCGGTATTTACTATCACTAAGCAAGAAGAAGATGTCAATATCACACTATTCTTTGATGGTTTTAAGTGCGAGAAAGGTCAATATGTTGGAGTTGTGTTTCATACACCCCAGGGATTACCCATCCCCATATCATTCAAACTTGACTTCCAATGCACAAACAATAATACAGAGTATGAAACCTTAATCTTAGGTCTTCAAGCAACCATATCTATGGGCATTAAGCATATCAGGATATTTGGTGATTCTCAACTTGTCATTCATCAAATAAATAGAGAATACCAATGCATAGAACCTACCATAAAGCTTTACCATGAAGTATTAATGAAATTGCTCTCTAATTTTGATTGGTATGAAATAGATAGTTTGTGACGTTCAACTAATAGATTTTCATATGTAATGGCCTCTCTAGGATCATTGATTCTAAACAACTCCATAGGAGAGGTACATCCATTCATTCTTACAATGATATCTAAATCTGCAATTATCCGTGTTGAATCTAAGGATGAAAAAGATGTTTGCTTTATCCATTTAAACCATTTGATCCTTGGTCAAACCAAGTAATAGTCTTCATCAAGTTTGGAAAACTCTCATCAGACATGTCATGGTATGCTAAACACACTTTCAAGAAAAATATAGCTTGTTTTACTCTCTTGGGGGACATGTTGTATAGACGTGGTTATGATGGAGTTCTCATTCATTATCTTGAGTCTGCAGAGGCACAAACAACCATAGTTGAAGCTCAAGATGGTATTGTGGTGATCATTTTAGTGGAATGTCCATTGCAAAGCAAATTCTACTCATGGGTTATTATTGGCCCACCATGGAACCTGATTGTTGCACTTACGTTAAGCATTGTAAAAAATATCAATAGCATGCTAATTTAACTCATGTGCCATCACAAGAATTACAATCTATTCAAATCCTTTGGACATTTTCACAATGGGGTCTTGATTTAATTGTCAAAATCTTACCTCCTTCCTCTCTACAACATACATTCATCATCAAAACCACTAAATACTTCACAAAGTGGGTTGAGGCAATTCCTCTAACTATATGATAGGACCTTGAATTGTGGAGTTTATACTTCACCATATCATCTATAATTTTGGTATTCCCTTGAAAATTATCTCTAACAATGACAAGTCTTTTAAAAACAAGGATGTTCAAGCACTTTGCAAGAAATATAATATCCAACATATTTTCTTGACTCCTTACTACCCACAAGCAAATGGACAAGATGAGGCTATCAACATGACATTAATTGCTATTCTCAAGTAACTAGTCAAATAAAATCATAGAGATTGGCATACTCTAATACCCTTGGCATTATGGAATTATCGAATAAGCATTCACATACCTACTGGGCCAATGCCATTTTTATTGGTCTATGGAGATGACACAATTATGCCTCTTGATATTGAAATCCCTTCATTGCAAATTTCATTGCAAGAATTCATAATTGATGTACTGCTAGAAAAGCACATTTTGACCATCTTATGCTTCTTGATGAAAGGTGAGTCAATACTTTAGATAATTTATGAGTTTATCCAAACCATCTAAAGCGTGCTTACAATGCCAAAGTTCATCTAAGTGAATTCCAAGTAGGATATTTGATTCTTAAAGAGAATCCACAAAACACCAATTCATTGACCCATATTTGTGATAAATTTATAGCTAATTGGTTTGGTCCATACATTGTTACTCAAAAAGTGGATAAAGGAATATATAGGCTTGCCATTCTAAAGGGATTCGAAGAGCTCAAACCACTTAACAACATCCACTTAAGATCATTCTATGCTTAATGTGATATATATATATACTCTGCTAATATGCAAAAACAATATTGCATTTCACGCATTGCATTGCACATATTACATTTCACAAATTGTATCTCATACATTGCATTCACAACCAATTTCACACATTTCATTTCATATTAAAGGGTCATTTATTTAGTTTAGATAATAATTTGTCTAATAAAATTGTGTTGCCTTAATCAAGGGCACCTTCAATTATCATCCATTTCATTTGCACCATTTCATAAAGTCATATTATCAATTGTAAACCACATTTCCATAATCCCTAGGTGTTTTCAGTCACTCAGCCACTCCTAGTGTTTCTAGCAACCTCCAATACATGTCGAGTTTTCTTTAGGACCAAGACACATTTTCACTAGAAAAATCTTGAGTTCTAGGAATTGATTCTAACATTCTTGAACCAAACACAATTACACATCTTAAAAACATCTTGTATCAAAGAGGGATAATACCATAAATGGGTTGAACCTTGAAGTGAAAAAGGTATTCCTTGCTTATCCCATCATGAACATAGTCCAAAAAATTAAAAATAATGGTTTTCACCACTATCACAGTTGCTTTCAAATACAAGAAAGAGTAGTAAGGATAGGGTACAATTCTCATCACACTTCAATTGAGAATCCGAGTCTTCAAATCTCTAAATCTTTTACACATCACACACCATAGATCCTCAAGTTGTAAGGATAGAACTATATTTCCAGTCAAACGGTTAGGTAGTCCAAATCCCCAAAGCTTTGAGATCAGATTCTTGGACTATGGAGTTAATCTCAACCAGATCTATGAACGCTTGAATGATAGTGGAGTACACTCATGTGTGGCAATACGTCTCTTTTAAAAAGACCTCTAACTACACATAAGGACAAGCTAGCTTCTTGGTCTTCTTAGTTGTAGGTTTTATCTCAATTTACTCAATATGGGTTAATGAACTCACTTGCACACACATTGGTTCTTGATTGCCTTGATTCATTACCACACTCATGATTTGGTAAATGAATTCACTTCACACACAGTTGGTCTTAGAGAAATTAGGCAGCCTTTAGTGAGTTTGTTTGATATCACTAGTATTTCTGAGTCTGCAAAAAAGTTAACTTTCCATATCAACATCCATATCTTCTTCCATATCAATATCCATATATTCTTCCATATCAACATCCATATCTTATTCCATATCAACATCCATATCGTCTTCCATGTGAACAACTGTATTATTTCATGAGTCTTCCATTTCACATACCACCATTTTGGTACCCCTGATTCAAACAATGCTATAAATGGTCAAGTGAATTCTAAACTATGAATGATCACTAGAGCATTTATTCATTTGCATTAATACACACTAGAATTGTATTATCAATGCATTACATATGTACACATGCATTCACACAAAATAATCCACACAAACATAACACAAAATTAAAAGCTATCCATGCATCCCAAGCTACTATTACTACATATCGCTCCACCAACATTTTCTCCAGCCTCACCCAATCCTCCTCACTCCAACCTACATATCTCTCTGGAACCTCCTCCATACCATCCATGCCATCTCAATCATCTCCAATATATTGAGACTACTCTATTGCATCCCTCGCCCATATCCCTTGACTTCTAGATTGAATACATATCCAATGTCTAGGAGCCTTATTTGCCTCCTCCATATTAGCTTCTACCTCATCATCATCCTCATGGTCCTCATCCACTATCATATTTAGTACCCATGGTGGTTGTGTAGTGAACCATACATCGTACTCCATGGTAGTCCCTACAACATCCATATTAGGGAGATCCATATTGTCATCATCCTCATAGGTCATCTGCCATGCCTTGGCATAAGGTAGACCCATCTCATCCTGATGATACCTATATAGCATTGGTGCCTCAAGAACCCCCTATCATAGTACAAAATACCTTAGCATTGATGAGAACTAGATCATAACCACCTCACTCCTATGCCTCCCAACCACCCACCTAGCTTATCAGACTCTCTATAGTTGTTCCCCATAATTAGTCCACCTAGCTCCTCACCACGATCTCCAAAGCACATGATCTGGTGTTAGCCCTACCCACATATCCCTATACTCCTATTTAGTATGGATAGTATGACTTGGCTACACCTCCTCAGGTATCCACAACCTTATAGCATAAGTTTTCTTAGCATCCCATGCCTCAGTAGGCAAGCCCATGGGTTAATCCACACTAAATTACTTCTAGTCCCAACACTATAGCATTAAACTACACCCCAATCCCTTCTGCTTCTACTTCCTAACCTCACACAACTTTTAATAAATCTAAGCCAACAAAGCATGTACCCATGCATTCACTCGAGGCTCATTGATCATGTCATACACCAACCTGGTCATGTTCCAAGGGAACCGAAAGCTAGTGTTGTTCAGGGCCACTATGTTGGCCAACACGAACATGACCTAGGTAGGTAATACCTCCAACTTCTTCTCAATATACATCACCATGTACCTTATAACTCCACCCTTTAGACTCACATCCTACAATCGATATCCAAATATCTAACTCATCTCATGTCCCTTGTCATGTCCAACCTAGATACGCAAACCCTCTACTAACACTTTGAGGATGTGGTATACATCCTCAAGTGTCACTATAACCTATCCAGTATAGAGCTAAAAGGTCCCCCTATCTGGATCCCATCTCTCTGCTAAGGTAGATAGATACCCCTCATCTACCCTCACCATATCAATCCAGGTTTCCCTAGCCAACCCCACTCTCTCCAGCCACTTCTACTCCTCATCTCATAATGCCTTTCTCATGTTAGGTATGAGAGGCAAGAACCGATGTCGAGCCTCCAAAATCCACAACTGTAGCACAAAACATACACAAGGTAGGCACATTTATATCACATACATTGCATACTTCTAAAACAAATTGCACAAAATTAAAACAAGAGTGCCAAGGGTACTTACCTTAGTCACTTCTCTTTCTACCGCATCCACACCCTCCATCACCATAGTCTCTGCTATACCACACTCCTTCACTCCACCTCACTTCTTCACCCAATCACTCCCTCAGACGCAGCTTCTAGAATTTGTGATTGCAATAATAAGTCTAATTTCACCTCTGCAAACTATTTATAAATTTTTTTGGTGCATTTAAATTCCCATGGGCATTCACAGGTGCATTGAAATACTAACCAACATCTACATAATGGAAAATGCTTACTGGTATCTATGCATTGATGTAGACGCTAGCTAGTGTTTGGTGTCAAAATTTGTAGAAAGACCAAAATAATCCAAAATTGTAATATACCTCCATAAAATGACTCCAAATTACATCCATACATTCATTTCACCATCATAACATGTTTTGTGAAAGTCCAAACTGATTTGGGCGCTTAATTTTAATTTATAACAAAAAGTTTCAAAATCATTTGTCAATCTTCAAAACATCTCAAAATGGTTTAAATTTTCACAAAATGATCACATTCATCATTCTAATCATCCATTCCATAATTTCATAAAACTTTGTGATAACATGAATTGATTTGGATGGTTAACTTTTGTTTTCAATCAAAAAGTTACAAAATTGTCAAAAATTGCTTCAAAAACACTCCAAACCAATACAAAATTTCACAAATTCATGCAAATCATTTATCAATGCATTTTTCTTCATCATGTTTTCATTTTAAAATCATTAAATTCATAAAAAATTATACTTGCATCAAATATTTGCCATGTTCACACACAATTTCAAGTGAACCTTGTATCTAGTGGTCTATTCTATCTCCTTGGTGATTGCAGCGATTGGCTATCCATGCAATTTGGTAATATGGATAAATCACCATAAGGATTCTTGGTCATTTTTATCATCCAATATCTCCTTGTTTTCAATCAAATCAAACTTTATCCCCCATTTTTTTAGTGCAACTATGCTTGCTCAAAAGTTGTCATTGATGGCCTTGTCCGTGGGGCTTGAAACATGGATAATTTATACTACATAATTCCATTTAACATTTAGGAATTGTGCATAGTCAACTAGGAGGTACCTCATAGAAATCAGTCAATCCTCGGGTGATCGGTTCCTGGTATTTTACATTTTCATCACTTTGCATTTCAATGATGCCTAAAGGTACTTTTTGCAACAACATGGAATCATCCGAAACTTGGGGTACCCAAATTTTATTTTGATTTCCCACAATGGGATACATCTTAAATTATCATGGCATATACACTTGGAAAAAACCCTTTCTTTTTAGGGGAAAAAATAGAATCAACCAATTGCATTTTACAACAACCCCTTCTTCATTGGGGCAAAAACGACATCAATTTACATCACTCATATCATCCACATTTACATCATACACCTACACTTACACCATTCACCTGAATCATTCCCCAAAATTATATCAATTGGCTTGTGAGACTCATTTTCACCAATTCACCATTGAGGGGGTAAGCTACACATGAAAATTCTTTATCTTCAAAATCCTCTTTGCGTTCCAAGGAAAGAAAACTGCTTCATTAGGCTAAACTAGGTGTCTCATATATTTTGTACCACATTGTGTTTCACACAATGTGATACAAAAATGGGCATCTGTAGACACAAAAATCTAACCACTTGTCATCCATATTTTTCCTCCAATCATAGCCATCCATTATATATATATATATATATATATAAATATTTTATACATTATATTTATATACATTTAATAAATATATGTATATATAAATTAATCGTAGCCATCCACCATGTTTTAATATCAACAATCCATCCACCTCAATCCATGTCATTTTTCCAAGCTTAATCTCCACCCCTACTCATATTTTAATCTCAATCGCTCATTTTGTGTCATCGACATCCTAACATGTTCAAGGGTAGATTATAAAAGATGAGTCATTTTGACGAATCAAAACCTTTAATCCCTAAATTTCTTAAGCGCCTAAGAACCTTAATTCTTGAATTCCTTAAGTGCCTTATAAACCTCTTAGTTTTCTTGGAAAGCTTTGAGAAAACTTGTCCTAGCCATTTTTCTATCATCCTTACCCTTTACTGCCACTATCGCATCCCTGTTTCAATCGCTACCAAAACCTCGTAAACCAAATATGGTTTTGTGACACTTCCCTTAACCCCAAAATGCCTCCCAAAGTTTGTAGAATACCTCTAGGTATTTTTGGAATGCTTTTGGGCATTCACAGCCATTCCAAAACACATCTATACATTTCCTGCAACAAATCTATAGTTCTCTAACCCTCGGATGCCTCTCGAGCGTTCGTGCGATTATTGATCATAGAAGCAGAAATAGAGACTAGCACTAACAAGGTAAAAAGTTATTAGTTTTCATTCATACTTATGTACTTTTTGTTTATAGTTCAATATCATAGCATCTAGGGGTTTTGTTAGTTTTCATATTTATGAGGGCCTCACACAATGGAGCCATCGCAAGTGCTACTAACTCTTTGATGTTATTTTCTATTTGCAAGTGCAGGAATCATCTTTTTGGAAGTTGTTGAAGCTAGGGTCCCAAAGGGATACACAATCCCACCCGCACTCCTATTTGGATCAAAGACGAGTGAGAAGAAACCAATTATGTATTGAAATAGGGTTTCAGAGTACCCTAGTATTTGTAAATTCTATATCAAAAAGCATTGTAAAACCTTACATTGGGGCACATCCACCCACATTAATAAAAGAATATATATTTTGTGTAATATTGTATTGTTATCTTACCTTTTGTTGCTTTATATTTGTATTGGCGTTTCATTTTTTGTTTACACATCCCAATCTAATTCATTGTTAGAGGTGATATCTTTATTGCTAAAGGTTTCATTATTTTCAATAGATGACAATGAAATGGATAGGAGTTTATTCTTATTAAGGATGTATCCTATCCCACAATGACCAAGCCAAGATTACATTTCTATAAGTTTTTTGATCCATTTCTCATGGGACCCAAGGACTTTCTCTTGATATCCCATGTTCATTTAAATTTTCTTAGTAAGGGGACATGAATTAGATAGAGAACATGTAGAAAATGATCTTTTAATCATATAAGGAATACTACCATAAATTCACTCTTCATTGGCAATACCGACACAAATAAAGGTGCACAACCCTACTCACATTATTTTTTATTTCTTAGAGGGTAAACCTAAACTTTGAGGGGAATGTGGCAATTTGGATAGATATACAAGAGTCTTGGTAATAAGATGGATTAGATTACTAACCCTAGATTAATAACTTATATTTTTTGGGTTGTTAATCTAAATTTTAGATTGATTGGGTTGATCATTTATTGTCAAATAACATAATGCATCATTGATTTGGGTAGAATAAGAGGTAGTATCTAATGGATCTATGGTAAGTAAATGATAAATATTAACCTTAGAGAGGTTAGTCTCAATCATTGTATAATAAGCAAAGGATTGAGGATCAACTAGGATGTGGATGAGATTGCCTTGATATTTGTATTTGAGGTATTGACAAAAGGTACAAGGGATGACCTTCATCACATGGATCTAAGGTCATCCCAAGAGAATATTGTAGGTGAGTTCATAGGATATGAAAAATATGGTATTAAGAATACAATATCCATATTTAAATGGTAATTTTATAGTTCCACTAGCTTCACGACCCCATTATAAAAGGCTCTTATAATAAGGTCAAATTTTTTAAGGTATTGTTCATTTAAATCAAATTTGTAGATGAACTCAAGACTACAAACATTCGGATATGATCCATTATCAATAAGGATTTTTTAATAAATATATCACTAAGGTGACATTTAATGTAGAGAAGTTTCCCATGCATGGATGTGGAAGGAATATTATCCTCAAAAGGATATTGTGGTATGGTTTATCCCAATAGATCCAACTACATTAGCAAGGTCATTGGGATGGTCCTAAGGTACAATTTGCTCACTTAGAAGTTTAATTAAGGGTACCTATGAGTTTTTGTTTAAGATCAAAAGAACCCTTAGATTGGTTTTTTAATTTTAGGATAAGGGGAGGTCCTTTGGAGAAAGGGGCCTTTTTGGCATGAAGGACCAAAGGGGGTTCAGAAGGTTGGTTAGAAGATCATTTTTTTCATGTGGTGCTATAGATAGAAGAAGAAATTATGCCCACCATTTATGATATGGAGGTGGGACATTGTTGTATGAAATATTATTTATTACCTTTTGATTGTGATTAGATAGTGAATTTTGGAAAATTACCTATTTCTTGGTTAGAATAGTTTTAAGGTATAGATCCAATGGTGATAATATGACCACCATCTATCAAATCTTGGATAAGTCACTTAAGAGGATTGCACTTATTAGTAGTGTGACCATCAACTTGATGATAATCACAATGTTTATTTTGATTATACCAATCTATAGTGGAATATATGGGTCTAATGGGTGGAAGATCAATTGTATTAGCATCAAGGAGTTGTTTAAGGATAGAGGAAATAGGTTGATCTAACTTAGTGAAGTTCCTCCTAGGCTTGTCATATTTATTTAAAATTAATTTTTGAAGGGTGTCTACAATATTCACATTATTGCTTTGGAAAGAGTGAGTGACACCATCACCAACCACATGTTTATTCTTATATTTGTACTTAGAGGATTTTTCTTCTTATTTCTTAATTTTTAGTTCCCTTATCCTTAAGAGGTTATTCCACATGTCTATCCAACTCAACTACTTGCTCAAAAGATGAGATAATGGTTGTTTCCAATTAATATGATAGTTGATCATGTAGATTATGAATGAATATCTCCAAAAGATATTTTGTATGGGGAGTAAATTAAAGTTTTACCACTATTTTTTTCCATCTCACTAAGAAGTCATAGAAGCTTTAATCCTTAGATTGCTTAAGTTGGTATAAATCACCAAGGGTGGATTTCTCTTTAACATAGATAGAGAAATGTCATACAAAGGTTCTAGCAAACTCCTTAAAATTTTTAAGGGAATGACGTGGTTGTTGGTAATACCACTTAAGAGTAGAACCATTAAGGCTTTTGGATAAAACTTTTAGTAACATCTTTTCATTAGCGATATCATGGAAAGTGGTCTTAAAGAGTCTAATCTGCTCAATAATATCTTCCATACCCTTATAAATCTGAAATTAATGTGCTTAAAATTTTATATAGTAAGGGCAACTTGCTACCATGGGATCTAAGGGTTGGTTTCATGTTTTTGTAATATTATTTATAACTAGGGGCTTGGATGGTGTCCATGCATTGCATTAGTTACTTTACTATGGTGGCCAAGTTTTTAACCTTAGAATTAGGTTGACTATGAGAAGTAGGTTGCAAGATCAAAATTATTTAATGAAGATAATTTTGAGATGTGGGCACAATATTACTTATTTCACAATTATTTAGAATGAGTGGATGTTGATTAAGGATGGTAGATGTGATATTTTGAGAAACATTTTGATTTGGATTGATAATTTGGGAAGGAAGAGGGTTAATAATGTTGGAATATGTAATGCAACATTGTGTAAATTATTCTTAGACTAAAATATAAAGTCTAAAGAATAATATTTGAATTAGAAAATAATTCTATTTTATGTAAAAATATTCCCACCCAATTAATCAATAAAATAAGGGTGCTAGGAATATTTAATTTGTGGGAAAAAGTTATTTTCCTTTTCTAGCAAATATTAAAAAGTAACCAATCACTTTTTAATATTTGATAGATGCCACTTGTCACACATCTCAAGATAAGATTGTGACAATATTAGGGCAATTTTAGGGTTATAGTAGAAAAACTTATCTTTAAATAGGGGTGTTGTCTACTACATCTTGTCATATCATGTTGATGCATATTGTTGTATAACATTGAAGCATTCTTGTATTATTGAATCATTGAGTAATATAGTGAGCTTCATAGTGGATGTTTCCCTTCTTCATTTGAAGTAGGCTTTTACCACTTAATATTGGTGTTGTGAATTTTTTTCTTTTGTGTGTGATTGATCTTATGGAGCATTCTTCGATCTTGGGGAGACTTTACTTGTCTCGCATTTGGTATCAGAGTGCTTGGGATCTCCATCAAGTGTCTTCAATCCTTTGAGGTGAAAAATCCATTAAGGTATATATTTTTTTATTTAATGCATCATTTGATATTTGGGTATTTTAGCATTTGATATTTGGGTAAACTTATTTTGCAAATCTGCCATTAGGGTTTATAGATTTATTGTATTTTTTTGATCTAGTTAGATATTTTGCAAATGGTGTTTTCATTTTAAATCTATAAATTTTTGGCATTGAGCTTTTGCTGGAAGGGTTTTGGAGCCAAACGGACCCCATGGTTGCGTCCGGAAGGCCCAAAAACCCTATTTCTATATATTATTTGCCCTAATTTGGTGAAAAATAAATCTGAGGCAATTGTTTTTTATTTGGGGGCCATATGGCCCCCCACCCATTTTGTTGTATAGTCTGATTTTTTTTTATTATTCTATTTTTTTTTAATAAAAAAAAATAGTCATTTAATAAAAAAAAAGTCATTTTTTATTATTCTGTTTTTAAAAAAAAAAAAATAGTCATTTAATAAAAAAAACAGTCATTTTTTTTATTATTCTATTTTTTAATAATAAAAAAAACAATCATTTAATAAAAAAAACTATCATTTTTTATTATTTTGTTTTTTAATAAAAAAACAATCATTTAATAAAAAAAAATAGTCATTTATTATTCTGTTTTTTAATTTAAAAAATAGTCATTTATTTTATTTTAAGACCTAATAGTCATTTTTTTGCATAAATTGAAATGCATTTTTTATTTTTGTATAATGCAACTAGAATCATTTTATGCAATTTTTGGCAAATTTTTAGTCAAATTGTCAAATAATTTAGACCTTATAGTCATTTTTTTCTCACATTAACAATGGTTGTTTGTGAGTTTTCTTGTTTTGCAAGGTTATCCAAGTATGTTTTGGAGTATACAAGGCATTCGGATCAATTTTTTTCACTCTTCCCCCTGTTTTTATTAATTTCTTCTAATCTCTCTCAAGCATTTGCTTGAAGCATAATGTAAATTAATGTAACTTTTATCTCTCATAATGAAATTAAAATAGAATGAAAGTAAGAGAGAGAGAGAGAGAGAGAGAGAGAGAGAGATTTTATTTGTGTTTTGCCTATTTTGCATCTCAACTAATATAACTACTAACTTGCTACTAAACAATCTACTAACCAACTAACTTGCAATTTACTAATTTTTATATTAATCAAGAAGGTTAAAAATGAATCTACTAACCACAACTTTAGTATTTGATTATAATTTACTTAATCTTGCAACATAGTTTATATTTGCTAAACACCTATTGAATCCAAAAGAATCCGCTCTATCGGTAGCAAGTTCTTTTTGGGTCCTCGTATCCGTACCCTTTTGGGTAGATTGGTTGACCTTGGGTGAGATTAATTGGCAATTCATTAGGCTATAGCAAAACCTTAAAATGAACACTAACTTATTAACTTATTGACTATCTAATATTTAACAAATGTTTTATGGTTCAATTCAAGTTAGTTTATTTTATTGCAAGATGATTGTTATGGTTAGTTACCTTCTTATTGCAAGTTGATCTTGGTTTATTTCCTTTATTCAATTGAAATATGGTTATAGTTGTTTATTGCAAGATGGTTATAGTAGTTCATGATGATGTTTATTATCTTTCATGATGATGTTTATCTCTCTTGATGATGCTTAATTTTGATTATCTTTCATGATGTTTATATTTCATGTTCATTATCTTTGATGATTGAAAAGTAGATTACTTGAAAGTTATATTTTTTTATATATATGCAAGTATTTTTATCTGCTTTCTTATTGCATCATTTATTTCCTTTGTCAATGCATCTTATGTTTTGATTATGTTCACTTTCTATAATAGTTGATCATGGAATCTCCTTCAAACATAAGCACATCCTTGATGGATCAAATTTTGGAATATAGGAACCAAGGATGAGGGCTGAATTTCAAGCAAGAAATTTATGGCCCATTGTGAATGGAGATGAAGCAATCCCAACCCAGGCAAGGGAACTTGAGACATACAACAACAAGATTCACCTTGCACTTTCCATTATTATCAATAGTGTGAGTGATAAGATATTGCTCACTATAAGCCATTGTGAGCATGCTAAATATGCATGGGATTTGCTAAAACAAGTCCATCTAGGGTCCAACACATCAAGGAAATTCACTTTATTGTCCAAAATTCTTAGGAGTATGCAAGGTGAAGAAGAAAGTGCCTTGATCTTCCTCTCAAATGTGAAAGACATGAGAACTCAACTATTGGATTGTAATTGTGATTGGATAAGTGAGAAGCTCTTAAGATTTATCATTTTGAGGAACTTGTCAAGCAAGTTCAAGAATTTTGTCACCATTATTGATACTAGGATAGAGCAAGAATAGGATGGCATTCCTCTCAACACTCTTTCACAATTATTGATTCAACATGAAGAGTCTCTTAGTAGAGATAAAGTGAATGGTCAAGTTGTCAAGGAGAAGAATGTTGCATTGAGTGCCACTAAGGCTTCCTTTAATAAGAAATACAAGGGAAGGAAAAATTAAAATTTCCAACCCAACAAGCCTAGATTTGATTTCACTTGCAACTTTTGTGGCAAGAAAGGCCACAAGGAAAAAAATTGTTTCAATAAGAAGAAGATTGTAGAAAAGGAAGAGCAAGAAAAGGCTAAGGGACAAGGACCTAAGAAATGGTTTGGCAAGGGAAAGAAAAAGAACAACAATGTAAAGAAAAATTCTAATAAAAATGTCTTTGTTTGTGCCCTCTACTCCATTGACTCATCTAATTCTAATGAATGGGTGTTATATTTTGGATGCACTAACCATATGTGTTTTGAAAAAGATAATTTTATGGACTTTCATAAGAACTTTTCATATTCAGTTGTCATTGGTGATAATACTAGACTTCATATGGTTCACATCCATGTGATGTATCTCTCAAATATAAGAAGCAACAATAAATACTATCATTCAAACAAATTCCATCCTAAAAATTGGGGAAAACATCTCTAAGTTGTCAATTTCCTCCAAGAGAATCCCTTAGCAACAAGGCCTAAATTATGCTTCTCCACCTAACAATTGAATGTTTACATGGTCTTATAGACCCATTTACAAACAACAATCATATTCCCTTTTAGAACAGGAACAATATTCCATGTCTAATTATTTATCAATGATGCATACTTAGTAAGCATAACATCCTCCCACTTTAAACAACCCTTGGTATAAGAATATTTAAGAGGATATCTAACATCATAAATCCTTTAGATTAAATCCCATGAAGGAGACTCACAATTATGCTCCCAATAAAAAATGAGCTAATATTCCATGAGGGGGATCCAAACATACTTAGGGGTTGGACAAACCATGGAAGAATGAGGCACACCATATTAATAATAAGCATAGAAACATATACTAACAAACTCACCACCCAATTTAACATCCATAACTATCACAAAAGGTACAAGGGGATTAATCTCTACAACTTTGTGATCTAAAATTATAGGTGTTGTAAAATAATCTAATAAAATAAGATTCAAATTATAAGGTCCTACTAAATAATTTAGAATAACTACATGGTACTAATTAGAATCTTTGAGGTAGTAGAAACCACCATAGGAGCTATGAAAGAAGAGTCCTTCAATAAAATAACAGAGAGAAGACTAGAAAAGGTAGTTGGAAGTACCTCATTAAAGATCATATCTCTTCAAATGAGAATGTCTCAATTATTAGGATCATATAGGCAATAAGCCTTGGACGTGTCAAAAACCCCATAAAAATGTATGAAAACTCTTCGTATCAATCTTCTTATATGTATCTTTACGAATATGGGCCCATGCAATGGATCCAAATATATGGAAGTAAAATATCTCATACATTTTATCTATCAATATCTCAATAAGAGTAATACTTTGAATAGATTGAGTCCAAGTTTGATTGATGATATGAACTGCATAAGTCAATTAAGCCCTATTTGCTTGGCATGCAAAATACATCTATCCATCTCCATAATAATTCTATTCTTCTACTCAATAAATCCATTTTTTTTTGGTATATAATAAACAGTCCTATGGAAATAATTACCATAAAGAATAAAAAAATAGCAAAGGCATGAATCACATACTCACCTCCTCTATCTATCCTCGTGCACTTGATCTTCCTATCAAAATGGTTTTCCATAAGAACCTTGAAGTACTTAAACTTCCCAATATATCTATCTTTGCTATGAATGATGTACAACTAGACATACCTAGAAAAATTATTAATGAATGTGAGAAAGTACATATTCCTGGAAAGAGATGGTGTAACCTTAAATGGGATTAAAGGGTCTTGTAGCATGCCTAGTAGTCTCTTTTGGGAAGGACTATTTATGATGCTTCCTGAAGATACACCTCTTACAAACACCAATAGAAGGAGAGGTAGGAGGGAGAGTAGTAGCCAAATCATGTTGACTCATGTACCTCAAGATGCATAGCCAAGATTTTTCAATTTTGTGATATCATCACTTACTAACATCATCTACCTATGCTAGTTTATCCACAAAGTATCTCTTATTTTAGGAGGAAGGATATTAAGTTGGGTGGTCATCAAGTTTATAAATATAATCAAATTCACCATAATATCTTGTGGTAACTACCTTGAATCCATCATCAATATCCATAATCACCCATCAATCTAGCCAAAAGTTGACCTTTTTATTCTGATAAGAAATACGATAAATAGAAAAAATATTTGGATACATGCTAGAAACATAAATAACTTCATGAAATAAAGATTAAATAGTTGTTACCTCACCATATATAGCCACCTATAAAGGTAAATCATCCCTAGTAACCACACACTCTCTAGAATATTATATGTTATAGCCATGCAAGAGATAGTGATGTTCGGTCATGTGTCAACTTGCTATTATGTTTACAATCTACTCTTTAGAAGAGGTGGTTGTCCAATATGTTTAATGAACAACTATATATTCTTGTGAGGTCTTCCCATCATGATCATCCTCATATTGAGCAAATAAAAGAGCAGCATTAGCTTCATAATGTTTGGATGCCTCTTCAAATTTCTTATTTATAGATAAAATATTATGGTGTGTGCTTCATTCATATAAAAATTGTAATTAGGCTTCTTTAATGACTTCTTGACTTTCTTCTCTACTCGCTCCTATGTCTTGTCAACTTTTATTTTAACCCCTTACTTTACATGAGCCTAAATAGTGATAGAATGACTCTTATGCCTCTCGCTGAGATTGATGATGAAGAAGGTACTTGAACATATAATCAAGAGGAGGATCAATCTTAGGAAAGTACACTTGAAGCATCTAAAACACTATGGCAATCATCTCACAAGTTTAAGAAAAATGTATCAATATAATAATGAGAAGATGAATAGTCTCCTTTACACTACAACCTCCTTTGGCAATGTGGATGTCTTCTTACAACTCATGAACTTATTTATGTACTCATCTATGGTATCAAAGTTCCCCATATTCAAAGTAGCAAGCTTTGTCTCCAATTTATTGTCCTATATGGAGTCAATGTGATCACACATGTTTTTGAAGTTCTTCAATAATTTATTTGGATCTAAGGTGTTGTTAATAGGTGTATCATAGATCTTGTAAATATCAAGAGCAATAACACCAACATCCTCCTCTTTCATATCCTTTAATGACTACTTTTTCTCATCAAAATCAATGGCTAGAGGATTCTCATTTACATATTTGATGAGTACATTACATTGAAAATCTTATCTTGCATTTCCATATGGCATAGTTACGTCCATTGAGAAAATACATATGTTGATCCATGGAATCCCCTATAAAAATATAGTCTCATATATATTTGTGATGAATAGTAATATTGCCAATGCAAGGATCTCAAAAATTATGTGTTTTAAAAAAGGCACTCAAAATGCTTGTATATGAAAAGTTATGACCACAAAAAGTTTGACTCAAAAATCATATAAAAAGCCACATAAAAATTATAAAGTTACAAAAAAAAAGTTTACATTCAACAAATGGAAGAATGCCATGTCTTGTTATGGGGATACCAACTATGTATTGATTGAGTAGTGTTCTAGTGAATAAAATATTAGAAAATGCCATTGAAATGGGTAGGGATTGTACATACTATTGGAGATAAAACTTGTGAAGAAAATGTTGCCATGTATCATCTTTGTGTGCCAAATCTACTATTGACTAGGCATACCACTAAGCAAAAAGTAAATTTGAGTTTACAATGTGACTAGACATGATTGGCAGATTGAGTTTATATATTCAAAACATCAAGATTATAGGATCATGTTAGCCATTGTTCTCAACAAATGGTGTGGAGGAGGTTAAAATCCAAGACCTCCAAGGCACTATACCTTAAGTTCTACTCCACTATTTACCAAGCCACCAAATCGTTTTGAGCTTAAGGATATTAGCACTAAATAAAAACATATAACTAAGATTTCACCAAATAATATTCGATAAAATTATTTCCAAGCACCACATTCCTTCCATCAGGTTAATAAAGGTAGGATTTGAACCCATACAATACGGAACCAAATGCTTACCCACATGATCCCCATATCATCAAACTAATCACCACTTTGCATTATAATAGGGACATCTTCTTCTCTTTTATAAAGTGACATGCCTGGAAGGGAAATAAACTTCATAATACATCCATAATCTATCAAAAATAAATTGACCTCCTCACAACTCAAATCTATGACGTGGGGTTCCCAAGGCACAAGAATAAACCTATAAATAGAAGCCTAAAATAATCTTAAGGCCAATATATTTTTCTAATAGATGTCATACCCAAATAAAACATCTCCAATTTCCACACATGTTCCATAATTTTCCCCTAATGAATAAAATATTTGTAAGAACATTTCATTTTTATGTTTAATTTTTTTAAAAAGGAAACAATTTTAAGTACATTTTTTTTTATGGAAAAGAGAAATTACCTTAAAACAAAATGATGAAAATATAGAATTGGGACCCCTTGTAATTTTACCAAGAATTCAGAAATATTGATGGTTCATCCATATCTAACATGATTTTCTCCATATAACATTTTTTGGGAATGCAACCAATCAAGTCATTTTCTCTCACCAATTTAATAAAAAAATCATTAGACCATTTTAACATATTTTTCAATTATATTTGAGGTATTTTCCATGCATGGAAGTCCATCCATGACGTCTTTAGAATAGGGGTTATAGAAAATTATTTAGCTTATTTCCTTCTCTTGCAATCATGCAAATTGCCCTCTCATTTATACTACAACAATACAAAAAAAAAAATCAATGGAGAAAAGAAATCACATTTTTCTTATGTTTTTTAAAAATATGAAATAATTTTGAACAACCTCAAAAATTCATTCCACTAAGTAGGGCACCCATTTAGTCAAGATGAAAATGGATTGAATCACAAGAGAGAAAGAGGAACCTGTTGAAGAATTGTTCTCCTAATGCAACAAAAACTCTTGCAGTATAATTTTGAGTCAAGTTCACCCAAGGATTTAGCAAACAAACCCTAATATACAATCAATGGCTCATAGAGTTTCCAAAAAATACTCTACAAAAGTGTCAAAGGTATGTAATTGTATAATGAAGTCTCACATCTACTCTACTACCAGGTTAGATTTCATAATACTTTGTAGAAACAAATGAAATCAACACATTATCTAAAAATAAGTGTCTCATAGAAATAACACATGCAATAAAAAATGCATTGATAGAGATCAAAATAATCTCATTAAAGGAAATAATGACATTCCAACCGATAAACATATGGCTCGTCTCGAGAGGTATAAATACCCAATTACAAGTGACCTTTAACTCAAGATTTAAGAACAAATCTTTAGGTTTATTAAAACAATATTACATTAAATCCACTTGTACAAGGTGTACAAGGGCCCAAAGGTTATACAATAAATATAATATAAAACATTTGTCATGGCCTCAAGTAAAGCTTAACACTGCATATTCCAACAAGTTATGCTTGAGATCTTAATTTTCTCTAAGATCCTATTTATGAGTAAATAACAAAGTGACATAAATTTGTCCTATTCTAAAAACTTTATTTATGAAACATTCCAAATAGAAAGCTAGGATTTTACCCCAACCTAAAAAAAAACAATTTTACAAATATTCAAATGAACTAAATATGGCATGGTTAAAAGAGGATACAAAGCCTTAAGAGACTCTATGGTTTTACCCGTATTCAGGTTGGTTCTACCCGTATGAGAAAACAGGTAGAACCAACCTATTGATGAAATCACTTAGGCTTTGGAACCTAAGTGATGAACTAACCTATTGATGAAATCACTTAGGCTTTGGAACCTAAGTGATGCACTTGCTCCCCCACCCTCAAATGGATGGGGAGCAAGTGCAGAACTTGGATGTACTTGCTCCCCAACTGGAGAAGTTGGGGAGCAAGTGCAGCACTTGGTTGTACTTGCTCCCCAACTAGAGAAGTTGGGGAGCAAGTGCAGCACTTTGCGTGCTGCACTTGCTCCCCACCCCCACCCTCAAATGAGGGTCACCCCCACCCTCACCCCCACACTCAAATGAGCATGGGGGTGGGGATCAAGTGCAGACAAGTGCACTTGCTCCCCATCCCCACCCTCAAATTGTTGCACTTGAGGGTGGGGGTGGGGAGCAAATGAGCAAGTACAACCAAGTGCTATTTGAGGGTGGGGGTGGGGAGAAAATGAGCAAGTACATCCAAGTGCATTTGAGCAGCACTTGGTTGTACTTGCTCATTTTCTCCCACCCCCACCCTCATTTGAGGGTGGGGGTGGAGAGAAAATGAGCAAGTACAACCAAGTGTTTTTTGAGGGTGGGGGTGGGGAGCAAATGAGCAAGTACATCCAAGTATAGCCAAGTGTTGCACTTGGTTGTACTTGCTCATTTGCTCCCCACCCCCACCCTCATTTGAGGGTGGGGATGGGGATAAAATGAGGAAGTACAACCAAGTGCATTTGAGGGTGGGTGTGGGGAGCAACTGAGCAAGTATAGCCAAGTGTTGTTTGAGGTTGGGGGTGGGGAGCAAATGAGCAAGTACAACCAAGTGTTGCACTTGGTTTTACTTGCTCATTTGCTCCCCACCCCCACCCTCAAATGTTGTACTTGCTCATTTGCTCCCCACCTCGTGGGGAGCAAATGAGAAAGTACAGCAAAGTGCTACACTTGGCTATACTTTCTCATTTGCTCCTCACCCCCACCCTCAAATCCACCACCACCCTCAGTGGGGAGCAAATGAGCAAGTACAACCAAGTGAGCAAGCACAACCAAGTACCCCACCCTCATGAGGGTGGGGTTGCACTTGGCTGTACTTGCTCATTTTCTCCTCACCTTATGAGTTTCGTTGTTCATTCATCATTTAATCATTATATGTGTCAGTCCAAGGCGGTGTCCAAAGGCTGTATACGATAGAAGGTGTCATAGTTGCAGGTTCAGTTCATCCAAGAACAAGGTTTTATTGATGGATCAGTTAGTGTTTTGGGGTTTTTGTGTGACCTCTAACTCCTAGAATTGGAAATCAAATTGTAGAACATAAAACAGAATTAAAACTGTAGGAAATGGAAATTGCAGAATTTGAAAGAGTAGGAAATGAAATGTTGCTAAATTGAAATTGACAAAAAGTAAATTGCAGAATTGAAATCACACACACACAGTTGCAGAAGGATAAACTAACTACAATTCTCTAAACATGTTCTAAATCTAGAAAATCAAATTAACATCTATTGCAAAACTGGAAATGTCACAAATCTAGAAATTGCAGTAAATGACAGAAAACTAGAAATTGCTGCAAATCTGGAAAATAAGAGAAAACTTGAAGTTGCTGTGAAGCTGAAACATAAATAGTGAAATTGCATGGAATTATGAAAAATGCTATTAAAATATGAAATCTAAATTTAAAACTGCTAAAGAAATGAAAGCTGGCAGAATTCTGCTAACCTGCTGCAACAAGAAATTAGCAAGATTTTCTGTCAGAAGTTGCCTTCCTATGGTATTGCAAGTGGCCCTTACTTCCAGAACTAGATGAAGGTGAAAATTTATACTAAATAAACCTTAGATACTAACCATCAACTCAACATGCCAATTGATAACTAAAAACTGCACCTTTTTATTCAATCTGGAAATGCATTATAGTAATGCAGGAAAAACCTGTAGATTATTGTTCTGCTACAAAAACAACTGCACTCTATTGCCTATTTCTCTATATCTCCTATATGCCTATATATCTATATGCTCAACCATGTTGGGAGCTCTATTATTTATAATATCATGTTGATATGCTTGGTTACTGATTTGCAAGGATTTACAACTGTTTGCACAACTGTTTCCTAAAATGCACGAGTTTTCTTTGTCAAAACTTGATCCATTCAACCTCATTGAGCTGCATTTGTTGAGGAAATCAGTTAATATGAGTTGGGACAACCTCCTAGTCAATTTCCAATAATTTCCTCCACTGATTTGTCACTTTTTGACCACTTCCGGTTGTTCCTACGCTATTCCCTGTTCCTGCGCCAGATTTCTTGCATTTTAGCCTTTTGACTTGTTGCTTCCATTTACATCACGTGGAAGTGTTGTCAGGTGGAGAAAGAGTCATGCCTATTCTCCCTCAACTATTTCCAAGTTTTTACCTCTTCTTTATTTGATAAATTCCATGCCTTCCTTCAAAGTGGCAGGTGGCTGGAATTTGTATGGACTGTGACCTGTTGTTTCTAGCTGCCAAAACATGCCCAGATGCCCTTTTGGAGTGCTCATAACTTGTTCATCGTAACTCCATTTTTTATCAAATTGTGTCCATGTATTCTTGGTTATATGAACAACATTGGGTTCAATTTTCAACTCTTAATTCCTCAGAAATTACTCCCTGCATCGTTGTCAAGTTGGCCTTTAACACAGATTTTTACCAGCATTTCCAGCTGTTAAAAAGTGTGAAACTGCCATTTTGCAGGACCCATAACTTCCAGGTTACTTGTCCATATGACTTAAAATTTGGGTCATGTTGTCTCTATATTATGAAGTACCATTGGTATGAATTTGGTACCTTAACTCATTCTGGATCATTTCCAGTAGATCCGCCAATGTTCTCTTTAACGTAGATTTGCACCTGTTAACAACTCCAGAAATGACTTAAGGCATGAACAATGAGCGCAGGAATGAACAATGAGCACAGGAATGATGTAACCTTCATAATTTTTTATCTACAGCTTGGATTTACTTGCTTCAAAAAGCAAAGTTGTAGTTCTCGATGAGAGGAATCTGTTCATGCCATCAGAATGTAATTGCAATACATGTTTTATTTACTACCTAATCAACTGAAACAAGTGCATAAAATGCTGAAAATAGTCAAAACAAAGGTATAATGTTCCAAACATAAAATCATGCAAACATGTAACAAATAACATATTCTAATCACTATTTGGCACTTTAACTTTGTCATATTTAATATTATGGCAGTTTTTATATGTCAACCATAGCGTAATAATGAGGCATTTATAGGCCTCATCATTCCCCCCAACTTGAATTGATGCATGCCCTCATGTATCCTAGTAGGTCATAGTAATATGAACAACATCCTTTTGCCACCTACTACCCGAGAAAGTTCTTGCTGCACTACACCAAGCATTGTAGTTCCTGCAATTTTCTATTTTTTCTTCTTTTTTTCTTTTCTTCCTTTTACTTACTTGTGGTAGAACTTTAAGAAACTCAATATCTAATGTGCCCTATTGTTTTGCAGCATTTTCAAGAATTTCTGGCATAATTTATCTCATTTTGAAGCTTGCTCTGGAATGAGACTGTCATTCTGAAGATGTGTCAAAAACATGCTGAAATGGCCTCCAATGCAAAATCTAGCTGCAGATTCTAGTGTGGGCCCATTTTTAGAGTGTATAAGACTTTCATAACATCAAAAATTATTTTTCCATCCTTTTGTTTAAATGCTATATTTTTTATTGCAGCAGTAGTAAAACAGAATTTTCAGGTGCATTTTATCCTTCTCAGATTTATGAGGCATTGGTGGGGTATCAACTTGAAGTTATCCTTCTGAAATATGCCCTACTAATAAAGATAAAATGGCTGCCATGTCTGTCCCAAAATCAGGTGTTTCATAATTTTGAATTTTCCATGCAACTAAGGGCATAAGTGGGGTGTTTCTTGACATTTTGAACAACATGTTCCATTTTTTTTTTTTTACTTGCCAATATTGTATGAACAGTTTATGCCAGATACTGATTATCATATACTAAATACTAAATGATTACCATGACTAAATGCAAGAAACACATACCTTACTCTCCTAAAAATTTATCATCCACCTTACAAGCTGCTTCTGATGATGATTTTTTTTTTCTGAAATAAGAACAACATGGGTGCAGTAGGTGAGATTTGTACAATGGTAGAACAATGATGGGTGGATCAACAAGGTGATGCATGCTGAAAAACCGGTTTTCATGCAAGCCAACTCAGCAGTGCCTCAAGGAGGTTTTCACTACTGAGTTATTCATTTTTTTTTCATTTGTTTCTCATTTTTTTCATTTTTTTTTTTTCATTTTTTTTCATTTTTTCATCAAAAGAGGCTGCCATTTCTGGTTTTCAACCAACCTCTATGTTTTCAAGTGCTTCAATGAGAGAGAATGTCTCTTGCTCTTATTTGGATAAGAACAATCCTTATTCTGCAAAAACATGTCAGTCTTTGTATAAAAACACCATCTTTTTCTGTTGAAGGCTGCAACAATGATGTGCCCTTTCTTTCCATATAAGTAATAAGAGTCTTCTTATGTCATCATTAACTCCTTATTGCTGGAAATGAAGTATTAACTTCATTGTTCCTCCTCCCTACTGAAATTGATGCTTGTCCTCATGTATTTCCATTTTGTGGGACATGCTTTTTACTGCATTTTTTTTTTATCTTTTTTTTTTTAACTTTTTCTCTTATCTTGCTTGTACCCATGAAGGAATTTCACAAGCAAGATTATTCTCTTTTTGCTTTTCTTGTTTTTTTTTTTTTTTTCAAACTTTTTATCATCACTCTGAATCTGACATGGAAGAGAAATTCTCTTCCATCATGTGTACATCCAATTGTTTAATCTCCTTCAAGAACTCCTCCTTAGTTAATGGTGCATGGTATACCCAAAGGTAGTGTCCATTCACCACTAACTTCCTACTTGAATCACCAATGGGAGAAAGAAGCACTGCTCCATATCTGAAAACTTCTTCAATCAAGGGTCCTTGCCTCCTAGTCTGCAAAATCTCGTTAATTTGTACTTGAAAAAATTCAACACCAATTCCCAAAGATGTTAAAAGCATTAGTAACTCAATTTCAATAGGAAAATATGGTTTTTTTATCATAAACCAGTTCATGTAGTGTGAAATTGAGTATGTCTAATATATGATCAATAAATGGAAAATGGTCCTTATGTGTGAATGTATTCAATTTTTGATAATATTCACACATTCTCAGTTTCCCATTTTTCTTTGGAATAATAACCAATGGAGGAATCCATCGGTTATCAAAAATTGGATAAATGAATCTAACCTTCAAGAGTTTCTTTACTACGATTTGGACAATATATCTTAAGGTAGACTTTAATTGCATTTGCAGTTGTTTCATAGGTTTAACATTTTCAATACATATCCTATGAGTGCATACATCAAGATGAAATCTTGACATACCCTTATATTTCCATGCAAAAGGATTGAAATAGTGTTTCAAAACATCAAACAATTTTGCTTTTTGTTTATAATTCAGCCAGCTAATAATGTTTAGAAATTTACTTGGATGTACTTTAATTTGTTTGATCCCTGGATAGACAAAATTAGCTGCTTCATAGCTCCTGATCAATGCATTTAATGGACAATGATGTGGCTACAGGGTATGAAATACTCTAGAATCTGTCTCAGAGGTGATACCTGATGGAATCAGAGGACATTTGAAGGTGTTAAGGATATGATGATGCCATCCATGTGGTAGTGTGAATGATCTTTCTTGGTTAAGCATGGACGACACAGGTTCTAAACTGTGTACCTCTTCTTTCCACAACAAACGATGAACAAGAAGTTGATCATCAGTTAGTCCTTCTGATTGTAATGTTTCAACTAGGACAGTTTCATCCTCGAATATTTCTCTTTCTGATGTATTGATTTCTTCAATATGTTCCTTCACTACAACTATAGCCAAAGTAGCAATGGTTTCTTGTTCTTCATCAAATTCAGGATACCAAATTTGTCTAGAAAATTTAGTTGAAGGTTGAGCTGGTGGATACAAAGAAATTGTCTGCAGGTCAATACCATTAGAAATGGTCATTTCCCCTGACCTACAGTCTATAAAAGCAGCTACAGTAGCCATCCAAGGTCATCCTAGAATGATAGGGTATCCATTGACTGAAGTTCTAGGCTGCAACACCAAGAAGTCTATAGGATATTCCCACGAAGAGACTTTAATGGCCACATCTTTTAAGATACCTTATGGTTTAGCTACTAACCTATCTGCCATTTCCAGAACTGTGGTGGTAGGACTGAGATTATTGAGCTGTAGTTTTTGCATTGTGTCCTTAGTCATTACATTAATTGCAGCTCCAAGATCAATTAGCACATTAGGAATTTGTATCACTCCAATAGTAACCGTGACTATTGGACTACCTGGGTCACCATACTTGGGAGGAACTAATTTCCCAGCCAATAGATCAGCTAATTTTCCTTCTACCTGAATAGTTTTAGGAAAGGCCTTCTTATTTTTACCAGGTTTTTTGATACATAACTCCTGAATAGTCTTTTTTATTAAAGGCACATCCCTTATTGCTTGCAAAAAAGGGAGATAAATTGACATCTTTTTGAGTTCTATCACTAATTCTGATTCAGGGGTAGTATCAATATGATCAAACCTTTCAGGATATGGTAATGCTACTGGAGAAGATTCTTGCATTTTTGCTATTTTTTCTTCTTTTTTTTTTTGTTGCAGTGTCTCTTGATTTGGAGGTTCTTGTTTCTCACTAATTTCTTCAATGGTGGGTGGAACAGGTTCAGGTAAGATCTTCCCTAAATGCAGCTGGATGTTACTACAGTCAAGTACATGAATTACAACAGTGTCTTCAGACTCGGCCTCATAAATAGGGGCTATTTTTCTGGCATTATTTGGATTAATCACAGGCTGAGCTGGGAGTGGAGGTTGTTTCACTGGTTGTGTTTGATGTTGTGCTCTTCCCTGAAAATTTGTATTAGGAGCAGGTAGCAAGTTTTGAGCTTGTCCTTGATACCTTTGTTGTCCTTGATATGGTGGATATTGTTGTCCTTGATATGTTGGATACTGTTGTCCCCATATTTTCCCTTATTGTGTCCATTATGGAGGCATGGTATGCCAAGGTGGGTTCATCCATCTAGATTGTGACCAATCTGGAGGAGCTGTCCAAGGTTGGTTCCAAGGTTGTGCAGAGACTTCTGCCTGTCCCCATGGCATATTCATATTCCAAGGAGATTGTCCCTAGTTTGGAAATCTAGGAGCATTGGGCTATTGTGCATAGCCACCATCGGATCTCTTCCCAATAGCATTAAGTTCTTATGTTTGGGTGCCCAAAACAAATTTTAGATGAGGTAACAAAGGACATCTATCTGTTGAATGTTCCTTGGAATAGATTCCACAAATAGAAGTTTTGTTTAAGGGGCAGTCTTACAAGGCATGCTTATTCCTACACCTTGGGCAATAAATGGCTAAAGGTGGTGTAGAATTAGATTTTGTGTTTTTCTCACCTAATACAGTATTAAGTTGAACAAGGATATCAGTTTTTAAATTAGCCATTTCCTCCATCAACTCCTTCATGTCATTATTGCCAGAATTTCTCTTCTTTTTTCATTGGTGAGTGCGGGAATAATTTTTGCATAACTCCACAATATCTTCAAGGTCAAGTTGATCTACGTCTCCCCTTCCCATTAAATCTAATACTTCCCTAGATTCATCTTGTAAACCTCTTAAGAAGATAGGTTTCAAGAAATCTATTTCTACAGCACCACATCTCTTTTGGACAAACGCAAAGTGATCAAGATAATCTTCTAAACTCTCATATTCTTCTTGCTTAATTCATAATAACTCATCTTTCATGTTTCTTACTCTACAATAATCCTGATATTTATTTAAGAATGTAGTTTCCATCTCATCCCAAGTACGTATTGAATTAGGTTCAAGATTACTCATAAACCATCGGAGAGCAGCATCCTTAAGTGTGGAAGGAAACAATTTCAATTTCTGATTATAATTTATGTAGTCATAAGTTTGACATAACACTTTGAATTCAAAAAAAATTGATCGAGATCTTCTGAAACAGTTCCCCTAAAAATTGGCAATATGGATGGAGAAATTGTTTTCATGGGGGCATCTAGAAGTGGATCCAACCGAATGGGATATTCAAAAGTTTTAGGAGGATCATCAAGATTATCATATCCACTTGGAGGTGCTGCTGCTGCAGCCATAGTTGTTTTCTTTCTAGAGTATGATGGGAATTGTCCAATTTGAGGGGAATGTTTAGCAGCAAGTGCTTCAAAAAGCTCTTTTTCTAATCTTTCCAAAACTTCAGCTGATGAAGATGGTATGTCTTGCTTAGGTTCCCCAGGGATTTCAAATATAGGCAATTCTTCATCTGATCGAGCAGGTCGAGTTGGTGGTTCAGAGCCACTCCGGATAAACCTCCCTCTCTCGTACCTTAGCCTATGCATTCATGTCTATTCACTAAATAAACTGAAATGCAGTATTTCAAAAATTGTAACACAATTCTTGACCTGTTTCACTTTTTCTAACAACACCTATTTTTCCCCGGCAACGACGCCAAAAATGATGAGTGTCGTTGTTCATTCATCATTTAATCATTATGTGTCAGTCTAGGGCAGTGTCCAAAGGCTGTATATGATAGAAGGTGTCATAGTTGCAGGTTCAGTTCATCCAAGAACAAGGTTTTATTGGTGGATCAGTTAGTTTTTTTGGGGTTTTGTGTGACCTCTAACTCCTAGAATTGGAAATCAAATTGTAGAAGATAAAACTGAATTAAAACTGCAAGAAATGGAAATTGCAAAATTTGGAAGAGCAGGAATGAAATGTTGCTAAATTGAAATTGACAAAAAGTAAATTGCAGAATTGAAATCACACACACATAGTTGCAGAAGGATAAACTAACTACAATTATCTGAGCGTGTTCTAAATCTAGAAAATCAAATTAACATCTATTGCAAAACTGGAAATGTCACAAATCTGGAAATTGCAGTAAATGACAGAAAATTGGAAATTGTTGCAAATATGGAAAATAACAAAAAACTTGAAGTTGTTGCGAAGCTGAAACATAAATAGTGAAATTGCATGGAATTATGAAAAATGCTATTAAAATCTAAAATCTGAATTTAAAACTGCTAAAGAAACGAAAGTTGGCAGAATTCTGCTAACCTGTTGCAGCAAGAAATTAGCAAGATTTTCTATCAAAAGTTGCCTTCCTCTGGTCCTACAAGTGGCCCTTGCTTCCAGAACCAGATGAAGGTGAAAATTTATGTTAAAGAAACCTTAGATACTAACCATCAACTCAACATGCCAATTGATAACTAAAAACTACACCTTTTTATTCAATATGGAAATGCATTACAGTAATGCAAGAAAAACCTGTAGATTACTGTTCCACTATAAAAACAACTGCACTCTATTGCCTATTTCTCTATATATCCTATATGTCTATATATCTATATGCTCAACCATGCTGGGAGCTCTCTTATTTATAATATCATGTTGATATGCTTGGTTACTGATTTGCAGGGATTTACAACTATTTGCACAACTGTTTCCTAGAATGCACGAGTTTGCTTTGTCAAAACTTGATCCATTCAACCTCATTGAGCTGCATTTATTGAGGAAATCAGTTAATATGAGTTGGGACAACCTCCTGGTCAATTACCAATAATTTCTTCCATTGATTTGTCGCTTTTTGACCACTTTCGGTTGTTCCTGCGCTATTCCCTATTCCTGCGCCAGATTTCCTGCATTTTAGCCTTTTGACTTGTTGCTTCCATTAACATCACGTGAAAGTGCTGTCAGGTGGAGAAAGAGTCATGCCTATTCTCCCTCAATTATTTCCAAGTGTTTACCTCTTCTTTATTTGATAAATTCCATGCCTTCCTTCAAAGTGGCAGGTGGCTGGAATTTGTATGGACTCGTGACTCATTGTTTCCAGCTGCCAAAACATGCCCAGATGCCCTTTTGTAGTGTTCATAACTTGTTCATCGTAACTCCATTTTTTACCAAATTGTTTCCACGTGTTCTTGGTTATATGAACAACATTGGGTTCAATTTTCAACTCTTAATTCCTTAGGAATTACTCCCTGCATCGTTATCAAGTTGGCCTTTAACACAGATTTTTACCAGCATTTCCAGCTGTCAAAAAGTGTGAAACTGTCATTTTGCAGGCCCCATAACTTCCAGGTTACTTGTCCATATGCCTTCAAATTTTGGTCATGTTGTCTCTATATTATTAAGTACCATTGGTATGAATTTTGTACCTTAACTCATTCTAGATCATTCCCAGTAGATCCGCCAATGTTCTCTTTAACGCAGATTTGCACCTGTTAACAACTCCAGAAATGACTAAGGCATGAACAATGAGCGCAGGAATGATGTAACCTTCATAAATTTTTATCTACAGCTTGGATTGACTTGCTTCAAAAAGCAAAGTTGCAGTTCTCGATGAGAGGAATATGTTCATGTCATCAGAATGTAATTGCAATACATGTTTTATTTACTACCTAATCAACTAAAACAGTGCATAAAATGCTGAAAATAGTCAAAATAGAGGTATAATGTTCCAAACATAAAATCATGCAAACATGTAACAAATAACATATTCTAATCACTATTTGGCACTTTAAATTTGTCATATTTAATATTATGGCAGTTTTTATATGTCAACCATAGCGTAATAATGAGGCATTTCTAGGCCTCATTATCACCCCCACCCTCAAATCCACCACCACCCTCAAATGAGATTTGAGTGTGGGGGTGGGGAGCAAATGAGCAAGTACAGCCAAGTGATCAAATACAGTCAGGTGCCTCACCCTCATGAGGGTGGGGGTGGGGAGCAAATGAGCAAGTATAGCCAAGTGTCGCACTTGGTTGTACTTGCTCATTTGCTCCCCACACCCACCCTCATGAGGGTGAGGCACCTGACTGTACTTGCTCACTTGGTTGTACTTGCTCATTTGCTCTCCACCCCCACCCTCAAATCTCATTTGAGGGTGGTGGTGGATTTGAGGGTGGGGGTGATGATGAGGCCTATAAATGCCTCATTATTATGCTATGGTTGACATATAAAAACTGCCATAATATTAAATATGACAAATTTAAAGTGCAAAATAGTGATTAGAATATGTTATTTGTTACATGTTTGCATGATTTTATGTTTGGAACATTATACCTCTATTTTGACTATTTTTAGCATTTTATGCACTATTTCAGTTGATTACACTTTAACTTTGTCATATTTAATATTATGGCAGTTTTTATATGTCAACCATAGCGTAATAATGAGGCATTTCTAGGCCTCATCATCACCCCCACCCTCAAATCCACCACCACCCTCAAATGAGATTTGAGGGTGGGAGTGGGGAGAAAATGAGCAAGTACAATGAGGGTGGGGGTGGGGAGCAAATGAGCAAGTATAGCCAAGTGCAAGCAAGTACAACCAAGTGCTGCACTTGGTTGTACTTGCTCATTTGCTCCCACCCCCACCCTCAAATGCACTTGGTTGTACTTTTTCATTTGCTCCCCACCCCCACCCTCATTTGAGGGTGGGGGTGGGGAGAAAATGAGCAAGTATAGCCAAGTACCCTCATTTGAGGGTGGGGATGGGGAGAAAATGAGCAAGTATAGCCAAGTGTTGTCGACCCTCATTTAAGGGTGGAGGTGGGGAGCAAATGAGCAAGTATAGCCAAGTACCCTCATTTGAGGGTGGGGGTGGAGAGCAAATGAGCAAGTACAGCCAAGTGCAACACTTGGTCACCCTCAAATGAGGGTGGGGGTGGGGAGAAAATGAGCAAGTACAGCCAAGTGAGCAAGTACATCCAAGTGCCCCATCGTCATGAGGGTGGGTGTGGGGAGCAAATGAGCAAGTACAGCCAAGTGTTGCATTTGAGGGTGGGGTGGGGAGAAAATGAGCAAGTACAACCAAGTACCGTCATTTGAGGGTGGGGGTGCGAAACAAATGAGCAAGTATAGCCAAGTGTTGCCCACCCTCATTTGAGGGTGGAGGTGGGGATAAAATGAGCAAGTATAGCCAAGTACCCTCATTTGAGGGTGGGGGTGGGGAGCAAATGAGCAAGTACATCCAAGTGCAGCACTTGGCCACCCTCAAATGAGGGTGGGTATGGGGAGCAAATGAGCAAGTACAACCAAGTGAGCAAGTACATCCAAGTGCCCCACCCTCATGAGGGTGAGGGTGGGGAGCAAATGAGCAAGTACAGCCAAGTGCTACACTTGGCTGTACTTGCTCATTTGCTCCCCACCCCCACCCTCATGAGGGTGGGGCACTTGGCTGTACTTGCTCATTTGCTCCCCACCCCCATCCTCATTTGAGGGTGGGGGTGGGGAGCAAATGAGCAAGTATAGTGAGGGTGGGTGTGGGGAGCAAATGAGCAAGTATAGCCAAGTGCCACCCCCATCCTCATTTGAGGGTGGGGGTGGGGAGCAAATGAGCAAGTATAGTGAGGGTGGGTGTGGGGAGCAAATGAGCAAGTATAGCCAAGTGCTGCCATCCTCATTTGAGGGTGGGGGTGGGGAGCAAATGAGCAAGTATAGTGAGGGTGGGTGTGGGGAGCAAATGAGCAAGTATAGCCAAGTCTCGCACTTGGTTGTACTTGCTCATTTGCTCCCCACACCCACCCTCACTATACTTGCTCATTTGCTTCCCACCCCCACCCTCATTTAAGGGTGGGGTGCTCATTTTCTCCTCACCCCCACCCTCATTTGAGGGTGGGGGGTGGGGAGAAAATGAGCAAGTATAGCCAAGTACCCTCATTTGAGGGTGGGGGTGGGGAGCAAATGAGCACATACAACCAAGTACCCTCATTTGAGGGTGGGGGTGGGGAGCAAATGAGCACATACAACCAAGTACCCTCATTTGAGGGTGGAGGTGGGGAGCAAATGAGCAAGTATAGCCAGTGTTGCCCACCCTCATTTGAGGGTGGGGGTGGGGAGCAAATGAGCAAGATATGACCAAGTACCCTCATTTGAGGGTGGGGGTGGGGTGCAAATGAGCAATTACGAGCATTTGAGGGTGGGGGTGGGGATCAAATGAGCAAGTATAGCCAAGTGCAGTGGGGGTGGGGAGCAAATGAGCAAGTACAAAATTTGAGGGTGAGGATGGGGATCAAATGAGCAAGTACAGCCAAGTGCTGCATTTGAGGGTGGGAGTGGGGAGCAAATGAGCAATTATAGCATTTGAGGGTGGGGGTGGGGATCAAATGAGCAAGTACAGCCAAGTGCAGTGGTGGTAGGGAGCAAATGAGCAAGTACAACATTTGAGGGTGGGGGTGGGGATCAAATGAGCAAGTATAGCCAAGTGTCGCACTTGGCTGTACTTGCTCATTTGCTCCCCACCCCCACCCTCAAATCCACCACCACCCTCAAATGAGATTTGAGGGTGGGGGTGGGGAGAAAATGAGCAAGTACAGCCAAGTGTTGTTTGAGGGTGGGGGTGGCGAGCAAATGAGCAAGTACAACCAAGTGTTTTTTGCTTGGTTGTACTTGCACCCTCAAATGAGGGTACTTGCTCATTTTCTCCCACCCCCACCCTCATTTGAGGGTGGGGGTGGGGAGCAAATGAGCAAGTACAGCCAAGTGTTGCACTTGGTTGTACTTGCTCATTTTCTCCCCACCCCCACCCTCATTTGGGTGGGGGTGGGGAGCAAGTGCAGTGCTTGGTTGTACTTGCACCCTCAAATGAGGGTACTTGCTCATTTGCTCCGCACCCCCACCCTCAAATGGTTGTACTTGCACCCTCAAATGAGGGTACTTGCTCATTTGCTCCCTGCCCCCACCCTCAAATGAGGGTGGGGGTGGGGAGCAAGTGCAGCGCTTGGTTGTACTTGCACCCTCAAATGAGGGTGGGGGTGGGGAGCAAATGAGCAAGTACAACCAAGTGCTACACTTGGTTGTACTTGTAAAATGATAATACAACACCAGCTACCAGGGTAGCCGCCTTGGCCTTGAATTTTTTAGCCATCAAGGGGTAATCCTTAATGTGATGGGAGGCTAACTGGCAACGATAACATGTATTAGGGAGTTTGATATACACCACCCACTGATGAATACAGGTAGAACCAACCTGAATGTCGATATACTCCTTTAGGGTTTTAGCTAGGTCAACCTTGATATACATTCTCCTCCTAAGGTGGACCAACATGAACCAAGAGGATTCATCACAGATAAATTCACCAAGGGTGGACACCAATTTTTTTAGAAAGGGGCATCATGTAGTGGGGAGGTCCGGGAGTTCTACCCAAACAAGCACGACCAAGGAAACAAAATTAGAAATCATGAAATCCCAACTCCATGGCTGGAAAATGAGCGGTGAACTATTAATGTAACTAGGACCCTTATTGAAGACCTTCTGGGCTTGGTTAGGACTACCGAATTGGAAATGAAAAATCCTTAGAGATATTTTGGACATGGTCGACTTGAATTCCATACGGAGGCCAATACTGCTCAATCTAGTTTCTAAGGACATACTCAGGGGGAATCTGACCCAAAAAATACCCTATAAGAGTATTGTTTTCAAACCAAGAACATGTCTGATTGAATTCATGCAAAAGAATCACAAAATCAGGTTTAGAAATACCTCATGGTACATCTTGGGCACAAATTTCCTGGGCCGTTTGTTCGCCTCCGGAGCCATTCCTCTCGTTGCCAGCCTCAGATGAAGCCGGGGGAGGAGAAGCTGACATAATAACACCAACAGAGCAAGCGCAGCACGAAGGCTGACACAAGGTCCCCGAGAATGAACAAAAACTATCAAAAACCCTAGGACCAATCACCACCAAAGGCTTTGTTCCTGCGTCGCTGCCGAGACTTATAAACTTCAAATTTTCATTTATTATTAGTTAGGTGATATGAAGTCAATGCGACTCTTTAGGGCATCCAATTGGCAAACACTCTGTTGGACCATCCAACCTATACCCTTTTGGGTATGTCATAGTTTGAACCTTGGAACTCCGTGAAGGAGGCCAAAGCCTACTAATAGTATGAAAAAGAATATACTATATTTTGTTAACTTTTCACACAAAAAAACTATTATTTCAAAAAATTATAAACTATTTAATAATCAAACTTCAAAGTTTCTTTTATTATTAGTTTTAAATTATTTTATATATATTTAATTAATTTAAGATTGTAAAATTGTATTTTTTTAATGCATAAGGAAACATCTTTTGCCATATTAGTGTAACCCTAACCAGCTAGGTGATATGAAGTCAATGCAACCCTTTAGGAAAACACTTAGTTGGACCATCCAACCTATCTCTTTTTTGGTATGTTATGGTTTGAACCTTAGACCTCACCATTACTTACTTTAACTTTACAGTAGAATATTTCTACGACGGATCTCTGGGTCTATCATTTATACTACAGGTGCAAAGCAAGTATCAAAATCGAAGAGATCTTTTGACTGTGTATAATTTATTGTTGGGCCCAAAATTGGACCATGGGTATAAAACCTTTTAAGTGAATAAACGAAAAAAAATGCATAGATTGTCCATGAGTTATAATATTTTATGTTTTGACTGTGTATAATTTGTTGTTGGGCCCAAAATTGGACATTACCCCATGGGTATAAAACCTTTTGAGTGAAAAAAAAAAATGCATTGTCATTGAGTTATAAACATAAAATATTCCTTTTATGTTTTATTATTGTTTGCAAGGATAGAGTAGTGGTTAGAGCTTTGACTTTTTTTTAAGGTGTCAAAATTTAATGACCTTCATGGACTAACGGCCTCTTGGTTTAAAGATAAGGGAAAAAATGTAAAACATTTTAAAAAAAACACAATGGTTTATATAATATATAAAATTTTATTTATTTATTTTTAATGGAAAAATGTAAAACATTTAAAAAAAAACACAATTGTTTATATAATATATAATTTTTTTTTTTTTTTTTTTTTTTTTTTTTGGTTTTTTTTTTGGTTATATAACATGTGCTTTTGGAATTAATATACAGAGATCCTAAATCTTAATAATAAACTTTTATATCTCTCATTCCTCTGATTTTGTTTTATTTCCAAATTTTCTATCTATAAACAGCTTAAAAAATAAACAGCTTTTCTTCAAGATAAATATGGAACAGAAAAAACTGTGGATATGTGCACGGGAAAAGCTGTGAACACACCGTGCTAATTTTGTCTTCTGTGCACTACCATGCCACATTAAGCATTATCGTTATTACGGCCATGACTCGGAGCCTAACACAGCGCCCCCACGAGATGGATCCTTTTAGTCGCCTGCACCCCCTGTACCTCTAAGGCAAGGCACGCGTACATTATTCTTCATCGCAGTAACGATCTCCGACATGCAGGGTCTCAATTCTCCCGTTGCTGCCAAGCAACGATTGGAGATTCTAATTATGTTCTCCACTTGTTTGGAATCGACGTTTGCTCTCACATTTGAATCAACAATCCCCATAATCACAGTTGTGTCTTCGCTCAGGCGATGGGATTTAATCGATTCGGCCAGAGTCATCGTACCTTGTATAGATTGAAGGCCTTTGACAAGCTCAAGGAGGAGCACACCAAAGCTATACACATCGCTCTTTAGAGACAATTTGCCCTCTATAGCGTACTCCGGGTCCATGTATCCATAACTGCCTTGCGGAGTAGTGAAGGCAGTCTCATCTTTTTTTGGACCCAATCTTGACAGCCCAAAATCAGCCAGCTTAGCGTTGTTGTCATCTACTAGCAATACGTTTGAAGACTTGATGTCGCGGTGCAATACAGGAGGTTTTGGCGTCTCATGCAAATATTCCAAAGCCACTGCAACCTGAAACGCAATATGCACTCGAGACGCCCATGGTAGGGGTTTCGCCACGCCCTTCTCTTTATGTAGTCGGTCGTACAGATTCCCCTGAGGAACAAACTCGAATACAAGACATTGTTCTTCTTCAAATACAACAAATACAACAAGACCAAATTGTTAAACTAAAGGGTATTCACAAAAGCTGTAAGAAGATCAAAACGTACAATTAAATTAGAAGTGTACTCATAATAAACAAACAAACTGACAGAGTTTTCTTGACTCCTAAAATGTTATC
This sequence comes from Wollemia nobilis, assembly GCA_028583015.1. Classification (NCBI taxonomy): domain Eukaryota; kingdom Viridiplantae; phylum Streptophyta; class Pinopsida; order Araucariales; family Araucariaceae; genus Wollemia; species Wollemia nobilis. The sequence goes on along the minus strand of JAQPPZ010016995.1, from coordinate 686,779 downwards.
CAAATACATAGAAGTTCAAAAATATTTGCAATTTGATATTCTGTCCTACAATATTTAAGGTGAATTATACTTGTTGAATAAATTGCTTATATAATATTACTATATTTTAATTAAATTTATATAGTAGACCAAATCAAATTATACGTAAATTCAATATAAGAGACATGAATGCAAGGGTTGTTCTTCCCACGGTGAAGACTCTCTTCATGCCAAATAAAAAGGAGATAAATAAAAGGGCCTTTTGAAGTTTTTTTTGGTTTTTATTAAGAAAAAATTTAGGTTTAAATTTTGAGGTATGTTTGTTTGTAAGCGTAATAGTCTGACCTGAATCTGTGAGTGTGCCTCAGTCTAACGATAAAAGTACCGATCACTTCACTTCACTTTGAGTTATAAAACAACAAAGTGGAATTAAAAACAACCTTAGAATTTAAACGCTACTTGATGATAGAAAACGACTATAAATGAAGTGAGTTATAAAACAACAAAGTGGAATTAAAAACAACCTTAAAATTTAAACGCTACTTGATGGTAGAAATTTATAGTTAACTCCGATATAGATCATAAACAGACTCTGTCCATGCTTCTCACAGTATGCTCAAAATGAATGTGATAGTTTGAAATTATGGTGTTTGTGCATCTTTACTTAGTAGTGCTAACAAAAGCAAGTTACATGTAAAATTTCACGAAAGTTTATAAACAGAAACTCAACATACCCCTTTCGAAACAGAATCCGATCAAGCTAACGAGATAGGGATGGCGGATTCTCAGGAGGACGGATAATTCTTCTTCCAACAATTTCTGATCTCAAATCTTTGTTTTTGTTGCTCGCTTCACGGCCACTGTTCTGTTGCCATCAAGATTTGCCCGGTAGACCGCTCCGAACCGGCCTTCTCCAATTATGTCGGTGAAATCGTTTGTGGCCTTGGCTAGTTTCTCCCTAGTGAAGGTGCGTAGGCCTACTAAGAATCTGGTATGTTGTCGCATGGTTTCCGTTCTTCATTAGGCATCTTCCCTAAAGAATCTGGTATCTTGTTGTTTGGTTTCAATTCTTGGTCGTCACGCATCTTAGATGTCTTTGAAAGCCAAACAACTAAAACCAGAAGCCCTACTATTAAGGCAGCAACCATGAAAAGTAACAAGAGATCCATCGGAACAACTCGGTGTTAGCTGCAATTTTAACTTTTGTGTGCAAATTGATGAGAAACATACAGAACTGAGTTCTGAATTTTAATCAATGTGAAGGCAGTGAGAAGAATTATTCAGAGTAAATAATTGAAGATCGTCAGGGAACGCGTTTATGGGTGATAGCTATGAGATCTAGAGATAAGGTATAGGGGACATGATATCATATTAGGTCATACATAATGTATTAGACATAGGGTTTTGGAAGGATATGAAATTATATTGTATAAAAGCATTTAAAATAGTTATATAATATAAAGATTCTATGAGCCCCACATAACCCAATATATGTATGGGGATTTTGAACTGAAGTGAAGAGACTAGAAGGTGGACGGTGGATTAAAATGCCAACGTCTACTCAGGATGTCAAGTGACTTAAAAAGTCCATATGACTCGGACGGGCCCAGAAGCAACGCAGCCTTGAGCCTTGACTGGTTGAATAATACCTACCTTATCCCACTGCTATTCCTATTCCTGTGGGACAGTTGGAAAGAAGCAGCTTTTGCGTCTCTCTATCATTAATATCACCGACACCAAATGCTCGCATGCTCACTGCTCACTCGTTCCATTCCATTGGATGGGCTTTATATTAGACGAGACCTGCTAGAGAAGAAGAGACGTCTCCGGATTGAATCTGGAGGGGATTGAATGTATTCACGCCCAATCTTCATCATAGGATTTGAAATGAAGACACTAAATTGGCTGTATTCTGAACAAGAAGCTGTAAATAAATAAAAAATCGTGAGACGTACACATAAACAGCCAATGGTCCTAGCCGTAGGGCCCGCCACTAACCCTTTCGATTTGAACGTGGTTGAAGCCAACCTTGAGCAGTAGATCTCATTCACCCTTAACCATCAGCCACTACTTTGACATTTTATTTTATTTTATTTATTTTTTTGGGGTAAAATTAAGATACTTTTACATTTTATTTTTTTTGGGGGTAAAATTAAGATACTTTGACATTTTATCTTAAATAGGAGATAGGCAAAGCTGTAAGGGTAAGACTGTCAGAAGGATTATCGTTCCATCCTTTTATAGCGTGCACGTGCTAATCAAAGAAGAGCGTTAAATCATGTCCACACAAATGGGATCCTTTCTAGGCCCTGGCACTCAATTATTTTCGATCTCGACTTTACAAAAGGACTGATGTGGAACGATGGGGCGAACGACTGCATAGAAAGGCTAAATATTATTTTAAAGATTTGCAAGGTAACGAGAATATTTCACGATGTGCTTCGCGGGACCTATGTTGTAAGTTGGTAGTGGTGGGTTAATTAGTAATAGTGGATAAATTATTTTGTTGATTTTTTTTTTTTTTTTGCCTTTTTGTATAGAAAAGGTTTTATTTATTTTGATTTAACCAAGTTTATAAAGTTTTTTCAAATGATTAAAAAATATTAATTAAACCTTTTATATTGAGAGGGGAATCTGTCAATGAATGAATGGTACGCAAAAATGGAGGAGGTTTGATAAGTCTAATCCACCTTTTCTCTTTCGGATATGTCATGTCTACATCCTTATTTTACATTCTTGTATTTTTCCTGGTTGGCAACATGCACTATGAGAGTGTGACGTGTTGAATCCACCTAACACTCGATTTGATTTTCGAACCCTCAAATCAAATAATACAATCACCCCACTTAAATGGAAGGAGGAGAATCCTAAGCATAAGGGTCATCTAACCATAAACATAATGATCTAAGGAAATTAATCATCTAAATTATAAAGGATTAACCTTCTAATATCACAGATGTTATGTTCCTTTAAGTGTATTTTATGTATAAAAACATAATAAAAAATAATAAATAAAATAAATAAAGTTGAATGAGATAATAAGAGATAGGTTGTAAATATTATTAAGTTAGATGGTTATATATCTTATTTTATATTTTCTAATTTCATTTGAAACAATATATGATATCTTTTGTATTGGATTAAGTAATGGATCTTTTAGATTTAAGGATCGTGAATTATTGCTATTAAATTTAGCACTGATTTGGTATTTTAATATATTTTATATAAGTACAACTAAAACATATACAAATCTTAAAATCCATTTACATTTATGCATATAAATAGACTGGACATAGCCTCTTCTTAAAGGCGTCAAATTGGTAGGCTTAGGCTTTGAGTATATGTTGAATAGATAATGACCCAAAAAATACAAATATATATAGGGAAAAAAGAAAATCTTGTTGATGTTATTATGGCATATTTTTTATATTGAACATCGTTTACAAATGTTTACAAATATTTACAAATATCAGCGGTCGTTCGAGCAAAGACAAGAAGAATCGACCTCACAACCATATGGATGATAATAAGTAGGCAACTGCCATTACACCAAATGTCATTCAACGTTATGGCATATTTTTGGTTCTCTTGTTTCACTTATTTAAAAAATTATGGTATGCTCAATTTTAATGAGGAATAGCAGTTTCTTTGAAGATACGAAGGTGGTGTAAACTAATGAAGTGTTGGGAATGATGTGTAGAATAGATATGTATTTATTTTTTTAATAGACCTAGTAAACTATGTATTGTTGTTGATATTATATTTATTTTTTAAAATTTATATAAGAATATAGTGATTCACAAAAAAAATTGTATATGGATTTATATTTTAGCAATAATATTTAGGGCAAAAAATATGTTTTATTGTTTTTCTTAATATATTATTTTATTATTAATATTAAAATTAGGAAATTTAATTTTTGGGATAGAATATCTATGAAATGCATTTTGGGATATAAACATCAACAAAATTTATTTTTATATAGAATGAAATTACATAAATATATCTAGTGGATGGATATTTTAAGAAATTTTAATGTTATTTTTATTTTTCATAACCATTTCAAAAAAGGGTATTGATTTTAAAAATACAACCATGTTTAGTAAAAATTAAACAAATATAAACCAATTTATATACCCTCCCAGATTGTATTTTTATAATATACATTCATAAATTTATCTAGGTCTATATATTTTTTCAAAAACCATTCATTTAACCCCTTTTCTACCCGCTTTGAATTTACCTCTTTCTATTTTAAAATATTTGTAGGTCGTTAGCATCCCTACTAATTACTTGATTTAAATAAAATGTTGTTATTTTTTAATTAATCATTTTAAAGGATAAGGATAAATGAACTGATGGAAAACTTATTTTTTGTAAATTGATGAATAAAGGAGTTACGAGAGTTACCCTTTTACGATTTATTTCTTTTGGAGGCTACAAAATGGGTTTTGGAGATGAAAACCCTCTTCTAGTGAATGGTTTAATAGCACCAAGTATCTTCCAAGAGGTCCTCAAAAGGAGTAGGCTTATTGCTCGTGAGCCACTATTAGTCACATCGGTCCTCTAAACCTGCATGACCCTACAAAAACTTGTTAGAATGTTTGGGGGTCTGTCTCAATCAAACCCCTTTTACAAACAAAATATACTAAATGAATAAAGCTAATTCATTATAAAAGCATTTAAAATAGTTATAAAACCAATTTGGGTAGTAATACTTACTTGTTTGGAGAGTTTTCTACCTTACTAATGATTGAAACTAACCCTTGAAAAGGGTCACAGGTTAACCTATGATAGTTTGAGTCGCAAGTTACCTTACGATCGAGATTGTGATATCTAGATAAAATTTTGGGTTGTCAAAAGGGATATTCTATTATTGTTGGAGCTCCTGTCATCATCATTTCACCTTCAAATATGTAATAAAAAGCAATTTGCAATAAAATAAGGGTGCAAAAAGAGGATTTGTATGGTGATTGATGGATATTGATAGCAAAGTGGATGTTTGGATGTAGTGTAGTCTAGAGGGATTTTGGTAGAGTTTGGGTATGCAAATGGTGGATCTCTCAAAGTAGAGGAAATGAGCCTCTATTTATAGAATTTGGTAAGTTTAGGGGGGTTGAGGTGTCCTATGAGGTGTCTTGAAAGATGTCCCCTATGAGGTGTCCTTTGTAAGGTGTCCCCTGAGATGGCATGGGTGCCATACCTCATAAGGGTATTTGGGTGAGATAAGTCCTCACCCATCTATATGCAATAAATGGCTATGGATGAGCCATCCCACATAAGTGCATGGGTGGAGGAAAGTCTCTAAATGTCATTTATGGTATGTTAAGGTAGAAAGGACTTTTATTTCTAAATGTCTTTAATTGTGTAAAATTCTTCAAATATCATTGCATAAGGGAGTGTGAAATGGAGCAAGGGTCAATATCTAACCATAGTTGAGTTAACATGGGTTAAGGGTTGACTAAGATGAGGTGGAATGTGACTCATCCTTACCCCATGCTTTAGGAGCCAAAAAGTCTTCATTTGTAATTAATATTTCTAAATGCACATGGGGAGTTTTGGGGAGCAAGAGTCAATGTTGATTATGGTTAGATTGACCATGGATTTAGTGGAGGTTAAGTGGATGAGGTGGAGGCTAGGTTAGTCAAAGAGTAGACTAGGTGAGGTGGCCATGGGTTAAGTTGACCATGGATAGTTTGACCATGGGTTTGACTATGTTGTGAGGTTTGACCAAGGTTAGGCTAGGGTGAACTAGACCTAGGTGGCACGTAGACTAGTCAAAGGGTAGACTAGGATGCAGTGTCCTTAGTTTAAGCTAAAGGGGTGGTCATGTGAAGTTCAAGGGCTTAGCATAGAAAAGGGATTAAGTGGTCAAGGGGGCTAGATGTGGTGAATAGTGTTTTTAGGCAAATACTACAAAATTAATGATATTTTGTAAATTAATCAACCATTATGATGGGATAAAGGGTAATGTGTGATTTTTAGGTGTCCATATTTATCTCTTTTTGTATTACATTGTGTGAAGATACAGTGTAGTGAAAAAAACATATGATACCAAGTTGGTAGTTTAATTTCGAAGAAGAATAATTTGTGATTGATGATTGTGGGTGATAACAACCTTTGTCACACCACGATGATTGTTGGGAGAGTATATGCAAGATGACCTTACTGTCATGATCAATATAAAATGCCCCAATTGGGGAAGATCTTTGAAACTTTATTTTTAATATTTTATTGAGTTTGGTTTAATGTTATAAGCTGACCAACCAAAGGTAGGTATCCTCATGAATCTTTGATTGATTGTAAGTGGATTTAACTTGTAACCATGATGACGAGAATTTGTGATTTACCATACAAGCACTAGCATGGTAAATATCAAATTGAAATTTTATGTTTTGTTTGCCTTAGTAAATGAGGTCTTCAAGCTAGTTTTTGGCAAACGTTCTTGGACAACCATGTGCAAGGTAGCTTTTGTATGATGTCTACCCCTTCAAGTGATGAGTCAGTGGAAGAATAAATTTTGAAGCAATGACAAAATGCTTGACAAAACGGTTGTTGGCATCATAGAATGTGCATAAAGCATGATGATTGAATGATAATGAAGAGGAAACATAAAAAATGTGTAACAAGCACCATTTTGTGCTTTGTGGAAAATTTGAAATAATATTTACTTTGATCGTAAAGTAACCTACAACCTAAATAGTCTAAAGGTACCTTGTGATTGTTCGATTGTAATTTCGGTTGTGACCTTGAGACATGCACCTATAAAGGCACAATCGTAAGGTGTGTAATCCATTTTGCAACTTGCAGAGGATGAGAGTTGCAAGGTGAGGAGAGTGTGAGTGATATTTTGAAGTGAAGCACTACTGAATTGGAGATCAATGTAAAAGATATGGTTGAGGATGCGATGCAACTGCATGTTGGAGGGTATGCAATTTTTGTAAGTTGACCATGTACCCCACCTTTATGGATTTTTAGAAATAAAAGGAACCATAGGACTCTTTTTAGTGAAATGAAATCGTAGTTTAGGTAATGTTTGGGGTAAAAGAGAAAAATGAAAGTGGGGTTTGCATGTATGCATGTGTTTGTGTGTTTTCGTGTATTTTTTGCATGAATTCCAATGTGTATGTATGTGTTGGTATTTTTTTGTATTTTTACAAATTTTTGTGTGATATTTTTTATTTTTTTAGAAAATATGAGGAAATGGGTAGTCATATCTACCCTCATATGTATGGTTGCATGAATCTATATGACCATACAATCATAGGTTACCTTATGACCGTACAATCATAGTTTACCTTACAATCATATGGTCGTAGGGTAACTTACTACCATATAGATGTATAATTTTTTTGAACATACAGATGTATGGATTTTTTATTTTTTATGTAATATTTATTTTGGATAGGTCAATTATGTAGAGTTGATGCATTGGTTTCATCCATTTCTTGAGGATTTGAAGATAATTTGGGGTATAGGCAATAAATAGTGGCTGAGGGACATAGGATTTTATGGAGTGGTAAATATGGTGATGATTCACTATGACCATTCATATCTGTCTACTTTATGTGAGCAGTGGGATCCTGAATGGAAGGCATTTTATTTCTCAATAAGTAAAATGATGATTACTCTAGAGGATATATATCATATATATCAACTACAAGTGGATGGATTAACGGTGATAGCCATAGGGATGGAAGAGAGGAGTGTAGTATTATAATGGAATTTTGGGGTAGGTGGTCGAGGGTGAAGGTGAGTAGAGATGGTGTGGCATATGAGAGTGTTAGAAGAATAAGGAGTTATCATTGAGGTATCGTCCAATGATGGTCCTCATTTATAGCTATGTTTTACCTGATACTTCTAGATGTAGATTCGCATGGAATTTGATGAGGATTGTATGTGATATGGTGGAGTAAGAGTACTGATTTGCATGGGTACCAACACTATTAATATAGATATTCAGTGTGTTGCATACCATTTGAATGATGCGGTAGATATGATTGAGTAGTATTTTGTTGTTACAAATTTATGGTTGAAAGCACATAGCAGTGTTGAGGCTAGAAGGGTTACCTTATAGATCTCATGAGTTTATGGGGATGGATCTGTTATATGTGTTGAGATACAAAATTGATATGGAGGTGCATCTAAGGAGACCACATGAGGGGAAACTACTCTAATTACAGAGGAATATTTGATAGCCTAAGGCCATAGGAAATTATCTAGAATCCCTAGAGAGAAGCACCATCATGGGGTGAGGTTGGAGTAGAGTTATGTTGAGTGAGACATGGGTGATGGGTGAATGAGTGAATGGGTGGGAGGCAACACAAATAGATTATTTTCCATTTTTGTAGGTGCTAAGGCAATTTGGATTACCACAAAGATTACTTGATCCTCGAGTGGTGATATAGAGGGTCAAGGGAGACCATGGAACTCAATCATAGGTAGAGACTTTAGATATGGCATTGGACTAGGATATAGTTTTTCCTCATGTAGATGACGTAGGAATAACACCAAAGTACAATGCCTAGTGGGCTATATAGAGGTGGAAGCTTAAGAGAAGAGTGGTGGATGAATCAAGAGAGATAGTAGCAATAGTATTTGAGGGCTTAGAGTGGGCTATGATGGGTACAATAGGAGTAGCTAATGGCTTAGAATGAGTAGATATAAGTGTTAGTAGCATAGGAGTAGAGATAGGAGGGCCTAAAATGGGTCCTGATGAGGATAGTGAGGAGGAGTCAGATGTAGAGCATGTACAAGTGAGGCAATGCCTAGATAGTGGAGTAGGCCCATATAGGGTGGGTTTAAGAGGTGTAATAAATATGGTAGTGGATGCCAATGTGACAATTTATGTTTGGACACATGAGGTAGCTTGAGTGTCAGTTTACATAATATGATAAATATATTGGAGGATACCAACATGTTGTGGGTTAGGGTGCACTAGGTAGAGGCTATGATGATACAACAAGAGATGGTCTAGACATAGGAGATGATGAGGGTAGAGGTAAAGCAATCTACTTAGACACTATAGAGGGATGCCTTGGAGTTGGAGAGGGATCGAGCATTGACTTAGAGAGATACAACCATGGCAAGAAGAGGATATGTAGAGAGGAAGGTGGAGAGACTTAGAGGGTAAGATGATGCACTCTAGGCAATCATAGGAGAGAGAAATGTAGTGATAATAGTACGAGAGAGTCATGGTAGAGACATAGATCCAATATAGTGAGGAAGATTTCATGGTGATTAAGATGATTAAATTACAAGAGGAGGTAGAGTAGTTGAGGATATAGAGTGATGTGTCCAATTTGAAGACTTATCTTGATGACCTATGGCAACTGAAGGATAATTTTGAGAGGATTTTATTTTGTGAGAGTAGGAGGGTGCATAGGTTGGAGGTAGATTTGGCAAGATGAGGGATAGATACTCCTATATATTTAGAGTCTATGTCTTATTCATATCAAAATGGAAGGATCACACAGTCAATGGTTCTAGTAGTACCTTGGATAGTGGAGCAGGCAACATCACAAGCAAAGAGATCTACCCTAGTACATAGCGAAGAGGGAGTGTAAATAAGGGTTGATGAGACTCCTAGAATACATGAGGGGAATGGAGAGAATCCTAGTGGGCAATAAAGTTGAGATTGTTCTTTTGGTGTGGTAAGTATGCCACCATTTTTGTATATCACAATAGTTGTATATGTAGTGATGTATAGCATGATATATATGTGATGTAGCCTATTAGCAATTTTGATGATGTATAGACCATTTTGTTATATGATATATGATGAGTACCTTTGATTATACATGTTGATGTAATATGTATTTATTGCGTATGATGTAGGTTTGTAGAGATTTAATACTTGTGAGTATGTATTAATGATATGTTGGATAGATAGTATATGACATGTAGCATTAATTTGACTAGCTGATAATATGTAAAAATATAAATGTGTGGATGTGAGAAATGTCTTGCATGTACACTTGAGATGCATGTATGTGGTCATACTTTTGAAAACACGTATTTGGATTTGACCATCGTAAATGGTTTAATTAATCAAGGACAAAATAATAGTCGCACTAACTACTTACCCTAACATGAAATAAGTAAACATGTAATGTGTATGATGAATGAAACTCAAAATGAACCTATGTAGGTGATGCAAATGATGATTTGAATAGGAAGTTAAGGACTATACATAGTGTATATTATAATCTGATACGTGGACATTATACAAGGCTAATGAAGAGAACACTTGTTATGCGTAACATTAGCAATGATGTTGTTCGTTCCTTGTTCCCAAGATTGTTGGATGTTTAGAAGAATTCGTATAAAGTCAAAAAACATAGTTTGAGCAATCAAACTCATCTAGTAGTCAATCAATATCCTATAAAAATCTTGACTATCTTGACTAATTATTAAGCCTATCTTGGACAAATGTGTGTCCATTATGATGTTCATTTATCCATTTTGTCATAGATTGGACTAAAAAATTGTAAACTTAACCTATTAAGCTAGCTCATCCACAATATTATGGTGGTTTATGCAAAAGGTCACTAAAGTGTTAGACATGTCATCACTCATAAGACATAATCCATTTCAAAACATGCATATATAGCCCTAATGGATGTTATCCCCATAATACATCAACATTGGTACACTACCAGCCAGACATCTATAGCCCTGGTGGAAGCATCTAAAATAACTTAGGATACCAAGGATTCAAGCTTTTTGGTAATGCTCTTTTTGTTCTTTGCTCGTTTTAGGCTTTTGTACTCTTTTCTTTTGCTTGCTTTTGCTTATTATTTTTTTTTATTTTTGTGTAGCTTGTCTTCGTCTATATCTTTAGGCTTAGATCATGCAAATGATAGGATGAGTAAGAGAAACCATTGCTTTATGGAAAATATTGCTTAAGGTGTTATCCTCCTATGCTCAAAATATTATTTAATGCTTGATGTGTTATTTGTCCATGAAAGAACTTAAGTTAGTCAGGGGAAGTTTTTGAAATACTTTAAAATTTGATGGCATTCAATAAAGGTTGATTGGACTGACTATGAATGGTTGAATAACAGAAGATTTTTCCATTACCACGCAACCAAGAATAGGATTGGACATCACTACAGTCATGCTAACAAGTGTATATTTAACTCTTGATTGGTTTGGTGTATGTAAAATAATGTGTGCATATGTACAAGTTGATTGTCATGATAGATTGATAGAGAGCAATAGAGTGATATAACAATATGCATAGTTTAGGGAAAGAACAAAATTCCTGCGAATGTGGACTAACATGTGACCAATGTGTCATTGAGTAAGAAAACCAAATGAGATACATTTACATAGATTCGTGCATCCACATGTTTGACTTAGTTCATATATGAGAAGCTTTACTGTATGTGTGTATGTATGTGAGGAGCGGATTGATTGCCAATGTTTGACGATATCAACATGAATGATATGTGCAAAGTGTGATAGAAAAGCATACAAAATAAGTATGTAAAATGGCTAGAAAGTGGCAATAAAAAGGAGAAAAGTAAAATAAAGGTAGAAGATGGAGGAGAATAAAGGAAAAAATATAACCAATCAAAGGTATGTAGCCACTTAAAGCGTGATCATACAAGATTGACAAGGAATAAAAATAGGTAGAGAGAAGAAAGACAAGAAGAAGTAGAACCAAATCAAAAGTATGTAGTTGTTCAAAGTGTGACCATACAATAGTGATAAGACATTTGAAGAATTTAGAGAAAAATAGAAGAAGAAGTAGAACCAAAACAAAGGTATGTAGTCACTTGAAGCATGACCATACAACATTGATAGGGAATCAAAGAAAAAGAAAGAAAGAAGAAAATAGAAGAAATAAAGATGACAAAATATTAGGTGCAAGATACGTCATGGATGGATGGTTTTGATAGTGCTTTTGTTTTTATTATTGTTGTTATTGTTTTTAAATTTTTTGTTTTTGTAATAGCCATGATCAAATCTACAAAAATATAGGAACCTTGATGGATGTTAATTAAACATAAATTACGTGGAGGTTTATGATTTTGAGGTGTTTAGGTTCCTTGATTCCTTCAATATTAGTAAGGTGATAAGCCCCAAAACCAAATTTACACATGATGATATATGGTCCTAACTAGTTTGGTGCAAAGTTAGCATGCAAGTGTTGTGGTTGGCTAGTTTTTTGTTGATTTTCTTTTATGACCAAATATTTGATTTAGAATTCATATTGATGAACCTTATTTTTATATGCACTCCAAAGATGATCTTGATAAATGCGAATATGTTCAATAGCATTCACTACACAAAAAAAGGGTTTTAATAATGACTAAAATAAGGTGGTTTTGTATGAAAGTAAAAAATTGCCCTAATAGACCCTAATAGGGTGGTTTAAAACCAACCTCTTAGGAATAAGAGGGCAGTTAAAAACAACCCTCTTAGGGTTGCCTAAGATGGTAGTTTATAACCATACTCTTATCCCTAAGAGGGCAATTTCAAATCGTCGTATTAGATCATCCTAAGATGGTAATTTTAAACCACTGTCTTAGGGTGACCTAAGAGGGAAATTTTAAACCGTCCTCTTAGGGCTAAGAGGGTGGTTATAAACCACCCTCTTAGGGTGAAGCCTTTAATTTTTTTTAAAGGCTTCACCCTAAGAGGGTGGTTTTAAACCACCCTCTTAGGGATAAGAGGGCAACTTTAAACCACCCTCTTAGGGCAAAGCCTTTTAAAAAATAAAAAATTTCTTCACCCACTGACCTTGCCAAACATCACAAAACCTTGTTCTTTATACGACATGCCAAAATTTCATTTCGCTTATGTTTTTTTTCCCCATTTATGGCCTCTAGCTTCTATGTATTCTTTGTGAAAACAAGAACAAAACCCTGGGTAAATATTTTATTTCCCCTTTTTGTGGCCTCTACCTTCTCTATGTTTGCCTTGAAAACAAGCACAAAACCCTGGGTAAATATTTTGTTTCCACTTTTTGTCACCTTTGGCTTCTCTGTATTCTCCCTAAAAATAAATGAGAGGGATGAGGCCTTCAAGAGGGCATAGAACACAACAATTTTTGAGGAAATAGAAGAGCATTTGTAGGTTCTCGATCACCCATTTTGCGGATAAACTCATTGTTGGGGTTTAATTAGAGCTATATTTTGTAGCAAGGTGGCGAGTGGCATGCTATGAGGATGGTGGGGGAAAACCCCTTTTTACTTCTATAAATTAAATAAAATTGTTTTACCTTCCATTTGGGGGTAGCAACTATCATGCGGTTGATTGAGGTGTGTTAATAGTGTAGTCTCAAGCGATACTCATAGGTGTGCTCTGTTGAGTTCTAGTTTCCTCTTCTATATTTATGATTGTGGTTTATTTGTTAGTTTATGGGTTGGTTGAAAATAACTAATAGCTTGAGTAGTAAACTATAATATATTTGCTTGCTTAGAATGATTGTTCTGAACTAGAATATTAAGAAATGGGCTTGACTATTTATGGAATTCTTTCTTGATAGATTATTATGAAATAAGTCTAACTGTTTATGGATGGATTATTATGAAATAAGCCTATCTAATTGTAGAATCATAACTAAATTATTTGTACCCAATGTCAATTCATCTAATTGAATGTATTCTAGATGATTATTTGATGTTAGGGTATTATCCGCTATTTTTTTTAGGTTAGGGTTTTGGATGACTCATTATCAAGGTTTTGTAGGGCATTATTCATTGCTTTTTTTGGGTTAGAATTTTGGATGACTCATTGTTGAGGTTTCATAGGGCATTCTTTGCTATTTTTTTGGGGTTAAGGTTTGGATGACTCATTGTTGGGGTTTTGTAGGTCATTCTCCGCTACGTTTTTTGGGTGAGGATTTTGGATGACTCATTGTCAGGGTTTTGTAGGGCATTCTCCACTACATTTTTGGGTTGGGGTTTTGGATGACTCATTTTGGAGGTTTTTTAGGACATTCTCCATTGTTTTTTTGGGTTAGGGTTTTGGATGACTCATTGTCGAGGTTTTGTAGGGCATTCTTCATTGTTTTTTTTTGTTAGGGTTTTGGATGATTCATTACTGAGGTTTTGGATGGATCTTTGTTCGATGCAACAATCCAGGCATAGTCTACCTTCTTTTCTTAGGTTAAGCGAGAAATATTTCCTTGTGAAGTTTGTTGAATGCCATCCATAGGGTTCAATATTGAAGGAAATTTACAAGGCCAAAGAATGCTAAAGTCACAACTTGTTGAAACTCACATTTTGTATTATATGTTCCCTAAGTTATACATGATCATTATATCTTTGACAGAGATACAGGGAAGTAGCATTGGTAATTCATGACCAATAAGATTTATTTTTAACCTGAACTAAAGCATATTTTACATCCGATTTCTGATGAGGTTGATTGTTCCAATGAAGGCTTCAAGCGTAGATTGCTTTGATATAGTTACCAGTATTAGCAAGCTCTTGTATGTAAGGACTTCATCAAAGTGAAAACTTTGAACTTCTATTCAATAGATGCAGAACATTCCAAGTAGCATCTTATGCATATGGATCTGTAACTCGCATATCATGTTGGTTCCTAGTCCATAGAAGTTGCAGGTTTCTATTTCATAAGACCAGATCTTGTTTATGAACTACATAATGAAATGATTTTGGCATTCTGTAAAGCAAATTTTAATTTTAAGATAAATAATACCAAATTGAAATTATTTATAGGTCAACATGATAGTTGGTTCATTTCCAAAAAAAATAGGATTTTCTCCATATTAAAGATTATTTTATCTATACACTATAGCAAAATATCCTTTTCCCTTATACTGCACCTAGTTGAGCATTCAACATATGTTTCAATAGGCTACATATAAGGTGGTGAACTATGTTGTATGGAAACGAATACTAATATTGTATCTAATATGAATACGTATCTATTATATCTATTATAGATATTTCAAAATTTTAAGACCCCTAATATGGATGAAGCTGAATATGACATTAAAAAAACATATTTTTATATATTAAAAGAAAAATATATAAAAACATTACACAAATATAAGTTGTTATTGTTTTTTAAATTTAAATTATATTTTTAAAAATTAAGGTTTTTTTTTAATTCCCATGTTGTTAGACAACTTTAGATGACCTCATATCTAGATGTATTATATATGAAACAAATAAGGGTACATTTTTAATATGTTTGAATATAACACCAATGTAATCTGATGCATTATGATTATTGTATCCAAAAAGTCTCATGTTTGTATCTATATCTGATATGCAGACGAATATACAAGCAAGAAAATTGTAGGATATGCTAACTCTTTACAAAATATCATCTTTGATCATTGACCTTGGTCCAAGGTCTACAAGCCTTCTCTTTTCAGTTCTCTAAGCATATTTAGATATTTGATTTACTACTTGACTATTCAAAATGAACAACCTCAATATTGGTTGTGTTCCTTCTTTAATATTATTTCATTTATCATGGAAAAGTTTTGTTTGGTAATTAACTCCAGCTTTTCATTTTAAGGCCCTTCCTCTTCCCTAACTTTTCTTTTGTTAAATCCATACCTTTACATCTAGATATTCAATGTCTTCAATTTTTTTACTCATCCTCATATTATTTGTTATAAATTCATTCTTGTTATATTTTTTTTTTTTACATCTTGTTTGAAGAACACAGGCTTATACTGAGAGGGGGGTGAACAATATAATACCAACTTTTACTTTTATTTCCAAACAATATTATCCAATATTATCAATGGCAATATCAATAGTTGTAATCAAAACAATGCACAAATCATCAGACATAAGAGAGACACAAATTTAATGTGGTTCACCCAATGTGGGCTACTCCACGAAGAAAATATTTCCACTAAATTCTCTCAATAAATCTCTTGGGAATCAATTCTCTATTACAATTTTTATGGACCTCTGTCCAAAGGAGACACTAATCCTCTATGATCTGTTTTGTGGATCTCTCTCCACAAGAGAACTCTTTCCCCTTTTCTCTTGTTCATGGAACTTGATCCAAGAGAACTCTATCTCCTCAATTGGTTTGTGGATCTCTCTCCACATAAGAACTCTATCTCCCTAGCTGGATCATGGATCACTCTCTATAGGAGAACTCTTTCCTCTTGCTCTAGTTCATGCATATATATCCACAGGAGAACTCTTTCCCCTAGCTCTGATTTGTGGATCTCTATCCATAGGAGAACTTTATCCCCTCTGCTCTAGTTGGTGATATTCTAGAAAACTTCTACCCCCACTGCTCTGGCTTGTGGATATGTCTCCACAGGAGACCTCTATCCCCACTGCACTGGCTGATGGATATCTATCCACTGGAGACTACTGTCCTCTTTTCTCTATCACCTCCAAAGTCTGCTCTCAACTCTATCTCAAATCTTAGATATCTTGGGTTTGAACCTCCTCCACACCTTTTTTTGAGAACAATGGATGAAATGGTCCTATCATCTTAATGTTTTGACTATATAAACTCAATTTGAAAATCATAGCTAGTCACATTGTAAACTTAAATTTACTATTTGATTAGTGGTATGCCTAGTCAATAGTAGATTTGAAACTCCAAATTTGACACAAAGGTGACACATGGCAACATCCTATTCACAAGTTTTATATCCAATGGTATATATAATAAACATCTAAATGACAACCCCTACCTAGTTCAATGACAATTGACAACAATTGGTTCACTAGAACACTACTTAGTCAATGCATAGTTGTCATCCCCATAGTAGTATAGTCAACAAGACATGACATTCTCCCATTTCTTGAAGGTACATTTATTTTTTGTGTTTTTTTATATGATTTTTGAGTCAAATTTCTAGTAGTCATAACTCTGTATATAGAAGCCTCTTGAGTGTTTTTTTCAAAATACAGTTTTTAAGCTCCTTGTATTAGCAATATTATTATTTATCATAACTACATATAAGAGACTATATTTTGATAGTTATTCCATGGATTGGTATATGCCTTTGCTCAATGCACCTAACTATGCCATATGGAAAAGTAAGATTAGAGATTTGATGTAAAGGTCTCCCCAAATATATAAAAGAGAATCCTCTAGCCTCTAATTTTTATGAGAGAAAGTAGTTGTTAAAGGATATGAAAGAGTAGGATGTTGATGTTATTACTCTTCATATTTACCAGATTTATTGTACCCACATTAACAACACCTTAAATCCAAAGAAATTATAGAATAATTTTCAAAATGTGTATGATCATATTGACTCTACATGGGGCAATAAATTGGAGATAAAACCTACTACTTTAGACATGGGGAAATTTGAAACCATAGATGAGTACATTAATAGGTTCAAGAAGTTGGAATAAGACATCTGCATTTCCAAAGGAGGTGATAGTGGAAAGGAGACTATTGGTCTTCTCAATATTGTATTGAGTAATATTTCTTAAACTTATGAGATGATTGTCATTGTGTTTCAAATGCTTCAAGTGTACTTCCCTAAGATTGGTCCTCCTCTTGATGATATGTTCAAGTACCTTCACCATAAAGCTTAGTGAGAGAGGCATAAGATTCATTCTCTCATTATATAGGCTCATGTAAAGAAATATGTTAAAACAAAAATTGACAAGATATTGAATCAAGTAGAGAAGAAAATCAGGAAGTTGTTCAAGAAGCCTATTTACAATTTTTATATGAACAAAGCACACAAGATAAGGTGTTGTTAGTGTTAGCTTTTTATGATCAAATACTCAAATATAATTGCCACAATATCAGTAATATAAATGCATAATTAAAGATATAATAATGTCGATCAATCAAGCATATAAACTCAGAATCTACTAGATAATAACTCAAAGAATGCTAATGCAAAATACATAAAAATACTCAGAAATATTTATTGAATGAAGAGATCAAAATACATCACATCACCTTCCATTGCTTACATAGGAGACTTTGTCTCCTTCACCATATATATTTTACATCAATACATCCATATATATAGAATGGAATGTGATTCTTCATATGGAGGTTTCTTGGGTCTCACTCTTCTTATGACTCTTCATATTTCTACTCTATTGACACATGTACATAGGGATAACTATGCACATTTACATTACCAAAATATCATTACACACTTGTGCATTACATTGCATAAAGTAACTCCCAATATAAGGCTCTTTTCCTAATCTAAAGATGTACCCGTGATGGTACATTGACATATACCAAATAATATAATATATTCCAACACCCCCTTGTATTACATTATTTGGTTATTGAAGACTTTAGTCTTCAATATGGATCTTCTTCTTCTTGTCTTTAATTTAATTTGCATTGCATGCCTTATCTATCAAGTTATTTTTTTATTTGTAGATGTCCTTGACTTTGATATGTTATTCAACTTGATTTGATTTAGTCTTCAACCTTTCTTGGTACTCATGCATATTTTCTATTTTTTCCAATCTACTACCTTTTTGTATACTTGTTCAAATGAATGGTTAGTATATTTTAGTCTTTGTGGCTTCCTTGAGCTCTTTCATAATCTTCAAATTCTTGCATAAGAAGTTTTATTTTTCTTCTATTCTTAGAATCATACTATCTTTTTCTTTTACTGTATAGTAACTTTTGCTTTATCATCTCAATTATTTGATTCTTCATTATTTGGTTCACAAGAAGGTTAAGCTTTTGTTGTATCAATATGAAAGATAAATTTGGATCACAATTGATCCATTTTTATTTTCCTCGTTTTCTAAACTTCTTGCAAAAATTTTCCCTTCCTAAATTTTAGTACTTGAACACTCTACTTTAGATGATGCTCTTATAGAATCTATATCAACTTGTGACTTATCTAAATTTTTCTAAGCCATATTGGTTCTTCTCTTCTAATCAAACTTTCCTCATTATTATCCATTGAATTTTATGAATTATCAATCATGCTTTCCATATCATTATCCATTGAATTACGCATATTTCTAAGCCATATTGGTATTTTCCTTGCTTATTTTCTAATTACATTTTTCATATCATTATTTAATGTGTTCTTTGAAGTAGACATCCTTATAGCTCCCTAGTTTAATTGATGTAGTTCTTTCAATTCTATGTTTAGTAGAAATTTATGTATCTCCCTAATGTCTGAAAGGCAATAACAACTTTATCAGTTAATATATGCATTTTAATCCTTTACAAATATTCAAATCTCTAATAATTTTGAACTTAGAGATTAATCTTATCAAGTGCAATATCCTTATGTAGAACTCCTTTTGACTCCCGAATTTATGAATAAAATATTTAACATAAACTATTTTGAAGTAGGATTCCTTATTCCTCCAACTCTAGAAATTTAGAAAATTAATATTTGCAATATTTTGTAATCCTAATTTGATGTTGTATGCCTTATTTATCCAACCTTAGTAATTTGCAAATATTCACTTTGTTTTGTAAATCTAAATATGTAATTTTACAAAACTTAAATATAATACTTCAAATCCCAAAACACTCTTCAAAATATGATAAAAGGCTTCAAAAATAATATTCTAATATTTTTAAGGTTTAAAAATACTTATCACTCCACTAATATCTTTAAAAATTTAACCTTAGAATATATTCCCGTTGTTCCTTATTCCTCCTACCAATATAAGCCTTTAATATGAAAAATTCTATGGTAAGTATTACCTTAATAATTCAAGTGCTCCTCCTTTACTTGTTGATCACTTCTCCTTTGGTCAAATTTGCTATGTATGGACTTGGAAGATGCTTTGATCGTTTCTTTAATGCTTCTGCCTTCTTTATTATGTGTGTGGCACTAGACTTTGCTATATATGTGCTTCACTCTTATGTTTTGACTATATGAGTGATTTTCCTTTCTTTTGTTAAGTGCCACGTATTGCAAACGATATAAGACATTTTGAATCCCTTATTGGTGGTGCCAACATTCATGAAAGAGTAAAATGGATACTTGGCACAATATTCCTTGTTGTTTTGGAGTTACTAAACCTTTCTTGAGCGCTAGGTAATGATGTAGAGCATTGAGCACTCTTCTTTCCTGGTGATTTACATTATGGCTTATGAGCCAATTTTGACCCTTGTGCTAGATGGCAATATGCATGCGCTCCTTTCTCCAATGTATGAAACTACAAGGCTTTTCAATGCCTTTTTCCTCCAACGTATTCTTGCTTCTTTGTAACTGCACTTTGTGAGGTTTCTTCTCTCCTTGGCTGATGGTGGACATTTTCATGGATGGCTCCAACTGTAATACCTCTTGTATGCTCCAATGGTGGCCCTGTAATATTTTATTTGGTAGTTTTCTCTATTGATGATTTTCCTTTGATAATGCACCTTGTATTTTTTGTAATCTACCTTGCTTTGAGTAGATAGAATGATATGTAGGATTTATGTATATTGATATTTTGTAGGTTGTAGTTGATGTCTTCTTGCTCCTTTGGCTGGTTGAATCTTGAGCCTAATGGCTCTTTTCCTTGAGCACTGTTGTTAGTGCTTCTTTTCCTGCAAATGGGTGGATGTTTGTTGTAGAGCTTGCCCCTATATTCTGGTGTTGAATGGTGCTCAATATGGTGGTCTTTTCCACCACTCTTTTAGTGGTTTTCCTTACCACTTTTTCTTGTATGTATAGTATTTTTAAACACCTAAAATATTCCTTGAATTTGGAGCTCTTCTCTTTCCAAAATATGCTATAAGTTGTGGGATATTCTTCCTCACAAATATAGGATAATTTTGCTTTTACATTCACTTAAAAAACAACATATACTATTCACTTATAACTCCTTTAAAAATCAATCTAATGTTATTATAATCTTGTTGGCTTCTCTAAAAATGAGAGTAAATCTATCTCACTAATGAATGTAAAATAAATCTGATATTTTTTTTTCAAAACAACATATATCAAACTCCTTATCACTCCTATTAAATTGTAACTTTTTGTTGTTTGTAATATGCAAGATTTCTATAAAATCAATGGTGTGAAATGGTGTATTTTCTTAGCTTAATGACACCTTAAAAAACTTCCTCTTTGCTAGCTCTAAATGGCTCTAATATTTGATGCTCCAAAAAACTCTTAATAGGAACCTTCAAAAACTTTGCAATAATAATGTATATGGCATCAAATTAACACACCTTTTTGTAGCTCCTTTCTTTATAGCTTGTTGTCTTGTATTTTATGCAATTGCACCTTTCTTTGTTGTTAGTAGACTCTTTAATTTGCAGCTATAGTTGCTGCCCAAAACTTGCTTTCTTCTCCTTCAAACAGGTGCTAGCTATCTTTGATTTTTGCAGCTCCAAATGCTGCCCAAATGTTGTTCAAATCTGTAGTCAATAAAATCTGATTTGGTGTTGTCTTCAAGCCTTCAAATATGCTACTCTTTTTTTCTATCAAGCCTTCTCTTGGCTATTCAAATATTTTTTGAAAGCTTCTCCAAATATTTCTCTAAACTACAACTTTTCTCTTCTATTTTTTGCTATCTTTTCAGCTTCTCTTTCTGCAACTTTGTGCTTTTATAAATCAGCCTACAAAACTTTTGTGGCTATCTCCAAATCTCTCTAAACTATGACCTCTTCAATATTCTTGCTTTCTTCTGACTTCTTGTTGAATTCTGACTTCAAATATGACCTCTATCTCTATCTTCTTTCTCAATAATTTGAATGTCTTGAGTTCTCAAAATCTTCTCAAAATTTGACAAACTTCTTGTCAAATCCTTTTTTCTTTTGGGCTTGTTATCGTATGGTAACAATTATCCCAATATTTTCTGGTCAGGTGCTCTTTCTACTTGCAATATTCTGCTTCAGGTGCTTCAAATTCTATAATAAGGCTTTATCTTGCCTTCTTTTCTTTCTTGCAACCTTCAATTCTTTAGCAAATACTTTTAATGAAACCTTACCTTGGTTTCTTAAATCTTCTAGCTATATCAAATTCTTCAATGAGATATCTTTCTTGGATCTCTATATTTTGTTGCTTCTATCTGCAATAGGACCTTATGTAGTCCTTCTATCTTCTTTCTTCAATATTCAATCTTCCAATCTTGGAAGTTCTTCAATATGACCTCTTTTTGGGTCTCTTTCTTCAATCTGCAATCTTGCAATGAGAACCTTTTCTTGGTTCTTCTCAATATTCAATAAGGTCTCCTTCTTGGACCTCCTTCAATGTCTACTTTTATGCAACAAAAGAGTTAATCCCTACACTAGGAAAGCACATAGAATTTTAGGCAATCGAAGATGAAATTCTTCTCTATATGTTGTAGGAAGCTTCTCAAATTCTAAGAATCAATCTTCTACAACAAAACTTAGATAGTAATAATCAGATGTATTCAATGTTCCAAAAATAATAATATTCACTAGCTATCTTTAAAAACTAGTAGAATCAAATCTATATTGAATCCTAGTCTTCATGGGTTTCCCTTTCAACCCTATGGAAATATTCTAGCCAAATAATATGGAATCCCTTTTTATCAAGAGGACCTCTTTTAAGGGTCTCTTAATCAAGGTCTATTTTTAAGACCTGTAGATTATCTTCTATTCTGAATTTGTTCTTGGAATAGGTATATTCAATATCAAGGTTTGTCTTCAAGCTTTTTTTTTCTTGGAAAGGTATCTTCAATATCAAGGTTTATCTTCAAGACCTATAAATGTTCTTCTATTTTGATTTTTCTCTTGGAATAGGTATATTCTCTTCTTCTCAATATCAAGGTCTATCTTCAAGACCTATAAATTTTCTTCTATTTTGATTTTATTCTTGGAATAGGTATATCCTTAAATATCACTCTTGTTCTTCAACACAGTGAGAAATGCTATCTTCTTTGGTTTCTCTTTCCAAAGGGAATTTTCTTATCTTCTCTAGTTCCTTTTCTAGAGGTAATTTCTTTATCTTCTCTAGTTATTTTCCAGAGGAAATTTCTTTATCTTCTCTGATTCCTTTTCCAGAGGTAATTTCTTTATCTTCTCTGGTTTACTTTTCTAGAGGAAACTCTCCTTATCTTCTCTAGTTTACTTTTCCAGAGGAAACTCTATTCTCATTATTTTTCTCTTTTTAACCAGTAGAAATATTCTTTGCTTTAGATCTATATAATGACTCTTATCAAACAATCCCAATACAACATTTTTTGTAAGTGGCAGTGCACAAAGGTGAGTCTGATTTACAAAGACACAGTGAGATTCAGAATGATAGTAGCAATAATGATCTCTTGTAGCTCTTTCAATTTCTATCTAGATCTACCATAGCTCGGATACCATTGTTAGCTTTAAATGAGTAAATACTCAAATAAAATTACCTCAAGATCAATAATATAAATGCAATATGAAAGATATAATAATGTTGATCAATCAAGCATATAAATTCAGAATCTACTAGATAATAACTCAAAGAATGCTAATGCCAAATACTCAAAAATATTTATTGAATGAAGAGATCAAAATACATCACATCACCTTCCATTGCTTACATAGGTGACTCTTCCTCCTTCGCCATATATCTTTTACATCAATACATCCATATATGTAGAATGGAATGTGACTCTTCATATGGAGGTTTCTTGGGCCTCACTCTTCCTATGACTCTTCATATTCCTACTCTATTGACACATGTACATAGGGATAACTATGCACATTTACATTCCAAAATATCATTGCACACTTGTGCATTACATTGCATAAAGTAAATCCTAATCTAAGACTCTTTTCCTAATCTATAGATGTACCCATGGTGGTACATTGACATGTACCAAATAATGTAATATATTTGAATAGTTAGTTGTAGATTAAGAAACCTGAAGATGAATCCAAAAAATGCGGAGCAACTATTACTCTTTTCTATGCTCAGGGTAAGGATGGTCATGATGGGGAGACCTCACAAGTATATGAAGTTGTTAATTCAATATATTAGACAACCACATCTTCTAAAGAGTGGAATGTATACTTAATAACATGTTGACACATGACTAATCATCACCATATCTTGCATGACTATAGTACATAATATTCTAGAGAGTGTGCAATTACTAGGGATTATTTCTCTTTATAGGTGACTAGATGTGGTGAGGTGAAAATTGGTTTATCTTTATTTCATGAAGTTATTTATATTCATAGGGTGGACCCTACTTTTTTGTCTATCTATCACATTTATTATATGAATAAAAGATATGGTTTTGGCTAGATTGATGGGTGATTAAGGATATTGATGATGGCTTCAATATAGTTACCTCAAGATATTATGATGACTTTAACTAGATGTATAAACTTGGTGACCATCCAAATTCATCTCCTTCCTCCTCAAAGAATAGAGACTTTGTAGCTAAACTAGCATCGACAAATGATGTCAATAAGTGATGATATCACAAACTTAAAAAATCTTGGATATGCATCCTCGAGGTACATGAGTTAACATCAATTGGATACTAGACTTCCTCCTATCTCTTCTCCTATTGGTGTTTTTAAGGGGTGTATCTTGGGGAATAATTATCAAGAGTCCTTCCCAGAAGGGACTACTAGGTATGATGTTTGACCCTTGAATCCTATTCATAGGGGCATTGTCTCTTCCTAAGACTATGAAATTTATTACTTTCATTAATCATTTTTCTAGTTATGTCTAGTTGTATATAATTCATAGCAAAGATAAAGCTTTTGTAAAGTTTGAGGATTTCAAGGATCTTATGGAGAACTATTTTGATAAGAAGATCAAGTGTTCGAGGATAAATAGAGGATGTTCGTATGTGAGTCATGTCTTTGCTATTTTTTGACTCTTTATGGTATTTCTTTTCATAGGATTATTTATTATACCCCAAAACAAAATGGGTTGCTTGAGTTAAAAATATGATTATTATGCATATGGCTATATGTATGTTGCATGCCAAGCACATAAGGTCTAATTTTTTGGGGTGAAGTAGTGACTTATGCAATGCATATCATCAATTAACCTTTGACTTTGGCCATTCAAAGCATGACACTTATTGAGAGACTTATAGGTAAAACACATGGTATATTTCATTTCCATATATTTGGATCCATTACATGGGCCCATATTTTAAAATATATGTAGAATAAGGTTTATTCGAATAGACCTTCAAAGCTTATTGCTTGTATGATCCCAATAGTTGAGACATTCTCATTTGGAGAGATGTGATCCTTGATGAGGTACTTCCAACTACCTCTTTTGGCCCTCTTCCTATTATTTTTGCCAAGGACTCTTCTGTTATATCTCCTCTAGTGGTTTCTACTACCTCAAATATTCTCATTAGAACCATTCCAATTTTTCCATCATCTTTAGTATGACCCTTTAATTTGACTCTTCTTTATTTAATTTCTTGTACAACACCTACAATTTTGGATCCAAAAGTAGTAGAGATTAATCATCCTATATCTTCTATGATAATAATGGATGTTAAAGTGGATGGTAAGTTTACATTTGATACTTTAATATATATTTCTAAAACTTTTCCATAGGATGTGCCTTAGTATTCCATTGTTTGTCCATCATCTAAGTAGGTTTGGAACGTCATTAAATAAATGTTAGCTCTTTCTTTCTTGGGATAATTATTGGAAGAGTCCCTCATGGGACTTAATATAAAGGATTAATTATTTTGGATATCCTCCAATATTTTCTTATCCTAAGGGTTTTTTAGAGTGGAAGGCTTATATGCTTACTAAGTATAGGTCATTGATAAAGAATTAGACATGAAATCATTCCTCTTCTAAAATCAAAGAATATTTTTGGTTGTAAATGGGTCTATACAACCATGTAAAAATTCAATTTTTCGGTGGATAAGCACAATGCATGCCTTCTTACTAAGGGATTCTCTTAGAAGGGGGGAATTGACTACTTGGATATGTCTACCCCAATTGCTAGGATGGACTTCATTTGAATGGTCCCATTTTTTGTTACTTCTTATAGTTGGAAGGCATATAAAATGGATGTGAAGAGAGGATTTATTTATGATGAGCTTTAATAAGTTATTGACATATGATAACAATAATTTTGAGCTTGAATAACCTACTTCTTTGGTATATCGATTGAAGAGATCATTATATAGGCTTAAGCAGGATTCTCATGGTTGGTATGTGAATATTAATTTATTATTTATTAGTTATGGGTTTAGGCACTGTGAGGAAAGGAATGATTTCCATATCAAGCATCAAGAGTACTAGGCTTTGGTGATTATGTTGTATGTTGTTGAATTTATCATCATGGAAAGTTCAACATCCTTACTTTACGAGATGAAGTCATGACATCATGACACTATTGAGATGATAGATTTATGTCTTCTTCATTAATTTTTAAGGATACAAATTACTTAGTCACCCTCTAGGACCACCATTTCTTAGCCCAAGTATGCCTTAAATTTTCAATAATAGATCAAAATGGAAGATTTCAAACTTGTTTAGTCACATTTACTTCTAGTTGAAAGTTGTGAGTAAATTAGTCAACTCCATTTGTTAGGATCTCATCCTAACCCTTAATGTAATAACTTCCATGATGTAATAATTCCTAGTGAACGTGGGTAGTACCCATGATTAATATTTTGTAATGTTCTAAGTTTTAGCTTAGGTAGTGCCCATGACAAATGGCACCCTTTTTATGTAACACATGGTAGATAGGTGGCATTGTGCATGTAATTCGTGTGGCATTATGCATGTAATTCGAGTGGCCTTGTGCATGTAATTCGAGTGGCATTGTGCATGTAATTCAAAGTGGCACTATGCATGTAATTCGGGTGGCATTATGCATGTAATCCAGGTGGCATTTTGCATGTAAGCCAACCTTGGAAGGAAACTCCTTAAATACCCGAAAGGGCACCAATGTAACCATATTTTGCAAAATTAATGAAGTATTGAAGGAGGTTGCCCCCTCGAAGAGGCCTGCGATTCAATCCTATTGTGAGATTGTTCTTTATGCAAATTTTTGTTATATTAATGTGATGTTTATGTGAGTTATTTCCAAGCAATTGTGTGAGAGTGTGTTATTTGAGTTTATTTTATAGCAGGATCTTAACAAGTGGTATCAGAGCGCTTTCCAGGGCCAAGTTCTGCTGTAACTGCAACGATTCTTGCCATCCAATCCGCCTGTTAGGTATAAATTCCATGTGTTTTTTCCATTCTGTTTTTCCTTATTAAAAAAATCCAAAAAAAAATACAGTGTTTTTTTTTTTCCAGACCAAAAACAAAAAAATATATATTATTAGTTGAGTAGGTAGAAACCCTATACCGGGGGTTTTAAAATATCGTGAAGGATCTGTCGTTATTGGCTAAGCTAGATAGCCCATAAAGCGTCTAGTGAAGTGAGGGGCGATCAGGCTCCAATACCCAAGCCTCAGATAGAACTCGCGCACGGACTTGAGCTCCCACGTATCTTTGGGTATATCGGGAGACCATCTAGGATTAAACAAAATTTTAGCCATTAGGAAGCTCTTCGGCCTTGTATTACTCATAGTCTATGGGACACAAGATCCTGGACGATTACCCTCCCGTATTGTCAGAGAGGTAGGTAGTGTGCTCAAGGGTATGTGTGGAATCCTCCTTGAGTAGTGGCCTAAAATATTGGTCCGAGCACTATTGTTCGTCACTGTCGGTATATTAGAGGGCCTATGGGTGGTACATACTCCTATACTTAGCATTCCCTGGTTCTGTTAAAACTTCAACCTGTAAAAAACGTAAAAATAAAAATAAAAATCCAAACATCCATGTTCGTAAACCTGCATTTCAAAAGTGAGCATATGAGAAAGGAGTCCTCTACTAAAAAAAATAATAGAAGGGACATGCATTCGGGATAAGCCATGAGGGTGAAACTTAAGTTGAAAGTCTGGAGAATAACAGTAAAATTTACAGTGGCAATCATAGTCAGGTCAGTCAAGTCAGAGAGGTCAGCACAGTCAGGGCAGAATTCACAGTCTTCAGGGTCAGAACAGAACTGTCATATCAGCCACCTGCAAAATACAGAGAATCTTGAGTGTGAAACACGGCTAGTTATAGATAGTGCTCCAAAGAGCCAACTTTTGCTCAGTAGCTCAGAATCAGAATCTGTAAACACCGTTAGACTCAGCAAAACAGGAGATAAAAAAAAAAAAGTCTGGGGTGCCAAAAAGTAGTGTTGAGATATATAGCTCATTGTGACCACCTCCTTCTACTGATCATTTTGATATATAGCACCCAAGCACTTTTTTGGGCACTTACTAAAAATAGTAAGTCCTAAAAATTCAATTCTATTTTTAGTAACTGGTCACAAAAGGTCAAAAAAATGGCCCAGGGTACCCGTGGACACCAGAAAGAACTAGAACACTTGGAGTCCCTAACAAAAGCCATTGAGAACTTGCACTCGGCTTTTCACTCCATAAGGGAAGAAGTCCAAGGTCTTCGCCTAGAGCATGAGGCCACTAGCAACCGCCTAGAAGAAGCACTGACAGAAGTGGATAGCAAACTGAGAAGAGAACCACCCAAATCAAAATACCAAGCTGAGAGTTCTACAAGGAATCGTGACCATGATCCACCCTTTAGAATGCCCAAATTGGACTTTCCCAAATTTAGTGGGAAGGATGTTGATGGGTGGCTATGTCGGGTTGACCAATTCTTTCGACTTCATAATGTACCCATATTTCATCGAGTCCGGATGGCTTCCTTTAACTTGGAATCTGAGGCTCTACATCGGTTTCAATGGTTGCGTCTTGCCTACCCAAATCTCTCTTGGGAGGATTTTGAATCCCAACTACTCACTCGATTTGGTCCTAGTGAGTTTGAGGACTTTAGAGGAGCCTTAACCAAACTACAACAAACAGGGTCAGTCCGAGAGTACCAAGCTCAATTTGAAAAATTGGCCAATCGGACAAGAGGATTGAGTGAAGGGTTCTTCCAGAGTTGTTATATCAATGGGTTGAAGATGGAACTCCAAGCAGAAGTCAAAATTTTGAAACCACGAACTATGATGGAAGCTATCAGTTTGGCCCGTTTGGCCGAATCTAAACTCTCTGCCCAAAGACACCCATCAAAGTTTCCTCAAAATAGACCTTCATTTCCCCCTAGATCCCAACACCCAGATGATAATAAACCTGTTGCACCCAAGCGCCTCACCACCGAAGAGATGGATGCACGTCGTGCCCAAGGATTATGCTACAATTGTGATGAAAAGTTTTTCAAGGGGCATAAGTGTGCACACAAAAAATTGTTCTTGATAGATGTTGGAGAACCTGATACCGCTGACGAGAGTGATGAGGATGAGGACCCTCTAGAAACACCTCCTCCACAAGAAGAAGGGAAACAGGAACCTGAGACATCAATTACAATCCATGCCCTTGCAGGCATTACTACTCCTCAAACCATGAAGGTTACAGGATGTTTCAAGGGCCAACGTCTTTCCATCCTTTTGGATTCGGGAAGCACGCACAACTTCATTGACCCTAGAGTTGCTCAACGGGAAAATTGCTATATCCACAATTGTAATTCCTTTGAGGTCATGGTAGCCAATGGGGGAACCTTATCTTGTCAAGGAAAGTGTCGCAATGTTAAAATCAAGATAGGGGACTATGAACTCAAGCAGGACATGTTTGCCCTCCATTTGGGTGGATGTGATATTGTTTTGGGATGCCAATGGTTGAGTACGTTGGGCACTATCAGTTGGAACTTTGCTAAACTTTGGATGCAGTTCTTCCAGAACGGACAAACACACATCATCAAGGGCTCCCCGATAGGAACACCTCAAATTATCAGTTCAAACGGAATGGAGAAATTGCTAAAGAAATCATCACGTGGGGTCATTGCACAACTATTCTCCATCCAGCCATCCACATCTCCAATGGGTGAAATCCCACAAGACATGCAACAAATTCTCCACAAACATGAGGCCATCTTTTCAGAACCCATCACACTACCACTGCATCGCTCTCACGACCATGCCATTCCATTATTTTCGGATAGTACACCTCCCAATATCAGACCACCTTATGAGCGACTCAAGCGCACCTTATTTTGGAAAGGTAGGAAACAGGACATTCGCTCTTTTGTGGCAGACTGCGACACAGGTCAAAGGATGAAAAGAGAAATAGTGCACTCTTCGGGCACTCTTCCACCCTTGTCGATACCGGATCAGGTGTGGACTGACATCTCTATGGATTTCATAGAAGGGCTACCTAAATCTGGAGACAAGTCTGTTATTTTTGTGGTAGTGGACCGCCTTTCAAAGTATGCTCACTTTTGTGCCCTAACCCATCCTTACACAGCATTCACTATTGCCCAAATTTTTCTTGACTCCATATTTTGCCTTCATGGCATGCCAACCTCCATTGTATCTGATCGTGATCCCAGCCTTACTAGCAATTTTTGGCAAGAGTTGTTTAAGTTGCAGGGGACTCAGCTCACAATGAGTTTAGCCTACCATCCGCAAACGGATGGTCAAACAGAGGTTGTTAATAACTGCTTGGAAACCTACCTTCGCTGCTTGCCTCCGATCATCCTACTCATTGGGCAAAATGGCTTTCTTTGGCCGAATGGTGGTACAACACTTCCTATCATACCGCCACCAGAGGCAGTTTACGGGCACCCTCCACTCACGCCTCCCTCCTACATTTCGGGCAGCTCCAAGGTACAGGTTCCATCAACACTTCTCGAATTGGATGAAGAAGGCTCCATCTTACTTGCACCAAAGCAGCTGCTGTATCGTCGAACTCGCAACCGTACCATCACAGAGGTCCTGGTTCAGTGGCATGGACTTCAACCTGAGGATGCTACATGGGAGTCTCTCCATCAACTTCAGCAACAGTTTCCTCATTTTCAGCTTTGAGGACAAAGCTTCTTCAAGGAGAAGGGCATGTTAGGATCTCATCCTAACCCTTAATGTAATAACTTCCATGATGTAATAATTCCTAGTGAACGTGGGTAGTACCCATGATTAATATTTTGTAATGTTCTAAGTTTTAGCTTAGGTAGTGCCCATGACAAATGGCACCCTTTTTATGTAACACATGGTAGATAGGTGGCATTGTGCATGTAATTCGTGTGGCATTATGCATGTAATTCGAGTGGCCTTGTGCATGTAATTCGAGTGGCATTGTGCATGTAATTCAAAGTGGCACTATGCATGTAATTCGGGTGGCATTATGCATGTAATCCAGGTGGTATTTTGCATGTAAGCCAACCTTGGAAGGAAACTCCTTAAATACCCGAAAGGGCACCAATGTAACCATCTTTTGCAAAATTAATGAAGTATTGAAGGAGGTTTCCCTCTCGAAGAGGCCTGCAATTCAGTCCTATTGTGAGATTGTTCTTTATGCAAATTTATGTTATATTAATGTGATGTTTATGTGAGTTATTTCCAAGCAATTGTGTGAGAGTGTGTTATTTGATTTTATTTTATAGCAGGATCTTAACACCATTTGTGGATGCTAATTTGTCCCATTCACTTGTTAGAGGTATTTCCTACCTTAACCACACTCAGTTGGATATCACATTTATTGTCAGTTAATATTATTGGTATATGTAGGAAACCTATGAGAGTCATTGGGTAGTAGCCAAATGGATCCTTTAGTCCATCAAAAGTACATACCAGTTGGATATTCATTATTTACTTGGAGCATCTCTATTCTTAACATGTTTTTTTGATGTAGATTAATTCAAGGGTTTGGAGTAGTGGTGCTCCCCTATATGATTTATTTTCAATTTTGGATCTTGAGTGGTCTCTTAACATTTATACGGTAGTCCATTATATCTTAGTCTTCTATAAAATTTGACCATGCTATCAACGAGGTCATCAAATATTTTTGATGGATGATGATGACTTTGGAGAAAATCAGTACTCCTCAATAGTTTCTAGTCATTTGTCTTCATAATATTTATAGACAATCTTGTCTACAATCTCATGTTTCATTGGTAAACCAAGCATAATAAGGTTTGGATGCACTGTGGTCAATGTATTTATTCCCATGGGATGTTTAATCTATTTTTTGTGCTATCCAAAGAGTAGATATACCTATGTCTATATGACAATTGATCTTCAAATTATAAAATAAATATGCTTTTTCTTTTAAGCAAGGATTCAATGAGGAATGCAATAAACAAGCTTGATTTCTACATGCAACTTGATATTTGATGATGATACAAAATTGATCTATAATAAATGTTGAACAATTAGTCCCCTAAGACAACATGGTTATACATTTTTATTCGTTTTATTTTTTCTTAATAACTAATAAAAATAAGAGAAAGCAACTATAAATAGATATGAACAAATAATATAAAATTAAGTACAAAGTCTAAAATAATGAAAATGATAGAAAGATATAATTTGACATTATTCTATCCTATGGAAGTAGTGCTACCTATTGCACAAGTGTTTCCAACACTTTTTGACAATTAATGGTGCTTTCATTTGTATCCTCTTCCTTCAACTAATACCTAGAAAACATACAAAATGAAAAGGTATCAGATATGGAGGGGGCTACCTAAGTCAATGGGGGGTTATTACACCCTTGAATGATATTAGAACCCTATTTATAGAGAAAGGTTGAAAGCAAAATCTAAAATTTATAGTATTTATATGAGATCAAAAGCACTACAATTGAGCAATAGCATTGGAAATGATTTCAACTATAGGTGGTATTTTTTATATCTATGAGCAAAGGAATTGGTTTTAAGATTTATAGTATTTATTGTAATAGAATTAGAGGATAATTATGATACTGGTATGATAATTTTATGATGCTTCTAACTATAGACGTAGTAGAATAGGTTTTTAATCTTAGAAACATGTAATAAATTAATGAGGATGTAAGACCCTGACTAGTAAGGTATAGGGATCAAAATAGAGAAATATTATTTTCTAATTTAATTGTAAATGATATGATTTAAATGAAATATTAAATGTTTAATTGATAAAAGTGATTGAGACAAGACTATTAAAAGTAAAAAAAGATAAAAACTTATGATTAGAAGATGAAGTAAAGGGATAGGAATCAAATAATGTAGCATTTTATAACAAACCTCTCTAGATGCCCATAGATATGTAGTTGTAGATCATTGTATAAAATATTATAGCCTTCTTGCAATCTTGTCCAGATATATACTTGGGAGAACCTTGATGATATTTGTGTGGGATATTGAAATCCAAGTTAGTAGCACTTCATTATGCAAAGGTTGAGTATAAATTTACATAGAGGTTTGTTACTTGGAGGGTGGATTTCAATTAGGAACTATATCACTACTAAAAATATGGATATGCGGATTGGGATGCCCTTAGGGTTGGCTTTATAGAAGCCATGGTTCCCCTTAGAGGATACTCAAGAGGATCTTATAGAATTGGCAAGTTGTAGTAGTGGTAAGCTGCATGGAAAGGATCATCCTGATTGAAGGATGCTTCATGGAAGGTTAACATATAAGGGAGGATTATATGTTGGATGGAAATCAAAAAGATAATGTTGTGGATATTTAATCTCCAATCAAGGCACTATAATATGGTAGATGAAATAGAAATGTCAAGTCTATATTTAGTGGGTGGATGACATCTACCAACTACCTTTATTTCCTTTTTTGTATTATGTTTTGGACATTTTGAGTCCCTAAGTCAAAGTTGTCATTGATGTCACCAGACGAAGTCATCATTAATACCAAATATTTCAAAAAGAAACAAAGGGGATAAAATTATTATTTGATATCCATGAAGAAGGCCAAAGATCAAGTGAAACAGTGCAAAATACAGAAGTTAAAAAGGAGTTATAATATTTATTTTATAAATTATTTAAATTCAATAAGAATTTAAATTTTATAAATAAATATTAAAGGTACTTTATCAAAGGTATAATATTATAATAATGGTTATTATAATATAAAATGTGCCATGGTGAAAACCCAAATAAAATATTTATAATTTTTATTATAATATTTTATAATGCAAAGAGTGGGTTTTATAAAGTCTAAAGATATCTTAATAAACCCAAAGGTTGGGTTTAATACCAAAGGCATTCAAAGCCTTTATGATCTCCATTGACGTCATAGAAAACAAGGAAAGCACCGACATTTTAAAATTAATGGAGGAAGCATATAAATATTATGTCTAAGTTTAAATTTATTATCCTTGCTCTAAAGTAAAGAGATTGGCCTGCAAAAGTAAGAGCTCATGAGTGTATGCTAAAAACGTGACAACAAAGTGTTGAAGGGAGGAAGCTTCAATTTTCAAATTTGCATAAGACAACATGATCTAGTGGCATTTTGGAAAACGTAAAAGCATTGGCTTGCAAGGGAGTTCGTGTTCGAATCACAACGGGTGCATCATGAGGTGTGTTGAGTGAAGTGCCTACGACACACGTTCTTTTGCCAAGGCGAAAGGAGAGAGTGGATATTAAGAAGCACATGGTGCTTCGTTAATCTCAAAAAGCACTTGGCTTGTGCGGTGACTTTGGTCACGGTTAAGGCACTCATAGGGGGCAACGTCGAGGGTTCGATTCCCTCCAAAGGCAAAGGTAATATTTTGATTTTAATTTTAATTAAATGCCTAAGTTGGAGGTATAAGATTGTTTAGTGGTTGAGTTTGGAAAGGTTGCTTTGTAATAATGTTGTGGTAGTTGAGAATTACCTTTAGGAGTTATAAGGAGAATTTTGTTTTCATTTTTAAAAGTCTTAAATTGCTATTGTGGAATATTATAAGATTAAGAATTTGTGGGTAGTATGTTATTTTGAATTAAGAGTTTTTGTGATTATTGTGAGGATATTGATTACTAATCAAGTTGGAGTGATAAGGTGTAATTTTGATATTATATTTGTGATATGTTTTGTTGAAGAAAAATATTCTCTAACCCTTATTGAGATTGGCAAAGAAGTAATTGTGAGTGTGGCATATTTGTGAGACCAACTACTTGTCAAATAAAAGGTATGGGCAAATTCCTTCTTGATTGAGCTAATTTATTGTTGTATTGAAAATTAAGTTTGGAGTGAAAAGGATTTGATTAGGGTTTCCTTTTCAAAAGTGGTTGAGTTAATGCTTCAAGGTTTTTTGAATTAAGAGTTGTGATTAAAAACCTTGTCTTATTAGCATTGTTGTTGAAGCCATTGGTTATGTGAAGAACCTGAGTTAGGTTTGAAAAGAACATGAGTATCATTGTTATATGAAGAATGTTTTATGAGCATTGTTATTGAAATGAGTTGTTATGCAAAGGAATTAGACTTGAGTTTGAAAAGAACATGAGTATTATTGTTATGTGAGATTTGTTGTTGAGCATTGTTGAAAATATTTTGAGTTGGTGTTTACATGCTTGGACTAGGGTTTGAAAGAAAGAGTTGTTTCTTGAAGTGATTGGTTGAGTAGAGTTTATTAAGCCTAGTCAAGTGAATGTATGAAGTGATTTATCAATTTCCATAAACAAACTATACTATATTCTGATTTGAGTTGAGATTGAGTTTTGAGAATAGAACATATTGAGTCTCTAACAATTCTTTTTATTGATTCTATGAGATTGAGTTGAGAAAGTGATTACTTTTTTAGAATAGAACATATTGAGTCTCTAACAATTCTCTTTATGATTCTATGAGATTGATTTGAGTTGAGAAAATTATTGAGCATTGAGTATAGAACATATTGAGTCTCTAACAATTCTATTTATGTTTCTATGATATTGGACAAGTTCTGTGTGAGCTTATTGAGCAGATTTTGACAAGTTTTGTGTGAACTTGTTGAGAAAATTTGAGTAGGTTCTGTGTGGACCTGTTGAACATATTTGATTAGATCTATGTGGAACTATTGAGAAGATTTGGATAGGTTATGTGTGGACCTATGTTGAGCAAGGTGCAGCAACAGTATTGTCATTATTTTCAACACAATTCAAAAGCTCAGATGCAGTGGACAGGAAGTTCAAAAGTCTTTCATGATGAGCAAGGTGCAACCAAAGTATTATCATTGTTGTCAACACAGTCAGGTTGATCAATTGATGCAATGGACAGGAGTTCATTGATAAGCAAGGCGCAGCCAAAGTGCAATGGATAGGAGTTCATTGATGAGCAAGGTACAGCCAAAGTATTGTCATTGTTGTCAACACAGACAAAGGATCGGTTGATGCAATGGATAGGAGTGCAGAGGTCATTAGATAGATCGGTTGATGAAGTGAACAAGATTTCAGAGCAGTCAGAGCATGTACAGTGAATTTCCAAGGAGACAGAAGTGGCCCATATGCAAAAGCTCAAAGAAAAAGACAAGTAAGAAAATTGTCATGATATCGCGACATGTTTTTTGTCGTGATTTCGTGACATGTTTAGAAAGCGCAAGGAAAGTTGTCGTGATTTCGTGACATGTTTAGAAAGCGTAAGGAAAGCTGTCGCGATTTCATGACATGTTGGAAGAGAGAGAAAGTGCAAGGAAAACTGTCGCTATTTTGTGACATGTTGGAAACAAAGAAGGAAAGTAAGAAAACTATCATGATTTTGCGACATGTTCGAAGGAGAAGGTGCAAGCAAAGAAAATTGTCATGATTTCGTGACATGTTCGAGGAGAAGGAGCTTGCAAAGAAAAGTGTCACAATTTTGCAACAATCTGCAAGAGAGGTAGTACGGATGAAAATGTGTCATGATTTCACGACATGTTTGAGAGAAAGAGCTCACAAAGAAAAGTGTCACGATTTCACGATAATTTGCAAGAAGGATTGTACGGACGAAAAAGTGTCACGATTTCGCGACAGGTTTGAGAGAAAGAGCTCGCAGAGAAAAAGTGTCACGATTTCATGACAGGTTCAAAGAGAAAGCGCCAAGGAGAAAAAGTGTCACGATTTTGTGACATGTCAGGTTTTCGTGACCCGAAGAGGAGATAGAGTGCAAGGCAGTGCATGTGTCGCAATTTCATGACATGTGTTTTCACGGGAAAAAGACAGAGAAATGCATAAGGCAATGCATGTGTCAGGATTTCGCGACATGTGTTTTCTGTTAGAGTTAAAGTAAAGTGCACTATGCCTTCCTTGACACTTGTCAGTTTCTCTTGACAAGTGTCATGTGTTGAATATAGGCTTATGCCTATATATTGTAACATTTTTATCAATAATGATAATCCCTTCAGTTTTCCCTCCTCCTAACATTTGGTATCAGAGCTCCAGGATTTCCCTGCCTTGTGAGCTTGAGGGGGGATTTCCCTCATGGAAATCCTCCCTCCCCCACTCCCTCCCCTGATTTTTTTTTCCCATTTTGTTTCTTCATGCAAGGGAGTATGCTCTCCATATTTGATGGATCAGAAACCAGAAGCTTGAGGAAATATAAATGGTGGTAAGAAAATCATGGCTCCCAAATTTTTTTTTAAAAAGTGATTAGGTTGCTGTATTTTTTTTTATGGTATAATGATGGAGCAGCTTTGATGATTCAGTCGAAGCGTGATGGAATCCATCTTAATACTGCTATGCTTCGAGATGTCCACCTAATTTCAAGGTTGTTTCCAGTTCGCAAACCCCGACTACTTCCCTCTCGTTCTCTTGAGACGTATGTACAAGTTTTCTTTTTCCCTTAGTTGAGAGCGCAGGGGAGTACGCAGATCACAACCCACAAGATACCCATTGTTTTTATACACTTTTTTCGGAGGCAAGACGATCTTGCGGGAGGGTGTCATTTACGTGGGCAGGATCTGAGAAGTTATCTCAGATGGCGGCTCGGAATGGGTGAAACAGGAGAGCAAGCCCTTGAAGACGCGCGATCCCCATAATTCACCGAGGGCCGTGAGCTGTATGACGCACGTCCACAGAAGAATCGTGGAAGTGGTATGAATAATCTAGACCTGCGTGCGAGAACGAGGAGGAACCGCCAGATGCCTAATTTTCCCACTAGATCATGGAGTGCATTTCCCCTGCTTGTTCGTGTGTGTATGAAGATGCAGTGTATCTAAAATTTTTACCCTGTTTGGTTCTTGCGCTCTGTTGGTTTCTTCTATTCTGCGCAAATCTACGCTCTGTTCTGTTGATTTGTGGTCGGATCTGTGTTCTTCTTCTTGCTGTTCTTGCATGGCAATGGCTGCTACGGTATGGCTGCTATGGCTACTGCGGTGGAGGGTATGGCAGCTTTTGTGGAGTCCAAGACCAAATTGAGCGTGGGTACCATCGAGCGGCCCCCCGTCATGACCAGAAAGCAGGCGGTGCTGCTGGTGGCGGTGTCGTTGCTGGGTTGCCCGGATCTGTCTTAGAGAACCCTATTTCGTTCCTCGAACCCGCCGTATTTGACCTATTCTATAGTGCATGCATTCCTCACTGTTAGCGAGCCTTCCGGCTCCCAAGCTGGACGCCATCGCTATCGACGAAGCGGAGAAAAAAAAATGACGGAGGGACATTTTTCATATTTTCTTCTGTTAACTGCAACCGCCAATTTTGCTCCACTACGCGACACCTCCTTACATTTGTTTTTTGTTTTTGATTGATCACTGTGTTTGGCTATGAATATTTCAGCCAACGATTCATAGGACAGACATGCATTCAATCTGATTACTACTGGAAATCCAATTTGTGAAGATTAAGCTCGAGTTTCAAAGTTTCGTCACCTGCGATTGTGGAGACCTGCAATGCCATGGCAGGCAGCAGTAGCGTAAAATCAACCATGCAGACGGAGTTGCAGTCGTGAAGTTCGTTGGAATGGGGTCCATGCACCACGTGGCGGCCATCATGCGTGGATGAGGAGCGGGACTAATGTGCATGTCACCATAAAAGAGGGGAATTGTTTTTTAAATTGAAATTTGAAATTTTAGTGGGATATATTTATTTCAAGGGTATTTTATTAAAATATATGGCTATTGGAGATGGCCCATTACTTGTGAAAAGTATTTTCCACGAGGACCCTCAAAGTTTTTTTATTATTTTTCACATGGACAGTGAAAGTGGAAGTGGAAGGCCCACATGATTCTTATTGTATTCCTTCATTTGGAAATTGCTGATGACTTTGGCCTAGATGGCCCGTGTAATTCCCCTGCGAGGGAAAATATGACTATTTTTTCCGCCAGAGTGCGATGCCAGGAATATGATATTCTTGAGGTTTATTTGCTGCCTAAGATAGGCATGATGATTTTTCAACATGATGAAGGCCCCTTTGATAATGGAATATAGGGGTATTTATAGTCGTTGGAAACATTTTTCCACGACGGACACAATGGTGGTGTCAAATTGTAATTTTGAGGCTGTTTCAGTTCAGTTTTTTTAGCCTCAAAATTTTTCTACCTTGGAGTGCACTCTCGGTTGTACCCGACACTCCCAAGGTAATTTTATTTGTGATCCTTGTACCTAGTGACCTTTTCTATACACTTGGCGAATGCAGCGGCTGGTTACCCATGCATTTTGGTGGGATGACATGGTCACCATAAGGACACTTATTCTAGGGACTACAAACATAGACACCCTAGACTCTATCCGAGGTTGTTTTTGGATCTACTTCTGAAGACTACAGACGAAGACACTTCAGAAGATTCTCTTATTTTCTTCTCATCTCCTCCTATTTGGATCTATGGCTCATTTTATTGTATTGAGTGCATTTTTGACAGAGATCGACACTCTTATATGGCTCGTTTTTCCTTTCATTAGGTGCATTTTCGGTAGAGACCGACACCTTCTAGGTTGAGTTCACCACGTGGTGAATCTAGTTAGTGACCTACGAGTGGCAACATCCTCTGAGGATGACCTGCAGAGGCAACAGACCCAGATGTGGCTGACCCTGAGGCACCCATGATGACCCTGAGGCACTTAGACGGCTGACCCAGTGGCAACAGACCCGTTGAAGTGGCTGACCCTGAGGCAACAGACCGAGATGTATACATAGTGGATCTAGCATTATTCATAGTTGGAGAGCCAAGCGCAAAGAGCACGAGCCTAGACCAAAGAAAAAGAGGATGATAGGTTATTTTTTAGAGAAGTCAACATTAAGGGGGAATGTTACCTAATGTTGACTTGCTTTGTTTTTTCTTTAGTTAGGATAGTGCACTTTAAGGGGGAATGTTAGAGTTAAAGTAAAGTGCACTATGCCTTCCTTGACACTTGTCAGTTTCTCTTGACAAGTGTCATGTGTTGAATATAGGCTTATGCCTATATATTGTAACATTTTTATCAATAATGATAATCCCTTCAGTTTTCCCTCCTCCTAACATTTTCACGGGTGAAAGACAGAGAAAGGCACAAGGCAGCAAATGTGTCACGATTTCGCGACATGTCAGGTTTTCGTTGGTGCTTGCAGAGAAGAGTGTACGAAAGCAAAAGATGTCGCGATTTCGCGACATGTCTTGTTTTCGCTAGTGCAAGCAGAGAAGAGTGTAAGAAAGCGAAATATGTCATGATTTTGCGACATGTCTTGTTTTTGCTAGAGCTTGCAGAGATTAGTGTACGGAAGCGAAAGATGTCACAATTTCGTGACATGTCATGTTTTTGCTAGTGCAAGCAGAGAAGAGTGCAAGGAAGCAAAAGTGTCATGATTTTGCGACATGTTTTGTTTTCATGGATGCAAGCTGAACTATGAAACAAGGAGGCAAAAGTGTCGCGATATCACGACATGCTATGTTTTTATGGTCTACTACCAAGAAAAAGTCAAAGGGGCAAAAATGTCGCGATATCGCAACATGTCATAGTTTTGCAGGTAAAAGCCGAGAAGCATACACAGGGACAGTTACAGAATAATTTCATGCAGCAAAATAAGAATTGTTACAAGTGGAGAGTTACAGTGAGATCATGTAAGCTATAATAAGAAATGTGAAAAAGAAGTGCGATGATTACAGAACTGCAGTTGCAGGGGGTGTTGCAAAGACAATCATGCAGTTAAATAAGAATAGTGAACTAAAGTAATTACGATAATTACAGAGGCGATTCATGATGTCGATGAAACGAAGTCATTACTGCAGTTACAGGAACTGTTACAAAGAAATATCATGTAGCAGTGGTTACTGAAAGTCATCAGACGAAGACCACGAGTTGGATAGAGAAATGTCTCGAAGCCCAAACAAAGAACCGCTCTATTAATAAGGTTGCATGTGAGAATAAAGAATTCGTTACTATTAATAGGTTGCATGCGCGAATGTGGAAGTTAAGAATAGAAATAGAACACTGTTATAAAAGGAGATTTGCGTGAAGTAGTTAGGTTGAGCTCCGTGCGGGAAGAGAGAGCAGCGTGTTGAAGAATAAGGGGAAAGTGCTACAAAAATGAATACAGAGAGCATTGCTATGAAGGGAAAAGAGCCACCAGATAGTGAGATAGTGTTGTGGGCTATAAGAGAGCTGTAAGTGAGAAGAGAAAGCCGAACACAGGGACTGAAAGAAAGCAGCAAGAGTGAGTCGTAAAATTGTTGAGCTTTGTGCGATAAGAGAGTGTTGTGCTCTGAATGGGGTGATAGAGCAGTGTGTTGTTGTATAAAGTGATAGTTTTGTGGGCTGTTACAAAGCTAAAAGAATGTTGTAAGAAGTACAGAGCTGTGAGAGCTGCAAGAGTAAGCTATAAGAAAGGGTTGTAAGTGTGCAGTAAGTAAAGTTATACAAGAGTGTATGCTTCCATGAGATTGATTTGAGTTAAGATAGACCAGTGAGGGTCTTGTAACATAGAAGGCATTTTTATGTCAATTAAGATTTAAAATAAAAGTCCAAGTTGGTGCTTGGAATCAGGGGTTGGTGCTCCTTTTTGTTGATGCAGATAAATCAGGGGTTGGTGCTCCTTCCAGTGGGTGCTGGTAAACTGATTGTAAATTTGGTGCTTTGCAAAGGCTAGATTTGGATGGGAGTCCAAGCAGTCTAT
Source organism: Wollemia nobilis (assembly GCA_028583015.1). Classification (NCBI taxonomy): domain Eukaryota; kingdom Viridiplantae; phylum Streptophyta; class Pinopsida; order Araucariales; family Araucariaceae; genus Wollemia; species Wollemia nobilis. The sequence goes on along the minus strand of JAQPPZ010016995.1, from coordinate 645,154 downwards.
TTTTGAGGAGTAGCCAAAACTAGTGAACCTCGTTAAATCTTGTGTTATGTGTTGCTATCTTGTTACACTTGTTGCATCTAGTTTTAAGCATTCATTAGTTCTGAATTAAGAGATGAAGATTTAAGTTTTTAATTAGCTGCACTGATTCACCCCCCTCTTAGTGCCATTGTAAGACTAACATCTCAGATATATGTATAGTGTGTTTCCCAGAAGATCTAAGTGGCCCATGTGCAAAGCATCAAAGAAAAAGACAAGTAAGAAAAGTGTCGCAATATCGCGACATATTCAGAGAGCAGAAAAAGTGTCATGATTTTGCGACATATTGGAGGAGAGAGAAACAGCAGGGAAAAATGTCACGATTTCATGACAAGTTGGAAGAGAAGAAGGCAAGTTGAAAAACTATCATGATTTTGTGACATATTGGAGAAGAGAGAAACAGTAGGGAAAACTATCACGAGTTTGTGACAAGTTGGAAGAGAAGAAGGCAAGTTGAAAAACTGTCACGATTTTGCGACATATTGGAGGAGAGAGAAACAACAGGGAAAACTATCGTGATTTCGCAACATGTTGGAAGAAAAGAAAGCAAGTAGGAAAATTGTTGCGATTTCACGACATGTTCGAGGAAAAGGCGCAAGCAAGGAAAACTGTCACGATTTCGTGACATGTTCAAAAAGAAAGAGCTTGCAAAGAAAAGTGTCACGATTTCATGACAATTTGCAAGAGAGACAGTACAGACAAAATAGTGTCACGATTTCATGATAGGTTCGAGAGAAAGAGCTCGCAAGTGAAAAGTCTCATGATTTTGCGACATGCTGCAGAAGAAAGAATTTGAAGTGAGAACTATCATGATTTTGCGACAAGTTCGAGGAAAGAGAAAGTAAGTTGATAAGTGTTGCAATTTCATGACTTAAGTAGGAGAGAGAAAGTAAATTGGAAAAGTGTCACGATATCGCGACATGTCACAGTTTTGCGACTCAAAGAATAGAAAGAATGTACGAAATCAAAAATGTCACGATTTCACGATAGGTTCTAAAAGAAGCGTACGGAAGCAGAAAGTGTCACGATTTTGTGACAGGTTCTAAAAGAAGCGTACATAAGCAGAAAGTGTCATGATTTTGTGACAGGTTCTAAAGGAAGTGTACGAAATCAGAAAGTGTCGCAATTTCATGACGGGTTGCAAAGAAAGCGTACGAAAGCAGAAAGTGTCATGATTTTGTGATAGGTTGTAAAGAAAGCGTACGAATGCAGAAAGTGTCACAATTTCATGACATTAACAGAAAGCAAGACTTCAACAGGAGAAGTATCGTTATTTCGTGACAAAAGTAGAAAGTAAGTCAACGAAGGCAAAAGTGTCGTGATATCGTGACAAAAGCAGAAAGGAAGTCGACGAAGGGAAAAGTGTCACGATTTCATGATAAAAGCTGAAAGGAAGTTGATGAAGGCAGAAGTGTCGTGATATCATGACAAAAGCAAAAAGGAAGTCGACGAAGGCAAAAGTGTCACGATATTGTGACAAAAGTAGAAAGGAAGTCAACGAAGGCAGAAGTGTCGCGATATCACAACAGAAAGAAAGTCAAAGGCTATGAAGACAAAAGTGTCACGATATCGTGACAAAAGATAGAACGAAGTCTACAAAGGCAAAAGTGTCATGATTTCATGACAAAAGAAAAAGGTGAAGTCTCTAAAGGAAGAAATGTCGTGATATCGTGACAAAAGCCAATGCGAAGCACACGGAGGAAAAAGTGTCGCGATATCGCGACATGTTGTATTTTTGTAACAACAGCAACAAGAGAAGCCACAGAGACAGAAATGTCACAATTTCACGATAGGTCATAAGAGCGCAAGAACAGAAGATTAACCCGAACATATTCATGAATAGAAGCCGACGTAGTTCGTTCAGCCAACTAATATTAGGGTTAACAAGTGTGATTTTAGTCGACTAAGATTAGGGTTTACATAGCCGACTAAGATTGAATTTTTCATCATGAGATTTCTTCTATAAAAGGAGGGTTTTTTAGAGATTTGTGGCATCGATTGAAGTGTGTGATATTCACCCGCAGTGCACAGAGTGAGTGAGTCATGTCGAATTGAGCTAAGTGCAAAGTGAAAATGCATAGAGAGCAAAAAGCATAAAGGGCAGAGATGATAGTTCGATTGTAACAGCACAGAGTGTGCGAAGTGTGTGCATAGAGAAAGCAGACTGCGTAGAGTGTGCAAAAGGTGAAGTCGATCACTGAGTTTAGCTGTAGCAGTACAACAGATGCGAGTGTCTTGCGAATAGTAAGCTATAGACCAATCAGGGTCTTGTGAAAGCAAAGGTATTTTTCTATAACATTTATAGAATCTGAATTGCAGTCCAAGTTGTTGCTTGGCATATGGAGTTGGTGCTCCTTTCTGTTGGTGTAGATAAATCAGGGGTTGGTGCTCCTTCCAGTTGGTGCTGGTAAATCAGGGGTTGGTGCTCCTTTCTATTGGTGCAGATAAATCAGGAGTTGGTGCTTCTTCCAATAGGTGCTGGTAAATTTATTGTAAAATTGATTACTTTGTTAAAGGCTAGATTTGGATGGGAGTCCAAGAAGTCAATTTTTGAGGAGTAGCCACATTAGTGAACCTCGTTAAAATCTTGTGTTGTGTGATGTTCTCTTGTTATAATTATTGTATCTATTTTTAAATTTTACATTACTTCAGCATTAAGAATTACAGATTTAAGATTTTAATAAGCTACACTGATTCACCCCCCCTCTCAGTGTCGTTGTAAGTCTAACAACCTATTGAGCAGATTTGAATAAGTTCTAGAGAGGACTTGTAGAGTATATTTAAACAAGTTCTAGAGAGGACATATAAAGCAGATTTGACCAGGTTCTAAAGAGGACTTGTGGATATATTGGTGTGAGATTTTGTGGAAGCTTGCAAAGTATATTTGAGATAAGTCTTTGAGAAGACTTGAGAGCATAGTTGATTGATTTATTCAGACCTTGAGTTAATGTTTGGGGCAGATCTAGCATAGTTGAGTCAAGTATTTAGTTAAGGCTTGAGGATAGAGATTGAAGACAGATTTGTACTAGATCGACTAGACTATATTTAGTGCAGATTTTAGAGTAGAGTTTTGTGCATATTTGAGTACAGGTTTGTGCTAGACCAAAGAGAGAGATTGAGCAAATTTATGCTAGATCGATTGGAATGTGTTTAGTGCAAATTTGAATGGACTTGTGCTAGACCAAATAGACTATGATTAGTGGAAGATTTGAGTAAAATCGTGCTATACCGACTGGACTATGTTTAGTACATCATTGAGACAGAGCTTTGGAGGTGACAGTGTAGAGAGGACAGAGTCTCTAGCGGATAGATATCCATTAGCCAGGACATTAAGGATAGGTATTCTGAGTGAGGACAAGAGTCTTCAAGTGGAGAGAGATCCACTAGTCAGTGTAGTGGAAGCAGTGTCTTCTAGAGGATCACCAGCAACAGCATAGGATAAAGAGTTCCCCTATGGATAGAGATCCACAAACCATATTTATGGGATCAACATGTCCTTTGGACAGAGGTCCATAATTGTAATTGGGAAGGATTCCCAAGAAATCATTTGATAAATATTTAGAAGAAATATTTTCTCCGTGGAGGTAGCCATATTTGGGTGAATCATGTTAAATTTGTGTCTCTATTGTGTATGGTGTTTTGTGCATTGCTTTGATTACTGCTATTGATACTGCTATCTATACACTACATAATATAGATTTGAAAATAAAAGTAAAAAGTGTTCTTATACTATTCACCCCCTCCTCTCAGTATAAGCTTGTGTTCTTCAATTGGTATCAGAGCGGGTTCTTTCACAAGAGTTTTACATCTTGAAGGAAAAGCATTCAAGAACACAATAGATAAAAATGATCAAAGGGATGGGTCCATCAATAATACAATACCAGTCTTTGATGAAAGTGACTTCTTGTATTGGTGTATGCTAATGAGTTTTTACCTGATGGCACTTGGCAATGAAGTTTGAGATGTAGTGGAACTTGGATATGGTTTAGCAATCAATCCTCCTATAGATAAGAAAGGTAAGCTTCTAATGCATACAAATTAAAGAGATATGAATTCAATTATAAAAAGGTTGCATAGATCAAAATCTATGAATGTTATGGATTGTAAAACAATAAAAGAAATGTGGGAACTACAACATGACATATATGAAGGATAATTTGAAAGTCTAAGAATGCAGGATGATGAAAACATTCGTGACTATCTCAATAAGATTTATGAACTTGTACATGAGATGAGAGGTCTTGGAATGAAGGTCTATGAATCTAATTCTTGTGATAAGATCTTGAGAACTCTTCCAAAAAGGTACAGTGAAAAGGTCTCTGCTATAGAAACATCAATTGATAGTGACAGTCTAACAAGAAATTATTTACTTGGCATGCTTACAACTTTTGAGATAAGAACAAAAGATCCTATCCCTCTAAAAGAGGCTGCTTTCAAAGCAAACAATAAGATAAAGGGTAAGAAGTCAAAATCAAGATGTGAGTCATCCAATGATGAAGAAGCAAATTATGGTAGAAGCGATAAAGGTTCCAAAAGACCCATAGATCTAAGATTTGTTAAGTGTTTTAATTATGGAAAGTATGGACATTTTGCAACATATTGTAAAGATCCAAAGAACAATAATGGTGAAGAAAAATAGGATCACAGGTTCAGGGAATCAAAAAGACACAGGAACCAAAATAAAAGCAAGGATGGACAAAGCAGACAAAGAATGAATTTCTTCCAAAGACAAAAGAGGAGCTACTATGTGGATAATGCAAGTAAGTATTCAAAGGATAGTGATGCTAGTTCTTCATATAATGATAGAGATGAAGTCCTATTTATGATTGAATAAAAAGAACCAGTTAAGAAAAAGACTCCAGTTATTCTCAAATATTTTAGATGTGGTAACTTTGGATATCTTGAAGATGATTGTACAAGGGATGGTTATAGTTTTAGTTAATATGAATGTGATAATGCACTTGAGGACCAGATGAAAATCTTCTAATGTCATTATAAGAAGAGATAAGTGATCCTATATAATATAAGCCAAAAGAAAGTGATGATGTGGACAAAGGTAAAAAAATAGAGGATTATTCAGAAGAGAATGGTTATGATCTCAAGGGAGAACTTATCTATGCCCTGGACACGGTAGAGAAGGTAAGAAAGCAACACTCTAAACTTGAAATTTAGTTTCAAGAATGTAATGAAGAGAGAAGATTGCTCATAGAGGATTTAGAAAAATCAAAGGCTAAGGCAAAAAAGGTTCAAATATAAGTTAGAAGAAAATTTCTTGGAGTGTTATAAGTTAGCATAAGAAGTGGCACTACTAAAAGAAGATTTAGAGGACTCCAAGATCAAGATGAAAGGATTCAAGAATAGCTCAAAAATTATGGATAAGATAGTCAAGGTACAAAGAAGGTCAACAAAAAAAATAGGTCTTGGTTTTAAACAAACTCAAAATAAATAGGAAGGAGAGTCAACTTCAAGTTCTAAAAAGAAAACTTCAGATGAAGATACTTCAGAAGAAGACAGTGTAAAAGAAAGTCATACATCATAGGAAGAGTTGGACAATAAAGAGTTTAACAAATATAGGAACAATGCACAGATAAGATATAGATGGAACAATAATCAAAATAGAAGACTAATGAGGTCAAAACAGGGAAGATTCAATGGAAGATATTTTTCATGTCATAGGTTTGGGCACATGGCTTCACAATGCAGGACACATGAAACATAGGAATATGGGAATGGACATATTTTCCATGGGTATTGCTACTTATGTAATCATTTTGGTCACAAGGCAATGAATTGCAGGGTTCATGAAAGAAGAGGATATGACTTCACTAGGAAAAATCCTAAGACATTTGCACCTCCAAGGAATAATATAATTAAGTGTTATAAGTGCAATAATAATGGTCACACAACAAAGTGGTGTAGAGAAGATATTCTAGAAACAGGTATGAACAGGAACATGAACATGAATAGGAACATGGACATGAACAAGAATAGGAACAAGAACGAGAACATGGATGAAAATAGAAACAGGAACAGGAACCTAGATGTGAACAAGAACAGAAACAGGAATAGGAATGATGATAGGAACAGGGATGATGACTTGGATAGAAATAGTCAAAGGATTTAGGAAACTTAGAAAAGAAGGGAAAATAATAAAGGTAAAGAATAGTGCTTTCGGGGAGTAGAAATACTCCCACCCCAGAATTAACCACCTCATGAGGAGGTGGGGGAGGGGCTAAGCTAAGAGTCTCATTCTTAGCCCCAAGCCCCAAAGGTGACCCTTTGTGATTGATGTCAAAGGGGGAGATATTTGTGTAATGGGGAGAGATTTGATATTTGAGAGAGCATTGATCCAGGGGGAGTAGAATAAAAAGAAAGGTCAAATTTTGGTAAGAAGAGTATGGGTTGCCATCAATGACAAAGGGTGAGATTGTTGGACATTTTGAGTCCCTAATTCAAATTTGGCATTGATGTCACCAAACGAAGTCATCATTAATACCAAATATTTCAACAGGAAACAAAGGGGATAAAATGGTTATTTGATATCCAAGAAGAAGGCCAAAGATCAAGTGAAACGGTGCAAAAGACAAAAGTTAAAAAGGAGTTACAATATTTATTTTATAAATTATTTAAATTCGATGAGAATTTAAATTTTATAAATAAATATTAAAGGTACTTTATCAAAGGTATAATATTATAATAATGGTTATTATAATATTAAATGTGCCATGGTGAAAACCCAAATAAAATATTTATAATTTTTATTATAATATTTTATAATGCAAAGAGTGGGTTTTATAAAGTCTAAAGATATCTTAATAAACCCAAAGGTTGGGTTTAAGACCAAAGGCATTCAAAGCCTTTATGATCTCCGTCGACGTCATAGAAAACAACAAGGAAAGCACCAACATTTTCAAAGTAATGGAGGAAGCATAAATACTATGTCTAAAGTTTAAATTTATTATCCTTTCTCTAAAGTAAAGAGATTGGCGTGCAAAAGTAAGAGCTCGTGAGTGTATGCAAAAAACGTGACAAAAAAGTGTTGAAGGGATGAAGCTTCAATTTTTGAAGTTCCATAAGACAACGTGATCTAGTGGCATTTTGGAAAGCACAAAAGCATTGGCTTGCAAGGGAGTTCGTGTTCGAATCACGACGGGTGCATTGTGAGGTGTATTGAGTGAAGCGCCTACGACACACGTTCTTTTGCCAAGGTGAAAGGAGAGATTGGATATTAAGAACCACATGGTGCTTTGTTAATATCAAAGAGCACTTGGCTTGTGTGATGACTTTGGCTGCGATTAAGGGGCTCATAGGGGGAAATGTTGAGGGTTCGATTCCCTCAAAAGGCAAAGGTAATATTTTGATTTTAATTTTAATTAAATGTCTAATGTAGCACCCTAAAATTGATGCAATAAACCTTAGTAAAATATTAAAATTTGAATTTTTAACCTTGAACCGGTCGTTAACCGCTTGTTAAACTGCTCCCCTTGTTTTTTGTGCCATTTTTATGATTTGTTGTGACCGTTGGACGATATCGTCGCCGATCAGATGAAATCACCTTAGATCGGACGAATTAATCTGGAGCAGAACATCCAGACGATTTTGTCCTAAAATTGATTTTTCATAATTAGCTTTTGTTTCAACAGCTTCTCTAACTTGGGCAAAAACGTGTCTGCGTAGTTATAGGCTCTCTCGTTGGAGATCTCCTAGATTGGGATGATATCCAACCTCCTAACCTCCCCCCTAATCCTATTTAACCTTAGGATCTCCCCTGACCTTCCCCCTGGCTGAATTTCTTTGTAACTTTAGTTTTTAAGACATTAGAACACCTCGAGTCACTATTTGCATTTGTGCATTTTCAAGTTTTCTTGTAGGAACCTTACCATTTTTTAGCTGGAGCAAGCTCAGATCGTCATAGATGATCTTGTACAATTTTGGACTATCCAATCGCTATACCAGACGATTTCGTATAGCTACAGGTGATTTCGATTGCATTCAAGATTGGGGCAACCAGTGCCATAAGTTTGCATTTTCTATCCTTTATCCATTGTTTTGTTTTGCATTAGTTAGGTTTAATCTTATTTTGCATCTTGGAGTTCACCTCATAGCGTAGATGCATGTTAAAGTCAAAGTTAGTCATTAAAATAATGCATTTTATTTAATCTGTTATCTGGAATTGTTATTCTAGTCTTTATATTGTAATTTCTATCATTGCCCCTTGTTTTTGCAATTGCATTTTTGGTTCTTGGTATCTATTTTTGTGATTGCAGGTCTCTGATGAATTTGTCTGACGAATTCATCAGATCAGAGATGATCTCGTCTGATCTTAGATGATTTTCTGTGATCTGGATGATTCTGTCTAATCTTAGATGATCCTACCAAATTCAAGACGATCTGGATTGCTTCAATCTTTAGAATCTCCATCAAACATCTGGAATCAGGTTTGAATTTTCTTATTTACCATATTCTTTGTGTTTGATATCCATTTATGCTTTCTGTCTTCATATAATCTGCATTTTCATATAGCATAGCTTAGATTCATTTGGCCAAACCTAGGAATTTGAATGATTAAGCATAAAACTGAACATATCAAACTCATTCCCAACCTAGGCATGGAAACTGCCACTCAAATTTTCCTGGTGAACCCCACCGTCCGTTGAAAATTAACCTTGACACCCCTCCCCTGAGATGCGTGACCTTTAAAGGGCCTCTTAGTCTGAGGTATCGTCTCATCCTTTTCCATCCCCCTTCCAGGCACGAATCCTTTAGCCTGAAGGTAAGGTCACGAAAAAATTGGGTCGATACTTTTTGGTGAACCCGACATGAAACTAAACCTTTTGAAAACAAAACAAAAAAACAAAAAAAAAAATTTATATATATATATATATATATATATATATATATATATATATATATATATATATATGTATACAAAAAAAAAAGTAACAAAATCATCATTTCAAGTTTGTATGTTTTAGATTCAATTCTAAATAGTAGATACTAAATATTACTTTTAGAAGTACTAAAAGAACCATGAGTTTTTACTCAAATCAATATGAGCCCATCAGTAATGTTGGAAGAATTCAGCCAAATACATTTGTTGACTATGACCAACCTCATCCCTATTCAACACCACCTCCATCACAACAGGACAATCCCTTTGCCAATCCTCTTCATAACGATATTATCTATTCTCCCATATATCCATATTATGTCTATCAATCCACATACAATCCTCCTCCACCCTTTCAATATTCTTCTTTCAATACAACACATCCATTTCAATAATAAAATACTTATTCTTCCAATTCTACCATGCACTCACCTCATACTTCACAATCTTCCTATCATCATTCTACCCATAATAAAGAAAAAAGAGGTGAGAAACCATTAGGTCCTTTTATGACGGAATTCCTAAGGCTCGTATCAAAAACCTCTCGAAAACCTTCATCACGTAAATTTACTAAGCTCAATCAACCAAAATGAATATAATTCTCAAGCATTTACTTGATACAAATACGATTGAACTCCTTTCCATAAGACAACTTGATACCACATCAGATTAGTTTAAACCTGAGCTACATTGGGAATATCATAGAGTGGATGGACATATGACACAAAAATGTAAAGATTTAAGATGTGCAATTCAATATTTGATTGATGAGGGTCTTTTTAATATAAAGGAATTACAATCTACAACTGATTATAAATCTCCAGTAAACAATCAAAATCCTACACAACAAATACCAATAATCAATCAAGACATGGGGATCTCCCAAGAACCCCTATTCAATTATCAACAATAGGAAACCAATCAACTATTGCATGTTAATGTGTCCCATCATGATGATATTACTAATATTGTAACAAAAACTACAAATGAGCAACCTCAAGTTCAATCAACTCAATCTGATATTCAAGATATGGATTCCTCATTTGACCAACCTTCAAAACTATCTTTGGCTCTAGAGAATGATCCAAAATGGAATGTAAGCATAGAAAGCTCATCTTTAGAATCAAAATCTCAATCTGAAATCCACTTTGATAGCCAACAACAAGTGATTAACCCTCAATCAAAGATATCCCTTTTAGAAGTATTACAAAGTTCTCATAAGGAAACGTTGTTCAAGATACCTAGCCAACAATTTATTCCTCATGATATTTTCCCTAAGGACATAATTAATGGTGTAAACCCTCTTGAGGTTAATCATATTTTATTCTATGATGAGGATATTCATTCCTCTACTTCACAAGAAGACTCATCTCTTTACATTACAGGATCTAGCAAAGAAACACCTGTTAAAACTATCATGGTAGATAATGGCCCCTCTCTTAATTTATGCACTTATCAATTATTCCAAAAACTCAAATTAAAGTAAGAAGATCTTAATGAATCAAATGTTATTATAAAATCTTTTAACAATGAAATTCAAGAAACATCAAGTTCTATACATTCTCCATTGTCACAATTACCTTCTATTTCTCACTTTTCTTCATCCATATATGATCATCCTTGTTTACCAAATAACACTCATGCATATCTTTCACATATACTTTCTCCATCTTATCAAGACTTGGATTATAGTAATAAGAATGAAGAACTTTCTTATCCTTCTGATATTTTATTTTGTAACATGATCAATTTTACACATATAAAAGTCAAATCTTTTGCTACATTATTTTACATTATAACAAAGCTTTTGTTATTGCTATCTTTTATTCATCACTTTTTGTTCTTACCATCACCACAACCAAATTATCCTTCAAAACCGCCTTTGATTTTGAAGCAACCTTAGACATCATATATTCAAATAACCTTGTCTAGTGTATATAGATCATCTTGTATATACCACCAATTCCATCATAAAATAAAATCAAAATACAAATAAGAAAATCAAAAAAATACTATTGCTACTAAAGACCTTAAAGGTAAATTTGAGCCCAACTGGCTCGGACCATATATTATCACTGCTAAATTTGGATCGGGAGCATACAAATTAGCCACCTTAGATGGTAAAGATCTTAAAGAACCTATGAATATTATGCACCTTAAACGCTATTATGCATAAATCTGGTCATTTCATCATTTGTATATATTTTGCATATTATTTCATTTTTAATAAAACATATAAAAATTTCAAAAACAAACAACAATATTATTTATTCTCTCAATATATATAAAAATAATAAATATAAAAAAAAAATCAAAATCATCAAAAACCACAAAAATATTTGTTGTATTTATTGCACTTGTCAATTCTTGAAGTATTGTACTTATATTTTCAAATTATTCTAGATAAATTAGCATTTATTTGGAATCCCTCACATTTCACAATCACATGAATAAATATCTTGATTTTATCTGGCATGATTACTAATCTCTCTTATATCAAAGTCCACAAGTTGAATTAAATAAAGTTTGAGCATAGAGAATTGATCTTGTTATTTACTTAAACCAAGCATATCCTTTCACATTAAAATGATTACATTTGCAAATTCAACACGATGCTACATAGTAGAAGTGGTTTCTTGAGCGAAAAGTTTCCCCCGCTTTCCTATCATGCACATGGTCTAGAATGTTTGAGAATTGACAAAAGGACAAGCTCACCCCTACCCAGAATAAAAATCCCTTGCTCTACAGCTAATCCGAGCAAGTATCCCTAGTATAGGAAGCAAAAGAAAAAGAAAAATCAAGCAAAATCATGAGAAAAAGAAGCATTATTCCAGTATCATTTTGTACCATTTCAGCAATATTTCAGCATTATCTCAAATATCAAAGCAAAAATACAAAAAGAAAAGCAAAAATAGAAAAGAAAAGAAAGAAAAAAAAAGAGCAAAAGCAATAAAATCCCTTTTCCCTACCCATTGAAAAGAAAATAAGGGTGAATGAGCTTGAATCCCTGGAATTCTCAATTATTCGAAAATTGTGAGGTAAGCCCCATAACAGGTGGTTTGTGCCCAACCCGCTTGGCCTTGGGTAATTCCTAGCGTGGTGATATGTCTGTTACATTAGCGACCTTATTTTGTACAGACCTATGTCTGCTTATGGATTAGCTAGCTCTTGATAATCTGACTTACATAGTAGTCTGGTACGGTTATATGCATATAAATAATGGTCAACGAACACTTATTTGGTTAATTCAAATTACTTGTATCAAATTATCTTGCTCAAAACTGGTAAATGCATAAAACAATTGCACACACATTTGTATTTGAGATATTTTGTATCATTATGATAAATCAAGAACGACAATGAACTCACATATGCACATGGGATTCCTTATAAATCTAAATTTTGTCTTTGAGATAATGTAAAATATTTATGCATATCTTCTGGAATGATTTCATTTACAGCAATTACATATGTTTCTTTTCAAAATCCAAAACTGCTTTCAAAAAAAAAAAAAAACATGCAATAAAACCACATTTATATATTTTCGACTTTCGCGACAATGGTATAGTTTCAAAACTAAAATTGGAATTTTATGCCTAGCGCAAGTCCTCGTCTTATATTTTCTATTTATTTCAAAAACATCAAAAAATCAACCATGCAATAAAACTATTATATCAATTTCTTCTTTGGATTTCGCGATGATGGTATAAGTCTATACCTAAATATTCTATGCCTAGCACAAACCATTGAACTAATTTTATTTCCCATTTATTTATTCCATAAAAACATATGGCTTAAATCATTATGTTACACAATTATGCTTTAAAAAGAACAAACATTGTTTCTATTTCATGTCATTATGTCAACATTCAATTTTGCAATGATGGTATAATTCCTAGGGAATTATTCAAAAAATTTATCACACTTAGGAATTTATGCCTAGCAAAAATCATTTTTATTATATTTCATGCATAATATTTTCATGGAAATCTGAAAACAAACCATCATCATCACCATTTTTCATCATCACAACACAAAGCCTTAAGACAGTCTCTTAAGCACTCTTTTACTTTTAGCAATATTTCTATACCGGGATTATCTTGATGACCTAGTGAGCGACGACTCCATGAAATGGTCATAAATAGAGATAATGTCATTTGAAATTATTGTTAAAAGTCCCTTTTATTTTTTATCAAATCATTCCACAAACAACCAATTTGTTTACATCAGATTATTTCATTTAAATTTTAAAAGCATGACATCAAATTATAATATTTCCAAACGACATAATTACATGAATCATCATCAAATCAAATCAAAACATTAAAGCATCATACAAACATATACACAAGTCATATCATCAAAAATATCTCATATATATATCAACAAAATTATGTACATCATATCAAAATTGGATTGGTATGCCACAATCTGTACCTCGGCATACTCAATCCTCTCAAAAATAATAATATAAACAATATATAACAATCTATGTAGTGCAGTTAGTAGGCTAGCCTTGAGAAGCCCTCGAGCTCTCAGCCTCATCTCCTCTCCCGCCCTGAGGACGAGGAGGTAGCCCCATCACAGTCCATGTGGTGCTATGAGTCCTGGATGTTGATCGTGATGATGTCCTTGATGACCCCATCATGACAGGCTCTACCATGTGAGCTGGTAGCTGTACCCTCTGCTCTACTAGCATCGGCTGGTAGTACAACCCTTGGTAGAACACGGTCTGAGCAATAGCCCATGATAGATCCTGAGTGCTCACCCCTTTGCTCTACACCCTAAGCCGTGTAGCCTCATCCCAAAGTGTCTACACCTCAGATCGAAGGCAGGCATTCTCTGCCCGGAGAGCCACCATCTTGCTTCTTTCCCCTACCTCGATACCCTTGCCCTTATCGAATGATGCTGGCCTCTCTCTCTACTGATAAGGGGGTCCCTCCTCCCTTCTCTCCTGCTACCACGATCTTTTATGAGCCTGTGGCCTCCCCTGGTGTCTCTCTTGTGGAGATCACCACTACTCTCTCCCCCTGTGACCCCGTGCTGCCTCAATGGCCACCTGGAACCACCTCCCCATCTGACCCACAATCGCATGTATCAGACTTTGTGCCCTCGTCATCCGAGGAGGGTGGATGCCTGCATACCAGGAATCATAGCCATCGGCTACCCTAGCGTCGTCCCCATCCACTAGCTAAATGGGGACATCGTCTGTGTCCTGACTCCAAAATCACTGCATGTCTGGAGCCCTGTTGAGTGTAGTGTTATCCTAGACAGTCTGAGAAAACTCGTAGTCCCTGAGAGTAGGGATCCCCTGCTGTAGACCGAACTATCTCAAAACTTGGTCATAGCGGTGGAGCTCTACCTCTCCCCGCTCCATCCTCAACCAGCAAACTCGCCTGATGCAAGCCAGCTCCTATCGGTCCTTGGCCCACCCTAGATGCTCTCTCTAAGGCCTCTAGGTGATCTGATCTGGTATGAGGTCATATAGCAACCTCCGTGATACTAGCAAATCTACTTGCCGTTGTGACCCTCTTCGGAGCCACCAATAGAATACCTGGGGCCTCTCCCCGTCAATCCCTGCTAGTGGAAGCCCTACCGGCCTCCGTACCATGATGTGCTCCTAGCACCAAACCTGTAGGAATGATGTCAAAACTAGACATCATCTGCCCTTGTACATGACCCCATGTAGGATCTTGTACAGTCGGCATAGCACGAAGCTGCCCCATGCAAACCTGTATTCGTGGTCTCGCATATCGCATACCACATCTGTCAAGAGCCACGATAGCCTGCACCCGCTCTAATGGCACAACAGAAGTCCACCTACCACCCCGACCAAAACCTGAGTCAACCTAGATACCCCAGGCATCTGTCATAGTGACTCGATGTTCACTTCGCCCTTCTCTAGGGTGAAGCTAGGGTCACCGTAGAGCCGCATCATCGCATGGCCCTGATTGGTCGCAGGAGTCATGAACCGTCCCTATATGGGGATCCTTAAGATCCTCCATACTTCATCCAAGGTGGGAGCTCCCCTGTCGGTAACCGAAAGCATGATGACCCCGAATACCACCTCTCTACCAGGGCTATCAATAGCCCCATATCCGTAGGAATCTGTGGCATCTCTGCCACATGCTGCAAGCCAACCTGTGTCAGTTGGTCTCGCTCTACCTAGTCCAGTGCGGCCGCGTCATCTCTTAGGCCCCTGTATTTCCATTCCAAGCTCTTTAGCAATCCCCTCTGCAAAATAAACGATAAAACAATAAAAAATTCATTAAAACAAGTATTAAAATCAATCAAAATGCAATTTAAAACAGTTTAAATGATGATATTGTCCAATCTTGGATGATATCGTCCTAAATGCAGTAATTTCGTCCTTAGTAGGACTAAATTGTCTCCGATTTTGCCAACTTGGGAATCGACCCTTGTTGGACGAAATTGTCCCTATTTCGTCGATTTCGCCCTCGGATGAAATCGACGACGTAGGGGCGATTTCGACAAAATCGGGACGATTTCGTCCCGATGTCGTCGACGGCCTAAAAAAATGGTCGTGATGCCCTAAATTCAATTAAAATTCAACAAAAAAAAAATCAAATAAATTCAATTAAAAACATGCTAGACTAAGTTTAGATCCTTACCCATAGCCCGTGTCGGACCTCTGTCGATCTGTGCGTTGTCTCGACCATCTTTGTCTGTAGAGCTCCAAAACCAGAAAAGTGAACAGTAACAATGAATTAGGGTTTTACCCTATTTTTTAATTTTATTTATAATTAAACAACATTTTAAAAATTTTGCTTTTCTGTGCTTTTACCTCAAACGTTCGATTTGGGTAAAACCACAGAGGGGGAACCATAGTAAGCAGTCATACGATTCGACCTAGAATTGTCATCTAAAAATTGGAATAAATTTTTGCTTTTTCGTAAATCGAGAAGAACTCGTCTTTAACGCATTTTCTTCAAAAAATTCGCTAAAGAGGGGGCAAAATGTAGCACCCTAAATTTGGTGTAGTAAACCCTAGTAAAATATTAAAATTTGAATTTTTAACCCCAAACCGCCTGTTAACCGCCTATTAAACCGCTCCCCTTGTTTTTCGTGCCATTTTTAGGATTTTTTGTGACCGTTGGACGATATCGTCGTTGATCAGATGAAATTGCCTCAGATCAGAAAAATTCGTCTGGAGCAGAATGTCCAAACGATTTCATCCTAAAACAGATTTTTCATAATTAGCTTTTGTTTCAAAAGCTTCTCTAACTCGAGCAGAAACACGTCTGCGCAGTTAGAGGCTCCCCCGTTGGAGATCTCCCAGATTGGGATGATCTCAAACCTCCTAACCTCCCTCCTAATCCTATTTAACCTTAGGATCTCCCCTGACCTTCCCCCTGGCTGAATTTCTTTGCAACTTTAGTTTTTAAGACATTAGAACACCTCGAATCACTATTTGCATTTGTGCATTTTCAAGTTTTTTTGCAGGAACCTTACCGTTTTTCAGCTGGAGCAAGCTCAGATCGTCGCAGATGATCCTGTATGATTTTGGACGATCCAGTCGCTATACCAGATGATTTCGTACGACTGTAGGCGATTTTGACTGCAGTCAAGATTGGGGACAACCAGTGCCCTGAGTTTGCATTTTATGTCATGTATCCATTGTTTTGTTCTGCATTAGTTAGGTTTAATATTATTCTACATCATGGAGTTCACATCATGTAGCGTAGATGCATGTTAAAGTCACAGTTAGTCATTAAAATAATGCATTTTATTTAATCTGTTATCTGGAATTGTTATTCTAGTCTTTATATTGTAATTTCTATCATTGCCCCTTGTTTTTGCAATAGCATTTTTGGTTCTTGGTATCTATTTTTGTGATTTTAGGTCTCTAAAAAATTCGTCAGATCAAAGACGATCTCGTCTAATCTCAGACGATTTTCTATGATTTGGACAATTCTGTCTAATCTTAGACGATCCTACCAAATTCAAGATGATTTGGACTGCTTCAAGCTTCAGAATCTCCATCAAACATCCGGAATCAGGTTTGACTTTTCTTATTTAGCATATTCTTTGTATTTGATATCCATTTCTACTTTTTGTCTTCATATAATCTGCATTTTCATATAGCATAACTTAGATTCATTTGGCCAAACCTAGGAATTTGAATGATTAAGCATAAAACTGAACATATCAAACTCATTCCCAACCTAGGCATGGAAACTGCCACTCAAAGTTTCCTGGTGAACCCCACCATCCATCAAAAATTCACCCTGATACCCCTCCCCCGAGAGGCGCGACCTTCAAAGGGCCTCTCAGTCCGAGGTACCATCTCATCCTTTTCGCATCCCCCTTCTGGGCACGGATCCTTTAGCCTGAAGGTAAGGGCATGAAAAATTTGGGTCGATACACCTAAGTTGAAGGTATAAGGTTGTTTAGTGGTTGATTTTGGAAATGTTGCTTTGTAATAAAGTTGTGGTAGTTGAGAATTACATTTAGGAGTTATAAGGAGAATTTTGTTTTCATTTTTTAAAAGTCTTAAATTGCTATTGTGTAATATTAGAAGATTAAGACTTTGTGGGTAGTATGTTATTTTGAATTAAGGGTTTTTGTGATTATTGTGAGGATATTGATTACTAATAAAGTTGGAGTGATAAGGTGTAATTTTGATATTATATTTGTGATATGTTTTGTTGAAGAAAATTATTCTCTAACCCTTATTGAGATTGGCAAAGAAGTAATTGTGAGTGTGGCAGATTTGTGAGACCAACTGCTTTTCAACTAAAAGGTATGGGCAAATTCCTTCTTGATTGAGCTGATTGATTGTTGTATTGAAAATTAAGTTTGGAGTGAAAAGGATTTGATTAGGGTTTCCTTTTCAAAAGTGGTTGAGTTAATGTTTCAAGGTTTTCTGAATTAAGAGTTGTGATTAAAAACCTTGTCTTATTAGCATTGTTGTTGAAGCCATTGGTTATGTGAAGAACCTGAGTTAGGTTTGAAAATAACATGAGTATCATTATTATATGAAGAATATTTTATGAGCATTGTTGTTGAAATGAGTTGTTATGAAAAGGACTTAGACTTGAGTTTGAAAATAACATGAGTATTATTGTTATCTGAGATTTGTTGTTGAGCATTGTTGGAAATATTTTGAGTTGGTGTTTACATGCTTGGACTAGGGTTTGAAAGAAAGAGTTTTCTCTTGAAGATATTGGTTGAGTAGAGGTTATTAAGCCTATCCAAGTGGATGTATGAAGTGATTGATCAAGTTCCATAAAACAAACTATACTATATTCTGATTTGAGTTGAGATTGAGTTTTGAGAATAGAACATATTGAGTCTCTAATAATTATCTTTATGATTCTATGAGATTGAGTTGATAAAGTGATTGATTTTTGAGAATAGAACATATTGAGTCTCTAAAAATTCTCTTTATGCTTCTATGAGATTGATTTGAGTTGATAAAATGATTGAGCATTGAGTATAGAACATATTGAGTCTCTAAAAATTCTCTTTATGTTTCTATGAGATTGGACAAGTTCTATGTGAGCTTGTTGAGCATATTTGGACAAGTTATGTGTGAGCTTGTTGAGAAAATTTGGACAAGTTCTGTGTGAGCTTGTTGAGCAGATTTGAGCAGGTTCTATGTGGACCTATTGAGCAGATTTGAGCAGGTTCTGTGTGGACCTGTTGAGCATATTTGGACAGGTTCTGTGTGGACCTGTTGAGAAGATTTGAATAAGTTCTAGAGAGGACTTGTAGATCATATTTAAACAAATTCTAGAGAAGCCTTATAGATAATATTTGAGCAGGTTCTAGAGAGGACTTGTGGATAGATTGGTGTGAGCTTTTGTGGAAGCTTGCAAAGCATATTTAAGATAAGTCTTTGAGAAGACTTGAGAGCAGAGTTGATTGATTTGTTTAGACCTTGAGTTAAAGTTTGGGGTATATCTAGCATAGTTGAGTCAAGTCTTGAGTTAAGGCTTGAGGATAGAGATTGAAGATAAATTTGTGCTAGAATTACTGGATTGTATTTGATGCAGATTTGAGAGTAGAGTTTGGTGCAGATTTAAGGACAGGTTTGTGCTAGACCAAAGAGAGATATTGAGCAGATTTGTGCTAGACCGACTAAACTGTGTTAGTGCATATTTGAGTGGAATTGTGCTAGATCGACTAGACTATTATTAGTGCAAGAGTTGAGTAGAGTTGTGCTAGACCGACTGGACTATGTTTAGTAAAACATTGAGACAGAGCTTTGGAGGTGACAGAGTAGAGAGGATAGAGTTTTCAATGGATATATATCCATCAACCAAGAAATTGAGGATAGGTCTTCTGAGTGAGGACAAGAGTCTTCGAGTGGAGAGAGATCCACTAGTTAGTGCAGTGGAGGCAGTGTCTTCTAGAGGATCACCAGCTAGAGCAAAGGAGAAAGAGTTCCCCTATGGATAGAGATCCACAAATCAAATTTAGGGGATCAGCATCTCCTTTGGATAAAGGTCCATAAATATTGTAATTGGGAAGGATTCCCAAGAAATCATTTGAGAAATATTTAGAAGAAATATTTTCTCCGTGGAGGTAGCCATATTTGGGTGAACCACGTTAAATCTATGTCTCTAATGCGTATGGTGTTTTCTGCATTGCTTTTATTACAGTTATTGATACTGCTATCTATACACTGCATATTATAGATTTGAAAAGAAAAGTAAAAAGTGCTCTTATATTTTTCACCCCCCCCCTCTCAGTATAAGCTTGGTATCATATCAGGTTCCTACAGAATATTTTGATAGCATGAAGGAAAAGCAGTCAAGAACACAATGGATCAAAGGGATGGATCCATCAATAATACAGTACTAGTCTTTGATGGAAGTGACTTCTTGTATTGGTGTATGTTGATGAGGTTTCACTTGATGGCACTTGGCAATGAAGTTTGAGATGTAGTGGAACTTGGATATGATTCAGAAGTCAATCCTCCTATAGATAAGGAAGGTAAGCTTCTAATACATGTAAATTAAAGAGCTATGAATGCAATTATAAAAGGGTTGCGTAGATTAGAATCTATGAAGGTTATGGATTGTAAAACAACAAAAGAAATGTAGGAACTACAGCATGACATAAATGAAGGAGGTAAAGGTGTTAGGAAAGCTAAGATTAGAAATCTCAAAGGAGAATTTGAAATTCTAAGAATGTGAGATGATGAAAACATTCGTGACTATCTCAATAAGATTTATAAACATGTACATGAGATGAGAGGTCTTGGAATGAAGGTTGATGAATTCGATGCTTGTGATAAGGTCTTGAGAACTATTCCAAAAAGGTACAGTGAAAAGGTCTCTGCTATAGAAACATTAATTGATAGTGATAGTCTAACAAGAAATTATTTACGTGGCATACTTACAACTTTTGAGATAAGAACAAAAGATCATATCCCTCTAAAAGAGGCTGCTTTCAAAGCGAACAAGAAGATAAAGGGTAAGAAGTCTGAATCAAGTAGTGAGTCATCCAGTGATGAAGAAGCAAATTATGGTAGAAGAAATAAAGGTTCCATAAGACCCATAGATCTAATATTTGTTAAGTTTTTCAATTTTGGAAAGTATGGACATTTTGAAATAGATTGTAAAGATCCAAAGAACAACAATGGTGAAGAAAAACAAGATCACAGGTACAGGGAATCAGAAAGACACAAGCACCAAAATAAAAGCAAGGATGGGCAAAGCAGACAAGGAAGGAAGTTCTTCCAAAGACAAAAGATGAGCTACTATGCGGATAATGCAAGTGAGTACTCAAATGATAGTGATGCTAGTTCTTCAGATAATGATAGAGATGAAGTCCTATTTATGATTGAATAAAAAGAACCAGTTAAGAAAAAGACTCCAGTTATTCTCAAATATTTTAGATGTGGTAACTTTGGAAATCTTGAAGATTATTGTACAAGGGATGGTTATAGTTTCAGTGATGATGAATATGAGAATGCACTTGAAGTACCAGATGAAAATCTTCTAATGTCTTTATAAGAAGAAGTGAGTGATCCTATAGAAGATAAGCCAAAAGAAAGTGATGATGTGGACAAAGGTAAACAAATAGAGGATTATTTAGCAGAGAATGATTATGATCTCAAGGGAGAACTTATCTATGCCCTTGACACGGTAAATAAGGTAAGAAAACAACACTCTAAACTTGAAATTAAGTTTCAATAATGTGATGAAGAGAGAATATTGCTCATAGAGGATTTAGAAAAATCAAAGGCTAAGGCAAAAATGTTCAAAGATAAGTTAGAAGCAAAGATCTTGGAATGTGAGAAGTTAGCACAAGAAGTGGCACTACTAAAAGAAGATTTAGAGGACTCCAAGATCAAGATGAAAGGATTCAAGAATAGCTCAAATATTATGGATAAGATAGTCAAGCTACAAAGAATGTCAACAAAAAAAATAGGTCTTGGTTTTAAACAAACTCAAAAGAAATAGGAAGGAGAGTCAACTTAAAGTTCTAAAAAGGAAACTTCAGATGAAGATACTTCAGAAGAATACAGTGTAAAATAAATTCAAACATCAGTGGAAGAGTTGGATAATAAAGAGTTCAACAAAGATAGGAACAATGCACAGAGAAGATACAGATGGAATAGTAATCAGAACAAGAGACCAATGAGGTCAAAACAGGGAAGCTTCAATGGAAGATATTTTTCATGTCACAATTTTGGGCACATGGCTTCATAATGTAGGACACATGAAATATAGGAATATGGGAATGGATAGAATTTCCATGGGTATTGCTACTCATGTAATCGGTTTGCTCACAAGGCAATGAATTGTAGGGTTCATGAAATAAGAGGATATGACTTCACTAGGAAAAATTCTAAGATATTTTCACCTCCAAGGAATAATATAATTAAGTGTTATAAGTGCAATAATAATGGTCACACGATAAAGTGGTGTAGAGCAGACATTCCAGAAATAGGTATGAATAGGAATAGGAACATGAACAGGAACATGGACATGAACAGGAACAGGAACAAGAATAGGAACATGGATGAAAACAGGAACAGGAACATGAACCTAGATGTGAACAAGAACAGGAATAGGAATAGGAATGATGACAATAACAGGGATGATGACTTGGATAGAAACAATCAAAGGATTTAGGAAACTCAGAAAAGAAGGGAAAAGAATAAAGGTAAAGAATAGTGCTTTCGGGGAGTAGAAATACTCCCACCCCAGAATTAACCACCTCATGAGGAGGTGGGGGAGGGGCTAAGCTAAGAGGCTCATTCTTAGCCCCAAGCCCCAAAGGTGACCCTTTGCCATTGATGTCAAAGGGGGAGATATTTGTGTAATGGGGAGAGATTTGATATTTGAGAGAGCATTGATCCAGGGGGAGCAATGTCCCAGGGAGAGCAAAATAAAAATAAAGGTCAAATTTTGGTAAGATTATGGGTTGTCATCAATGAC
The DNA here is from genome assembly GCA_028583015.1 of Wollemia nobilis. Taxonomy (NCBI): domain Eukaryota; kingdom Viridiplantae; phylum Streptophyta; class Pinopsida; order Araucariales; family Araucariaceae; genus Wollemia; species Wollemia nobilis. Next base: position 622,810 of record JAQPPZ010016995.1, on the reverse strand, counting down.
AAAGGGGGAGATTTTTGGACATTTTGAGTCCCTAAGTCAAAGTTGTCATTGATGTCACCAGATGAAGTCATCATTAATACCAAATATTTCAGAAGGAAACAAAGGGGATAAAATGGTTATTTGATATCCAGGAAGAAGGCCAAAGATCAAGTGAAATAGTGCAAAAGACAAAAGTTAAAAAGGAGTTATAATATTTATTTTATAAATTATTTAAATTCGATGAGAATTTAAATTTTATAAATAAATATTAAAGGTACTTTATCAAAGGTATAATATTATAATAATGGTTATTATATTATTAAATGTACCATGGTGAAAACCCAAATAAAATATTTATAATTTTTATTATAATATTTTATAATGCAAAGAGTGGGTTTTATAAAGTCTAAAGATATCTTAATAAACCCAAAGGTTGGGTTTAAGACCAAAGGCATTTGAAGCCTTTATGATCTCTGTCAACGTAATAGAAAACAACAAGGAAAGCGCCTAACATTTTCAAAGTAATGGAGGAAGCATATAAATACTATGTCTAAAGTTTAAATTTATTATCCTTACTCTAAATTAAAGAGATTTGCCTACGAAAGTAAGAGCTCGTGAGTGTATGCAAAAAACGTGACAGCAAAGTGTTGAAGGGAGGAAGCTTTGATTTTTTAAGTTGCATAAGACAATGTGATCTAGTGGCATTTTGGAAAGCACAAAAGTGTTGGCTTGCAAGGGAGTTCGTGTTTGAATCACGGTGGGTGCATTGTGAGGTGTGTTGAGTGAAGCACCTACGATGCACGTTCTTTTGCCAAGGTGGAAGGAGAGAGTGGATATTAAGAAGCACGTGGTGCTTCATTAATCTCAATGAGCGCTTGGCTCGTGTGACAACTTTGGCTGTGGTTAAGCCGCTCATAGGGGGCAACGTTGAGGGTTTGATTCCCTCCAAAAGTAAAGGTAATATTTTGATTTTAATTTTAATTAAATACCTAAGTTGGAGGTATAAGGTTGTTTAGTGGTTGATTTTGGAAAGGTTGCTTTGTAATAAATTTATGGTAGTTGAGAATTATCTTTAGGAGTTATAAAGAGAATTCTATTTTCATTTTTAAAAGTCTTAAATTGCTATTGTGGAATATTAGAATATTAAGACTTTGTGGGTAGTATGTTATTTTGAATTAAAGTTTTTTGTGATTATTGTAAGGATATTGATTACTAATCAAGTTGGAGTGATAAGGTGTAATTTTGATATTATATTTGTGATATATTTTGTTTAAAAAAATTATTCTCTAACCCTTATTGAGATTGGCAAAGAAGTAATTGTGAGTGTGGCAGATTTGTAAGACCAACTACTTGTCAAACAAAAGGTATGGGCAAATTCCTTCTTGATTGAGTTGATTGATTGTTGTATTGAAAATTAAGTTTGGAGTGAAAAGGATTTTATTAGGGTTTCCTTTTCGAAAGTTGTTGAGTTAATGCTTCAAGTTTTTCTGAATTAAGAGTTGTGATTAAAAACCTTATCTTATTAGCATTGTTGTTGAAGCCATTGATTATGTGAAGAACCTGAGTTAGGTTTAAAAAGAACATGAGTATCATTGTTATATGAAGAATATTTTATGAGAATTTTTGTTGAAATGAGTTTTTATGCAAAGGACTTAGACTTGAGTTTGAAAAGAACATGAGTATCATTGTTATGTGAGATTTGTTGTTGAGCATTCTTGGAAATATTTTGAGTTGGTGTTTACATGCTTGGACGAGGGTTTGAAAGAAAGAGTTGTTTATTGAAGAGATTGGTTGAGTAGAGTTTATTAAGCCCAGTCAAGTGGATGTATGAAGTGATTGATCAACTTCCATAAAACAAACTATATTATATTTTGATTTGAATTGAAATTGAGTTTTGAGAATAGAACATATTGAGTCTCTAAAAATTCTCTTTATGATTCTATGAGATTGAGTTGAGAAAGTGATTTAGTTTTGATAATAGAACATATTGAGTCTCTAACAATTCTCTTTTTGTTTCTATGAGATTGATTTGAGTTGAGAAAATGATTGAGCATTGAGTATAGAATATATTGAGTCTAATAATTATTTTTATGTTTCTATGAGATTGGACAAGTTTTGTATGAGCTTGTTGAGCATATTTGGACAAGTTCTATGTGAGCTTGTTGAGCAGATTTGGACAAGTTATGTGTGAGCTTTTTGAGCATATTTAAGCAGGTTCTGTGTGGACCTGTTGAGCAAATTTGGACAGGTTCTGTGTGGACCTGTTGAGCATATTTGAACAAGTTCTAGAGAGGACTTGTAGAGCATATTTGAGCAGGTTCTAGAGAGGACTTGTGGATAGATTGGTGTGAGCTTTTGTGGAAGCTTGCAAAGTAGATTTGAGATAAGTCTTTGAGAAGACTTGAGAGTAGAGTTGATTGATTTTTTCAGACCTTGAGTTAAGGTTTGGGGTAGATCTAGCAGATTTGATTCAAGCCTTGAGTTAAGGCTTGAGGATAGAGATTGAATACATATTTGTGCTAGACCAACTAGACTATGTTTAGTGCAGATTTGAGAGCAAAGTTTGGTGCAAATTTTAGGACAGGTTTGTGCTAGACCAAAGAGAGATATTGAGAAGATTTGTGCTAGACCGATTGGATTGTGTTTAGTGCAGATTTGAGTGGACTTGTGCTAGACCGACTGGATTGTGTTTAGTTCAAGTGTTGAGTAGATTTGTACTAGACTGACTGGATTGTGTTTAGTACATCATTGAGACAGAGCTTTGGAGGTGACATAGTAGAGAGGACAGCGTTTCCAATGGATATATATCCATCAACCAAGAAATTGAGGACAGGTCTTCTGAGTGAGGACAAGAGTCTTCAAGTGGAGAGAGATCCACTAGTTAGTGCAGTGGAGGCAGTGTCTTGTGCATTGTGTATGGTGTTTTGTGCATTGCTTTGATTACTGCTATTGATATTGCTATCTATACACTACATAATATTGATTTGAAAATAAAAGTAAAAAGTGCTCTTATATTGTTCACCCCCCCTCTCAGTATAAACTTGTGTTCTTCATTATGATAATCAATAGCACTATTATCATGAGTGTCAAAAATAACAAGGATACCTATGTTAATTTTGAAATTAAAGTTGTTGGATTGGATGGGTAGGAAAAGATAAAATCTAATAAGTTGGTAGAATTACTACCAACTTATCAGTAGTGTCAACTGGTGCTACCACCTTGGGTAATACTCTATTGTTTTAGAGCATTAAATTCCCCTATATTTTATAATTAGATTCTTGGTTTGGTTAAGATGCTTTATTGGCTAGATGATGTAGATGTTGGTAAGTTTTGAATATTTGATGACGTGTTCAAAATTGGTTGTCTATACTAATGGCTCACTCATGGATCTTGAAACCAAAGAGAATGCACATGTAATATCTATTCTTTTTATTATAGTACATAATATTTTCAATTAAACTTCTATATTTTTTCCCATCCACTCTTCCACTTTCATCATCATTGCACATTATTTTTCCTTATGCAACTTGCGTGGTAACATATTTGCAACTTTTCATGCCAAATGTATTCAATATACCAAGTGCATATTTAGATTAACAAATAAATATCACATCATGTGTTTTATGTACCTCCATGTTAATAAAATAATGCATCAAACCTAAATTACTCATTTTCAAATATTGCATCATAGCTTGCTTGAAATATCTCTTCATCCTTGATGAACTTCCAAAGAAACTTAGATCATCAACAAATAGTAAACTAATTGAAATATCATAAACTTCCTTTTTGTAGTACATTGTGATCTTATGCTTAAATTATTCAATAGATGTATCATTCTTTACATTTTACATCAAATCATTGTGGTTGTTACACAAAAAAATTTCTTCAATCTTGTCATTCAAGAATGCACTCTTTACATGAAGTGTATATATAATCCATAGTTTTTGGACTTCCAAGGCTAAGACTATTTTTATCGTATGTTGCCTTGCAATAGGTGCATATGTATCATCATAATCTATTCTAATTTGTTGTGCAAAAAACAAATATTTGAATGGATTGACTACAATGAATATGGTGATATCTATGCTCTTCATTTTAGAAAGATATCTCTATGATGTTTTACCATTGTGGAAACTTCACACCCACTTGTTGCTTCTATGCAAGGTAGTCCCTAGACCATTCCTTTAGCATTCAATAAATATAAAATGCAAGTTTCAACAAGTTGTGACTTTAGCATTCTTTGGCCTTGTAAATTTCCTTCAATAAACTTCACAAGGAAATTTTTCTCGCTTAACCTAAGAAAGGAAGGTAGACTATGCTTGGATTTTTGCATCGAACAAAGATCCATCCAAAACCCCAATAATGATTCATCCAAAATCCTAACCCAAAAAAAGTAGCGGAGAATGTCCTACAAAACCTTAAAAATGAGTCATCCAAAACCCTAACCCAAAAAAAGCAATGGAGAATGCCCTACGAAACCCCGACAATGAGTCATCCAAAACCCTAACCCAAAAAAGTAGTAGAGAATGCCCTACGAAACCCCAACAATGAGTCATCCAAACCTTAACCCAAAATAAATAGTATAGAATGCCCTACGAAACCTTGACAATGACTCATCCAAAACCTTAACCCCAAAAAAGCAATGAAGAATGCCCTACAAAACCTCGACAATGAGTCATCCAAAATCCTAACCTAAAAAAAGTAGTGGATAATGCCCTAACATCAAAGAATCATATAGAATACATTCAATTAGATGAATTGACATTGGGTATAGATAATTTAGTTTTGATTCTACAATTAGATAAACTTATTTCATAATAATCCATCCACAAATAGTTAGACTTATTTCATAATAATCTATTGAGAAATAATTCCATAAATAATCAAGCCTGTTTCTTAATATTCCAATTTAGAACAATCATTCTAAGTGAGGAAATATATTATAGTTTACTACTCAAGCTATTAGTTATTTTCAACCAACCCATAAACTAGCAAATAAACCGTAATCATAAATATAGAAGAGGAAACTAGAACTCAATAGAGCACACCTATGAGTATCGCTTGAGACTGCACTTTTAACACACCTCAATCAACCGCACGATAGCTGCTACCCCCCTGAATGGAAGGTAAAACAATTTTATATAATTTATATAATTAAAAATGGGTTTTCCTCCACCATCCTCATAACATGCCACTTGCCACCTTGCTACAAAATATAGCTATAATTAAACCCCAAAAATGAGTTTATCCATAAATTTGGGTGATCGAGAACCCGCAAATTCTCTTATATTATCAGTCCCTCGATAGTTTATATTAATTTTAGAAAAACCTATAACAAATTTTATCTCTTATCCATTATTAGTACCTAAATCTATTCTCAGATCCTATTTCTACTCAGATTTGATAAGACATTAGTTTAACAATTTCATGTTTGAGTATGTCTAAGTCTTCTAACAACATTCCATATATCTAAAATAAAAATAGAGTAGGCATATTAAAGAATAAAAATAGATGTAGGAGAAGAGAGAAAGAGAGTCTAGAGATGATCGATTCAAAGCAAAAAAGTGGAGGAATTAGAGAACTCCAAAACAATTATTTATAATCTACTTTGCTGAGAATTTCAGACTAGATTTCAAGGCTCATTTCATTGTCTAAGATAACAATATTGGAGGTTTGATTTTTCAAGGCTCATTTTATTTTGTTAATATGTGTATGTGTGCATGTACATGGCATGGAGATTTGATTTTTCCAAAAAAACACACACTAGAATGAGTTTATAGCCTGATGAACAGACATAAAAAGTGCCTAGGACTATGACATTTTATTTCCCTCCTTTGATGTACCAACTCACAATGTTAATGGGTTAGCCTTTAGAGAAAAAATTTCAATCGGTTTTAATTAATAGGTCAAGATTTGAGGATCATGTTTAAGCTACAAGCATGTGCTGATTCAATTGCATTTTCATCATCTTGATAGTTAAGCAAACAAATGTGTAAGCCTAGATTTTCACATTGAGGGACCTCATTTTAAATCGCTTTTCCCACAACTTTATGATATAGGTTATTATTCTCATTTCTCATTGGTTTTATTCTCTATATATCTCCCTACACCTACCATTTTTACACACACCACTATCATATAATTTCCTACCATGGTATATTAACCTCACCTCACCTCACCTCACTTGGTATATTTTTTATTTGAAGACTGTATGTAGTATTATAAAACTTGAATGGTTTACATTATGGTCTAAATTGTTTGCATGATGAGTAGTTTTGTAAAGCTATTTAGCAAAAATGTATAAAATGGGGTGATTACAGTAGCAATAAAAGTGAAAGAAGGAGATCTATAAACCTAAACCCTAGTTAGATCGAGAACTAAAAAACTAGGTTTTTAAAAACCATAAAAATGTAAATCCATCTTCTGTTAGACTAAAGTACTAAAATACTTGAATCGTTTACACTATGGGTTACAAACTTTTCATAATAGTCTAATGAAGATGAATAGTTTTCTAATGTTATAACAATAGATGTGAAATAAGGGGTTCTATAAAACTAAACCCCAGTTGGACGAAGAAGAAAAAAAAAGTCCAAATATGGATAGAAGAGAAACCAAGACATGTTTAAAATGAGATGACAATATTGGAAATTTTGAGTAAGTTTGTTTTCATTGATGTCAAGTGTTAGTTCATCTCAGTGCAAGGGAATTGATAAAAAGAGGGTTAAAATATTTATATTTTAAGCCCAAGAGATTTGGTACAAAGCTCCACATGGTTGGCCAAAAGGTGGTCTAAATATCCCGAAGGAAGAAAATATTTAAGGCTCCCAAAGGAAATTATATTATAATATTTATTATTATAATATTAAAGTTGTTAAGATAAAGCCTAAGGACAATTATAAAATAATTATAAATTTTAATGTTTTATAGCCCTAAGTGGGTTTGGCACCAAAAATAATTTTAAATTATTGAAATCCACCGATGTCCTAGCATGGAGATAAATTGATATTTATATGATAAAGTTTTGAGGCAAAAGAAATAAGTTTTTTTTATGCATGTTGCAAGTGATTAATGTTAATTGTCGATGCAAATTTCATGAGCAAGGTGGAAGAAAGTTTTTTTTTTTAAACAAAAGAAACAACATAGACGAATAAAGGGATAAGGTTGTATGCTTCTATCACCAACCAAGCGGTTGGCCTAGCGGTAGGCTTGGCAGGGTTAAAGCACTGGTGGATGGTAGATCCTGCGTTCAAATCCTAATGATAGCAGTTTGTTTGTTTTGCTAGCGAGAAGGCTGCATAGTGGTTAGATAGCGCATTGTGGTATTTAGTCCTTGTGTGGATATTGGCCTAGTGGAAACCCATAGAGCACTAAGGCATTGGTGAACAACATATCCTGTGTTCGAATATCGATGGCAATATTTTTCGTTTTGCTATCAATAAGGGTGAGTAGTGGTTAAAGAGCGCATTGTGGTATTTGGTCCTTGTGTGGGTATGGCCTAGCGACGGCCCAAGGGGTTCTAGTGCACTGGCAAGTGACAGACATTGTATTCAAATCTCCACAACAATATTTTTGGTAAGCGCTATTTAAATTTGGTAATTGCTAAGGTTGAGGATTAGGTGCATGTGGTTTAATTGATTATTGTGAGTGCTATTGGCTTTGGGAGATATAAGGGAAATTTTTTATTATTACATGCATTTATTTTTGAAGGAAATTATAATGAAATATTTTTGAAAGTGAACTATTGGAGTAATAAGAATCCTTGTTAAATTTGTTATGAATATGTTTAGAAGTTAAGAGGGAGTTAAAAGGTGTATAAGGTATTTTAATTGTTTGTAATTGTGCATATATTTTGAAGGGTTTGATTTTATGAGTTTATGCTATAGTTTGAGAAACCAAGAGTGTTGATGTGAAATTTAATTGAGCACACATGTTGAAGGATTGCTAACTCATAAAGAGGTGTTGTGCTAACCTTTTATAGTTGTAAAAGATAGTGTGTGTGAGATAAATTTTTGAAGACTTATGTCCATAAGAAAAAGCAAAAAGGTATGGGCATATCATTCTCTATCTAAGGTGTTTGATGAATATTTCTGAAATATAAGGTGGAGTGAAAAGGATTGTTTGATAAGCATTGTTGGAAATATTTGAGTGATGTTTTTGTGATTCATGGTTGAATGTATTGGAGTCATTTGAGATAGAGATTGTGAACCACTAGTGCTAAGGTTGAAGACAAGTTAGTGCATCCTTGTGAAATATTTTGAACATTGAAATATTAATTGAAATTATGAAAGTAATTAAGATCAATTTATGAAAGGGAATTTTGTGTTAGTGTGATTGATGTGTGAGAGGAAATTTGTAAAAATGATAGATCAGTTTTGTGAAACAATTTATACATTATTCTGAATTAAATTGAGAGAGAGATTTTATAAAGTGATAGAGATTGATTGGTTGAGTATATAATTTGTGAGTGTGAAACATATTGAGATTTTTTATAGAGCATATCATTATCTATATGTTCCAGAGGTTAAACGAATTCTAAATAGAATTTATTTGTATGAAAAGAGATTTCTAAAAGAGTTTTAAGTTGTATTTTGTATGCAAGGTTTTTGATTTGAGAAAGTCTTGGTGAAGGCTTGAGGATAGATTTGAGTAATTCTTTGAGAAGTCTTGAGGAAAAATTTGAGCAAGTCTTGGTGAAGGCTTGAGGACAGATTTGAGCAAGTCTTAGTGAAGGCTTGAGGATAAATTTGAGCAAGTCTTGGTGAAGGCTTGAGGATAGATTTGAGCAAGCTTTTGAGAAGGCTTGAAAGCATATTTGAGCAAGTCTTGTGAAGACTTGAAATAACAGTAAGAGCAAGTTTGATTTGTTCAAGCTTTGTGTTAAGGCTTGGGGCAGATCTAAGCAGAGTTGATTTTTGATTTAATTAAGCTTTCTGTTAAGTCTTGGGGACAAGGCCCTATGTCTTAAGGTTGACTTCATTATTTGTAAAGCCACCAAAGTGCTTTGAGCTCAAGGATCTTAGCACTAAACAACAACATACAACTAAGATTTCACCAAAGAAGATTTCACAAACTTCTTTTCAAGCATCACATTGTCATGCATGAAAGTCCATCCATAAGTCCTTTAATATATGGAGCTATAGAAAAATACTTAGCTTCTTTCCTTCTTTTGCAAACTGTCCCTCTCCTCTCTACTACATCAATAGCCAAGAAAAAAACAATAAAGAAAAGAAATTTTTTTTTTTTTTAATATCCATAAAAAACATGAAAGAGTTTTGAACAACCTCCGGAAACTCAAACAACTAAAACATCAATCTAGTCAAAATGAAAATGAATTGAATAACAAAAAAGGTAAAGGAACTTGTTGAATATATCTTCTTATGCAACAAAAACTACTTGTAATATAATTGCTATCCAAGTTCATCTAAGGATTTAGCAAGCAAACCCTAAAATACTATCAAACAACAAAATCTATACAACGCCCTCATAAGAACTCTTTCATTTTGATACTTGCTTTGCACCAGTAGGTATAATTGATAGACCCAGGGTTCCGTCATAGAATTATGCCACTGTAAAGTCAAAGTTAGTAATGGTGAATGATAAATCTAACGACCTTCATAGACTAGTGACAATGACTCAGAGCCTAACACACCGCCCCCATCAGATGGATCCCTTTCATCGCGTGCACTCTCTGTACCTCTACTGGAAGGAATGAGTTCATTATTCTTCATCGCAGTCACGATCTGCGCGATGGAGGGTCTCAGTTTTCCCGTTGCTTCCAAGCAACGATTGGAGACTTTAATTATGTTCTCCACGTCTTTGGAATCGACGTTCGCTCTGATATTTGGATCAACAATCTCCATAATCACAGTTGTGTCTTCGCTCCGGCGACGGGATTCAGTCCAATCGGCCAGAGTCATCGTACCTTGTACAGATTTACGGCCTGTGACAAGCTCAAGGAGGAGCACGCCAAAGCTATACACATCGCTCTTAAGAGACAATTTGCCCGTTGTAATGTACTGCGGGTCCATGTAACCATAGCTGCCTTTCGGAGCAGTGAAGGTAGCCTCATTTTTTTTTGGACCCAACTTTGACAACCCAAAATCAGCCAGCTTAGCGTGGCTGTCATCTATCAGCAGTACGTTTGAAGACTTGATGTCGCGGTGCACTACAGGAGGTTTTGCCTCCTCATGCAAATATTCCAAAGCCACTGCAACCTGAAACGCAATATGCACTCGAGACGCCCATGGTAGCGGATTTGCCACGTCCTTCTCCTTGTGCAGTCGGTCATACAGACTCCCGTTAGGAACAAATTCGAATACAAGAAATTGTTC